>OX336391.1:288496901-289211901 GCA_946902985.2 Meconema thalassinum | reverse complement strand
TGTTTTATTCTTATGTCTCAACATAATCGCCAAAACGATTGAAACATTCGTCGTATCGTTACACCAGCTTTCCAATGCCCTCGGCAAAATATTCTGCCGCCACTGAGGTGGGTATGTCTGGAGAGTCTCCTGAAGTGTTTCCTTTTTGTCGAGGCGTTGCCGCCCGACCATACCTTCAATATTATCGAAATAGGTAAAAATCATTCAGTGATGGTTTGGACTGAACGGCAGATGGTCCAAAACTTCTCACTTGAATTATTTGTAAAAGTCTATCGTAACGTTGGTACAGTGTGGTCGTGAATGATTTTCGCCTTTTTCGATAATTGAAGGGATGGTTGGGCGGCAACGCCTCGCCAAAAAGGAAACACTTCAGGAGACTCTCCAGACGTACCCAGCTCAGTGGCGACAGAATATTTTGCCGAGGGCATTGGAAAGCTGGTGTAACGATACGACAAATGTTTCAATCGTTTTGGTGATTATGTTGAGACATAACAATAAAACAAGCAAACATTTAGTAGTAAAATCAGTTTGGTATGTCAATCTGTTATTTTTATACAGTCCGTCGGAACTTAAAAAAACAGCCCACGTATGTAGGCTTACTATGCGCGCGCTTTCAACAGTACAGCAGGCGGCCATGGCGCGCCACAAGCTCGGCCAAGGCAACCGCAGCAGCGAATAACAAAACTGCCGCTTGCCGTTCTTACTTTATATGAAAGACCCTGTATAGAGCATTATTTAAGTCTCAGGAGAAAATACCCAAGCGCCAGTCCTCGCGGGACGCGGGTTAATGTTGATTTGTGCCGTTTTGTTTACCACCATCGCATAGAGTCACCTTCCAAGAGTATCCTCTGCCAATTACAATCCGATTGGAGGTAGACGCTACCAGACTTCCCTTGTCAGTTGTTGAAACGTGCAGTGTTGATGTTCTAAAATACAATTCCATTTTAGTCTGAATTTTCTTTGATGTTGTATGCCTACCCCATATTATTCCAGTTTTCCAACGGGGTCGGGGATTGAGATGCGATGGAAGTCTTCTTGGCGGATGTTTTTTACGGCCGGATGCCCTTCCTTACGCCAACCTCATGAGAGATGAAATGAATGCTGGCGAATGAAACTGGGCAACGATGTGGAAGGAAGCGGCCGTGGCCTGTCAGAAGGTACCGTCCCAGCATTTGCCTAGAGTTGAAAATGGGGAAACCACGGAAAACCATTTCGAGGACGGCCGATGGTAGGGCTCGAACCCACGCGTCTACAGAGTCAGCAGCGTCGGTCCTGAACTTTCTTTGATATTTTTTAATTTTCCTTTAACACATTTTTGGGTTTGGATTATCCGGGTTTTCAGACCAGCGTGCTTTGATGATGATGATGATGATGACGATAATTGTTTTTGAGGGGCCTAAGAATAGGTTATCGGCCCCTATAGCGTGGTTTGAACTAGCGGGGCTTCGGTGTATATTTTTTTCCGGACACTTCAAACTACAATAACTTAACTTGCAAAGCACTTCATACCAAATAGAGAATTATGATTTCGTGGCAGTGCCGGGAATCAAACCCGGATCTCTGGTTCGACAGTCAGAACGCTAGCCGATACACCACGTGGTGGTCACCGTGCATAAATATGAAAGTTTCTGGAATAGGATTTGTAGTAAAACTGTACACGATACTACACAAACAAGTGCGATATATCCCGTTTCATCATGTGGTCACACTATTGTAAAATCCATCCGCCACTTAGAAAGCTCATCTCATCCCCGAATTCGACAAACGAGAACGATAAGAGAGGTCCCTTCATGTTCCTCCATTATGGCTCTCCATTGGAAGCCCGAGAGGGCCACCCCCGTGCCATCTACCGTCAGCTCGTGGAGTTGATTGCTTCGGATGAAAGTGAGAGGGGGTTATCGGTGCACCTCGCCCCTATCCACCACACCGCTCCCGTCAATGCGTGAGAGGGCGAGTATATCGTGTTGATAACAAGTGCTAGGGGTGGTAAACTAACCGTTCAGAAGTTAGATGACAATAAGCGGCTTCAAAATAATATGAAACGGTTTTTATTTACAAATACACTGTGGTTGGTTGGATCCTCAGTTTAGAGGCTGCGACAACGCAGTCATGTTGCCCCGTGTACTTTGGGTGTGTGTAGAATCTGTCTGATAACCGGTGTTAAATGTGATGACTGTATTAGTGTGTGTTATCTGTTTTCAATTCAAGTAAGGACTGCAGACATTGATTTTTTTCAGGTGTTTCCTACTTTTGCCGGCAAACGCCACCGTCAACGACTACTAGTTCAGAACTTGTTAACCAGATGCCACCGCAGTCGACTCCTGGCGACGAACATCGGAACCTAAGAGCGTTTGTCAAATGTTTAACCTATAATTTAGCTTCACGCAGGTGTAATTAGTGGAAGGTTCTTTAACATGCCATAAATCTATGACATGGGACCGCCGGCATTACTTCCCCTCCAGAGGAAGGCATATTGAGAGATTTTTAACGCTCTTAAAAAGTCCGACGACTTCGGCCGGGTTTGAACCCGCGATCTTGGGCGTAAAAGCTCAGCATGCTACCTACTACGCCACCGAAGCCACCACAAAAAACACTGTATCATGGTTGTGGACGGAAAGAACGAACATGGTACAGTAAGAGCCTTTACTATAGAACGGGGCCACGGAGTCACCACGTGAAGGCCGGGGCACTGTGTGTAGTCGCCTGTCGAGCAAGGTAAGGGCGTTAGCAGCAGCGTAGCGCTCTACTAGTTTAACACATTTAGACTCTTTAACGTATTTGAGGAAATAATTCATGATGAAAATTAATAAATGTAAAACAAAAATACTGGAATGCAGCCGAAATATATCAGAAACCTCTATGGACATCAAACTTGGCAGGTGAAAAGCTGAAGGAAGTAGGAGACTTTTGTTAATCAGGAAGCAAAATAACCAGTGATGGACGAAGCAAAGAGGATATATAAAGTAGGTTAGCTCAGGGAAGGAAAGAATTTCTACAGAAAAGTAATCTGTTGACATGGAATATAGATTTAGATATTAGGAAGTCATTTTTGAAGGCCTTTGTCTGGAGCGTGGCGCTCTATGGAAGTGAAACTTGGACTATTGGTGCAGCAGAAAAGAGGAGAATTGAAGCATTTGAAAGGTGGTGTTACAAGAGAATGATGAAGATCAGATTGGTAGATAGGGTTATAAACGAAGAGGTGTTAAGACGAGTGGGAGAGGAGAGATGTTTCTGGCGACTGCTAATGAAGAGAAGAGATAGGTTGGTAGGACACATACTAAGACACCCAGGAATAGCAAGCTCAGTTATGGAAGGAAGGGTCGAGGGCAAGAACTGTAGGGGTAGACCAAGGTTAGAATATGTTAAACAGATTGCCTCAGATGCAGGGTGTGGCAGCTATGTAGAGATGAAACGATTAGCTCAGGACAGGGAGGCATGGAAAGCTGCATCAAACCAGTCAAAAAACTGAAGACTCAAACAACAACAACAATAATTATATTTACTTACATGAATTTCAGAGTAGTTACTGGAAATGCTGTCCTTCATTTTCTTACCACATATTGTACCATCGTAGGAAGTTTTGGTACACTCGCTGTAATTCATCCTCACTGATATTTCCTATCAGTGCAGTTATTTCGTTCTCCTGAGTCTCCAGAGTACGCGGATTGTTTCTGTATAGGCTACCTTTTGTTTGAGGATTCCCCACAAGTAAAAATCACACGGCGCTGAAATGTACAACACATTTACTGGAAGACTTCTTCTTGAGAAGATAAGTTTTCACTATTAAAATTGGATATTATATTCAATATTTACCCATGTTCACGGGATACAGTACATCACCACAGGTCTTAACTCTCTGAACTAAGGTATCTTGCCAGCTGGGAATAGCATATAAGCAATGCTATGACCACATGCAGTGATTCCCAACTCGCTGTTGTGTAACGGTGCATGCTAGTCAACTGGTGGTGAATAATCACTCTCCGCCCGCCACTCGACCCGGCAAAGCTCCGTTCTCACTGGATTACGTTCAGTTCAGAGTTTATCTCTATAAATGGACTTTCTGTACTGAACATTTTGAATAAGTCGGATCAAATTTTGTTTTTATCCTAGACTAGCATTAGTGGCCGGCTTCGCCCGGTGGGTTTATTTGTTTTACAGAACTGGAGCGCTCAAGGATAAGGATCGGAATAAATGAAAGTAAATTTGAAAGCACCATCGCTTATTGCAGCTGATAACCTCAGTATACTGCACCAACACCATCGCCCTTATACAGAGGCATACTATTGTCATGATGATAACCGTTTTAAGGGGCATAATAAATCCTTTTGCACTAATTACTCCCCGTGACTGCAGTTTATAAGCAGCTCGCAATTCTGCACCAGAACATTAGTAGGGGCGACGTGATGCAGCCCGCATTACATGGCAACAATAGACTTCGGTATTATTGAAGCCGTTCTGGAGCGCTTGTTCTTCCGACTTACTGAACAAAAAGCAATCTTTAAGGTTACCTGAGAGGTGTAGCCTAAAATATTCCTCTTGAATCAGGCTATCGTATACAAAAATAATGTTTCGAATCCGAATCGTAGTTGCAGAGATTAGCCCGTTTAAACACATAAACACACAAACAAACACACAAACTCTTCAGCTTTATTATATTAGTATAGATAGGGGGTATAGTGACCAAATAGACTCTCAGTATAATTTTTGTCTGTTTGCCAGTTTATTATGGTTTGTCGTCCGAACTATTGGAGCGAATTGGATATTCGTTTTTAAGTAAATGATGATAATAATGTTGTTTTAAGGGGTCTAACATATAGGTTATCGGTCCCTAAGTATTTAAGTAGTAGGCACCCTAAAGTAAACACATCCCTACTTAGTATAAAACAAAGTCCCCGATTCTTGGAAGTTCCGGGTAATCTCGAGAACCACTGGATGGATTTTGGTGCGGGTTTCACCATTCTGTAAAGGTTTTCTCGAGGAAGGTTTCTTCTGTATAAAGAAATTTAAAGAAGCCAAGCAGTAACGATTTCAGTGAATTGAGTCGAAAAAGAGCCTAACTTCCGTGCGCCTTTTAAGCTAACGCTGGGTAAACCATTTAAAATATCTATATATTATGAGTGTAAGAATTATTCACCAATAAACGTTCTACAAAAAAGTCCGGGACGGCATATCTCTATCATCAATACATCGTCCACTATAATAATTTTCTTTACGTTTTCTTTTATTCCAACAATCTCCATTCAATTACTAGCGTTTACGACCTAGCTAGCGATCGAGCCTATCGCCCTAGTTTCAACCTTCGTTCCGCAGAATACACAGAGAACTTTAGATTAGACGGAAGGGGGATTTGTGTTTCATGCACCTCGCCATTCTTAAATTACTCGTATGTCTGACAAAAATTTGTTGCACATGCATCTCCATGATAATACATAATAATCCATTCAGTGATTTTAACCCATCACACCAAGACGGAAAACAGATATAGGTCGTAGTTCATTGAGATTGAAAAAAACGCCTTTTTAAAAAGCGTTAAAGTTGAGCCTCCGTGGCTTAGGCGGCAGCACGCCGGCCTCTCACCGCTGGGTCCGTGGTTCAAATCCCGGTCACTCTATAAGAGATTTGTGCTGGACAAAACGGAGGCAGACAGGTTTTTCTCCGGGTACTCCGGTTTTCCATGTCAAATTTCATTCCAGCAACACTCTCCACTATCATTTCATTTCATCTGTCATTCATTTAATCATTGCCCCAGAGGAGTGCGTCAGGCCTCGGCAGCCGGCACAGTTCATATCCTCGCCACTAGATGGGGGCTTCATTCATTCCATTCCTGACCCGGTCGGAGACTGGAAGCAGACTGTGGATTTTCATTTTTTTTTTTTAAGCGTTAAAGTTACCGGGCGAAGCCGGGGAGGATTGCTAGTTATTTATATAATACAAAGAGGCAAGGCAATTGCACAATCTATATCCAACTCTTGACATGATATGGCCAGATGTGACGAGGTTTTGGTAACTCGCTTGCTTCTGCCATTCTGACAATATCGCCAGGTGAGAAGGATGCCTTCCTTGCATGGGTATGTCACAATCCAGCGTAAATTACGCAAATTATATAAATTTAGTTAAAAGATAATATTCGAGCTTCTTAGGACGACGGGTGCTGGCCTAGCCCAGGATTCCCACCAGCCTCGGTAGCGCTGAGATCAGACGAGTACCGTGCAATATTTATTGTTTTCCTACTCTATAAACTCATCAATGACGAGTAAACATAGCTACAGTACTTGTAAACAGTGTTGCCAATTTGATGTTTTTAGCATCATATGAAGTTCGTCTGGTGCCAGAAATGTTCTAATAGCGCCATACAAAATACTGGTGTTATTTCAATAAAACCAGTGCCAAATCTGGTGCTTAACGGATTTTTCCATGTAATAGTCTCCTATGACAAATAAGTAAATCCTGGAAGCCATGTAATAGTTTTAATAAAGTTAATCAATTATGATAGGCAATGTTCAGCTTTACACGTGTCAAGTTCAACGCTCGAGCAGGGGAAGTCCCTGAAATTCTCATTCGCGTGCATAAGTGCTAAGTAAGCGCAACATGCAGGGCTCAGTGCAAGTGCACTTGTACAAAGAATCCACCTATCACCTATTTTCTTCCCAGCTCCCAGGGGATTTCCCAGTTTCATGTGAAGGCAGTTTATGTACTTTCGTTATCTCACTCTAATGCAGATGTAGGGAGAGTGTTTAAGCAAGTTTAATTTGTGAAAACAAAGCAAAGAAATCGAATGAAAGTTCAAAAATTGCATTACATTCTGTGTGTGCAATTTGGGCTAAAAACAGAGGGAAAATGCTATCACCACTACGAACTTCCGAAGGATATAATAGTGGCTAAAATTGGAAGTATGCAGAGCTACGCCAGTACTACACCTTCCTGCTTTAAAGATGTAATAGCGGTAGCAGGCTCCGCAAGTGAAGAAGTCGATTTTTAATGAAAGAGATGTAAGTAAAAAGCCGTTTATACATTTATAATTTTTGGTGTTTTACTGGTGTTTTGAATCATAGAGTCCAGCTGGTGCTTTTCTGGTGTTTTAAAGCACAGGGTTTAGTTCTTTTCCATTTCAAGATTTGGCAACACTGCTTGTAAACACGAGGAGCGTTCACTATATACGTTCCTCATTTTACTTCACACAATAACAAAGGCTTCGGTGGCGTAGTTGGTAGCATGCTGAACTGCTGTGCCCAAGATCGCGGGTTCAAACCGGGCCGAAGTCGTCGGAATTTTTAAGAGCGTTAAAATCCTTCAGTATGCCTTCCTTCGGAGGGGAAATAAGCCGGCAGTCCAATGTCATAGATTTATTGCATATAAAAGATCCTTACACTAACTAAACTTGTGTGAAGCTAAATTTCTAGGTTAGATTTCGTTGAAACGCTCTATCAAAGTTCCAACGTTCAGCACTAGATGCCAGTGACATCTGGTGGCGAAAGTTGGAACTACTTGAAATTGAACGGAAATTGTAGCTCACCCCGTGGGTTCAGCCTCTGGCGAGCCGTACATGTCTTCGGACACTCCCGGCACTAAAAGCCATACGATAAATAAATCTATATATATAAAGCACAAAGTTTGTCTGTCTGTCTGTCTGTCTGTCTGTCTGTCTGTCTGTATGTCTGTTATGTATACAAATTTACACCGTTTCACCGATCTGAACCAAAATGTGTATACTTACCCATTGGAACCCTGCGGGTAACCCTGTCAACTTTAAATTTCGGACAGACCACCCCATTCCCCGCATTTAGGCCCTTTTGCACAAATCTACACCGTTTCACCGATCTCGACCAAAATTTGTATACTTACCCTTTGGAACCCTGCGAGTAACACTGTCCACTTCAAATTTCCGACAGACCACCCCATCTCCTGTATTTAGGCCCTTTTGCACAAATCTACACCGTTTCACCGATCTGAACCAACATTTGTATGCTTACCCTTTGGAACCCTGAGAGTAACACTGTCCACTTAAAATTTCGGACAGACCACCCCATTCCCTGCATTTAGGCATTTTGGTACAAATCTACACCGTTTCACCGATCAGAACCAAAATTCGTATTCTTACTCTTTGGTACCCTGCGAGTAACACTGTCTGCTTGAAATTGCGGACAGACCACTCCATTCCCGGCATTTAGGCCCTTTGGCACAAATCTACATCGTTTCACCGATCTGAACTAAAATTTGTATACTTACCCTTTGGACCCTGCGAGTAACACTGTCTGCTTGAATTTGCGGACAGACCATTCCATCCCCTGCATTTAGGCCCTTTGGCAAAAATCTCCACCGTTTCACCGATCTGAACCAAAATTTGTATACTTACCCTTTGGAACCCTGCGAGTAACACCGTACAGACCACCCCATTCCCTGCATTTAGGCCCTTTGGCACAAATCTACATCGTTTCACCGATCTCAACCAAGATTTGTGTATTTACCCTTTGGAACACTGCGACTAACACCGTCTGCTTGAAATTGCGGAGAGGCTACTTCATCCCCTGCATTTAGGCCCTTTGGCACAAATCTACACCGTTTCACCGATCTGAACCAAATTTTACATACTTACCCTTTGGAACCCGATGAGTAACACTGCCCACTTGAAATTTCTGACAAACCACTCCATTCCCTGCATTTAGCTCAGGAATCCCTCGGGGTTGCTAGCTTCCTAACTCACCAGCCATGAGCCCTTGAGGGCGTACCAGAAGTGGTGGGGCTACACACACCCTGCCTCTTTGAGGGCCTTGAGCAGAAGACAGGAGATATTATGAAAAGGAAAAGAAGGCAGACCCCTCGAAGAATGAGGGTATCAGGAAAGATGAGACAACGGCCAATTAAGGCGGGAAATTGAATGACTCCCTAGCCCTCGGATACTCTAATACAGTCGGGGTCGGAAGAGAACAAGAGTTGACAAAGGGAGGCCGACAGGAAAGAGAACTGAAAGGAGCCCGGCATCAGGAAATAGATGCGATGCCAGACTCAGCTGAGGTCCCGTGGTCGCCAAACCACGCCCCACAAGTTGTGAGACCCTGGGGGGGGCAATTGTGAGAATAGCTTGCTGATTCATCGCTAGGTGACATGAGAGCACTTTCCAGAGCCCGCCGTGTTATCTGCTGTCTATGCTGATGCCAGCACAGGGCCGTTGCTCAAGCCACTGTGGTGTTGCGAAAGAGTGAGTGATTCCCCGGCCAATCTAAATAGGTCGGGGAACCCCGAACGTGAGTCATCATATTCGTCATCATCTGCGATCATCTCAGGTTCGTGCAGCTTGGACCCATATTCTTTGCCGAGCAGTACGCCATTAGCTCTTTCACTAGACGCGTCGAGTACAGGCCTAAGCCAGAAAATAAGGTTGAGACTTTGGAAGACATCGAAGCTAGACATCTGAATTACCTATATCAGTTTTAAAATTACACCATGTTCGTTTAGTAGTCATTTTTTCATTACCTTATTATTATCATCATAAGTGCAATTGGCCAAGATGTTATGCGTATCATACCACTAATCACCGCCGCATAAAGTCTTTCTCGACTGTGATTTTTAAAATATTTATTTTTATTACAGTACATTGTGTACATTATTGAAGTCCCAATTCAATACCGGTAGTAGTTTCCCTTATCATCCTCATCATAAGGGCAAATGACCTAGATATTACGCCCTCATTGTCTTTCGGGGCAAATGACCAAGATTTTAAGTCCATTATATTTCTATGGAGACTTTGAGACATTATCATCATTCCACCGGGCGAAGCCGGGTACTACTGCTAGTATATATATAAAACTCAATGTTGGTTTGTTTGTTTGTCTGTTAGTCTGTTATTTATACAAATCTACACCGTTTCATCTATCTGAACCAAATTTGTATACTTACCCTTTGGCACCCATCGGGTAACACTATCTACTTTAAATTTCGGACAGACCACTACATTCCCTGCATTTAGGCCCTTTTTCACAAACCTACACCGTTTCACCGATCTAATAACTTGACGAACATATTGTCGCTAGGCGACAACGACTAGCACTTATCATGATAGTCAAGGCCGCACCATTGATGGACAGGTTGCCACTAGGCAACAACGATTTACTCTGTATCATGATAGTCCGGTAAAATTTGCTAAAGTACACACGAGAAAACTGACCGATTGACATCTCCTTGCTATCGTATGCACAGTAAATCAGCATATTAGCAAAATGTAATGTAATGCTATCCTGTCAGAGAAACATAGTGACAAACATTCCTACATTCTCCTATCACTAATTTGCAGTTTTCATGTGTAGACAGTTGTTATTTCATTTGCGGGGCTTAGACATCGTGGTCATGTTGCCCCGTGTACATGGGTGTGTGTGTAGAATGTTTGTGATAACCTGTGTTATTGTGATTGTTGTACTAGCATGTGTAAATTGGAGATAGGATATGGTATTTGAAGCCATTTTTCAGTGTTGCTCATGCATTTATTGGACTGTAGCATTCTCTAACCTATCGTATCCACAGTTAATATTTCATTTGAGGGGCTTAGACATCGTGGTCATGTTGCCCCGTATACATGGGTGTGTGTGTAGAATTTTTGTGATAACCTGTGTTATTTTGATTGTTGCACTAGCATGTGTAAATCAATATTATATAAAACTTGATGTCTGTCTGTCTATTATTTATACAAATCTACACCGTTTCACCGATCTGAACCAAAATGTGTATACTTACCATTTGGAACCATGCGAGTAAGACTGTCTACATGAAATTTCGCCAGACCACTCCATTCCCTGCATTTAGGCCCTTTGGCGTCTTTGGAACCCTGCGAATATCACTGTCTACATGAAATTTCGGACAGACCACTCCATTCCCTGCATTTAGGCCCTTTGGCACAAATCTACACCGTTTCGCCGATCTGAACCAAACTTTATGTATTTACCCTTTGGAACCCGACAAGTAACATTGTATACTTGAAATTTCGGACAGGCCACCCCATTTCCTGCATTTAGGCCCCTTGGCACAAATCTAAACCGTTTCACCTAATTACAACAAATTTTGCATACCTTTTGAAACCCTGCTGGTAACAATGTCTATTTGATATTTTAGACAACACTCTCCATTCTCTATATTTAGAATAACAGACAACAGGAACTTGAGAAACACGTTTTAAGGCCCTGGAACCATTCATGTACGTAGTAGTGTAACTGTAAGAATACTTTAATAAGTTTTTTGTTGACTGACAAACGGGCTGCATCACGCCGTCCCTACCCGTGTTCAGGTACAGAATTGCGAAAATAGTGTTGCATCTTGCGCAGCTTATAAATTGCAGTCACGGGGAGTAATTAGTACAAAAATATTTCTTAGGCCCCTGAAAAAAGTCATCATGAATAGATTATGCCTCTGTATTGTGCCCATGTGGTTGGCACAGACATCGAACCCATGACATATTATGTATGAAAAAGAAGAGATATTACAGGTTTTAGTACAGTTTTAAGGGTAGCTGAAGGGTTAATAGCAAATCGTACTACTGTATGACGCATGGCGGATGGCGCAAGATTAAGCCACAGCTTGCAGCTGGAGTGTGAGGTCACTGCGAACGCAGCGATAACGGAGTTACGCAGAGATTAAAATAGAATCAACGGAAAATTCCATGCATGACAAGGATAGAAGATCTTGTAATAAACCCTTACTCAGCATTAAAATGCCAACACTGTATTAGAGTGTGGCCATGAAAATTGATAAAATAATTGAAATTAGCCAGAAGCACGCATATATTTTGAGAAATCACACCGCCAATGTTATTCATCTGGGAGAAGAGAATTTTGAGAGTAGAAAAAGTACTTAATAATTGAGTACATTGGAAGTGCACTGTCAGCATTACGTAGTCAGTACTTTCCCGAACCAGAAGCCTGCGGTAGGGGAAAAAACAAAGGCACTACCTACGCAATTGAGGAGCTCATTTTAATTAATATTAAGGATTTGTACGATCGATTTTTGGAAATTTTGATATATTTGAGAGACTTAATGGCTAAGCTCCAAGGAGGTAATATTTATAGCCTCGTACGACCATTATTTTGGAAGATAGTTTTGGAGAAGAAGCAAAATTGATTTATTTTTACCAGAATCAAATATATAGGCCGTGAGCCCTAGGTAATTCAAGCAGTTTTACAGTCCTCCTGGGCGGAGGTGTTGCATCAAGTTCAAGCAGTTTTCAGTACTCCTTGAGGGGAGACGCCGCATCACAAATTCATACAGTCTTCAGATAGCCTCGGAGGAGAGGTCTTGCTGTATCAAATACAGTCTTCATCAGTCCTGTGAGACGTTATACTGTGTCACGAACGTACAGTACTCCTGAGGGGAGGTACTGGCCAAATATTCAGCGAGTGTCGCCGTACAGAGAAGCATCGTAATCCTTGTCAGAGGAAAAAGTATCGTCAAGATTTGAACTTTATAAATCAGTCTACAGACTCAAGCAAAGTATTATACTTTAGTTAAAATACGTTAGCCGGCGAAGGCAGTAAAGGCCGAAAAACACTAGTAATTGAAGTTACATCGCATCAGCTCGAAAGTATACGAGACATCGATAGAGTAGTACAAACTCTATATTTTATCCAAGTGCGTTAAATAACCACGTTAGGGTTGCAGGTAGGAAAAACGCCTTATTTTCCTGAATTGAGGAGGTTAGAGCAAAAGTGGCGATAGATTCGAGAAGTCTGCCGTATAGGCATCAGTTGCCAAGTGAAATTGCAAGTGAGGACTTGGGAATTTATTCCACAAATAAGAGACAAAAGTCGCCAAAATAAAGTCCAAACGTGGGCTAGAAAAGCAATTGTCGAGCGCAGTAAGCTTAGTACAGTGACTCTAGAAGGAAACGTTAAACTAAAGACAGTTTACCATAAGAACAATTGCGTACCCGATAAGACTTTTATATCGTGTATTAACTTAAGTGTACCGATAAAATCCAGGAACAGAATAGGAGAAGTTGCCGTAGCAAGGAAAGGGGAACTATCGAACGAGACTGTCAATCATCCGAATAGGAGTTAGGAGACAACGATTGACACTTTCACCCCGGCGAAGCGGTAAAGAAATCATTCACGTGTGTAAGGCAATATAAATGAAGAAAGTGAAATTCATTTGTGTAAATATAATTTGTTAAGTGAATTTTTTTATTTTTAGTGATTTTATATGTTTAATGATTGTGTGTGTAATTATGAGTGTATTTCCTCATACAAAGTTAAAAGTTTATAATATGTATAAATTTTAGTAAAATCTATCGTGTGGTAATATGAGTGTCAACATGGTGTACGAGATCAGTGTGGGTGAAATATCACTTCACTGGAGCCCAGAAAGTCTGACGGGATAAATCATGTAAGTAATCAAAATTTGATTATGTATTTTGTACTTTGGGAGAACTCGTGTAATAATATCTATGGAGAAATTAATCTCAAACTTTGAAAAACAGGGATGTGTAAAGATGTGTATAGAGAAGATGCGAGATCTGAACGAATAACTGAAATATGGACGTAACTAATTAAAAGTATTAAGTAATACTCAGTGAAATAGTATTCATTGGAATACCAGTAATAAGTTTAATCATATATTATTCAAAGCAAGCAGGATAAAAGGATACTAAAATTCATGAATAAATTAATTGTTTAATTAATTTATATATAATTAATAAGGAAAACCGTTGAGTTCCTTGAGATGATGATAATAAGAAATATGGAACGATTTAAGTTCTAGTAAAATGAAATGTCAAGAGTGGTGTTAAAGGCAAAACTATTAATTTGGGACGGACATAAAGTAATTTGAGTTTGAAATAAATATCTTATTTTGGAAGGCATAACGAAAGTACTAATGTAATTATCGCTAATGAGCGCATATATGTTAATTGTCATGCAAAAGTGCAGTGAAAATAGGCCAGGAACTATTTAATTGTGAGGACCAGTTGGGCAGTTGGATACGGTATGAATTATTGTGTGGGTTGCTGTATGCAAATTTTTAAGGGTGCTATATTTTATTGTTGAAAAGCGCAGGGAGTAAGTGCATAGGCCAACCTTAAGACGCTAATAGAGGACGATTGGTTTGTCGCCATCGATCCAATTATGCATGGTCCTAAGCCCTCAAAGTTTGAAGTCTCCAAGAGGCTGGCCGAGAAATGAACGAGTGTTCTTTCACTACGAGAGCCCCTTAACCATTGTTGGTTTTTTATGAGTATTTTACCTGCCAATGCTAAGACATCACAATTATAATCTCACTTGAGCTAAATGAGTAGGTTATGGAAATACCTTATAATATTTGTTGAATGAATTGACGTGTGCCTTTCCAAGTAAAGAAGTATTAGGCTTCTTGTAAGCTAGCTATGAATGCACCGTCCGGGGTAAGGGAAGTCTGGAGTCCCTCCCCTATAGTCATAAATTCTCGCCTGAAGAGCCTTGACAGGAGATAACGACCGCCGTGTCTGCGGCCAGCAGAAGTAAATAACCTTGTAAGAAGATCCTTGAACTGAGATCCATTTGATTTAAATTATCCTTGCATTGAAGTTCAGATCCGTATTTAATAGTGATATGATTGTCATGCAGACAATAATAAGAATCCCTTTTTTTATTGTTACACGTTGAAATGCTATTGTTTCCCAAGTATTGTTGGAAACCTTAAGATAACTGGGAGTTTATCTTAATTTGATTAAATCAGTAGTTTCCAAAACTTGAGGTATGCGAGTTCTCCCGGGACAAATACAAAACTTTGTAGTGTTGAGAAAAGAGATGATACATTTTGAATATCATAGGTACCCTAGTAAATGGTAATTGTTGACACCATTGTAAACATTAACTCAAGTTATTAACAATATTCAAATTAAGAATAGTTTTATATGTTTTAAACGTGTAGTTGTATGTAATAATAATACAGAGCTATTTGGAGCTCGTTTTGATGAATTTTTGAAGAGATGGTATATGGAAGTGAAAGTGATTTTTGATATTTATCCGGTTCAATGGAACCTTTAACTAGAAATATTTGTAAATTGTTTCATGACTCCTTGTTCCATTTTGGAACAAGTGTGAAGTGTTCAGTTTTTATGTTTATTTGTAACGCCTAATTTTGAGATAAGTAAATAATTTTTGTAGTAGCATTTTTGATGTTTATTTATGAAATGTATCCTATGCTTGATCCAGAATGTGTAACTCATACTGTGGGAGAACATACTATGCCCCGAATATCTGATTAGAGCTGGCGGACTATGCTTTGCACATTTCTTTGTTAAAAAGGGCACAGTATAAGTGCGATGGTGTTGGTGCAGTACATTGAGGTGTAGATCAGCGGTAATAAGCGTTGGTGCTTTCAAATTTACTTTCATTTATTCCGATCCTTATCCTTCAGCGCTATGTGACGCTAAATGGCACTATTGTTACCTCAGGAGCTCGGGACAGCTAACGTTTTCCAAAGTGCTCTGATTATTTTCCTACAGCGCTATGCGACAACAGACGACACTATTGGTCTCTACTTTTCTAACAGCCAATGAGATATAGGCCCTAGCAGGTGTCTTCTATTTCACTTACTCCTCTTTCTAATCATATTTTTCATTCGTTTGTAAATTACATTGTGTCAGTACTGTAGTTAGTAAATAGCCGTTTCCCTATTCATTATTATCATTATCATTACGGGAAAATGACACGAATGATTGTCCATCATACCGTACTACGTATCACCCCCACTACCACCAAAAAAAGTTATGTTTTTACATTTGTTTTTTCTGTTAGTTTATGTATAATGTGCCAGTTCTGTAATAGTCTTCATTATCTCTTATCTCTCATATAAAACAAAGTGTCCTGACTGACTGACGGACTGACTGACTGACTGACTGACTCATCATCGCCCAGCCAAAACTATTAAAGTTAGAAACATGAAATTTTGGGTATATGTTCGTTGTAAGTCGGAAACGCCCACTAAGGAAGGATTTTTGGATATTCTGGTTGTAAAGGAGTGTTAAGGGGGTACACCTGCATTTCATTTAATAGCAATATATCCGGCTTAGTTTCATTCAGGGATGTGATACTCGGCATATAAACTCATCATTAAAAATAAGAAGACATGTGTCTAAGGGTTTTTCGATGTGGTGTATATTATAAGGTGAAAGGGGAGAAAAGTGGGGGGTTGAAGGATTCCTAACGGAGCGTGATCTCTTAAACGACATGGGCGAGAAGTTTGAAACTCAACGGAAAAAAAATCAGCTTAAAAAATAAGTAAATCGGTGTTCGACCGTTTTTTTTTTCATAAATTCAATTTAAGTGGCCAATGGGTTGGGGTGAAATTCTGGGGGGAAAAATGGAGAGAAAGTGTCCTAACTGAATGATTAACTCACTCACTCTTCAAACTCAGGGGAAAAAGACAGCTTAAAAATAAGTTAATAGGTGTTCGAGGGTTTCTTCATAAATCCAATTTAACGGGCACATTAAAATTCTGGTAAAAATAATTAAAAGAAAATGATCTGACTGACTCACTCACTCATCATCGCCCAGCGAAAACTATTGAAGTTGGAAACATTAAATTTTGGGAATATGTTCGCTGTATGTCGAAAACGTCAACTAAGGAAGGATTTTTGTTTATTCGGGTTCTGAAGAGGTGTTAAGGGGCTAAACGTGCATTTCATTGAATAACGATATCTCATGAGTTGTTTCTTTGGGGATGTGATATTCGGCATATAAACTGATCATTAAAAATAAGCAGACATATGTCTAAGGGTTTATCGATGTGGTGTATATTATGAGGTGAAAGGGGTGAAAATTGGGGGTTGGAGGATTCTTAACGGAGCGTGTATCTGTTAAACGACATAGGCGAGAAGTTTGAAATTCAGCGGAAAAAACAGCTTAAAATATAAGTAAATAGGCGATCGACCGTTTTTTTTTTTTTTTCATAAATACAATTTAAGGGGCCCTTGGAGAGGGGTGAAATTCTGGGTAAAAGAACAGGAAAGAAAAAGTTCTAACTGAATAACTCACGCATCAAACTCAGGGGGGAAGAACAGCTTAAAAATAAGTAAATAGGTGTTCAATCGTTTTTTTTTTTTTTTTTTTTTTTTTTTTTTTCATAAAACCAATTTAAGGGGTTCATGAGATGGGTGAAATTCTGAAAAATAAATGAAAAAAATGTTCTGAATTACTCACTCATCATCACCCAGCCAAAATTATAGAAGTTAGAAACATAAAATTTTAGGGTTATGTTCGTTGTATATTGAAAATGTCAACTAAGGAAGGATTTTTGGATATTCAGGTTCTAAAGGGGTGTTAAAGGGGTAGGCCTGCATTTAATTGAATAACAATATCTCCCAATTGGTTTCCTTGGGGAATGCGATACTCGGCTTATAAACTCATCATAAAGAATAAGGACACACATGTCTGAGGGATTTTCGATGTAGTGTATTATGAGGTGTATGTATGAAAAGTGGGGGTTCAAGGATTCCTAACGGAGCAAGTATCTCTTAAAAGACAGAGGCATAAAGTATGAAACTCAGGGAGGGGGGGGGGGAAATCAGCTTGAAAAATAAGTAAATAGGTGGTCGACCGTTTTTTCATAAATCCAATTTAAGGGGCCCATGGGGAGGGGTGAAATTCAGGGGAAAGAAGTCCACTAAGGATGGATTTTTGGATATTCACTCATCTTCCCCCAGCCAATCCTATTGCAGTTAGAAACTTTAAATTTTGGGGATATGTTCGTTGTATGTCGAAAACGTCCACTAAGGATGGATTTTTGGATATTCATGTTTTGAAGGGGTGTTAAGGGGATTAAACTTGCATTTCATTGATTAACAATATCTCACGAGTTGTTTCATTTGGGGATATTGTAACATTAATTAAAGCCCCATGTTGGTAGCGACAAATGTAACGGTTTGGCTGCCCCTAACTGTTGGGTGATAAATGTAACTGTTTACCTTTGCCTAAGCTATGTTGTTTTAATGGGCGCCAAGACCTCAACGCAATGCTGAAATCTAAATTTGTATTTAACAACGTCTAGCTCTGGTAGAACACCTTCATGAATCTATTCACTCAGATCGTGGTATGATTTTATCATTAACCCAACAAACAATTGTATCAGGAGAAGGAATTGGTCTATATCTAATGCTACCTACTGAAAGCAAAGATTGCATTGTAAAAGAATTGAATTTATTATATAAAACAAGTATAGCAAAATTAATAATAATAATAAGTTCAAAATTTAAATTGGAGCGTTGCGATTTTAATATTACCGATAGAAAATTACGTGAAAAAGGAGTCTGATAAATTATTGATTTTACTCTTATTCCCAAGCTATGAAGTTACTGAAATATGAAATATAAAACAAAGAGAAATGAGAGATTGCGTATTTCTGCGTCATTCGCACTTACCACTGGAAATTGCCAAAGCATTTCCCTCGTGCTGGATGATGCTGTGTGCTTCCCACAGTCTCCTGGACGTCGTCATCTCCGTCGATATTTGATGATATTCTTGTAGATTTGGTGACTTTATGGTCCTAACAACGGAGCCATACCCTCGTACAACCAAACTGGTTAAGTTTTAAACAGATAGTTCTCCACTCCACGGAACATTGGAGCGACACACACTTGCAACCGAACTAGTCAAGTCTTTCACAGATTGTCCCCCACTCCACGGAACATCGGAGCGACTCCCGCGTGCAACCATACTCGGCAAGTTCTACACAGATTGTCCCCCACTCCACGGAACATCGGACGATATATGCCCCTGTCGGCTCCCCACCTCGGTACCGACTTTCACCTTACGTGGTCTCCACTGATTGGCTGCTCCCCACGCTCTACTTCCCCTTCTCTCTCTCATTACACACGGCGCGCGGATGATGAAGTCGATTTCCGTTCCAACTATCCGCCTTTTCTTGACGCTGCGACCAACGCTCGCGTAATACTTCTTGACAAGAATCAGCCTGTCCCTGAATTTCCAGTGAGTCATGTCTCTCATAATATCCTAACTGACGAAACTCCGTAAAATTCCGTAATCACATAATTTTCTATGATATTGTCGTTCGTAATAATTTGCTTGATGGTGTTTTCTAAGACATAGAAAACCTATCTGTATGCTTATAATTTTTATAAAATGCTCCGAAAATATCTTAATAATAATTATAATAAATTAATAATAATAATAAATTAACATGAAAAATTCTCTTGGCTGAACAATTTGCCGCGTAAATAAATATAGAATGGCTTCCTACTGACTTATGCCAGTGGCATAAAAAACCCTCGAAAAACACGTTACATATTCGCCTCGTATCATCGGATGATTTACCGTGACGACGGTCCATTATCCGATTATCCCAGACACGTTAATAAACCCCATCCAAAATACATATTACATAAATGAAATCACCCTAAATTACAGATATATACACTCATGATTTTTCTTCACGCACTTTGCGTCAAAGTTTGCTGTCACTATGGCTTGCACTTTGCAACCAGTCCAATGTTTTTCATATAGAATAGTGTTCCACGGATATTTCCGCCTCTCAAATTTCTCTATGTTGGAAAAATAGACATAATTAATGTGTGAGCACTATGTATTTATGATGTCATATCACACGCATTGAAGGTGTTCTGATATATTTATATCACCATAGAACTTCCTAATTTCACTGGAGGTCCCTTCCTTATGGTGAAATTTAATCTCACTTATCACTGAGCACACGATCACACTATTGTGCCAGCGCATCGTGACCATAATACTTGATCTCTCTTTATAAAAGATGAAATTAATATTGACTTCTGAAAAAAAAAGTAAATGCGCATTACATATAACACCAAATATTTCTGTGCCGTAATCGCCCTGTCTTGTTAAGTTCCCGTAGACCATATTCTACTTAATACTAGTTCTCAACACAGACCAGTTCTCCTCACACAATTGAAACCATTGTACAAATTACCTTAAATTACTCACTTAAAAATCTTACATGGCGAGGCCGTAAACAGAAATCACGTGTGCCGTTATGTATGAGTTTCATGAAGGACTGTCTCGCATTCTGATGGCCCATCTTTTGTCCCGTGGACGCCTTAAGCAAAAATACCCTGTCCAAGCGCTCACCCATCTCTTGGGGACAAATGGGAATTCACCAGCGCTACCAAATTCTGGCCTTGGTGTATCGAGACATTTTAGTGCTCAAGAGCATCCGACAATCCCGTCATATTTCCCTGTACCTTAAAAACTCTCATTTACTTACATACTACCCCCCTGTGTGACTTCTGATACGCCTGCCTGGAAGACCATCTCCTCCCACGCACCAAATACCACACTTACTCATTTGATAGGCTGGCTCGCCAGCTAAACATCCTCACTTTATGACACATTCTTTCGGAGACTATGTATATTATACGTCCCGTATAATCTGTTTCCCTCACTATCCTCCAGCACATATGCTGTTTTGCCAATACGTTTGGAAACCATAAATGTTACTGCATCACCTGCTTCCAACCTTGCAAGTGGCTCCCTTTAAATGAACGTCATCACGTTGCTCTACTAGCATATTTCTCAGTGTCTGTAACGATGCCCTGTTGCTACTGTCCACACATGCTAACCCTACTTTCCTCTGGTGTCACACCTCTACTTGACACTCTATGACCTAAAAATGTCACTACTGACTGACAGAATGACGACTTAGACAGCTTCAAAGTGAACCCTGCCTGATCTAACTTCTGAAAAACTATATTTAAATGACGTAGATGCTCCTCAAAACTGCGTGAACTAATTACCATATCATCAATGTAAATGGTTACAAACTCTCCTGTGTCATCCCCTAATGCGATGTGTAAAGCCCTAATTAAAGCTGCTGAACTACTCTTTAACCCATAAGGTGTTCTACAAAATTGATAAAGGTTATATTTATGACTAAAATCTGTAATTGGTCTATCTTCGTACATAAGTGGCACTTGCCAAAAACTGGAACTCAAATCTACACAAGTGAAATACTTCTTCCCCCCAAATGTTTGCATTAATTCCTCTATTGAGATAGATTTCAGCTGATCTGAACTAATTCTACTGTTAACCAAACGAGCGTCTAAACAAATACGAACAGTGCCGTCGGTCTTGGGTACCGTGATCAAAGAATTAACATATGGACTGTTAGAGTGCTCAATAATCCCATCTTCAAGCATCTGGTTAATTTGTGCCTCAACTGCACTCTGATAAGCGAAAGGTACAGGATATCTATGTCCTGTGAATACTGACCTATCAATAACGTTCAATGAATGTGTATAGCAATTGGCCATACCAATGCGATCCTCAAACACTCTCCTATTACACAATAACACATCATAGAGCCGAACACACTGTTCATCCTCTATATTTCCCTGAAATGCAGCATCACGTAACGAGTCCTTTAGACTACCGTTCGTAATCACACTGCCCACAAAACATGGAGAACCCCGCTCTACGGCTGGCGATATCTCATTTAAAGTACAAATCACACCTACAATACTACTCCTCTGAATATGGTCATTGAACGCTACTTCTACTTCAGAATCTCCCCATTTAAATTTCAAACTCCCTACATCATAACATAAGTTACCAGACACTCTACTTAGCCACTCTGAACCCAAGATAACACTGAATACTAAATTTGGAATTACAAGGCAAATTTGCTTCTCTACATGATTATTAATTTTAATGTCTACTAAAACTTGCTTAGAAATTACTTTGGACCTCTTCCCAACAGCTGTGATAACAAAAGTGCTTTTAATTGGCATCTCCTCAAAATTTACTCCAGTTCCTTGCATTTTATCATAAAATGCACTACTTATGCAACTCTTCATACAACCACTATCAATTAAAACATCTGTGTACGCCTCGGACACGTTAAATTTAACTATGGGGCTCTTACTAACCACTTCCTGAATAATACCTTCATCATTTAGTTCATGTAATAATTCATTTCTTACATTTAGGTCATAGGGTTCCTGTATAATTGTATGGACAGGGCATGCTACAGACTGAGATTCTGACCTTACTTCGCAGCCTGGTTCGCGTTTAAAGAACCGCTACAGCTGGCCGTAGTACTACTAACTACTGAACTGGTCTGGCTGTTCTGGGCTGTGTTGTCATTGTTTGGCTGTATATTACTACCACTAGGCTGTCCTCTTCCTTGACCCCTATTCTGGTTGTAATTATTGTCATTATAATTTCTCCCTTGATTTCCCCTGAAATCATTGTTTCTCCCTTGATTTCCCCTGTAATCATTGTTCCTCCCTTGATTTCCCCTGAAATCATTGTTCCTCCCTTGATACTGATTACCATAGCCATTTCCTCTGTTCTGATTTAGCTGATTATTATTATTTCTATTTTGAGCGATGGCCCCTTCGCCACCGTTCCCTTGAACTTCCTGATGCCTGGCTTCATTAGGCCTATTATTATTATTACCCTGGTTCCTATTGAAATTGTTCTCATAAACCCCTCTCCCTAGTGCATCAAATGTGCTTAACAAATTTTCTTCTTGTGATCTAGTCTTTACATTCTGGATACAAGCAGCCTCCTTGA
Organism: Meconema thalassinum; assembly: GCA_946902985.2. Lineage (NCBI taxonomy): Eukaryota > Metazoa > Arthropoda > Insecta > Orthoptera > Tettigoniidae > Meconema > Meconema thalassinum. Next base: position 289,189,381 of record OX336391.1, on the reverse strand, counting down.
TCCTATAGGGAAAGTGCCTAAGTAGCAACCTCACCACATCACTTTCCTCCTTCAAGCCATCAAGATATTTACACACTAATACCTGCCCTAAAAAGTATTCGGTCATGGTGGAGCTTCCTTTAGGGTTATATTTACCACACACTACTCCCTCACGATGCTGCGACTGAATAACCTCATTCCAGAACTTTTCACAGAATTTCATTTTAAAGTTATTAATATCAGTAAACTTGTCTCTGTAGACAGCAAACCAATTCCTCGTTTCCCCCACAAACACTTGTTCTAAAATTTCAACTACCTGGCACCACTCAATACTACCATTTTCCAACCTCTCCCCAAATTTATTTTCTATAGAATTCATGGTGTGTGCTATTCACAAAAACTGGCCTATTCTGACTATTTTCTTGCCTGATCCTAGCTTTTAATTTTAATTCTAATTCTGCGATTTTCTCCTCAGCCTTCCTCTCAATACTGTTTACTGTTAATTTAATGTTTCCTTCTGATTCTTCTACTTTATCATATAGCTTTGCTTGTTTCTCCTCAATCTTGCTAATGCTCTCTCTATTACTCTCTCTTAAATCATTTACTTCTGCAACTATTTGTGAGTGGACTTTCTCAATTCTACCCCCCAGCTGTTCCTTAACCTCTTTAGTTGATACTTGAATCTTGTCAATTTCTCCCCCCAATTGGTTTTTGACCGGCTGTGTTTCCAGTTGCACTAGTTCTTTTAAATGTTCAGCCTGTGTACTGATTCTAATTTCTAACTCCTCCTGTACTTTTCCTAATTTCTTGTCTACATCTGCAATGATCTCTTTAACCTTCTCTTCCATTACTCCTCTGATTTCTCCTCTAATCTGCTCCATTTTCACACTAATTTCCTTGTTGTTCTTATCTAATTTTGCATTATTCTGTTCTAATTTTTTATTTAAAGCTTCTGTACTTTCTTTATTTTCCCTACTGTTTTGTTCTAATTTAGCGTTGTTTTGTTCCAGTTTAGCATTTAAAGCGTCTGTACTTTCTTTATTTTCCCTACTGTTTTGTTCTAATCTGGCGTTTAAGGCATCTGTGCTTTCTTTATTTTCCCTACTGTTTTGTTCTAATCTTGCATTATTCTGTTCTAACTTTGCATTTAAGGCATCACTACTAACTTTGTTCTGATACATAAACTCGAGAAGTAAAGTTTTTAATTCTGGTTGGCCACCTACACTCCCTGTTTCAGTATCGGGATTTACCTCCGCTACCCCGGTACTACCATCACTCGACATACTGCTCGTATCATCACTCTCCCGTTGATGACCACTACGTAACCTCATCTGTCTTTCTTTCTCATCCCCCATAATGATATACACTGATACAGACAAATAACCCCCAAAATACAGGCACAGAAATATATACCCTTCTCCTTCCACAAATGTTATTAGGTTTTCATCCCCACGTTGGGCGCCAAGTGTAACATTAATTAATGCCCCATGTTGGTAGCGACAATTGTAACGGTTTGGCTGCCCCTAACTGTTGGGTGATAAATGTAACTGTTTACGTTTGCCTAAGCTATGTTGTTTTAATGGGCGCCAAGACCTCAACGCAATGCTGAAATCTAAATTTGTATTTAACAACGTCTAGCTCTGGCAGAACACCTTCAAGAATCTATTCACTCAGATCGTGGTATGATTTGATCATTAACCCAACAAACAATTGTATCAGGAGAAGGAATTGGTCTATATCTAATGCTACCTACTGAAAGCAAAGATTGCATTGTAAAAGAATTGAATTTATTATATAAAACAAGTATAGCAAAATTAATAATAATAATAAGTTCAAAATTTAAATTGGAGCGATGCGATTTTAATATTACCGATAGAAAATTACGTGAAAAAGGAGTCTGATAAATTATTGATTTTACTCTTATTCCCAAGCTATGAAGTTACTGAAATATGAAATATAAAACAAAGAGAAATGAGAGATTGCGTATTTCTGCGTCATTCGCGCTTACCACTGGAAATTGCCAAAGCATTTCCCTCGTACTGGATGATGCTGTGTGCTTCCCACAGTCTCCTGGACGTCGTCATCTCCGTCGATATTTAATGATATACTTGTAGATTTGGTGACTTTATGGTCCTAACAACGGAGCCATACCCTCGTACAACCAAACTGGTTAAGTTTTAAACAGATAGTTCTCCACTTCACGGAACATTGGAGCGACACACACTTGCAACCGAACTAGTCAAGTCTTTCACAGATTGTCCCCCACTCCACGGAACATCGGAGCGACTCCCACGTGCAACCATACTCGGCAAGTTCTACACAGATTGTCCCCCACTCCACGGAACATCGGACGATATATGCCCCTGTCGGCTCCCCACCTCGGTACCGACTTTCAGCTTACGTGGTCTCCACTGATTGGCTGCTCCCCACGCTCTACTTCCCCTTCTCTCTCTCATTACACACGGCGCGCGGATGATGAAGTCGATTTCCGTTCCAACTATCCGCCTTTTCTTGACGCTGCGACCCACGCTCGCGTAATACTTCTTGACAAGAATCAGCCTGTCCCTGAATTTCCAGTGAGTCATGTCTCTCATAATATCCTAACTGACGAAACTCCGTAAAATTTCGTAATCACATAATTTTCTATGATATTGTCGTTCGTAATAATTTGCTTGATGGTGTTTTCTAAGACATAGAAAACCTATCTGTATGCTTATAATTTTTATAAAATGCTCCGAAAATATCTTAATAATAATTATAATAAATTAATAATAATAATAAATTAACATGAAAAATTCTCTTGGCTGAACAATTTGCCGCGTAAATAAATATAGAATGGCTTCCTACTGACTTATGCCAGTGGCATAAAAAAAAACTCGAAAACACGTTACAATATGATATTCGGCATATAAATTAATCAATAAAATAAGCAGACATATGTCTAAGGGTTTATCGGTATGGTGTATATTATGAGGTGAAAGGGGTGAAAATTGGGGGTTGAAGGATTCTTAACGGAGCGTGTAGCTCTTAAACGACATTAACGAGAAGTTCGAAATTCAGCGGAAAAAATTAGCTTAAAAAATAAGTAAATAGGTGTTCGACCGTTCTTTTTTTTTCATAAATCCAATTTAAGGGGTTCATGCGGAGGGGTGAAATTCTCAAAAATAAATGAAAGAAAATGTCCTGACTCACTCACTCACTCATCGCCGAGCCAAAATTATTGAAGTTAGAAACATGAAATTTTGGGGATATGTTCGTTGTATGTCGAAAACGTTCACTGAGGAAAGATTTTTGGATATTCAGGTTCTAAAGGGGTATTAAGGGGATAAACGTGCATTTCATTGAATAACAATATCTCACGAGTGGTTTCATTTGGGGATGTGATACTTGGCATATAAACTAATCATTAAAAATAAGCTGACACATGTCTAATGGTTTTTCGATGTCGTGTATATTATGAGTGAAAGGGGTGAAAAGTGGGGGTTGAAGGATTCCTAATGGAGCGTGAATCTCTTAAACGACATAGGCGAGAAGTTTGAAACTTAGAGGAAAACAATCAGCTTAATAAGAAATAAATTAATTAATAAATAAATAGGTGCTCTTTCGTTTTGTCATAAATCCAATTTATGGGCCCATGGGGAGGGGTCAATTCTGGAAGAAAAACGTCCACTAAGGATGGATTTTTGGATATTCACACTCATCGACCAACCAAAACTATTGAAGTTAGAAGAATGATATTTTGGGGATATGTTTGTTGTGTGTCGAAAACGTCTACTAAGGAGGGATTTTTGGATATTCAAGTTCTAAAGGGGTGTTAACGGGGTTAAGCCTGCATTTCATTGAATAACAATATGACACGACTATGACGCGAGCGAAGCCGCGGGTACCTGCTAGTCATCCATAAAACATATAAATACACCGGGCGGTGCCGGGGACTACTGCTAGTCTCTACTTAGTCCCCGAGTCTTGGATGTTACGGGTAAACTCGAGGACCCCTGAATGGATTTTGATGCGGTTTTCACCATTCTGTGAAGGATATCTCAGGGATGATTTATGTAGAATATAATTAATTTATGATTAAAGGAAGCCGAGCAGTAACGATTTCAGTGGAAAAGTCGAAAAAGAAAACCTGGCTTCCGAGCGCTTTGTAAGCCTACGCTGGGTAAACCGTTAAAAATATCGAAATACTATGAGTGTAAGAATTGTTCAGCATGAAAAGTTCTACAAAAAAGTCCGTGAGATCATATGTCTATCTTCAATACATCGCCCACTATAAGTGTTTTTACGTTATAATGTCTTCCAACCATGTCCATTCAACTACTGAGGCGACAGATTCCGAGCTAGCTAAGGGAGCGTCTATCATTCCTGTAACAGCCTAGCTAGCGGGCGAACCTATTGCCCCAGATACAACCAGCAGCAATCCGTTTAGTCGTGTCGAGTTAAGACTTCTGAGATGGGTAGTTGTGTTTGGAGTTTCTCTGGAAGTGCAACTCGGGTTTTCTTCATTTCGCCTGTGAAACATAGTCAAATTAAGATTGGACGGAAGGTGGATTTGAGTTTCATTCACCTCGCCATTCCCTGGAAGTGCAACTCTCATTTCGCCTGTGAACTTTTCTTTCCGCAAAATTCACAGTCAACTTACGATTGGATAGAAGGGGGATTATATTACATGCTATTATACTGATTGGGGTATAATCTCTACTTAGTATAAAACTAAGTCCCCGATTCTTGGATGTCACGGGTAATCTCGAGAACCACTGAATGGATTTTGATGCGGTTTTCACCATTCTGTAAAGGATATCTCGAGGAAGTTTTTGTACAAAATAATTTATTTATGACCAAAGGAAGTCAGGGCACTAACGATTTCAGTAAAAAGGTCGAATAAAACTGGCGTCCGTGCGCTTTTTAAGCTTACGCTGGGCAAACCGTTAAAAATATCTATATACTATGAGCGTAAGAATTGTTTAGCATGAAAATTTCTACAAAAAAGCACCAGAGAGCATATCTCTATCTTCAATACATCGCCTACTATAAGTGTTTTGACGTTTTCATTTCTTCCAACAATCTCCATTAAATCATCCAGCTAGCGGGCGAACCTATTGCCCCAGATACAACCAGCAGCAATCCGTTTAGTCGTGTCGAGTTAAGACTTCTGAGATGGGTAGTTGTGTTTGGAGTTTCTCTGGAAGTGCAACTCGGGTTTTCTTCATTTCGCCTGTGAAACACAGTCAAATTAAGATTGGACGGAAGGTGGATTTGAGTTTCATTCACCTCGCCATTCCCTGGAAGTGCAACTCTCATTTCGCCTGTGAACTTTTCTTTCCGCAAAATTCACAGTCAACTTACGATTGGATAGAAGGGGGATTATATTACATGCTATTATACTGATTGGGGTATAATCTCTACTTAGTATAAAACTAAGTCCCCGATTCTTGGATGTCACGGGTAATCTCGAGAACCACTGAATGGATTTTGATGCGGTTTTCACCATTCTGTAAAGGATATCTCGAGGAAGTTTTTGTACAAAATAATTTATTTATGACCAAAGGAAGTCAGGGCACTAACGATTTCAGTAAAAAGGTCGAATAAAACTGGCGTCCGTGCGCTTTTTAAGCTTACGCTGGGCAAACCGTTAAAAATATCTATATACTATGAGCGTAAGAATTGTTTAGCATGAAAATTTCTACAAAAAAGCACCAGAGAGCATATCTCTATCTTCAATACATCGCCTACTATAAGTGTTTTGACGTTTTCATTTCTTCCAACAATCTCCATTAAGTTACTGAGGAGACAGTTTACGAGCTAGCTGGGAGCGAGTCTATCACCCCAGTTACAGCTTAGCTAGTGGACGAGCTTATTGCCCCAGATACAGCCAGCAGCAAACTGTCGAGTCGTGTTGAGTTAAAAACTTTAGAGAAGAGTGGTTGTGTTTGGAGTTTCCCTGGAAGTGCAAATCGGCTTTTCTTTATTTCGCCTGTGAACTTTTCGTTCCGCAAAATTAAGATTGGATGGAAGGGGGATTTGTGTTTCATGCACCTCGCCATTCATAAATTTCGTCTGACAAGAATTTGTTGCACATGCATCTCAATGATAATATAATTCATAGTCCAGTCATTGATTTTAACCCACCATGCCGAGACGTAAAACGGATATTGGTCGTTGTTCATTGACATTGGGAAATAAAAGTGCTTATCACGTAATGCATTCATAACTGTTCCCGGGCGAAGCCGGTTGGGTTGCTAGTAAATAAATAAATAATTAAATAAATAAATAAATAATATGCACCCAAGAACACTGGGCTAAATGGTCACGATGACACAAGCCCATAAGCGAATCAAAATTTCATACTGTGTTTGCTATTTTCTTTAGGGGGAGGGGGGGGGGGGGTGGCGAGAGCACTCATTCTCTCTCTTCCTGACGTAATAATTGGTGCCTTCCAATTAATATACGCAAATTATTTGTTCAGTCTCTGGTATATCCTGGGTTGGAGTATTGCTTAGTAGAAACACTTAACAAAATTCAACGAACACAGAATACCTGTGTTATAATCATTGGGCTATTATTTTATTATTAATATTAGTCTATTATTATTATCGCTTGCCACGGTGGGTGAGTGGTTAACGTGTCGGTTTACCAGTCCCCAAGCTTCCAGGTTCGCCCCTGGCCGTGGTAAGTGATTTTTGAAAGGCGACAAAAATCACGACATGGATGTCATACGTTGTTGGCATGTTAAAGAACCCATTTTAATTCAGTAGGCCGCGTTCAATGGCAAAATAAATCTCGGCATTTTCCGCCAACACAAAGTACCTCCATTCTCCACTTGAAAGCGCTGTAGTGTCAAGGAGCTTAGATATCTAACCTCCTTGGCTTTCATAGCGTTCAAAGAAATGACGAAATTCGACATGCAAGCTGCCTTCTGGGTGTCAATTAACAAAGCTTGCACGCGGCACCCGAGGGCATACGATATTATTATTATTATTATTATTATTATTATTATAATTTTATTTATTTTGCGCATGCGCTTACACATTCTCAGCACTTGCTGGAAAGACAACATTTACAATCCCAGATACCGTACATATCACAAGGAGCAAATTCTCGGTGACTGCATTGAGTAGTAGCGTCATATTTCCCTCACTGCTTCAGGCCTGATTGCCCAAGAACAGACTTACCACGCGACACGTAGAAAGTATGACTGCTTTCTGCATCAGTTTGAAAAGGCCTGGGTCTAATGTCAACGCCGTGAGCGATTCCTTTAAGTTGTTGGGAATCACACCAGTGCTGGAGATAATAATAGGAACTGTCCTGACGTGTGCCATGTGCCACTGCTTCCTTATCAGTTCTGAAAGCTCTGTGTATTTTGACAGCTTTTCAACATGCTTTGTTAGCATGTTGCCACTGTTTGGGATCGCCACATCTATGAAGGTGGTGTGCTTCATGCATTTGTCAACAAGAACCAAATCAGGTCTGTTGTGCACAGCTGATTGGTCTGTCAATACAGTACGATCCCAGTACAACGTAAAGCTGTCATTTTCCAGTACACTTTCAGGAGCATATTTGTAGTACGGCACTTTCTCTTGGCTCAGCAGTTGAAGTTGTATAGCCAATTCGTGATGTACTATCTTGGCAACATAATCATGTCTCTTCCTATATTCTGTCCCTGCAAAATGGCGACAACCTGATATAATATGCTGAACAGTCTCAGATGTTGGGCAACCGTATCTGCAATGGTCATCTTGCACCGATGCATCCTTGATTATGAACTTTAGGTAGTTCCTCGTGGGGACAACCTGGTCCTGAATAGCCATCATAAAGACTTCTGTTTCAGGAAACATCTGCCCAGAAATCAACCAAAAGTTCGACGCTAGCTTGTTGACGTGAGTTTGGATGACTTCATTGGGATGTCTTCCGTGTAGTGGCTTGGACAACCAGGCATTGAATCTATCCAAATCACTGCGCACCTGATTTTGAGTCTCTTGCTGACTTAAGAGTAGTGGAGTTGAATCATCTGCTTCTGTGACAGCCCTGTGCAGCATCGAATGGTTCGATACAGAACAGAAGTATTTTCTTAGCTCATAGATCTGTCGAGCTACTTGGTTGTTTATATCAACAATTATCTCCCACCCATATGTCTCGGTAACATGACTCGTTCCACAGATGTCCTGGGATGGTGTTTTCGTGATTTGGTCAGTGATGTTCTAATTTTCTGTTCCAAACTTGCAATGTCAGTTTTACTCCACTTGATGACCCCAAACGAGTAACTAAGGATAGGGACAGCATAAGCGTTGATTGCCTTAACCAAGTTGTTACTGTTGAGGCTGGTGTTAGAAACAAGCATAATTCTTCTGACAAATGCCTTCGTCAGATCTTGTTTCACTACTGAGTGTTCTATGTGTCTGGCTTGCTTCATTCCCAGATACTTGTAGGTCTCGCTAGTGAGCGTTGTTGCAATCTGCTGGCCCTGAGCTGTTTTATATACACCATCCTGCAGCTTGCCTTTCATAACGTTCAGCGTTTTACATTTCTCCAGCCCGAATTCCATTTTCACATTCTGCGAAAAGGTTTCCACTATCTTCAACAGAAACTCTAGTTGTGCTCTGGTGGCAGCATATAGCTTTAGGTCATCCATATACAGGAGATGGTTGAGCTTTGCAAGCTCCCTGGAGTTCTTCTTAATACTGAAGCCATATTTTGTTGAATTAAGTTGGTTTGATAGTGGGTTCATCGCAAGACAGAACCATAATGGGCTCAAAGAGTCTCCATGGAATATTCCCTTTTGGATTGGGATCATACTTGTTGCAATACTGCCATTTGCAGTACTAAGGCACATTACTGTACGCCCAGTGGCGTACGTAGGATTTCCTTCTGGGGGGGGGGGGTCATTCATAGTAATGTCCTATAATAAAAATGATAATTCGAATATAATTCATAAAAAGCAACAACTCAGTTAAATAAACACTACCGGACCCAAGCGAGAAATCTCGCATGTTCATAAACCACCCTTCCCCGATAGGTTTATAACGAGAGAATTAATTGCAGCATGTTAGAGCTCCAGTATTGGCAAATCGCACACTTCTAACAAAAATTTATATTTATGAAATTAGAATGGAATTCGTCACTGCTAATGTCATTTGTGTGCTGAGTCCATTGATTTATCTTAGCTGTAACACTCACCAGTTATTCGATATTTTTGAAATTCTACGATTTGAGTAATCATTCCTTTGACTTACTGTTTCTGAAATCCATGCAAAATGATAAAGGAAAGACCTCATAATGTTAAAATGACAAGAAACAGGCGTCACAGCGTCCAAAATGTGAAGTGGACAGCAATTACGGAGCATATTTTCCTACAGCAACAGTATCGACAAATCTCACACTTCGTACATTTTTAAGTCCTTTTTTTAAGAAATTATTGATATTTGTGAAATTAGAGTGCAATGCAATTCGTCACTGCTAATGTCTATTCTCTTTCTTTTGAATGCTCATTTGGCACGATCGGTCGCTTGTGAGCGCCACAGGAGGGATCTATACTAATGAAAGAATATATATATGATGATTCTCTTTGCATGAAAACTATTTTAACTATATTTTTCAGCACTTTAAACAATATTACAAACACAATTGAAAACATAAAAGATTAATAAAAAATACGGAAAAGAGTTTAGCCCAATATATATATTGCACTAGATACAAACGGACAAAAAGAAATGTCTAAATTGTCAATAGGGCTAAACCAATGAATCTGATTAAGTAGATATTTGCCCTGGAATTTGTTGAAGGACTTAGACAAGTCTACTTCAATCGCATATCAAGCCTTCTAGGTTTGACAGACAAGTCATTCAGTACTTCCTCAATTGAAACATCAACAGTATCAAGAATGAACATCAAAGCTAATCCATTAAGGCGTTCTTCACTAGTTGAATTCCTTAAATAGTTCTTCAAGAATTTTAAGGACGAAAACGATCTTTCACACGAGCAGGTTGTGACAGGTAAGGTAGCCATGATGAGAAGCAGGTTATACACAACTGGAAACATGTTCTTATTGCATATTGACAAAGCATCTATAGCACTCTTGGGGTTCTTTTCAATAGATTTCAGAGTTTGTTTCCAGAAAAGTAGCTCGCCTGTAATATTAAGGGGAAGTCCATAAAATTCAGCTACATTTTCTACTTCAGCTATGCTTTGGTTGATAGTTCGTCTTCAGTTGTGGTAACTAGCGTTTGCAATGGCTGAAGAGTTTCTTTATGGAAGACAAATGTATCATCAAGCGATGAAGTAGTTTCTTCAAGAAATGGGATGAAAATAACCCGCCAATAATATTCTTCCGGATCGTTAGATGAAACGTTGTTCCTCATCGTTTGTCGAACAACAGTTCGAGGCTGAACTACAGGCACTCCAAATTCTTTGCAGAACTCTAAAACCGAATTATATGCACACAAAAACCTTGTGTCTGCATCTGCCCTCATTTCTTCAAGAGACCTCTTAACATTCATGGAGGCGTTGATTGCTTGACTGAGATCCAAATTTTCAGTTTGAAGGTATTTGCTGAAAGGAAGTGTGATTTGAAATGCTTCATGAATGACAAATACACTTATCAAGAACTCAGATTTGCTGATAGCGCACAGAAGAAGTTGCGCATCTGTAGCTGCCTTCTTATCAACCCATGCTGCTATTTTTTCTAATGCCAACAATAACGGTTTCAGAAGTTCAATGAATGAACGAACAGACTCGTGCTTTTCAATCCATCTCGTTGCACATAACTTCTTGAGTTTACTCACTCGGGGTTTCTCTTCCATACTTTCAACTTCATTTGTCAACACAGCCTGCCTCTTTGGTGAAGTACTAAAAAAGGCATAAGCTCTTTCAATTGTACCCATACAGTTCCTAATCTCTGCAACACTACACCCTTCAGAAATGGCCAGGTTTAAACAGTGAGCACTACAGTGAACATAGTGGGCTTTGGGAAACTGTTTTCGTACAATGGCCTGAGCACCTCTGTAGGACCCACTCATGGCACTAGCTCCATCATAACCTTGGCCTACGAGATATTCTGCATCCAGTCCCACACTTTTCAAACCAGACAATATGCTATTCGCAAGGCCTAGCCCAGAAGCATCATTGATAGCAATAAATTGCAGAAACTCATCATGTACGGAATTATCTTGAACGAATCGGACACATAGTGACATTTGCTGCACACCGCTGATGTCTGTGGTCTCGTCAGCAAGAACAGAAAAGTATTTAGCTTTTTTCACCTGATCGACTAACTTTTCAATATAATGTCATTCAAAGATGAAATAATTTCATTCTGAATCCGTGGGCTTACGCATGTTGCATTTAAGGATGCTGTCATCAAATGTTCCTTTAGTATTGTATCACCAGCTTCTGCTCGAAACTTGAGAAGAGACCTGAAATTTCCCTCCCCTTTCTTGAGAGGCTCATCTATATTTACAGGTCCCGAATCCCTGTGACCACGGAAAGCAATGTCCATTCGAGCAAGGAAAATCACAGATTTAATTATTGGTATCAGTTTCTCCCTGTTGCATAATATGTTGGATTGAACACCCCTATCCTAGCTTACGTCAACAGCAGGTTTTGTACCTTTGTATATGGCAAGAAAGTTCGCAGCCTTTTCCGTACATGCCATATGATACTTGGTTTCTTGGTGTTTTTTGAAATCCTCCTTCGAATTTTTCCAGTTCATGTAAGGAAATGTTACTAGTTTACCTGGCGATGAAGATTGGTTCCCAACAACGGTGCAAAACAACGAACAATATTTACAAAAGGCTCCGTTCTTTGAAGGAGATTAAACTAGCCATTTCCACTCTGATAACCAGTTCAACTGAAATTTCAGATTCCTTGGACCCTATAAAGGGAAATTAAAATTGCTTCCAGGTGTCCAGGCATTTTCCAACAGTTCATTTTTCAGATAATCAACAATCTAAAGAAAAAAGTAAATCACAACATTGAAATAATTAACATGTACCGACACATGCGTAGGCCAAGGCCATACAAATACCGGTATAACATAATAGGTAAAGCATCGAAATGCAAATCAGTTACAGAAATAGCGATTATCATGAATCATATTGTAAACACACCTGTTGGCCAGCATAACCTCCTAAGTCTGTTCGATGTATTTGGTCGGTAGCCGGCTTGGTAGTAGCCGATAATTCTTCAAGTTCATTTTCAATTCTTAAAGGTGAACTACTTGCAATGGCAGTGTTGCATGTAACATCTACTCTTGGTTTTTTAATAATAAATCGATCCATTACGCATTACAAATAAACTCGTAAAAAAGTGCGACTCACGATCTGGCAGTTCACAGATATGCACGTTTAAAGCAGCACGAAGCTGCGTTACGATAGTTGCCAATCGCACACTTTAACAGTAAAACGACAATTTTGATATTTCGCCTAGTGTAGTTAGTTATTATTGCTTTAAGTGGAAGAACAGCGAGGTCATCTGCCCCTCTTGCTCCGTTTAACATGTAGTTTAAGGGTGTTTACCCCAGGCCATAACCAGTAGCTAGCGCCAAAGCTGGAGAAGTCTCGTTGCGAGTTGAGTGGAGGTCATTTACCACGTGAAGAACGTGTTCACATTAAAAATATATTACAAAGGAGTAGCCTAAAGAAGCCTCACTGGCAGCAATTCAAAAAATTTTCCTGGTGATAGATGGGACAATATAAGGAGTCATGTAAACTAATGTCTCTGGGGGGGGGGGTTAAACCCTAACCACCACCCCCCCCCCCCCCCGCCGTCGGTACGCCACTGTGTACGCCACGTTGCCATGGCGTGTTCTAGGAAATATATAATCTGTGGACCAATCTTATACACTGACAAAATATGGATCAACCAATCATGGGGCACGGAATCATAGGCCTTCTTGTAGTCAATATATGCCGTGAATAAATTTCTGTTATTGGTAAAGGCCTGGTTAGAAACCACTGAGTCAATGATAAGTATTTCTTTACACCCTTTGGACCCTTTCGTGCATCCTTTTTGTTGTGTTGCTATGATGTATTTTTTTTTTTCACAGTGAGCATATATCCTCCTACTAAGACAGGGCGTGATGATCTTATACATTGTGGGAAGGCATGTAATTGGACGGTATTTTCCCGGATCTTGCATATTTTGTGGGTCTTTCGGAAGTAGGTGTGTTACACCTTGTGTAAGGAAATTTGGCATATTCTGTGGATGAGCAACAACTTCATTCACCATAGTAGACAGAAGATCGTATACGCACCAGAATTTCTTATACCAGTAATTCTGTATCTGATCTAATCCAGGTGCTTTCCAGTTAGGAAGACCTTTAATGATGGAAGAAATTTCAGTGGATGTTATTGGATCATACTGCATCGGATTAAATTCTTTAGAGATATTTGTTACTTCCTGAACCCAATGGGAGTCTGAGTTAAAATTGGTGGCTTTGGATAGTTTATTGCTCCAAAACTCTTCAATTTCTTCTCTTGTTAGATAAGGAGCATTTAAGGATACATGGTTTTCGCTCAGTGCTCTGTAAAATTTCTTCTCTCCATTGACAAATAAGTTGTTGTCCTGTCTCCGTTTCCTACTGGCTCTGTATCTGGAAAGTCTGTTCGCTACCAACGTAAGTTTCTGTTTGAGTGTATCTAAACACTGTTCGGCTTTTATGTTTGGATCATCTCGGTCGGTGTGGATTTATGACCGCCTCATTATTGCCTTACAGAGTCTCAGCAGTCTTCTTGTGTGCGTTCCTCTGATCAACTCAGTCAAACGGCCAATATTTGTTCGCAATCTGTCGATATTGCCTAGCAGACGTCTCTCCCACTTAGGAGTAACAGGAGCACATATCTTACTGCAGGAATTATTCCTTTCTCTCATTTGGATGCCCATAGTTCTGATAACTGTGACGACTCCACAGTACAGAACAGTGTGAAGAGATTCTCAGTCATTCACATCTATCAAGTGTTTGGGTAGGATATCTTTCTTCATGATATTTAAAATTTTTGATACCTTCCTAGACGAATTTACTCGAGGCAAGGCAGATCTAAGCATTATTATTATTATTATGATTATTATTAGCAGTAGTAGTGGTAGTATTTATTTATTTATTTAAAATAAATATATCTACAATTATGGATGGCAGATGGAGAAAGAGCAAGCAAGCCCCACATACACAGAATTTTCACCAACTCCGTTAGATTCATCCTTGATGTACGCTGAGATGAGCATATCACACCACACTTCATTCAGCTTCAGTGCCAAATGGGCATAAATTACTGGCTATATGAATGTTAACTGTTGTTGTTTGAGTCTTCAGTCTTTTGACTGGTTTGATGCAGCTCTCCATGCCTCCCTGTCCTGAGCTAATCGTTTCATCTCTACATAGCTACCACACCCTACATCCGAGGCAATCTGTTTAACATATTCTAACCTTGGTCTACCCCTACAGTTCTTGTCCTCGACCCGTCCTTCCATAACTAAGCTTGCTATTCCTGGGTGTCTTAGTATGTGTCCTACTAACCTATCTCTTCTCTTCATTAGCAGTCGCCAGAAACATCTCTCCTCTCCCACTCGTCTTAATACCTCTTTGTTTGTAACCCTATCTACCCATCTGATCTTCATCATTCTCCTGTAACACCACATTTCAAATGCCTCAATTCTCCTCTTTTCTGCTACACCAATAGTCCAACTTTCACTTCCATAGAGCGCCACGCTCCAGACAAAGGCTTTCAAAAATGACTTCCTAATACCTAAATCTATATTCGATGTCAGCAGATTCCTTTTTTGTAGAAATGCTTTCTTTGCCTAAGCCAACCTACTTTTTTATCCTCTTTGCTTCGTCCATCACTGGTTATTCTGCTTCCTAAGTAACAGAAGTCTCCTACTTCCTTCAGCTTTTCACCTGCCAATTTGATCTCCATAGAGGTTTCTGATTTATTTCGGCTGCATTCCAGTATTTTTGTTTTACATTTATTAATTTTCATCATGAATTCTTTCCGTAAGACGGAGTCCATACCATTCAAAAACTCATTCAATTCCTCAGGCTTGTCGGCCAAGATGACTATGTCATCAGCAAATCTCAGAGTTGAAATTATTTCTCCTTGAATCTTCACTCCCACATTTTTCTCTAATTTCCTTCATTGCTTGCTCAATGTAAAGATTGAAAAGTATGGGTGATAAGTTGCAGCCTTGCCTTACACCTTTCTGAATACCAGCTTCTCTCTCATGTCCTTCAACTCGAATGACTGCTGTCTGGTTTCTGTATAGATTGTATATCACCCTCCTATCCCTGTACTTTATTCCAATCGATTTCAAAATGTCAAACAATTTAGTCCAATCAACGTTATCAAAAGCCTTTTCTAAGTCTACAAAAGCCATGAACGTTCTCTTATCTTTCCTTATTCTACCTTCCAAAATCAGCCTAAGACTTAGTACAGCTTCCCTTGTTCCTACATTTCTCCTGAAACCAAACTGGTCTTCACCCAACTCCGTTTCTATCTGGCTCTCAATCCTCTTGTAAATTATTCTAGACAGGATCTTTGAAGCATGAGTAATCAAGCTGATTGTACGGTAATCTTCACATCTGTCAGCTCCCACTTTCTTTGGTATAGGGATGATTACATTCTTCTTGAAATCAGGGGGTACCTCACCTGTCTCATAAATCCTACACACCAAGTGAAATAACCTGATCAGACCTTCATCTCCTATGCAGCGTAGCAACTCAATCGGTATATCATCTATGCCTGGTGCTTTGTTCCTGCTTAAGTCTTCCGAAGCTCTATCAAATTCTGATCTCAATATTAAATCTCCTTTCGCATCCTCATCAATTTCCTCCTCCCTTTCCATTACATGATTCTCAATCTCCTTTCCCTGATACAAACTCTCTATGTAAGCTTTCCATCTCTCGACCTTTTCTTTCCTATCTGTTAGAGGCTTTCCATTTGTGTCCTTAATATTACAGCACTTAGTCTTCTTTAACTACGGTATCAATACACTCAAACACTAGTCTCCACCATATAATAACTTTTCCCGTATGGAGGACGTTCATAGTCGATGTAATAGATTCACTCAAGTCACGATGCAGATACCTCACCACGGTACAGCCAAATTCAACAAATCATAGTTTTGTACCACATCACGCATAGGCTATACGAGTATAATCTTTACAAGTGGTATATCTATGAGAATTCCAGTCGTTCAGTAAGTTACTCAAGAGACACATTACCAGTACATTAATGGCGGGCTCTAAGTGACAATTAAAGAGGATCACGAGATCGTGCCAAGTGCATCATGGATTCGGGATGTTCGAACTGCGCTAATTAGGTTAAACCCAGAGAGTCCTGTCAGCTCACGCTAATGGGTTTGGGAAGAGAATGGGGGTAGGCAACCTCTCCTGAAATGTTACTTACAACCATGAGTTGGCTGTCAGCTGCGTACACCTGGACCCCCTGGAGTTTCCGTAGATATAATCAGTGCAGCTAACGTGTTATCCAAGTACAGTCAAAGAAGTGGAGGATTGCGAGTTATAGGAAACTATAAATGTTGTAAGTTTGAGTTGAGTGGAGGTGTTCCAACAAGGAATTCATTTTTACAAATGTACCTTATTTTGAAGCAGAATACAATCATGCCGTATAAGCATTTTGGTTCCCACGTTATCGTTTTAAAGCTCATAGTGCAGGCTATAACTTGCATGTTTACGAAGCTATAACATAAAAAAATTAAATGTGCAGATCTGAATAGTAACTGTGAAACACAAATAAAATGACCGAATTTTATCTTTTATCAAGTGCAAGGCTAAAGAAATCCAGGAATCTGGAATAATACAAAAGGTTGCTAATGAGTAGTATAGTATCGAATACGTCTTTGAGATAACAAGAGTAGATAGTGAAGAGCACCGTGAAGATCAGCACAGGTTGACACTTTCCGACAATATTTGCCTTCATTTACCTTCACGTCCCCAGTATGGAGTGGTGGGGGCAGTGAAACACGCCTAAAATAACTTCCCCTGTTAGGATTCTCCTAATTGACCCCGTGGTAGGGTTACCAACCGTCCGGCATTTGCCGGACATGTCCTGCCCTTCAATCATTTTGGTTATGTCCGGCCGGCATTTCTAATTTATCGACATTGTCCGGCATTTTTCGTTACAAGATTTCACACTTAGGTTTTAGGCTGAAGACAGCATGTTATTGTATCGTACATCAACTGCATGTCTCAGGGCGCTACTTCCGACGGTGGATATAAGTAATACTAATATTCGGTATATTGAACTCGAAGTCCAGGCATCGATCAACCAATCAACGCCCTTCATTTCCACGTTTATGTTGAGAGAAACCGGAAGTGTCGAAGAGCTACAGTTTACATGTGCTTGCCATATGATTTGCAGCTATCGTGTTTGGTTATCTGGATGTCACCGTAAATTATAGTGCGAGTACGCAGCGAGTGGAGTGAAACATTAATCTCATTGCATCCTATTACCTACCGGTATGTTCGGTCAATGCATGTGAGATTTTCGAAGTGAAATGCCATGTCCTGTGGTTCGGATTCCACTTAAAAAGGAGGTCCCGTGGCTCATGATCTCGAGATTAACGGTCACGTTAAACTACAAGCTTCCTTTTTCTACCGGTATGTTATCTTTGCAACCTGATAGGAGTGAATCTAAACAAAGACAGTGTAAATTTTCGGATAAACTAAAACATGAGCATCCTTGCTTTACTCACGGACGCAGTGAAAGTGAAGCGAAATGTGCAGTGTGTGATAGTTATGTTAATGCCGGATACAAAGGTGTTGGTGACTTGGAAAGACACGTTAACAGTGAAAACGCACAAAAAGATGGTGATAACTAGGTCAATATCATGTTCAATGTTATCATTTGCCACTCCCAAATATTCACCAGATGATAAAAAAAAAGTTCAAGCCGTGGAAGCTACAATGTAATTTCATACAGTTTTCCATCACCAGTCGTACAAATCAATGGACTGCACAGCTAAATTGAATAAGAGTATGTTCTTAGGTTCTGAAGTAGCACCTGTGCAAGAACTAAAACAGAAGCCATAATAAATGATGTTATTGCTCCTCGCTCGACAGATATTATAATTGAAACTCTTAACAATAAAGTTCCATTTTTTGGCCTATGAACAGATGCAAGCAATCATGGTGCACTAAAGTTGTTTCCAATTGTCATCCAATTCTTTGATTACAAAAATAATGGCATTCAGATAAAAGTTCTTGATTTACAAGCATGTCCAAATGAAAGTTCTGAATGTATTTCCTCCTATATTTCAGATACTCACAAAAAGCATAAAATTACTTCTAGATGCATGGCATTTTCTGGAGACAATGCCAACCAATGTTAATTTTGGAGGCCTTGCACGCAGAGAACGGATGAATGTATTCTCTGCTCTCAAAAAAGACTTGAATGAAAACATAGTAGGTGTTGGATGTCCTGCTCACATTCTACATAACTGTTTGCTCATCCTGTTGATTGGCCTGTTTTCCATCTCTTGACGAATGCAGTACATTTGCATTTGCCTGTTGGCACAGGCTAGAGTAAAATGTGGCTTTTCACCGATGTCTCAGTCCCTCTCGTGGCTGTGATTATATGGAAGCTACTGAGGTATGGTGGTGCTCAGTAATGATATTCAGGGCACAGTCAGTGCCTGTGGATGCTGTGAAAGGTTCTACTCATATGGTTAGTACCGCTGTTCTGACTCAGTGAGGAAAGCAATGGCAAACTACTTCACTCCTCATCTTGCCTAGTACGCCTCAATATAGCGCTGCCTGGGGTTTTTGTGGGTATCTACCCACATAACCTAATGACGGTACTATTTGAGGATCCAACCAGCCTTCGGGCTGACTACCTAACAGACAGACTTCCTATTGATATTGAGTCTGTGGTGATGGAAATGTTCAACTTCTTTCATATATATGCAGTGCTCACTCAGGAACTGAAAGACTTTTGTGAAGTTGTTGATGTAAATTATCTGCAGCTTTTAAATCATTCTAAGACTAGATGGCTAACATTGTATCCAGCAGTTGAAAGAATCCTGCAATTGTTCCCAGCTCTGAAATCCTACTTTCTTTCTCAGGGTAGGAAGTCAGTGCATTCATCAATTAGAAACTTCCTTGTAAATAACTTTTCAGAGCTCTATCTTTTGCTTCTTTCCTCAACCAATCACATTGTTCACTATAAAATTTTGTCACTTGACAAAATAATTCAGTGGTAGAAGAGCTTGAACTATTAGAATCTGTCCAATCTTCATCGAAAGGCAGACATGAAGGTCAATTCATTCCCCTTAAAGTCAGACAGATGTTAAATACATTTTCAGAAGATGGTTTGGATATAGAATGCAAAGTGTTTATGGAGAATGTATCTTGTTTCTATGGAACCTGCACTGAGTACTTGGATAAATGGATGCATCCTATAGAGGAATTCAAGTGTTTCAAATGGTTGAAACTTCAAAACATTAAGGACCTCAGCTTTGACGATATTGTACCATGTATTCAGTACTTACAGTCAAACGGTGTAGAAATAGATGATTCAAAATTATTCGACCTGTTCTGCAACGTAAGGGCTTATTCTAGAACTTCAACTTTGGATAAAGATACAATACTAGACCAACAATGGTCTGTTTTTTAATAAGTGCCAGAACATTGAGGTATTTTCTGAACTTTTGAACATTTGCCAGTTTTTCTTTGCCATACCAGGTAGCAATGCCTCCACTGAACGTGTGTTTTCATTCATAAATGCTCAATGGACAAAGGAAAGGAACCGTTTGTTGGTAGAATCAGTGAAAGGAATGTTACTTGTGAAGTTCAATTTCAAAGATGTGTCGTGTGAAGAATTTTATAAATATGTACTTCAAGAATATAACTCGCGTCTTCTTTCAAAAGTAGGTTCTGTTGAAAAATACAGCCTCAAGGAAATGAACTGCAGCAAGGACTGATCATTAAGTAAGGTATTTCCTTTTGTAAAAAGTTGTGTGTGATATATGCATAATTTTGTTATCGATTGAAATTGTCAGGCATTTTTCTTAAATGTCCTGCTTTTTGCTAAGCAATGTCCTGCATTTGGAAATTTTCAGTTGGTAACCCTACCCCGTGGAGAGAACTCATTAGCGCAGCTCGGTATCACCCCATGGATTTACGTAGATAATTTTAATATAGTTTTAATGTAGAATATGTTGCTAATTTTAATTATTGTAGATCATGCTGTATTCTTATGTAAGAGAGCGGATTATGTACATCCAATGGGACTTTTTAACCTAGGTATATAATCCTCAAATATACAATCAATCTCTCTCTCCCTCATACACACACGTGGCTACGGCACTACGTCTGCACACAAATGCTTCCTTGCTACCTGCAATAGGTCAGTGTGGCCCCACAACCTTCTTCAGCTGGTCGATTTTTCCCCAGTCAGTGAGTGACCTTCCACAGAAATGGTATGCTCCATATCCCATGCCAACTCGTGTGAAGGTTAATTATGGAGAATGATATACAGCACTCACAAATGTGTTGGATATCCTTTACAACCTCGTTGATGATCGGGAGTATGCTTTCTCAATTATAGTAATTTGCCTCCACCCTAAATGAGAAAATCCTCACGAGGATGAGCAAATCCCATTTTAGCCCTGAGGTCAGAATCACATTTTACAGAGCCGTGAAAAGAACCTGTAACCACAGAGTTGGTAGCCAATAACGCTAGTCACTACATTATTAGGTGGTCTTTACACTACGGTAACAAAAGAAAATACAGTACATGGTGAGTCAATAAGAACCCCCACCTCAAATATATCCTAACCCCTGGAACGCACGCATGGACATCAGTCACATGAACCCTCGCGCGGGTAAATATGACTCAAGTTTGATTTTTCGTAATTATTTTATTGAAATATGGTATTTTAAATGTTGTATTACTGCAAAATTGTATTGCTTACTCATATTTATACTAACCATGACTAATGTATCGTTTATATTTAAAACTATTTGTAAATCAAATTTTTATTTGTGAAATCACATGTAAGCCAACATTATTCTATGGCAGAAAATATGCATTCTCAAGAAACGAGCGAGTGTGTTTGTATTTCGGTCCTCCTGTCAATTCAAACACAACGAAATCGAATTGAAACAAATTTGGTACATATGTACTGTAGGCCTAGTACTAGCAAACGACACCTCAATGTTATGTTTTATATCGCCGCCATCTTAATCTAATCTATTCTCTGAGGAACACCGAATCTCGGATATGTTTTTCAGATCTAGATGATGAATACCTGTAATCATTCTAACAAGGTTATATTACAGGCGAGCACGTGTTTACACCACTCACAATTTGCATGAGGATAGGTCTGTAGACCAGTTTCTTTATAACGTTGCCACACAATGTTAGCTATTTGCATTGACGTTGCGGGGACAAGTACAAATCTAAAACAAGATCATAGTTCAACGGACGACATTTTCATACTGAGCAAGTTACGAACCTTCCCGGGATTTGCCAAGATAGAAGTGGGAAACCATGGAAACCAAGGTGGGAATCAAACCCAACTATTCTCAATTTTGCCTCAAGATACTAAATAAACCCCAATCCAGCTCTCAGACCAGAATTAAATTTGTCAGAATTGGGAATCGAACCCGTACCTCAGGGTTAACAGCCAATAATGCTAGCCATGTAGCAAAACACGGATGGTAATCCTAACAAAGTGTGATATGTTCCAGTTTCAATATTTGTGGCAACCGTCAGTAAACGCGACATTTAAAGAGCTGTCAATCAATATCATGACATATGGCAACAAACTAAGTTGGGAGTTTATTGCTTTACACCGCAGTCGGATCGATGTGTGAGAACGATGTCAGAATTGGCGGGAGCCTCCCGGCTCAGCTGTTATATCGACCAACAGCCTGCCTCCGCGGTCATGCGGATGAAATGCCAATGCGTCCTTCCGTTCGGAAATATCCAAAAGAGTTATCTTCTCTGAAGAATTAAGTTACGAGGAAACACAATTTCGAACATTTTCCTCAAATATTACATACTGTAGAAAGATTTTTAATCAAAATAGCCTAAATGTCCCAAAGCTAAATGGATGGATGGTTCAATATGCAGAACACGATTCATTATCAAAACTCAAGATACTCTAAATAAACTGTAGTTCAAGACATCTGATTCCATATATCCGGTAAGCGGAAGGAAGGAAGCTTGCAGTTTTACGTGACCGTTATTCTCGCGATCATGAGCAACGGGACCTCCATTTCAAGTGGAATCTGTACCACAGGACAATATATTTAACTCGAAAATCTCACATGCATTCATCGGAAATCGAATCCAATCCGCCTTAGGTAGAGGCAAGCAGCTTGACCACTGCACCCGGTAAGCCCTATATTTTAAATGATGATGTTGCGACATCGTGGTCATTCAGCCCCGTGTACTTGGGAGTATGTGTATTGGATTTGTACGATATCCTGTGTTATTGTGGTGTACTGTATGTAGCAGTGTGTGTTTTTGTAATCGTGACTAAGATTAGAAAGGAGGCTACCGTAGCCTTAAGTTAGGAACCATCACGGCATATGTCTGGAGTAGAAGTGGGAAACCACGGATATTCTTTTCTAGAATTGCTAAGGTAGGAATCGAACCCACTTCTTCTCAGTTCTGCCTCACGAGGCGAGTGTATCCCGTTCCAGCCTTAGACCAGAATGAAATTTCTTGGCAGAGCTGGGATTTGAAGCCAGACCTCCAGGGCGACAGCCCAGAACGCTAGACGCTACACCACTAAGTGGTCTGTTGTAAAAGTCACGGTAGCATGTGGCTGGCTTACTACCGGTCCCTGTAAGCCCAAAAAATAACTTAAAACATAGTTTGGGTTATATTCTTTTTGTCCGTGAATACATGGTTCCTAGCTGGCTGCGTGGCTCAGCGGTAAAGTTCTCGCCTGCTGTGTCCAAAGTTGCAAGATCAAACCCTGGCGCAGTCAGCTGGCATTCGAGGGTGCTCAAATGTGAGAGAGCCATGTCAGTACATTTACTGACACGATAAA
This sequence comes from Meconema thalassinum, assembly GCA_946902985.2. NCBI lineage: Eukaryota > Metazoa > Arthropoda > Insecta > Orthoptera > Tettigoniidae > Meconema > Meconema thalassinum. Next base: position 289,166,389 of record OX336391.1, on the reverse strand, counting down.
GATCCCTTTCGGGGCAAAATTCCGGCACCCCGGCGTCTCTAAAAGCCGCAGTAGTTAAAAGGAACGTAAAACCAATAACATTATTATTAGGCCTACTTGGATTATGTGTTTACGTAGTAAGTATCGGTACCACGTTTTGTATGTGCCATAATGAACGTTGCGTTAAACAAAGTGAAAATGATACATAAATAATTGCGCAAGATCAAGACGTACGCAATAAGTCTTTGCGTCAGGGGAAGAAGTTATCTGCGTAACGCGAGTGCAAGATAAGATACCACACGTGGATAAACATTTGAGGCGAGCAGAGACAAGACGGGGAATTACCTCGACAGAAAGTTAGTTAGTTATTGATGTTTTAAGGGGCGGAACTACCAGGTCATCTACCCCTGAAAGATAAAGAACAATTCATTGCTATCAGACAAGGAAGGATACAATTTGAAAGTAGTGCCAGGTGAAGACCACTCCTATGCTAGAGAGATTGAGGAATCAAGATAACTAAGATTTAAATAAAAGACAGCATTAAAATCTGGAAATTAAGCACAAAATTAAAATATCATCAATAATAATAATAATAATATCGTATGGCCTCGGATGCCGGGTGCATGCTTTGTAATTTGACACCCAGAGGGTAGCTTGCATGTCGAATTTCGTTGTTCCTTGAATCACTATGAAAGTCAAGGAGGTTAGATATCCAAGCTCCTTGAACACTATAGCGCTTTCTAGTAGAGAAATGAGGAACGTTTTGTTGGCGGAAACTCCCGAGATTAATTTTGCCAATATGAACACGGCCTACTGAATTCAAAAGGGTTATTTGACATACCAACATCGTGTCGTATTTTTGCCGCCTTTCAAAAATCGGTCGATTAATCAAATTTTAGTCGATTTTACACAGTATCAGTTCGAAAAGAATACCTTTGAAAAACATATTTTAAAATGTTTACAATTCAATTTGCTATGAGGAAGATAATAATTTAAAATTTTAATTGTATTGGTGGCGTGCAAGTAAACAAAAAGAAATCAAAATCGTTTAATTAGAAGAAAGCAATTAAGGAGATATTATCGCTTTTATCTTTCTGAAGCAAAGGCATGAGCATCAGCAAACTTTAATGACCTGCCAATCTTACAATAGCTGATGCTAACACGCCAAATGGCAAATAATAATACACTACACAGGTTTTGTGCTACTCAAAACAATTACTTTTCCTACTCCACACTACTTATTTTAATCGGTTCGATTAATCGACTAAAGCACATTGATCGGTTAATCATATTTTTAGATTAATCGCACCGATTAATCGATTAAATCGACAGCTCTATCAACTACACATTTGCAAATGAAGATCAATGACAGTGAATCACTAAGGGTATTCCCCCGGAAGTAACGGAAGGGAGGAATGATGCTTTGCGAATTAATGACATTTCAATGATCGATTTTCGGAATAATCCATAATTTTATTATTATTATTATTATTATTAATAATAATAATAATAATAATAATAATAAAAGAAAGGCGCACAATGTGCAAAGACATATTTGTACAAATGATCAATTATGCTATTGCCAGTCTTATTATTGAGGTTGTCCTCATTTTGTAGTTTTGTGGGTGGTAACTTTCACAATGATCGTTGCACAGGTCACATACACAGCCTTCTTTCGGTTGGTGGAAATTCTAGGTTTTGCAGAATCTGTAGTGAAATCCATGGGTGGCATAACGTGTGATTACGTGTCGTAGCTCGTAATTAGCTTGTGTCCACTCTTCCGCCATTATGGCATCTGTGGAGTAAAAGTCGGACCAAATGGCATTTCGTTTCTCGTTTAAGGTTCGGCGTGCATTCTCAAGGACTTTGGTGTTTGGTAGGTAAAACTGTATTTTGATGTCGTCGATGAAGTAGTCCTCCTTAGTTAATACATATGTCAACCTTGAAGGGGCATACCTTCCTATGCCTAAAATCCTCTTAAGATATCGGGCCTTGACTTTTTCTATGATCATCAGGTCGCTAAGTGTGAGTTTTTCCCAGGTAATGCTAATCCCATAGGTTGCTATTGGTGATATGGCTGTCCTGAACAGTAGCATTGCTGTACCCAATGATATTTGATGAGGTTGTTCGATGTGGTAAATGGCTTTTATAGCTGCGGCCGCTCTTTCTTTAACGTGGATATTGTAAGATGTTAGAGTAGTTTGGAGGGTGACTCCGAGGTACTTGAATTTCGGCACGACATCTAGTGGTTTGTTGGGCAGGACGTTGTGTTTTTAAGTACATGCTTTCCTCCTTACCTGAAGGTCATCTGTTTGGTTTTGCTGTGGTTAATTTGCAGACCCTTTCTGTCCATGATGTGAGCCTGTTGAGGACCTCCTGGAGCTCTTCTATGTTTTCTGAACCTATTGCCGAAAATCCATGATTTTAGAAACCCCATATTTTGATCTATAATATAATATTGTTCATAGAAAAACCTATTCAAAAATAGTAGCGCAGGAACTACAGTGAGGTCCTTCTGTAAATGACCGAACTTCGCAGGGTCCACGTGGCGGGCGAGCCAATGTGTATAGCGGCCTATCGAACAAGGCACTACCGCTAGCAGCAGCGTAGTGCCCCACTAGTTTAATACATTTACATTTTAACGTATTTAATAATCATTACTTACATGAATCTCTGAATAGTAGCTCGAAATTCTGTCCTTCTTTTTCTTGACACACCTTGCCGTCTGCCGTCGGCGATGCACTCACAGAGGACTAATATTTCGTATCAGAGCAGTTATTTTTCCTTCATTGATATTCATGCTTGACTTTATGTTTTTAGTCTTATTGTAGTACAAGTGTTCATTAAGAGTTAGCTAGGCATCAAGTCACGTAGATAATATTTCTCTAACTACGATCATAATATTGGTATCTGTTGACTACTCATCAAAATAAATTTTAAATTATGAAATAGAATAGCAAACATTGCATAAATATGAAACTCAAGCAAGTAAAAGCGCAATGGTTATTGAATCTAATTTGACAATCAGATTTCTTTACAGTATGGTCCAATTATAATTTGAAAGTATTGCATTTTCAAATGAAGTTCTATTCCATAGCCGGCCCCGTGGTGTTGGGGTAGCGCGCCTGCCTCTCACCCGGAGGCCCCGGGTTCGATTCCCGGCTCCGCCAGGGATTTTAAAACTGACATGAGGGTTGGAACGGGGTACACTCAGCCTCGTGAGGACAATTGAGTAGCTGTCTGACAGTGAGACATCGCCCCGATCACGAAAACCAAGAATAACGGCCGAGGGAACCCGATGCGCTGATCACGCGTCACCCCAATATCTGCAGGCCAAATGCCTGGGCAGCGGTCGCTTGGTCAGCCTAGGCCCTTCATGGGCTGTATAGTGCCAGGGGTTGACTTTTTTTTGGTTGTTGTTCTATTCCATTGTAATGTTTAAATTTGCATTTAACCAGATTAATCAGACCCGCAGGGTTATAATTGTATTAATTATGATAGTTATGATAATTTGATAAAGGGTTCAGAGGTAAAGTTGACGTCGATGTTAATGGGTTCTCCCTTGTCCGATTCAGGTTCATTATGTAAAATGCATGTTGTTTATAGATGAATATTTACATGACATTAAATTATTAGTTACCCACGAGTATGTGTCACTGTTATAGATGTCCTCAAATAGACGTAAATGGTTGGTTCCTCAGTTAAAGGTCTGCTCGAACGCGGTCATGTAGCCCCGTGTACTTTGGGTGTGTGTAGAATCTGTCTGATAACCGGTGTTAATTGTGATGGCTGTATTAGTGTGTGTTATCTGTAATTCAGGTAAAGACTTCAGACGATCAATTTCAAGTAGTTCCTACTTTTGCTACCATATGCTATCATCAACGACACCTAGCCGCGAATATAGCTACTAGATGCCACCGCAACCGCACCTGGTGATGAACGTTGGAACTTAGAGCGTTAATCAAAACTAACCTACAAATCTTAGCTCACACAATTGTAATTAGTGGAAGGTTCTTTAACATGCCCTAAATCTATGACATTAGGCCCGCCGGCTTTACTTCCCCTCCGAAGGAAAGCATACTGAGGGATTTTTAACGCTGTTAAAAATCCGGATTTGAACCTGCGATCTTGGGCATAGACGTAAATATATACGCTCATTTAATGATCCTTATAATAGCGGCTTCGGTGGCGTAGTTGGTAGCATGCTGAACTTCTACGCCCAAGATCGCAGGTTCAAACCCAGCTGAAGTCGTTGGATTCTTTATGAGTCTGGGAAATCCCACCTACCTGAGCAGGGCAGATCATCCACAAAAAGTTAAGGGACGACCGCAGCGTACAAATTACGGGAAATATGCTGTCATTAATCGTGGTGTTGGCAATTGGAACGTATTACCTCCCACGGTTTTAGATCCTTTTCTCAACATATTGGTGTGTTTAAGGGACACTGGGACCGAGTTGTCATATTTCTGTAATTATCAATGGATATTGTTCTGAGTTTACACACGTCACTCAAATGCTAATATACAATACGCTACTGATTTACAGTTTTCTATCTCTAACCGTTTAGGGGATATGATTATTTTAATATGAAAAATATGCAAATTTTGAAAATGGTCCTTGTGTTAAACGGATAGAGGTAGCTCATTTATCATGACTTTCCCATATAGGTATTTAGTATGGAAGCAATCCTAGTGATTGGTTTTAAGTTCATATGAATATTTGTTGAGATATAAATTAACACAATTGACAATTTTTTATAACCATTAATTACCTATTATTTTAAAATTAAAATATTTTTATGGCAAAACTAATAATACTACAGTAAAACTAATCACTGTATTTATGGAAGCATTAATACAGAATATGTATAAAAATTTGCTACATTATAGCCACAAGTCTGATGCATATGGGGCGAATTTTGTCTCCAAAAAATGGGAAGCTGAGAAAAATGCACTTTTATAAAGCCATGCATATATTTTTAGTTATCAGCTTATCTTATCAGCTAAAACTGCCCATCACCATATGTAACCCCTCTATCTTGCTTTTCTGAGCTTCCTTATTAGGAAAATAAGTACAGAAATATTCGCCTCAATGAAAGTCCATGAATATGGGGCGTTTAAATACCATGCACTGGACATTTCAAGCATGCGCTGGACCTTTAAATATGGCGGAATTCGGAAAAGACTTACACTAAATTATCCGCTGGAGTAATTATACCAAAGAATAAAAAAAATCAATATTTTTGCGATTTCTGACCAAAACTCTGCCCTAGTGTCTCTAAAGAGATGACTGAAATTGTGTGTAAATACTACGAAGTAATTACTATAGTTCCCAACTCGCCTATTGTGTATAGCCTATTGTGTTTGATATTAATGTGGGTAATTTTCTTGAAGTGTAGGCTACAATTCGCCCGGGGAATTACTGCAATTTTTGTAAATAAAATAAATGGATGTATGCATGAATGAATGAACGAAATATTCACGAAATCGATTTTGAATTCGTCTAATTTGAGAACTAGTACCATAGTTATCTTATCTAGATGGACAATGTATACACCTTCAACATTAGAAGTGAACTACTGTAATCTCAATCGAAGCCCGATCGCGATCGGAATCTGTAGTGTGTACAGTACGTAGTATAACGAGGCTAGAAGGCAGGTTTGTTTCGGACTTCTATTGTCAGTTGAAGATAAACATCGAGAATGAGACAGTCAAATACAAAGCTTATTAATAATATTACGATTTATTTTACTGGCTTTCAAACCTGTGATCAAAAGCAAATAACATACCGTATCAATCGATGTTATTTTGCAAGGCTAGACAAAGTGGCTACAATGCGATCGTAACCCTGTGAGGTATGACAGAAATAGCGTACGATTTATTGTGAATCCAGGAAAATTACGCAATGCTATTTAAAGTTACGAATTGCGTGCCAAAAAGTTGTAAAGAGTACAGAATTTAATCGTTGTTGTTGTTGTTACGTTTAGAGAGCTAGATACATCGTGGTTTCCAGTCCCATGTATTTAGGTGTGTGTGTAATTGTTATTGATTCATTTGGGGGCGTTGCGACATCTTGGTCATTGTAACCCCATTTATTTGGGAGTATGTTGAATCTGTCTGATAATCTGTGATGTCCGAACTTTTTATGTACGGCTGGCTGCGTGGCTCAGCGGTAGCGTTCTCACTTGCTGGGCCCAAGGTTGCAGTTGGCATTCGAGGGTGCGCAAATGCAAGGGAGCTGTGTCAGTAGATTTACTGGCACGTTAACGATCCCCTTCGGGGCAAAATTCCGGCACCCCGGCGTCTCTAAAAGCCACGATAATTAAAAGGGGCGTAAAACCAATAACATTATTTAACATTATTATTACTAGTGTATGTATTTATAATTAGGACTAGGATTGTAGGTGGCGGCCGTGACCTTATGTTAGGTACTGTACCCGATTTCAGCAGTGTCGTGAATGCCAAAATCCAAGATGACAGCGGATCGATACCAACGGCAGTACCCCGGCTAATAATACTTACCGAAATATCAGGCATCACACGCTCTGCAAATCGTGGACACATATCAGGCGATATCATCAAAACACAATGGTAGAACCTCCGCAGGATCAGCGACAACACACACCAGAGCGCGAGACTCTCATTCACACGGGCGTAACAGAGACTGGGAAATGGATAAAATGGTTCAAGCCGCTATAATTACCATGGCATATTCCTAACCTCCCACTATCTATAAATCACAACGCAAGAGCATTGTGAAAATAGTATAAACAGACGCAAATGCAAGACCAAATGTATTCAGAAAGTAAACAACCCAAAGATGGTTATAAACAAACCGAAAATCCATAACTAAATGTCATTATCATTAATGTCTTATGACACATTCTCTGACTTAACGCCTGCTAAATCACAAAAATAACGACTTAAAATCAACAACTAATAAATTGGCAACATATCGCTATACCTTTGTTATCAGAATCAACAAAAAATATTTATAAAGAAAAAGAAACAACCCCCTTAATCAACGTAAATAGTGACGGCCTCTCACTATTTACAATATCAATATTTTACTCTATACACAGATCCTGAGTTTTATTCTTTACTTAATTACCGAAATACCACTGATCTCTATTCATGGATGGCTGGTAGCTAAGGCAGCAGTAAGCCGAATAGACGATGACAGGTTTAGCAAGATGGCAGCGAACGCATGGTGCAATATTGCGAATCCGGCTTTGTGATTGGTTACTGGTAGTTTGATGTTATACATGTATTTATACTGGCAGTAAATATTTTGTGTTTCTTGTAGTTATAAAATGGGCTGAATTTGGTTATTTAAAGCGTAAAATCTTAGTTTTAAGTACCGGTTTGGTGACCCATCATCCCAGGCAAGCCGGTAATACCTTTACTTCTCAGGCAGATAAGTCGCTTAGCCGTAATTCTGAAGTTATTGTGAAGTTAAGTATACATATGCGGTGGTGCTGAAGCAGACGTGATCGGGCTAGGCTATTGCATGTTTAAATTTGATCCCATTTCAGGGTTTTTCGGTTCTGGGTGCGAATAGTTCGCTTAATAGTTGTAAAATGGTGGGGAGAGTATATTTTGAGAAAGTTTTTAGTTGTGTTAAGTTTTATGTGGAGCTGAGGAGTGAAATTGGTTTGGCTTCAAGTGCATTTTTGGCTTTGATCTACTTCCTGTTATTATTAAGTTTATTGTGCTTCTAGCGTGATTAAAAGCTGTAGTATTTGATGTAGAGTGCTGGGATTACTTGGAGGAAGTGTTGGTTATTTCATGGAAACAGGAATTCATTACCAATTACTGATTACGATATGTCGAATCTAGACCTGCATAGTGAACTACGTTAAGGCCTATAGGTACATCATTTGAAGAATGCATAATTTTGAGGCATATATACATGTATACCGTATGTACAATTTACGAGAATGTTTCCAGAAATTGTTTTTCACTCGTTACTCTGTTACTGATCGCTAATTGCGTGCACTCAGCACCTAAGTTGATACTTATCAGCCGTTATTATACATTCATTTTTATTGATATTCCGGAGATTTACTGACCTCGGAATGCCGTGTCAGTGATCACAATGCTCTTATGCTATGAGTGAACATATCTCTATATTTTTATGTGCTCCAAAGCACCATTAATTACGATTTAAAATTGACTAGATTATCATTGCTTGCCCACAAGGAGGGCTCAAGAATGGGTAGACCAACATGGCGGACCGCGCGCTCAACCTGGCGTACTTTCTCGTGCAGCGGAGAGCTGCCAACAGCGATCCATGTATAGAGATCAGTGCGAAATACCTTTTATTTCAAATACTAAATTTAAGAAATACCGAATACTATCTATATACATGTCATCTTAGAACATTATCTACCCCAATGTTCCTCCACTAATCTTTATAGACATAGGATTTATCAACTCTAACTGACAGTGATCAATCTCGAGGTTATCGGGCAAAATATGGCTTAGCATTCCGATCAATAAAGATGAGAGTGCTATCCAATGAACCCCTGTTCTGATCCAATGTTTCAAAACAATAACAATAGTAATAATGCTGAATTAAGATCAACGTCCTGAATACTAATCTTTTGGAGCACCCGGTATCGACAACCGAGCTGATCTGCACGAATACGGCAGCCTATCAGATCAACATCAAACATCACCAAGGTGATTCTACAATACAAATGAAAATACTGCCATCAAACACAGTAAAATAAACTATCAGCAGTCGAGATAAACTCCACAACCCAATAAATCAACGTTCCAACGAACGCCAACAACAGCTCAAAGCTGACTAACTAGACGGCAATCCTAATCATACACTAAACGCAGCAAACTAACAACAACAACCATTGACAGAGGAAAGGTTCCCAGGACATAACATCCCTTACAGGGGTCGACCATCGAAATACCAAAGAAACAATTGGTACTATCGCACACCTCTTAAATGTAAACACCACAATCTAACAATACCTAAAAGGAACATCTCTCCCTCAAGTTATAAGAAATTCAATGACGTTGATACTAATTTTAAATATGCTTTAAAAACAATAGCAGTTACAAATCGTATGACTCTTTCCTAGTGCGTGTTAACTAAGCACGAAACATTTCTAACTATTATCCGTTTAAAAGTACATTGATTGTGAGTGTCAACTCAAAAACATTGGTCACTTAGGCGTGAACTATATTCATTAAAACTTGAAATATTTGATTACGTATATACATTGTGTCACTCTATAACAATAGTCGTGTACACCTCTCGAATTATAATTAAAATTTATAATTCAAAATTGTTTTTCGAAAGAATTCTTCGTCTAAACTATCAGAGTATCAACCAACTTCCAATTAACGAGAAATTTTCTAAAAGTCAAAACTGAAAATTAATTTACACTTCCAAATGAAGAATAAAATATAAATTTGGAAAATATCAAGTCAGGATTAAAGTCCCAAATTAATCAAAATCCAAAAAAAACAGAATTTTCTGAAAATCCGAAAAAATATTAAATTTAAATTCCAATATCAGAAATGGAATAAATTTTCAAAGTAAAAATTTCGAAATTCCAAATCCAAAATTCACCGAAATGTGAAAATCCAAAATCGAGAAAAATAAATCAAATGGTAAAGTCGGATAATTGTGCAAAATCACAATATGAAAAGACTCATCGAAGATCAAAACAGCTAAATCCAAAAATAAGAATATCTAAGAAAATTTAATTTACGAAAGCAAATTTTCAAAAACAGAAAATTCTCTAAACTGTGAAGTGGCAACTGCGCAAAAATATGGAATGCGAAGAAGTAAAAGTGCGTAGGAAACTGTTCTTCTGGAAACACACTCGAACCCAAAATAATTAATTTCAAAAACCCAAAAGGTCGAAATCCAAATCCGTATCAACATTAAAAATGTTTAAATGCCAGCGGTAATCATCGGAGCGGGGACTCCACTAAACCAGACGCGGTCAACACGAAGTTAACTCGCCTGCAATGATCCCAAACATAGCTGGAACTGAAGCTAACTCGCATACTAAATGCGGAAAGAACTTGCTTCGAAGAAGTAAATCACAGATTACCAGAGCTATAACTTTATACAGAACAAACTACTACTGAAATAAATGATCACACCAGACATGCTTCTAGAATACCACTCTAAATACAGGACTATTTGAATGAAGAACCTGTCTTACTTAAAGCAGAGCTGGCGATGAAACACGTGTAGACCCAAATACACACAGGTTCGGGAAACTGCATCCAACCTCAAGTAGCTGGCGGGTCCCTAGCCTCACTCCAAGCGTCATTTTACCTTTTCTTGATTGCGGCGAGCTTGCACGTAGCCGGCCCACGATTCCATAGTTTGAAATGGGACCCGGATATCCTCGGTGTTCGGTCCGCCCCCTGACAGTCCACTCGTTCGATCCTCGGTCTTCCCTTCGACCTTGCTCTTCTTCTCGTTCCTCCGGACAATTTTGTGGCCTCTCTCCATCCTTAGACTGGTTATAGTCCATGATGATCTTCATTAGATTGTGCATTCCATGAAGTAGCTGTGTGAACATTGCTTTTCCTGCATTTCATTTTTAAGTGACTCCACTCGAAGGAATTCTTACACCCATGATGTAGACCACATTTCCCACAGCATAATTTAGCAATATAACATGGCTCCCTCTGACAAATCAAATGTTCCTTCCAACCATGTGTCCATGATGTTCGTCACCATTTTATTGCACTCCACTTCACAATCGAACATATCGTTCCCAAAATAACGTGTCCCTTTCAAAATTTTCCTTCCAAATATGTACTTACAGTGTCCTTCACGCTGTATATTCATAATCCCACCTTCTCTACGAACGCGTCACAAAATGCAGACTGATAATTCATTATAAGACCACGACACCGGTCTCCACCATAAGTATTCCATTACACACTCAAATTCATATACGGACTTACAATATTAGCACCGTGATACAACAAGGTTACACATATTCGTATTGTTCTTTCCTTCACTGAAACACTTGTGCACACTCCCGTATCACGTTTTCGGAATTCACCTCTGACATCCGTCCGGTTCAACAACCCGTGTTGCACTCTCTCACACAATGGCCGTCTCATCCTTCCACATGCTTCCGGAACAACCGCGCCCTCTTTCTCAAGGTCCCATAATGAATATCCTCATACAGACTTCGGGCGTTAATTATCCAAGGAAAACATTTCCTGATAATATCTTAAATAATTTCTTCGATTTATTTCCAATCTTCAATACTTCCAAATGCATTAAATAGCATACTTGCCAAAATAAAATATTCCATTTCTAAGGTCGCCCAATGGATCCTTCAATAGCGTTCTCTTTCCTCAAGTACTGCCTGTGGTCTATCTCGTAGGATGATCCACTCAGATCCACCCTTACTATGAGGTGATTACCTCCAGCTAACCAGCTTCTTATTGGGCAATACTTCATGACTATAATGTTTATGTTACGGACCTGTTCCAATATCCTTTTTCCAATTTTAATTAATGATCCCTTTTCTATGGTTGCCTTTCGTATCTGTTCCTGGCATCTCTTAATAAGAATTCGGGGACAGTACCATCCTGGCATTGGTGACGTAGAAGTGAGAATCCACGCTAAATGACTTCTAAGATGACTGAGGTACGAATCAAACCCACCTCTTCTTAGTTCTACCTCACGAGTCTGAGTAGACCCCTCTCTGGCCCTTGGACAAGAGTTTAAGTTATTTCAGGGTCGGGGATCGAACCCAGACCTCAGTGGTGAAAGCCATAACCTATGCCCAAGATCGCGGGTTCAAACCCGGCCGAAGTCGTCGGATTTTTTATCCCTCAGTATGCCTTCCTTCGGAGAGGAAGTAAAGCCAGGGGTCCCATGTCATAGATTTATGGCATGATAGAGAACCTTCCACTAATTACACCTGTGTGAAGCTAAATTATATATAGGTTAAACATTCGACAAACGCTCTTAGGTTCCGATTTTCGTCACCAGGAGGCGACTGCGGTGGCATCTGGTAATCAAGTTCTGAACTAGTAGTCGTTGACGGTGGCGTTTGGCGGCAAAATTAGAAACTATTTAAAAATGCAATGTCTGCAGTCCTCACTTGAATTGTAAACAGATAACACACACTAATACAGTCATCACAATTAACACCGGTTATCAGACAGATTCTACACACACCCAAAGTACACGGGGCTAAATGACCACGTTGTCGCAGTCCCTAAACTGAGGAACCAACCAACCAAACAAAGCCATGACCACTTCAATACGATGTTATCGTGAGTGGAATATTTATCTGATAATTTGCGTTATTATGTCGAATGTAGCTGTGAGTTAGCTATGCAATTATAATGACCTAGATCACATTGACTGATGGTGATGAGAATTACACTGAAGTATTGTTTGAGTTTAGGATGTGGGTAGGTGCTCCTGGAATGGGTGCTGAAAACCTCTCTGCGCAGGGATTCGAATCTCCAAACGCGAACTCCTCAGTCAAGTCACTTATAGTATCTCAGTACTCTCAGCTTCGCTGGAGGATAATAAGATTTCTTGGTACTTCGTTTTCCAAGAGGCAGGGATGACTCTGACTACAATCATTTGAAGAAAAAAAAGTAGTTCCGTGAAGAACTATACAGCCTATTTTCATATATCCTACGTATGTAAATTGCCTCCATCAACATACAAAATTTCAGTTTGATTGCTGTAATAGATTCGTAGTTATTGAGAAGCGACTAAATATTGCAGATGGTCGCCATGTTGGATTTTTATATAAGTAGGTCTTAGAGCTATGTACTGTTACATGAAGGTTATTGTGTACGTGTAGTATTCAAACTTCAATCGCATGATTAGGATACAAGAAGTAAAAACGAGATTTTAGAATTTCGCACAGCTGACATCTTGTGGTTATGGAAACAATTGAAAAACATTATTTGGCAGAGGATTAACATTTGTATAAGGATTTACTGTACCAAGTGTCACTGCAATCGGATGGTTGAATTGCGAGAAACGACCATGTGAATATTTATACTTCGCGTCACCGCCATGTTGGATTTGTGATCACCAGGTTTTTGAAAGTCTTATAGGTGAACTTATGTTCATAGCCTATATGAACATTAAAAATTCAGTTTGATTGCTGTAATAGATTCGTAGATATCGAGATCCGTCTAAATATTTCGGATGGTCGCCAAGTTGGATTGTTATATGTATAGGCCATAGAGTCATGTACCATTAAAGGAAAATTGTTGCGTAGGTTCATTATTCAAACTTTCACTTCGATCGCATTTTTACGACACAAGAAATAAAAACTTAATTTTAAAATTCGCACAGCCGCCAACTTGAGGTTATGTAAACAATTTAACTAAATTAGATACCAGTCCATTACAATGTGTATAAACATTTGCTGTACCAAGTTTAATTGCGTTTGGATTATTACATCGCGAGAAAAGTCTATTTAAAACTTTCAAATTCGCTTGGCCGTCATGTTCGTTTTGTAGTTAACTGGTTTTTGAAAGTCTCATAGATGAACTTCCAGCAGTACCCTTTACCTCCGTACAAAATTTCAGGGTGATACCGGTAATAGTTTCAGAGATATAGAATGCCGGTGAAATATTTCGCACAGCCGCCATCTCGAGGTTATGTAAACAATTGAACGAAGTTAGATGTCGGTGCATTACAATGCGTTTGGTTGGTTAAATCGCGAGAAACGTCTATTTAAAAGTCGGAACTTCCCTTGGCCGCCATGTTGGTTTTGTAGTTACCAGTTTTTCAAAAATCGCATAACTTTTAGTAGTTTCCTTTATCACCGTACAAAATTCCAGGGTGATATCAGTAATAGTTTCGGAGATATTCAATGCAGGTGCAATATTACGCACAGCCGCCATGTTGGATTGGTGAGACGTAACAAAATTTGAAGGGCACGGTCGGGGTCGTCCGGAATAGTGCTATGAACTTACCGAGTTTTATTGAAGTCGCTCCAGCTGTTTAGAAGTTATTAGGGGGGGGGGCACACACAAATCAATCAATCACACACACGCACACACAGACAGACACACGGACAAAAGGTGATCCCATGAGCCTATTTTTTCATATATGAAAATAGGCTAAAAACATATGCAACCAACTTCAACTATCTAGGCATGGCGACATTCTCGCAATTAGTCTCAACTGGTTAAAATTCGCACTTACTTTTAACCTTCGTGTGGCAGGTTGGACTTGACCATAAACAATATTACGACCTAATGAGGGAATAGAAAGACTGATTGCAAACCACGAAATCCCTCTTTCACAAAATCGCTTTCTTCTTCTTCTTCGTCGCGAATGGGTCTCTTAGGACCACGCGGAATCAACAATGGTTAGCCTTTCTTGCAGCCCAGTACTCCTTCATACGCAACGAATGGGTTTGCTTCCGTTGTGCAGACCAGATATGGTGGTATGGCCGTCTTTCTTCATCCTCGAAACCCCGTGTGAGTGCAAGTGTTCTGATGACATTTCGGTCTAGGAGATTTGGCGATCCTAATTCTTGCAAGTCTTTTTCAGTCTGTTTGTACCAATTTGATCTAGTTGTTTTGTTTTTCAAGTATGTGTGAATTTTGTGAGTTAGTCTATTTGGGTCCATTCTTTCCAGGTGCCCCAAGAATTGGATTCGTCGCATACGCATTTTGTCTGTGATTTTGGAGATGGTTTTATATATTTCAGCATTTGGCTTTGGAAGATGAACACCATCTTTGATTCTCGGCCCTAAGATTTTCCTCATTATTTTACGTTCCTTCACTTCCAACTGATCTCGAAGTGTTCTATGTTGAAGAGTGAGAGTTTCTGAAGCGTAGAGAGCTTCGGGCCCGATCACTGTTGTATAATGTTGAATTTTGCATTTCCAGGAAAGACTCTTTTTGTTGTAAGTATTTTTCGTTAACTGAAAAGCAGTTTCCATTTTTTGAATTCTTGTTGTAATGGACCTCTTTTCATTACAATTGTCGGTAATCCATTCACCCAAATATTTAAATTCCTTCACACGAGATATATGGTCAGTACCAATTTCAATTTCAGATGGGGCATTCTTTATATCTGTCATAAATTTTGTTTTATCAAATGAGATTTGCAATCCAATTTTCTTTGCTTGTTCTTGTAGAAGTTCAAGTTGGTATTGCGCATCAGAGATGTTTTGGGCAATTAATGCCATGTCATCAGCAAATGCCAAACAGTCTAATTCTATGCCTTTAAGTTTTGGTCCTATCCTATGCGTCGGTGCACCTGCTTTTCGCCATTCTCGTACAACCTTCTCTAGTGCACAATTGAAAAGCAACGGGGACAATCCATCTCCTTGTCGGACTCCTGTGTCAATGGGGAATTCTCTGCTCATTTCTCCCATAAATTTAACCTTAGATTTGGTTTCCATGAGTGTTTCCTTAATAATATTTGTTGTCTTTTGATCCAATCCAAATTCTTTGAGTATTTTGAAAAGGGATTCACGGTCGATGCTATCATACGCCTTTTGGAAGTCAACAAATGTAATGACATAGTGTTTGTTCGATGTATTGCGGAAATATTTCATTGAGTTTTTTAAATTGATAATTTGTTCTACACACGACCTGCCTTTCCTGAAGCCACCTTGGTATTCGCCGATTACTGGATCCAATTGAATTTCTGCACGATTCAGGAGAGCTTTAGACAAAACTTTGTATGTTATGGATAGTAATGAAATTCCACGATAATTGTTGGGATCCGTCCGATTTCCTTTTTTGTGCAAGGGATGTATGAGTGCCATCTTCCAGTCAGCGGGGATTTTTTCAGTTCGCCAAACTTCTTCTAAAATTTCTTGGAGTTTTACAATGAGATTTTCTCCTGCATTTTTCCACAACTCGGCAACAATTTGGTCTTCCCCCGACGCTTTGTTGTTTTTCAATGATTTAATTATCTCTCTTATTTCCTGAACGTTGGGTGGATACGAATCTTGGTTTTGTTGCGTGTGGATAAAAGTGAATGTTTCTTGAGGTTTCTCACAATTGAGCAATACCGAAAAGTAGTTTGCAAGGATTTCACAGTTTTCTGTGTTACTATGAGCAATATCCCCATGTTCATTTTTGAATTGAAGTGATGGAGGGGAATATTTAGTGAGCTTCTGGCGAAAAGTTCTATAGTAGTTTCTAGAATTATGTTGTTTGAAGTCAGCTTCTATTTCTTGTAATATTTTGTTGTCATTCTGCTTGCGAATTCTTCGTATTGATTTTGTGACTGTTCTTCTGACATCCTTGAGATCTTGCAGAGTCTTAGGAGTTTTGTTGCAAGACCAATTGTGCCATGCCTGTTGCCTGAGCCTTACAAGGTCATCACATTCGGCTGTCCACCACGGATGTTTGCGTGTTCTCATGTGTGGTGCTATTTTCTCGGCTGTTTTTATTAATCCTGCTTGGAGCTGTTGCCAGTTTTGTGGATTCAATTGTTGAGTCTCGTTTTTAAATTTATCATTACCTTGAATATTTTGAACATCATATTTACGGGGTGGGATTTTCTGAGAGAATCGCCTTTTCTCTGGAATAATATTTAATGAAAATTTTGTAGGGTAATGGTCAGAATCCAGAGCTAACCCCTTAAGGACTTTAAGTTTCATTATTTCGAGAGTATTTACTCTGGAGATCAGCACATGGTCCAATTGATATTCTCCTAACAGTGGGTTAGGTGACACCCACGTCTTGGACTGAGAGGTTTTCTTTTTGAAAAATGTTGATTTGAAGAATAAGTCATGGTTCTTGCAGATTTCAAGAAGACGCATACCATTCCGATTGGTCTGATTGTGTCCTGACCATTTACCTACCCAATATCTATATTTCTTTTCTTTGCCAATTTGGGCATTAAAATCACCCATAAGTATTTTAACATGATTCCTCGGGATTCTTTGAAGTATATCATCTAATTGGTTCCAAAATTCTTCGACTTTTCCTACAGCCTTTCTGTTGGTGATATTAGTTGGGGCATGTCCATTAATGAGAGTGTAAATTTTGTTTGCTGATTTTATTGTCATGGTGGAGAGACGACCGGAGGGAGAGTGGAAGGTTGTAACTGAATCAAGTAAGGAATGATGGACTATAAATCCAGTACCAAATTGTGGGCAATTTTTCATAGCTCGTTCTCCTGGCTTCCCTTTGTAAATCCTGTAACCTTCAGAATTGAAAGGATATTCATCTGTAAATCTAGATTCTTGAAAAGCAATAATCTTGATTTTACGTTCTCGTGATTTGTCTAAAATGGATTTGAGTTTCCCCATCTTCAAGAGAGAATTTACGTTAAACGTCATTAGCCAAATCTTTGATTTAGGTTTAATTTTCTTACGGGGTGTCGAGGCACTCCGACTTACCTCATCGTACACGTCTGTGGTCTCCCCAGAATCCGAATAGACCACTTGCGGTTTTTCAACCGTGGGATTTGACCCACTGGGGTAAGTTGTTTTTGAACGTGCTACATCCATGTTGATTAACTTGGATTAGGGATTTGACTAGAATTGAGGTTCTAGTCGGGTTAAGCTCAGAGTTCCACTTCTGAGTGTTATTAATCAGCCGCCACTAACATGTGGAACAGACGCTGTCGGAGTATCGCCACTAACATGTGGAACCGTCATACCCCTAAGACTGATATATGGCCTCCATATACCTTTTACTCATTAACCCGAGCACTGGGTTGCCCCTTCCGCCAATTATGCTGTACCGAAAGTTACCTTCTCCACCATAAATGCCGTTGAGGTCTTCACCGTTACCCTGGTAAGGGGCCCATACATGGTACTACCAGTCGGGCCAACTGGACCATGGTTTTTTTAAGAGGTGTTACTCCTCTATCACTCACCTTTTGTCCTGGCTTGTGACAGGCAGAGCCTGGCTTCCCAAACAATGGGTCCAGGTTGGCAGGTTTAAATCGCTTTCTTATTTAGCTAGTGATTATATTTTATTTATTTTTCTTTTTCTTTTAAGCGTCTGGCTTTTAGTTGTCTGGGGAGGAAGGTGTGAGTGTAAGGACGAGGAATTGGAAGGTAGCGGCTGTGGCCTATAGTTAGGGACCAACCCCGGCATTTGCCTGGAAGGAAGAAGGGAAACCACAGGTGGCCATCTTCAAGGTTGCCGGCGGGGGAATTCGAACCTCCTCGCCTCCCGGATGTGAGGGACTGCCTGCAGTTTGCAAATATTTCACCTGTATACATTCCAAATTCTACTTAGATGATATTTGAAATCTATACACATGCCCTTTCAAGGGAGGAAAATCTTGGAACACATAAGAGCATAATAGAACTCATTAGGCGAGAGCCCCAGTGAGTATTGTCTATTGCGTGTAACCCAGAATACGTTTTGTCAAAATGTGTGTAGTTTTGAAACTCGCTTGTAAATTTGCGTATAAGTGCAGATTTGCATTGATTTGCGAAGATTCTGAACTGTTCGCATTGCTTCTGAATTTCAGCATGTATTTTCTCTTTTTGTTGTGTCAATAAGTCGAACCTCATAAATAGTCCCCATCTGCCTCTCTGGGCCTTGATTTTCCTCAGTGTCGAGGCCCCTTTCTATAGTGTTTCTAAGATCACTCCTTTCTTTATTGTGCATTTCTATTCCTTGTTACTCCCGTTCTCCTATGGGGTAGGGGTTGAGGTTAAGATGACTTTTCTATGTAGTGGATGTTGATTATTTTATTTTATTTTTTTATTTTTTGCGATCGAATACCCTTCCTGACGCCAACTTCATCAGAAGAGTTAATGAGAGATGAAATTGATGAAGATGAATGAAACTGGGCAAGGATTTGAAAGGAAGATTAGATTAGATTAGATAGAATACCCACAGCTCCAAATCTCGGATAACCAGAGATTGGGACGAGAGTATTGTTTATTCCAAACAACACCTGATACATGTGATTATTAAACTGTTTACAGAAAATTTAAAAATAAGTCACAAACTTACAACAAATTTACTTTGTAAACAATTAACAAGACACTGACAATGACTATTAATTATGAACTAACTTAATCTTTTCCTAGTTGATACTGAGCCCGTATTCGCTCATGCTGGTGATGATTTTTATGAGAGCTGTGTAATTTTAGCCTATTTTCAATTTTGAAAAAATAGGCTTATGAGATCACCTTTTGTACGTGTGTGTGTGCGTGTGTGTGTGAGGAGTGTGTGTGTGTCCCTAATAATATCTGAACGGCTGGAGCGATTTCTATGAAACTCGGTAAGTCCATAGCATTATTCCGGACGACCCCAACCGTGCCCTTCAAATTTTGTTACGCCTCACCAATCCAACATGGCGGCTGTGCGAAATATTTCACCAGCATTCAATATCTCCGTAACTATTCCCGAT
Organism: Meconema thalassinum; assembly: GCA_946902985.2. NCBI lineage: Eukaryota > Metazoa > Arthropoda > Insecta > Orthoptera > Tettigoniidae > Meconema > Meconema thalassinum. The sequence goes on along the minus strand of OX336391.1, from coordinate 289,147,072 downwards.
ATCACCCTGGAATTTTTACGGTGATAAAGGGAACTACTAGAAGTTCACCTATGTGACTTTTGAAAAACTGGTAACTACAAAACCAACATGGCGGCCACGAGAATTTGTGACTTTTAAATAGACGTTTCTCGCGATTTAACCAACCAAACGCAATAAAATTTGGTACAGTATATGTTTATACACATTGTAATGCACCGACATCTAACTTGGTTCAATTGTTTACATAACCACAAGATGGCGGATGTGCGAAATATTTCCCCGTCATTCTATATCTCTGAAACTATTAGCGGTATCACCATGAAATTTTGTACGTAGATAAACGGCACTACTGGAAGTTCATCTATAAGACTTTCAAAAACCGGTTAACTACAAAACGAACATGGCGGCCAAACGAATTTGAAAATTTTAAATAGACATTTCTCGCGATTTAATGTTCCAACCGCAATGAAATCTGGTGCAGGAAATGTTTATACCCATTGTAATACACTGGTATCTAATTTAGTTCAATTGTTTACGTAACCTCAAGATGGCCGCTTTGCGAATTTTAAAATTATGTTTTTATTTCTTGTGTCGTAATCATGCGATCGAAGTGAAAGTTTGAATAATGAACCTACGCAATAATTTTCCTTTAATGGTACATGACTCTATGGCCTATACATTTAACAATCCAACATGGCGACCATCCGAAATATTTAGACGGCTCTGAATACCTACGAATCTATTAAAGCAATCAAACTGCATTTTTTATGTTCATAGGGGCTATGAACTTAAGTTCATCTATAGGATTTTAAATAACCTGGTGATCACAAATCCAACATGGCGGCGACGTGAAGTATAAATATTCACATGGACGTTTCTCGCAATTCAACCATCCGAGTGCAGTGAATCTTGGTACAGTAAATCCTTATACGAATGTTAATCCACTGACATCTAATTTATTTCAATTGTTTCCATAACCACAAGATGGCAGCTGTGCGAAATTTTAAAATCTCCTTGTTACTTCTTGTGTCCTAATCATACGATTGAAGTTTGAATGCTACACATACCCAATAATCTTCATGTAACAGTACATATCTCTAGGACCTACACATATAAAATCCAACATGGCTACCATCCGAAATATTTAGTCGCTTCTCAATATCTACGAATCTATTACAGCAATCAAACTGAATATTTGTATGTAGATAGAGGCAATTAACATAAGTAGGATATATGAAAATAGGCTGTATAGTTCTTCACGGAACTACTTGTTATATCTGAGAAACATAGATCGCGCCCAGGAAGCATGCTCTAGCTTCAGACCCACTTTTGACTTCACACAGATGCTCCATATAATTTGTCTACAAGATTAAAGATTTTATCTAAAATGTGCAAGTTTGGAAGTATCGTCTACAGTAATTCTGTATAATTTGCCACGATGTGTAGGCAGAGTAATAATAATAATGTTGTGTGTTATATTCTTTATTACGAATGTATAATCCCAATGTACCCTACTGTAATGTGATAGTTTTATTATACAGTTATTGTTAATTGATTGATTGTAAATAGATGACTGTTATCCTAGTTTTGTTTAGTTCTTGTTTATATGGACGCTTATCGCCGTAGGTTAGATTAGGCCAGGATTAGCTAGACGAGGTAACGTTAACTGTAAATTCGGGAGTGGTGCCAGTATATTTAGATCTGTTGTCATGATTTGACATTCTTTCAGATCATGTTTTCTTCCTGAAACATCTTTTTTTTTCTTGTATCTTCAATCAGGGATGTTTTTCATACCACGTCCCAAGCTATGCTTTCCTTTTTCTGATGTATTTAGGACTCGTCGAGAGGGTTAATAACATTTAGTTAGGGGATGTTTTTGTTGTTGTGTGTTTTGATTAGCTAGCGGATTAGCTGATTTCAAACCCTCCGATGGTAGGATAGGTGTTTGAATTCTTCAATAAATAATTGCACGAATTTTACTTAAGCCTGGATGTTATCATTTCTTAGTTTGTGTTTTGGGGGTGCATTTCTTGGGTGTCTTTGACATTGCTAATGATAGGGACCTGATCCTTTGAGATTTCGAGTCTTGTGCCGGCTAGTCCCACAAGAAGTGCATTCCGATCCTCTTCGGCAATGTGTTTGAAGGATGGGGTTATCTGGGAGGCCACGCACGGTTGGTGGTGACCAGATAACCTCCTCTGACGGGCACATACACCTTTCTTCTCCTTTGGCACCCAACCATAGGGGACGATTTGGGACATGGAGGCCATCAGCTCCATGTTGTTTTAAAGAGGTTCTTATTTGACTATTTATTGGCAAATTTCCTGGACTGTAACGAACTTTAGAGGTCGTACAGCCGTGCATTTGGCCACATGGCATTCTTTAAGATATCAGACCATGGAGTGGAGTACAATTACATTAAAATTCAGATAACGACTTTGACTTTGCTTGTACTTCGTCCTAAGTAAATGTAACTTGTCGTTTGCTTGCTTGTTGTTGTTTTAGTGTAAATGAAGAATCTTTTAGACGTCGAATCCAGCAGTATTCGTGAATGTTTATTGAGAAAGGCAAACTTTCCACTATGATCATTTTCTTTTTGTAGTGATAGTTAGGTTTAGCTGTCTCCTTCTATTTCTCATACTGATATACTGTATTTGTTGTCATGGAGGAGGAACGTTTTAGAGCGTTACTGGACCAAATGGTGGCCCAGATGAACGACAATATGGAGGCGAGTATCGCTGTGTTGAGAGGTGATCTCAACGAGAACACTGTCATGTTGAGGGGGCGATTTGGCGAGGCGAGGCGATTTCACAGATAACACCAATGTATTAACTCGTGTTAGGAATGATCTCACAGATGTGCGTGAGGATCTAACAGATGCGAACATCACTATGAATAGAAACACCACCGCTTTGAGGGGTGATTTGAATACTAATGTTGACACTATTAATGAAACCATTAATAATAACACCACCGCTTAGAGGGGTGACTTGACAAATGTTCGAACAGATTTAGATGTTACTAATGCTACTTTGGTAATTAATACCAATACTTTAGCTGAGCTTCGCAAAGACATTGAAACCAATCGTGCGGAAGCTAATAATAATTTATTTGGGGGTTTAGATAGCGTTCGTTCCGACATGACTTAAAATCAATTGGAAGCTAATAAACGTATACAAGCTCTATCTACCGATATAACCGCTTGCCGTACAGAACTGGAGACTAGATTAGATGCGATTGACTAAACCATCGAGGGAATCAATGATAAAATCGACGAAGGAGAAAATTAGTTACAGCTAACGATTGAGAACGTTAGGGCTCAACTTGATTTGAGAGTTTCTGCCGCGTCGAGGGTCAAATCAAAGAAAACCAACGTTTCAACGAAGGTGCACGACGCGAGGTAACCTGTCATTAACACTAGTAAGTGGCTAATGAGGGGAGTTGCAGTCGCCGTTCACAACAATGTTAACGCGATTTCAAACGATATGGTAAGGTTCCGTGATGAACTTACTGACAGTACTTGGATCGTAGCAGAGTTAACCTTGAACGTTGAAGACTTTAAGTGCCAAGTACACGAGTACCAAAAAGAGATAATTGTTGACATAAATGCTGTCAAGAAAGATTTGTCAGAGCATAAAGCTAGTATCGAAAGCAATATGAACGAGATTCAATAGGATGTCAATCATCTCAGGAAGACCGTCAAAGAGAACGACGATCGTCTTCGAGGGAAAATAGAGAGGCTGGAATTTCAAGTAAATACTCTGAGTGTAAGCGAGCCGCTGAACACACCAGAGATTCAACAGCTCGAGCAGACATTACTCGAAAGACTCGAAGCTCAACCTCACACTACATCCTGTACAATTTCGCCTACTTTCGTACCTATTACAACATCAACTACGAAACAAAATGTAATTAAGATTACTGAGGCATGTCCTGCCCCTACCTTAGAACAGCCCAGTACGTCTCATTACTGGCCGACTTTTCCGCAAATAACGTCCACCGTTGGAACAAATCCGATACAAACCTGCACACAAACAGTTAGAACTCAACATATTTCCACAACAACGATGGGAAATTGCCACCCTACACACATGGAGCAACCCAGTCAGCTGTATTACAGCGCACCTGCGTTTACGCCGATGCGAACACCATCAAACCAGAACGTTTTGATCATCAGCTCAAGAGAGGAGCAACCTGCTCATTTTTCAGGAACTGGAGGAGGAATAACTCCAGTAGAGTTTCGAGCAAATGTAGAGTCTTATCTACGTGACACCATGGTGACACCCGAACATGAATTAAGGGTCATTGAGAGGCTGTTTGCCGGGCAGCCAGCACTTGATTCCGCGCGTCTAGATATTCTTTCAGCGGATACCATGTTTTCAGCTTTATTACGGACCTACTGGTCAAGCGACATCCAGCAGAGTATCAGAGCTGAGATGTACACAAAACGGTACAGCTCTACTCGGCCAACTCACTATGCAAATTACTTTGCATCAAAACTCGCTAGACTTAGGTGTCTTCAACCTCCACTGTCTGAAGCTGAGTTAATTCAGACAATAATACGACAATATCCGGCAGAAGTACAACGACTATTAATTGCCGCAAACGCTTCTTCTTTCGTCCAGTGTGACCAGATCTTACGACGACTTGACTCAAGCAATGAGCAGTTCGTCATACATAGGCCACGTGGAGAGCACAGAAACGAAACCAGACAGGTGAATTTAACGACTGTCGACAAGGTCAGTCAGACGACTCCACCTGTGTGAAACCTTGAGAATCGTTACGAGAGGAACAGTACAGGACCGGACCGGAGAACCTGGAGCCGGCGGCCCTACTATCAAAATCGTCAAACAGGAAACCCGAAGTATTGGCAACGTCGTTTTGAAGGTCCAGACGTTGAGAGACGTAACACTAATGGAAGGCGAACTGAATATTCCACGCAGTCAAAATTCAGATCAGATACGACGTGACTATAGATATAGCGGAGGCTATCATCGTGATCGCGATCCCAGGTATCGTCAGGATCGAAATCCTCAAAACGAGATAGATCGTGATTAGAGAGGACGAGCTCAGGAGAGCAGGAGTTACATCCGACAACTGCGTGACCGTGAAGAGTGGGAACAAGCTCAAATGCCGCGGGAAATGCAGGTAGTGCATGAAGAAGTACCCCAAGACGCTAATCAGTCAGGCACTTCACAGCTGAAAGGAAAAAAACCACTCCAAAATCACAATGAATTCTCAGGAGATTGACTCCGGAGTAACTGCTGTAATTTTACTCTGGGAGCCACTCCAAGAAGATCTCTTATACGAACGAGAAACTACGAACGGCATCCAGATCACACGCCTACCACTGATTTCAGCTAAAATCATTGGATATCCAGTTACGATACTGATAGGCACAGGAGCTATGATAAGTCTCTTATCAGCAGATTTTTATGCTATATTGAAGGCCAATATTAAATTGACAGGATTGTTAAAAATGGCGGATATCATAGAAAGCAGATTGAAAAGTGCTCTTACATACATAGTGAATAACACGGAAGTAGGAGGCTACTTGAAGAAGGAAATGAAGGATGGCATGCTGAAAGCGGTAAGTGAGATAAGAAACTGCTGCAAAATGTTGAAATCAAACGTATTAGAAATAAATCCAGAAAAGGAAGGATCGCAACATGAGGTTACGGTTGACAACCAGAGAGATGTAAACAAGGGAGAAGATAGTCAAATCATTGAACAACTAACGACATCTACTGATGCAGAGAATGAAGCTACGAGTGGCAATGACAAACGGCGCTGCCAGAGGACGACATTAACGGAGAGGAAGAAAGTTTAAATAACAACCAGCAGATAGTGTCGCCTATCAGAGAGAAAGCGAACAAGACACCCACTGAGGTAGGGCAGGATGTCACCAATAATAGTCATAGACAGCGCCAGAAGTTGGTGGGATATAAAGGAATAGACGCAGTGGAAGAAACAGACCGACACCAGCAAGGAGCGCCTTCTACTAGCGGTGTACATAACCAAATAGTAATAAGCAAAGAGTTTTAAGCAGTACCATACCACTACAGACACGTACTGGAGGAAAGTATAACGAACAAAGCGCAGAGATAGGTCGAGCACTAGAAGACAAACTTACAGAAACAATAGCACATCAAATGCAGACAATGATGGAGAACATCACTAGTAATATCAAAAAAATGATAAGAGATGAAATTGAAATTAAAGATAAACTTGAAATAGGATGCCATCTAGGAAATAAAAAATCAAAACAATCAATTCCGTATCGCTTCGATAGGAACATAGGAACTCAATCAGAATTGACTCCCAAGGGAAAATAATGTGGAAAACAATGTAAAAACAATTAGTTTCCCACCAATAATTGGCAACCCTTCACAAGTTCATAATCAAGAAACACCAAAGAACATTACAGCTGAAGAGAAATGGACGGAAGTCATAGGCAGGAAACAAAGACAACTACCACGACATCAAGCATCTATAACAGGCACAGGAACGGAAGACGTAAACCTACAAGCAGTAGAAAAGATGGCCTGGATATTTATAGGAAGAGTGCAACAGGAAACCAGAGCCGAGTCCATAAAGAAATTCCTCATCAAAAAGGAAATTATAGGAGAAATTATTTGCGAAGAATTCTTAACGAAATTTGATACAAAGTATTTCAAAGTGGGAATTCCCTTTAAATACCTGGAAAGAATAAATAAAGAAGACTTTTGGCCAGCAAACATCACCGTAAGACGTTTTCGGCTTTTTCGGAGGAATGCAAGGATACAACCAGAATAAAACAGATGAGTGGTGTATGAGTAACTCAAAAAATGGAGAATATGTGAGAAAAGACAACTTACAAATAATGTTATGGAACATTGAAGGTTTGAAGAACGCACTAAGCTCAGCACCCAAAGATTGCCTGAGTGGATACGACGCAGTATTATTAACAGAAACATTTCTCACAGATCATTGGCAACACGCAGAATATTACTGTATACATCTTCAAGCGCAACAAGGAGAAAGGGGAAGACCTGCAGGTGGAATTACTATCCTATTAAAGCCATGGTTGACGCCAATAATCTCAGAAATTAAATTAGATCACTCTCTGCTAATTGAAACACAATACATCACCATTATTACCTGTTACTTTCAACCGTATACAACGGCCATGGAGATAATAGATGAAGTAGGGCAACTAATATCATTGAGTAGGCACGACATCCCTCTAATCCTAGCCGGAGACTTAAATTGTAGGCTGGATGTACAAAACTATAAAACAACATTAGTAATGGAAAAAATGCAGGAAGATGGCTTACACCTTCTGAATAACCACAACATACCTACATATATATGCCATAATGGGAAAAGTGCGATAGACGTTGCGCTTATAAGAGGTCACATAAAAGGAGAAATAGCTCCACTATGGGCAGCAGATCATACACCTATAAGAAAGCATATTCCTTTGAAAATAGTATTAGAGGGAGACTGGTGTACAACAAAGAGGCAAAGTAAACAGCTTTTATCAAGGAAGATAGACTGTGGGAAAGTAGAAGGTAGACCCGACCTTATAAAGAAAATAGAAACACTAACAGAAGATTCAAGACTAGATGAAGCAGTACAAGCCCTTGAAGAACTCCTAATACAAGCCACAACCCCTAGGAAACATCGAAAGGCAAAACAATGGTTCGACCAGGAATGCTACCTATTAAAAAAAGACGTATTGGGGGCCTTACACCAGCTAAGGACGAATTGCGAGAGTCTTCTTTTCCTTCAAGTATATAACAAGAAAAGAAGTGACTACAAGACACTGATACGTGAAAAGAAAAGGACATTCTGGGAAGCGGAAGGAAAAAGAATCGTGGAAGAGGCCAAGAATGACCCATACATCGCACTACGCCCTAGGAAACAGGCACAGACACACTATATCAATATGCAAGAATGGACGACACACTTTAACGATCTGCTCAACAGGGCAGGAATAACAAACATACCGGAAAACATAAAAGGAACTGACCAAACAACGACATTGGAATGGACTCCACTAACAACAAAAGAAGTTCAAAATATAATCGCAAGCATAAAGAAAAGCAAAGCTGCTGGACCAGACAACATATTCGGTGAATACATAAAAGACACGGCACACCTTCTATTACCAATATGGACGAAATTATATAATAAATGCATCGAGACGGCATCAATTCCAGAGAGATGGAGACAGTCTACCATAAAAGTTCTCTATAAAGGCAAAGGTGACCCATATGATACAATATATACAGAGGCATCGCACTGGAGAACATTCCATTCAAGATATTCACTAAATTAATAACAGAAAGAATCACAGAAGAAATAGATGTACAACTACCAGAAACACAATTTGGATTCAGAAAAGGAAGGTCAACTCTTACTGCAATAAAACTATTATTAAATAACATTTGGCAAGTCATGGAAAGAAAAGAAAAATTTTACGCAGTATTTATAGACTTCACAAAAGCATTTGATCACATAAACCGTGATCTTGTGAAACTGAAGCTGGAAAAAGCTCTAGATAGAGATAATGTATGGACAAGAATTATACATACGGTACTACATTGGAACAACATAAGAATCTCGGATAATATATCACTCTCTGATCCGATAATTCAAACGAATGGAGTACTACAGGGTGACCCAATCAGCCCTTTGCTCTTCATCCTAGCAGCGGAAGACATAATGAGAATAACTCAAAAGACAGATATTGTATCATATGCGTACGCTGATGACATTGTGATCGGATCACATAACATCATAAAACTACAAAACATTCTAAAAGACATGGAGGAATGGTGCACTGAATATAATTTTGACATCAACACATCTAAGACACAAATGATGGTGTTTCGACAAGGAGGAAAGGTACCGACCGGAACAGAAATTTTCATACAGGAAAAAAGAATAAATATAGTAAAAGAATTCAAATACCTAGGCATCACTCTACAAACAAGTGCAAAATGCTTTACAAAACATGTGACAGAAAAAATTACACAAGCGGTTCGGGCGATGCACGATATAAGATATATAAGAACACTCAACCTCGAGAGAGCAATGGCATTATTTAAAAATAAAATAATGCCAATATTGACATACGGAATAGAAATCATATGGCCTTTCCTCACTGAAAAGAATCTATCATCACTTGAAAGTGTTAAAGCATTATACATTAAAAAAGCTATTGGAGTTTCCAAGACGACCAAATCTCGGCTAGTCTACCTACTCGCGCGAGAAACATTCCTAATTGAAGACTTTAGAACGCTTCTAGTATTACCTAGCACAATAGGTGCGGAAAACCTATTAACGACTCTCAGAAGGAAGAGAGAAGAAATCACACTGGAATTTTATGGAACGGGGGCCATGGTTGACCGGGCGTGGACATCTGCTAGCTTTGAGATGAGGCACATGTTCACACGCCTGGCAGTTCATGGTTTTCACCATTTGATTTGTACAAACAAAGCATACCATGATCCGGATGACACATGCGTATGTCAACTATGCGGACACACATGTGAACGCTACCATATTGAAAAATGCAGCAAAAGAATAAAGTCCATAAAAGACTATGCTACCCAAGGCGCAGGTGCGCAAACATAGTATATTTAAATGTATTTAATGGCTGTTTAGCTGCAATAAAAGTATTATTATATTAAATTGACAAAACTTCCAGTTTCTACTGTCAAAGTCAGAGGGATCATACCTGACAAGACTCTCAAGAGTAAAGTACAAGTGCTCTGTACTGTTGAAATAGCAGGTCATATCTATTTGCACTAATTTTTGGTCTTGAAAGAAATGAAGTATCAGGCTATTTTGGGAGCAGACTTCATGAGGAAGCATGAAGGAATCATCGACATGGGAGAAAATAACATCACATTCAAGCCGCATGATGCCACTCCCATGGACCAAGCCGAGGATGAAGAGGATCCAAGTAATGATGTAAATGTCCTAGACATGCCGAATGCACTAAGGAAGAGTACAGAGATGATCCAGAATACCAGGGAAATCCCGTAGAAAATGTACCCGATCGCTGAAAAGCATCTGAAAGAAGCTGAGAAGAAACTTCAAGGCATAGAAGCTGCCAGTAACAAGTTGAATCGTCAGGCAGAGAAACATTTGAGAAGGATGAGGAACAAGAGGTTTCGACAACCACTCATCGAGGGAGATCTTGTATTAATCAGACGCCCAGGAATTTCAAACCCTGTGGAACGAGTATATGCCAAGTTTGTATCCATTTATTATGGACCGTACCGAGTACTTGAAGTATTGAATAATGGAAGCTATGTTATAGGTGACTTGAACACTGGCGAGCGTATTGAAATCTTTAACGCCGCTAATTTTTAAAAAAATATCACCAGAATTGAATTGGATTATAGAGCAAATAAAATGCCAGTCCTGCATTTTTATTTGAAACGACGAGGAGGCAAATGAGCCCGTATTCGCTCATACTGGTGATGATTTTTATGAGAGCTGTGTATTTTTATATCTGAGAAACATAGAACGTGCCCAGGAAGCATGCTCTAGCTTCAGACGCACGTATGACTTCACTCAGATACCCCATATAATTTTTCTACAAGATTAAATATTTTATCTTTAATGTGCATGTTTGGAAGCATCATCTAGTGTAATTCTGTATAACTTGCGACTATGTGATGGTCTAATATTTATTTAATTGTCTTTTGGTAAAGGTATAATATAACAGAGATGCGAATAGGAAGTAGTAGTCGCTCCACGACTTACGAAGCATCGACGCTGGAACTACAGATTTCATGCAGAGGCACTCTCTTCGGTGCGTTTGACATTTACGCACGTATTCGACAATTGGTCTGCAAGGCCAGGGATTATAGTAGGACCTGAGATTCCAGTTTTGAAATATCAGAGTGCATCAAGTCTTATTTGAGCATGAAGTGTGCTAGTGATTATCGCAAGTTGCAAGTGGCAACCTTAACTACGATATTTTCAACGAAAATTGTGAGAATTGTAAAACGCCACGTTTTCAGACCAAGCACATGGTCAATTTTTCATGCCACATAGCATAAGTGCAGTTCCAATAAATTTCCTAACTGTGGAAATAATCCAAGTGGTACTGTTAATTATACCATTGAAAGTAAAATATTACGACGCACATCTGAACCGTGCTAACGCCGATATTTTTAGTGCCAAGATTACAGTGATATTGCACGATTACAAAATTTCCCAGATATTAGAATCTGTGTTGGACGATACTCCAAGTATCATTAAAATCAGTGAGCAGACACATGGTCATTTTCGTAAAAGTCTGCACAAGTGTAGATTCAGTTTTGATCTATAAAACCACGCTCAATTCTGTGAAACTTCGAATTATCACCATCTGCAAGATGCTTTTAACGCACCACGTGCTAGGAATCTTCACCATTTGGAACATGTTGTTTAACTTGCCTAAACCACTCGATGAAGGAGACATCAACCACCTGACGACACTACAAAATGGAAGAAAGTGAGAGAATGATCTTGCTCTTGGGCACACATGGAGAATGGAGAACTTTTTCCAAGTTCCAAGGAAGGAAGTACCCCTCATTATTTCCTTATGGACGAGGTGATCAACCAACGCCGTGAGTCATGCATTTAATTCTCCTGTTCAGGTTATAGGTCATGATGGAGTAGTTTTAGCAACCGTACTTGATAACAGACATGTAGGTAGGTTTCTTCTCTCGTAGACACCATTTTTGGTGATTTTCAGTTTTCTTGAGCGTCCACGCCGTTGTTTTCAAAAGCTCAGAGTTAGACACCATTTTAGTGTGTCGCACACTGGCGCATTATTGTAAAATGTGAATTTCCAATTCATGGAAACCCAGATTGTGATTTAAACGAGGAGCAGTAATGTTTTCGTAACAGCTGATGCTGAATTATGTATAACATTTTTAAGCTCCCTTTTTGTACAGTTTTAGTACGCCACTGTAATTTGCGGGTGTATCGTTTAGATGAGGGTGATCGCTCATCTCAATTATGAATATTGTAAATACATTTTGAAGTGGTATTGTAAACCATGAGATTCGAGGTGAATCTCATCATCATTGTAATAAGTGAACTTTAATCCCGATTACATGATAATCGTATCATTTATATTTAACGCCAGAAGGTTAAGGTGTTTAAACCATTTATAATCATTTACTGTGCTTGGACGCACGAGATTGTACTATTATGAATCCACAGTGGCCTAGAATATCTATTTAGACTTTCTTAGGAGAGGAATATCTTCCGTTTTATTCTCCTTGCTCTTATTAAGCATTTATATCAATGTTAATCATTTTTGAAGGTCTACGACTTCGCATTATGTGTTATTATTGAGTAACTCTACTCAGATGTGTCCCAGGGTTACCAGTGAAGAGTTAGAATGTGAACCCTACATGTATTTTGTAACATTTAAAGACTTTGCTACAAGGCAATGAACTCGCACGTAGTGAGGCAGGAACTGTGCCTGAACAGATGACAGATGTTCTGAAGGGCAAGAATCCCGTTCCGAATATTACCCAGAAAGCTTACGGTGATTTCCAATGAAACTACGTCTAAATGACAGACTCTTCTGATACGTATTTTGTAAGGTATTTTCCAACCAAGCCTAGCCTGTGAATTATAGATTTTTATGAAGGTCAAGTAACAACCGCTATAAATTGTTTTGATACAGGGTGTTTTCCAAGTCATGAATCCATATTATATTTTTCGCACATGTTATAAGCGAATGATAATTGATTAGTTCTTTGATATGATAAGATGAGTTTTTATTTGATGAACCAGACATTTTAAATAGGCTGTTTTCTCGCATTATGTTAGAAGCCTTATGTCATATGGTCATTCGTCATAAATAATGATCTCTTAATCCGACGATTTTAATGATCACACTCTAAATCATGAAATTTCCTTTACATTAAATCTATGATGTTAAAATACACGTTAAATGTTAACCGTTGTTATATCATGATTTTCTGAATCACAGCTGACCTACGCATAGCGCTTGCTAGGTAATTCCTGAAGGAATAGTTAGGAAGTCAGTTACTTTCCGACTGACAGAGATAACCGGCTAACCAGAAGTTTGTAATTCGGGGGCCACAGTGACCTCATGGTGAGACACTGTTCTAACAGCGCTTTAGCTATTATTTCGTTATCCTAGATGACGAATGTTAACAAACAGTTACCATTCTATTGTAGGCAGGGTAATAATAATAATGTTTGTGTTATATTCTTTATTACGAGTGTATAATCCCATTGTATCCTACTGTAATGTAATAGTATTATTAAACAGTTATTGTTAATTGATTGATTGTAAATAGATGACTGTTATCCTAGTTTTGTTTAGCTCTTGTTTATACGGAAGCTTATCGCCGTAGGTTAGATTAAGCCAGGAGTAGCTAGACTAGATAACGTTAACTGTAAAAATGGGAGTGGTACCAGTATATTTAGATGTGTTGTCATGATTTGACATTCCTTCAGATGATGTTTTCATTCTAAAACATCTTTTTTTTTCTTGTATCTGAAATCAGGGATGTTTTTCGTGCCACGTCCCAAGCTTTGCTTTGCTTTTTCTGGTGTATTTAGGACTCATCGAGAGGGTTAATAACATTTAGTTAGGGGATGTTTTTGTTGCTGTGTTTTTTTTTATTAGCTAGCGGATTAGCCGATTTCAAACCCTCCGATTGTGGGATAGGGGTTTGAATTCATCAATAAATAATTGCACAAATTTTACTTAAGCCTGGATGTTATCATTTCTTAGTTTGTGTTCGGGGGGTGCATTTCTTGGGTGTCTTTGACATTGCTGAAATGGGGACCTGATCCTTTGAGATTTCGAGTCTTGTGCCGGCTAGTCCCACAAGAAGTGCATTCCGATCCTCTTCGGCAATGTGTTTGAAGGATGAGGTTATCTGGGAGGCCACACACGGTTGGTGGTGACCAGATAACCTCCTCTAACGGGCACATACACAGAGAGGCCCTCATAGACTTTAACTAAGTTTTATAGTTTAGGAAACCATCTCCTGTACCTGTATGCTTAATTCCCATGCATCTTTATTCTGGTTCTCATCTGTCGCTTTCCCATTCCACATTCCCCTGATGATATTAAAAAATGTCGCTAATTGACCTGCCTTCCTCCCTTCCCCTTTTAGTAATTTGATTAAAGTGTGATACTCATTTTCATTTTTTATTCTGTTTCAATCTGACTTGTCTACAAACATGCCCTTATCATTTTAATCCCATTGCCTTCCTTGATCAGGTGTGCTGCACCCATAACTTTCCCACAAAACAGGCAAAGGTCCTCTTTTCTACTTCTCGCAATGCTTTGTTCTTATACACCCCCATTAACCACCATATTATCCCTCTCATTTCTCTTTTCATAAGACATTCAGGCTTTGTACTCTTAAATGTCCTTATTTTGCAGAACTCCGTTAAGGTTCTCCTGTTGGCACACTTGGTGTATTCTTTGAATACACGGTACCTGAGATATACTTTTTATTGCTCTTTGCATGTTCATTTCTTCCTTCCTCTTTGTCAAACACCAACAGTGATCATTTGTTTTCTCCTTGATAGGCAAATCTCTTATGTCTTCATAAGTCTGTTCTAGATATATAACTTCTGTGACCCACCTAGCGTCACCTCGCAGCGAATCTCTGAAGCTCCTCAACTCTTCCTGGTGCTAGAGGACTTACTTATCCATTTGGCCACCAGATCCTGTTACCATCGCCAGCTATTTTCTCCTTGAGCAAGAGGACTACGTCTACTTCTTTACTCACCATGCTGCGCTAGTATCATCTGTTATCAACTCTTAGAAGATCAGCTCAGCAAGAGATTAATTTTTGTTTTAAAGTTGGCAATGTTTATATGTTCTCCTTTTGTCTCCTACCCCCCACTCTTTCCCCCTTTCTTGGTCCCTCCGTGCTCCGTTGAGCAGCTCTCACTTCTCAGTCTGCAGTTGACTCGGTCAGTTAAAGCTCCCCTCGAGCTAGCTTCCTCAATCCAAGAGGCACACACTCTTCTACGCCATGTTGGCTAGGTAGTCATCAACGGAAACTTCGACTTCAACATGAAATCAAGATAAGTACCATTTTAAAGTTTTTAACCTCATCTTCATCATTTTATCTACATGCTTTTAATTATATTTTATAGACAGTGTGAAATTATTTACTTTGGGACAAAAATCATTCTTCGTGGGATTTGCCATGTTGAGCTTTTGCTTGTATAAGCCAACCTTACTAAAAAAGAGCTTTTCTTAAGCTATTCAAATGAGAAATCTTCTCGCTACGTGGGATATTATCTAATACCCGCTGTCTATAATTATAAAGCTAGTTCCTCCGTTGGATTTTCTCAACCCCATTTTTCTGTTAAGGTCGTTCTGGAACCTTCGAGATCTTGTACTCTATCTGCGAGTCTTGCCGTCAAGTGTTTTTCGCTCACTTGGGACAATGATATTTAAAATGAGGAATCTTCCTTACAAATTTTTGCAATAGCTAACTTTCTTCCACCGCTGGAACCTTTGGAACATTCTATGGCGCATTTAATTGTAAATCACAACTTTTTCAAGAAATAGACTCTCACCTATATAGTGCAATCAGTTATTTCCATAATTGCAATAACTTTCTTGCTCATAAACTTCAGTGTTTCTATAGTGAACTTTGCATCCATCTTTATAGACTACAGTGATAACCAGTGCTTGCTCCACGTTTCTACCGCGTCGCGCTCGTCCGTTTACATTAAATACGGCCATGAACATTGATCCTATATCCCAATGATCTTTCCTCAACCTTCTACTAACCACCATTATTAATAAAATTGAAACTTTTCTATAAGGTGTCACTCACGAAGTGCCCTTCCAACTTTGCTAGTTTAACATTAATTAAATTCTGCATAATTGCTTGTGTGATACAAGTTTTAAATTCACGTTGTTCCTTTCCCATAATCAGGGAAAACAATTCTTTAAACTCTTGAGCGAGTCATGTTCAGGTTTCACGAAATGGAAACTGTCCCATTTGGCAAGTGATTCCTGCTCAAACTTGGGAAGTCTAGAACTTTCCCTTTCACTTTCTTCAGGTTTCACAGTAAGTGACCTGCCCTCTTTGTATAATTCTCATATATTAATTCTGTATAAATATAAGAAGTTGTAGGAACTTCTATCTTATTTTTCATGTTGTTATTATTGTTATTTTCAAAGTTGTCACTTTCTCTAGAACATTCTCTCCAGAATTTCTTAAGGTGCACTCTTTGTACTCCAATTCACGTTCAAGCTTTAATTATTTCATTGTTCATTTGTTTAAATCTTATAAAGATTTTAGAAACATGTAAGGTTTGAAACCTTGTAAATTGTCAATTGCCTGGAGCAACCGTTTAATGTTGAGAGGTCTGCGACCCTATTTGTTAAAAAGTTCAAATGAACTATGTTTGTCAAAATTATATTGCATAATTGTTAATTTCCTCAAACTTCTTCTAATTGTAAAATAAATGAATCGTTTCCCTTCGCTTTTTCATTTACGAATATAAAGTTTAGGCAAAATCCTGTCTTCCTTGACTCTCCTCACTCAATGATATTAAAATCATTAATAGAGCTTTCACCATTTGTTGCATTTGAGCAAGAACTCTTAATTTTCACCTCACTAAAGTTCTTTTTAGCGTTAATAGCTAATTCTAATTGGCCAGTAAGGCAAGTAAAGCTCGCTAAGCCAGCTACCTGCTTGTGGAGACCCTCTCCGAAAACTTATGGTCAGTTTTCTAGAAGATAAGTGTTTCTTTTTGTCTAAACTTTTAGCCGGCTCCTCGCTGAGTAAAAGCTTAGCCATTTTCCAATGCAACCATTGGTTCATTTACCAAGATTACCCAATAAGGCATAATCTTTTATCATTTTCCTTTTTAGAGACACTTGGTCGCCCTTATAGGAACTCCATAATTTTGGAAATTGAAAATACCAAACCTGAGTTAAATCATTGGCATTCTTCGAATTACTTTGTAAAACCTAATTTCTTTGAGAAGACATACAGTAAATTTGTTCCTCTCAGTCTTGCCAGACCAGCACTCTTCCCCATAGTAGTTTTATATATGCTTGAGAGGGATTATACGAAAGCCACTCTCTTGCAAACAGCCCAAGTTCTATCTGTGTTTCTCGTCAGCTTAGACCAAGTCCTTACTCATTTTAGGTATCCGAAAGCGGATTTTCGGTGGCAACCACCTTTAAGTGTGTTTAAAACTAAACTTATTAATTTTGTGCGACTCTCCTCCTATTTTTCTATCCTTCTTTTCCAATCCCAAATCTACTTCCTTCTCTTAATCATCTTCCCTTGGTGGGTGGGTTATTCCTCAGCCAATAAACTACCCAAAATTTGGTCCCAGAAACCCGGGAGAGCCCATTTTTTCTTTTTTCTTTTTAAAAAAGTGTCATTTGACAATACTTTGCATATTTCTAATATCTGTGTTGAATATTTCAGCTATAACCACATCGTGCAAAGCCTGTGAACGGGAAAGAGGCCGCTCCTGTCTCCTATGGTGTGTCCCATTCTTTCTACTCATTCGCTGCCGCCAGCTTGACAGCATTTCCAAGGTTCCACAGTTTCGTGAGTTACATTTTCATTTACCTTCTTTAATATGGCTCCCACTGATAAGGATAAGGATGAAAAACTTACTTCTAAACGAGCATCCTATAAAGGGCAAATTACCCGATTCAGAAGGTACATAAAAGAATTAGATCCCTCAGACGCGCAATTAGATTTGTTGAAACATCGTGTAAAGGATTTTGAACGTTCTTATGAAAACTACTGTAACATTCAAACTGAAATAGAAACTTGCATGCTCAATCAAACAGAAGATCGTGTCGAAGTAGAAAACTTATATTACGAAGGCATAGGTTCTGCTTTCAAAATAATACGCCAACTCGAAGAGGAGCAGAAAAAGGACGCTTCTGTTCTTGGTTCCCTTCACGAACCCCAAACTTCTTTCCGTGAGGGCACTCACAAGCCCAAACCTACTTTACCGAAAATTGATTTACCCCATTTTTCTGGAGATGAATCCACTTGGGATTCTTTCTATGAATTATTTTGCTCCCTTGTTCATGACAATGAAGACATTCAAGTCATTTACAAGTTTCATTACTTGAGATCTATCCTTCGAGGTCAAGCTTTGCAGTTAGTTGAAGCACTTCCTCTGCGTGCCGAAAACTACCCAATTGCCTTTAATTTATTAAAAGAAAGATATGGAAATTTACGTTTACGTATTCAACGCCATATGAAGGCTCTATTTAACCTACCTGCGTCACAGCACAATGACGTCACTAGTTTGCGTACTTTAATTGACACTACCCAACTCCACGTTAAAGCTTTGTCCCAATTAGATCAACCTACTGAACATTGGGATACTTTCCTAATACATTTAGTAGTCTCTAAAGTTGATGCTGCTACCCTCAAAGCTTGGGAAATTGAACTTTCTAAAGAAGACGACTACTCTTACGAGCATTTAGTCACTTTCATAAACGCTAGATGCCAACTTTTAACCGCTCTAGCTAATCAAAGTGAACCTTCATCTCCTAGTTCCAAATTCGAATTAATGTCCATCAAATCCAAAAGTGAACGCTCAGCGTCCAATACCCAAAAACCCGGGTCCAGCTCATCCAAATTCAAATCAAACTCCACTGGTTACCCAACTAGGTCTAGTGAACGTCGTGTTGCTAGCTCTATTGTTTTAAACACGCAAAGCGAACCTCGCAAAGGTTTAAACGAACCTGTAAAGTGCATACTTTGTAAAGATCCCCATGCCCTATACCTTTGCAAATCTTTTAAAGAAATGTCAGTCGATGACAGACGAAAATTAGTCGCTCAAAACAAACATTGTTTCAACTGCCTAGCGCCCACGCATTCTGCTTCTAACTGTAAGTCCACAAGACTTTGCTACCATTGTGAAAAGGCTCATCATACTCTGCTACATCGTCATGATCAGGCAAGGTCATCGACAGCATCTACTTCGCCGAAAAATGATAGTGCTAACAATTCTAATGCTTCATCTTATATTCAAAATGCCAAGTCCATTCGCAGTGCTCAAGTATTGTTGTCTACTGTCCAAATCGAAGTTCAGGATAACTTTGGCAACTGGGTCCGTGCACGCGGTCTTCTAGACTCAGCGGCAACTCATGATTTTGTGTCCAATTCCTTGATTAGAAAACTAGGCCTACCTGTAAACCCCACTTCTATCAACGTGTCGGGCATCAACAGCTCAAAATCGCAAGCTTTACAATTCTCAAAGTTAACTATAAGAGATACTTGTCATAGAAACAACTTTCTTAAACTTAATTGTCTAATTCTTAATAGCATTGGAGAAGACACTCCAAGTCACTCTGTGGATATTTCAGGGTTAAACATTCCCTCGCATTTAAGGCTAGCCGATCCTTGTTTTAATATGCAGAACCCTATTGACATACTCTTTAGTGCCAATGTTTTCTGGAATTGCCTACGTAAACAGGTTCGTAAGTTATCCTCAAACGTGGTCGCCAGAGACACTAATTTTGGATGGATCGTCACAGGGCAACTTCCCCATTATTCTCCTCAACCCGCATCGCAATGTTACTTCTCCAATACTGACCTGGAACAGTTCTGGAGGCTTGAAAATGTTGATTCTCCTAATGTAACCTCTTCAGAAAATGAATTCTGTGAGCAACTTTTTTTGAACACCACCACTCGTTCTTCTGATGGCCGGTTCGTCGTTCAAATGCCAAGATTACATAATCCTCCTAAACTTATCAACTCTCAGCCTAAAGCTCGAAAAGCTCTTTTCGCCATCGAGAGCAAATTCAAGAAGGAACCTCTTGTTAAACGACAGTACACTGATTTCATGGATGAGTATGAAAGCTTAGATCATATGGAAGTTGTTAACAAATCTGATGATGAATTGCACCCCCCAATTGAAACGGTTTATTTAAATCATCATCCCGTGTGGAAAAACCCTCTTGTTAAAGATAAAATTCGAGTTGTTTTTAATGGTTCATCACCCGACGTTAATGGCAACAGCCTTAACGACACTCTTTATTCTGGTCCTGCTATTCAATCAGATTTATCTGCTATACTCTTAAACTTTCGATTATTTCCCATAGCTGTCATAGCCGACATAAAACAGATGTACCGTCAAGTGTTAATTCAACCAGAACAACGAGATCTTCAAAGAATCTTGTGGCGTGATGAAACCAGTAAGCCCATTAAGGTATTTCGCTTGAAAACGGTTACTTATGGCTTAAAACCCTCTGCTTTCCTTGCTATCCGATCCCTACACTTGCTAGCCTCTCAAGATGGTCATTTATTTAACCCCAAAGCCTCTGAAGCACTAACTACGTCATTCTATGTTGACGATTATTTGCAATCCTTCCCCTCTTTGGAGGAAGCTTCTTTTGTATCTTTAGAACTTCAGGCATTACTAAGGAATGGAGGTTTCCCACTCCATAAGTGGAACTCCAACTCCCCTGAGTTTCTCGCTCAGTTTCCCATTGAAGACGTAGATCCTTCTTCTGTCGAAATTTGTGGAAACTCCAAATCTATAAAAACTCTAGGAGTTCACTGGTGCACTAGCACTGACACTCTTATCTATAAAGTTTCGCTCGCAGAAGAGCTTCCTAATACAAAAAGACAAATTCTCTCTGAAATTGCAAAAATTTTTGATCCACTTCAATTCCTTGCCCCAGTTATCGTTATAGCCAAACTCTTCATGCAAGAGCTGTGGTCGCTTAAATGTGAATGGGATGACACTGTCCCTCTTTCTTTTCTTAATCGTTGGCTCTCGTTTCGCAGCAATTTGCTGGATCTTTCCCTTATTGAAATTCCCAGGAATTTAATCAGCTCTCATTCTAATGCATCTTTTTTCCTTCATGTGTTCGCGGACAGTCCCGAAAAAGCTTATGGTTGCTGTGCATATTTAGTTTATCACGATTCACTCTATGGATCTCTAGTTTCCAACCTTGTTTGTGCCAAATCGAAGGTCGCTCCTCTTAAAACTATCACTTTGCCTAGGCTCGAACTGTGCGCTGCACTCATGGCTGCAGAACTTGTCAAGAAATTACGGGAAGTATTAAAGGTCGAATTCTCGCAAATCTATCTCTGGAGCGATTCCATGATCGCCCTTTCTTGGATCGCCAAGAACCCCTCTCACTGGCAAACTTTCGTTGCAAACAGGGTTTCCAAAATTCAAACTCTTTCTTCTGGATGTCAATGGAGGCATGTTCCCAGTGCGGATAATCCAGCCGATATTATCTCTCGTGGTTGTTTACCCTCTCAATTGGCAGCTTCCCAATTGTACTGGCATGGGCCCTCGTGGCTAATCGAAGAATTTTCCTCATGGCCTTCTAAACCCCCAGCTACAAACTCCAACTTGCCTGACGCTAAAGTACCTCTACCCATTGCTTCGTGTCTTGTTTCCAACGCTTCTCATCCTTTGTTGTCCCGCTATTCTTCTTTTCATAAATTACTACGAATTGTCGCCTATCTCCTTAGATGGAAATATCTTGTGGTTGACCAACCTCTTCTTCCTAAACCACACCTTACCAATCATGAATTGAATCTCGCTACCATTAAGGTTTTACAACTGACACAGCAAGAAGCCTTTTCTTCTGAATTGTCATTGCTTTCTTCTAAGAGAGATCTTCCCAAATCCAGCCGTCTCCGTGCTTTAGCCCCGTTTCTGGATGACCATGGGTTACTCAGGGTAGGTGGAAGGCTCTCGCAATCTTTACTCTCTGAGGACAAAAAGCATCCCGTTATTTTGCCTTCCAAACATCACGTAACTTCCTTAATTATACGTGACTTTCATTACCGTAATCTTCATGTTGGTACACGTACTCTGCTTTGCCTCTTAAGGGAAAAGTACTGGATTATAAATGGAATTCATGAAGTTTCTTCTGTAATTCATAAGTGCATTCCTTGTTTCAAAGCGAAACCTAAAATCAATACTCAATTAATGAGCGATCTGCCCTCTTTTCGTTATTCTCCTATACGCCCATTTGCTTTGACTGGCGTGGACTATATGGGTCCGTTCCAATATCAACGAAACTCTCCTGAAGCTAAACGCAAATTGTTTGGTAAGCTTTATGTTTCTCTCTTTGTTTGCATGGTTACCGGCGCAATCCACTTGGAACTAGTAACGAATGCTTCTACTTCTTATTTTTTATCAGCTGTCTCTCGTTTCACCGCTAGGCGTGGTGTTCCTTCTGAGATGTTCTCTGATAACGCTTCCACCTTTCAGGGCGCAGCTTCCCTATGGAAGAAAGCTCTCACTTCCTCTCCTGCCACGGAACAAATCTCTAATTTTTCTTATTCAAAAGGTTTCAAATGGCGCTTCATACCTCCTTACGCTCCGCATCATGGTGGTAGGTGGGAATCTTGCGTAAAGCTCACTAAACGTCATTTAAGAAAAGTCTTAGGTAATCGAATTCTGACTTACGAAGAATTCAATTCACTGTCTGTTCTGATTGAAGGTGTTGTTAACTCTCGCCCCTTAACTCCGCTTTCCAATGACCCTGATGACCTACTTCCACTCACCCCTGGTCACTTCCTTATCGGCACATCTCTTTCTGCCCCTCCTCCTCTTCCCAATTCTTACAGGGATTTTAATTTACCTATTGTTTGGCGTAAACTTGAAGCCCTCCGAAATTCTTTTTGGAAGAGATGGAACTTGGAATATTTAACTTCCTTGCAACGGAGGCAGAAGTGGTTTCTTTCCAGTCCCGACATTAAAGTGGGGGACTTGGTCTTGGTTAGGGATGTTTCTCCCCCTCTAGTCTGGACTTCCGGTAGAGTGACCAAGTGTTACCCTGGAAGAGATGGGAGAGTCAGGGTGGTCAGAGTCTTGACCATTAACGGTTCGATTACAAGACCCCTGTCTTTGATCGCTCCTCTTCCATTAAATGTGTAACTGTTTATTTGCTCTCTGTTGGTGTTCCCCCCCCCCCCCCCAGTATGGTGTATTCTTTGAATACACGGTACCTGAGATATACTTTTTATTGCTCTTTGCATGTTCATTTCTTCCTTCCTCTTTGTCAAACACCAACAGTGATCATTTGTTTTCTCCTTGATAGGCAAATCTCTTATGTCTTCATAAGTCTGTTCTAGATATATAACTTCTGTGACCCACCTAGCGTCACCTCGCAGCGAATCTCTGAAGCTCCTCAACTCTTCCTGGTGCTAGAGGACTTACTTATCCATTTGGCCACCAGATCCTGTTACCATCGCCAGCTATTTTCTCCTTGAGCAAGAGGACTACGTCTACTTCTTTACTCACCATGCTGCGCTAGTATCATCTGTTATCAACTCTTAGAAGATCAGCTCAGCAAGAGATTAATTTTTTGTTTTAAAGTTGGCAATGTTTATATGTTCTCCTTTTGTCTCCTACCCCCCACTCTTTCCCCCTTTCTTGGTCCCTCCGTGCTCCGTTGAGCAGCTCTCACTTCTCAGTCTGCAGTTGACTCGGTCAGTTAAAGCTCCCCTCGAGCTAGCTTCCTCAATCCAAGAGGCACACACTCTTCTACGCCATGTTGGCTAGGTAGTCATCAACGGAAACTTCGACTTCAACATGAAATCAAGATAAGTACCATTTTAAAGGTTTTAACCTCATCTTCATCATTTTATCTACATGCTTTTAATTATATTTTATAGACAGTGTGAAATTATTTACTTTGGGGCAAAAATCATTCTTCGTGGGATTTGCCATGTTGAGCTTTTGCTTGTATAAGCCAATCTTACTAAAAAAGAGCTTTTCTTAAGCTATTCAAATGAGAAATCTTCTCGCTACGTGGGATACTATCTAATACCCGCTGTCTATAATTATAAAGCTAGTTCCTCCGTTGGATTTTCTCAACCCCATTTTTCTGTTAAGGTCGTTCTGGAACCTGCGAGATCTTGTACTCTATCTGCGAGTCTTGCCGTCAAGTGTTTTTCGCTCACTTGGGACAATGATATTTAAAATGAGGAATCTTCCTTACAAATTTTTGCAATAGCTAACTTTCTTCCACCGCTGGAACCTTTGGAACATTCTATGGCGCATTTAATTGTAAATCACAACTTTTTCAAGAAATAGACTCTCACCTATATAGTGCAATCAGTTATTTCCATAATTGCAATAACTTTCTTTCTCATAAACTTCAGTGTTTCTATAGTGAACTTTGCATCCATCTTTATAGACTACAGTGATAACCAGTGCTTGCTCCACGTTTCTACCGCGTCGCGCTCGTCCGTTTACATTAAATACGGCCATGAACATTGATCCTATATCCCAATGATCTTTCCTCAACCTTCTACTAACCACCATTATTAATAAAATTGAAACTTTTCTATAAGGTGTCACTCACGAAGTGCCCTTCCAACTTTGCTAGTTTAACATTAATTAAATTCTGCATAATTGCTTGTGTGATACAAGTTTTAAATTCACGTTGTTCCTTTCCCATAATCAGGGAAAACAATTCTTTAAACTCTTGAGCGAGTCATGTTCAGGTTTCACGAAATGGAAACTGTCCCATTTGGCGAGTGATTCCTGCTCAAACTTGGGAAGTCTAGAACTTTCCCTTTCACTTTCTTCAGGTTTCACAGTAAGTGACCTGCCCTCTTTGTATAATTCTCATATATTAATTCTGTATAAATATAAGAAGTTGTAGGAACTTCTATCTTATTTTTCATGTTGTTATTATTGTTATTTTCAAAGTTGTCACTTTCTCTAGAACATTCTCTCCAGAATTTCTTAAGGTGCACTCTTTGTACTCCAATTCACGTTCAAGCTTTAATTATTTCATTGTTCATTTGTTTAAATCTTATAAAGATTTTAGAAACATGTAAGGTTTGAAACCTTGTAAATTGTCAATTGCCTGGAGCAACCGTTTAATGTTGAGAGGTCTGCGACCCTATTTGTTAAAAAGTTCAAATGAACTATGTTTGTCAAAATTATATTGCATAATTGTTAATTTCCTCAAACTTCTTCTAATTGTAAAATAAATGAATCGTTTCCCTTCGCTTTTTCATTTACGAATATAAAGTTTAGGCAAAATCCTGTCTTCCTTGACTCTCCTCACTCAATGATATTAAAATCATTAATAGAGCTTTCACCATTTGTTGCATTTGAGCAAGAACTCTTAATTTTCACCTCACTAAAGTTCTTTTTAGCGTTAATAGCTAATTCTAATTGGCCAGTAAGGCAAGTAAAGCTCGCTAAGCCAGCTACCTGCTTGTGGAGACCCTCTCCGAAAACCTATGGTCAGTTTTCTAAAAGATAAGTGTTTCTTTTTGTCTAAACTTTTAGCCGGCTCCTCGCTGAGTAAAAGCTTAGCCATTTTCCAATGCAACCATTGGTTCATTTACCAAGATTACCCAATAAGGCATAATCTTTTATCATTTTCCTTTTTAGAGACACTTGGTCGCCCTTACAGGAACTCCATAATTTTGGAAATTGAAAATACCAAACCTGAGTTAAATCATTGGCATTCTTCGAATTACTTTGTAAAACCTAATTTCTTTGAGAAGACATACAGTAAATTTGTTCCTCTCAGTCTTGCCAGACCAGCACTCTTCCCCATAGTAGTTTTATATATGCTTGAGAGGGATTATACGAAAGCCACTCTCTTGCAAACAGCCCAAGTTCTATCTGTGTTTCTCGTCAGCTTAGACCAAGTCCTTACTCATTTTAGGTATCCGAAAGCGGATTTTCGGTGGCAACCACCTTTAAGTGTGTTTAAAACTAAACTTATTAATTTTGTGGGACTCTCCTCCTATTTTTCTATCCTTTTCCAATCCCAAATCTACTTCCTTCTCTTAATCATCTTCCCTTGGTGGGTGGGTTATTCCTCAGCCAATAAACTACCCAACACTCTTCTCTCAGTACTGTGCCCGTCCCGGAAATATGTGCGATGACCCGGCCAAAAATTACACCACACAATCTCCGAGAAAGAACAGGGGAGTGCAATAAAAAGCAGGAAAAAACGAATGTGCCTGAATTCTAGTTTGATAATATAAGAAAAACGGCTCGGGTGGCACGAGACAGAGTATCTCCGGGTCGTTACGGGATGGGAAAGAGGGCGCCATCAAACTAGAGTTCGCAAGGACACATTCCTGGAGAGGCCAGAGTTAAAAGAAGGACAGTAGAAATGACACAGATAAAAGAAATTTAAGAAGGTAAAGGAAAATGATCCTTATTTATTCATGGATTCAGCTTGCATTAAAATTCCACACCCTACCTATGATCTCGGTGGCTAGAGAATCCCTAAGATATGGTGTAATGTCTTTCTGAATCTTGCCAAATCGGATCAATAAAAAAAATTACATCACAGGACTGAAACGATAGCCAACTAAAAGTCTCTTCTGTCGCTGCAGGGATTTTTCGGCGCACACGACACGAAAAATTATTAACACTCATCCCTGAGCGACCTAACTTCAATTATACGAAAGAAAAAAAATACATCATCAAATAATCAAGATAATGCGCCCTGTGATGTGAAACTGCTTGCTAATGAATAGATATCGGCATTGTACTACCGCAATTGCACACAAAACAGTCCATCCAATTGTCCAAACTTATTTACAATTATAACTGACAATAATAAAATATGAACTCCTCTAACTCAGTCCCTAAAATCAAAAATTGTCCACATCAGTCCACTGATTATGAGGATCAGTTCAAAAATCAAATCGAAATCCTTAATTCAATATCTCATGCTCAATTCAAAATCTTTTAGTGAATCCTAAACTAATAATCTTGTTCAAAATTCGAAAATCTTTTGTCAAATCAGTAATCATCCCTAATGTCCGCAATTATTATAATAATCCTTACATGGTCTCGTGGTCTCTTATCCACAACTAGATTCAAGAATAATCCAGAATCAAACTCCATCAAATGATCATTGAAGTATCAGTGCAACCATACTCGATGATTTCGTTAAATTGCTCAGGCAATTGCTGATCAAAATAATTAGTAAAGAGGACAGAGAAAGAAAGATTAAATTTTGCCTCGCCAAAGCAATGAGCCTTTGTCAAAATTAGCCATAAATTCTCTAAGAGAGACCAAATAATTGGATCGAAACATTTAAACATCATGATAGGATTATAATAATTCATGATAAAACATGTCATATCATTTGCCAACAAATCGTTGCACTAAGGCAATAGACATCTAAATAACTCGAGCAACATGTCACAAAAGATCATGGCCCATCAAACTATCATTCGAAACCAAAAATCAGATCATCATCTGAGCATTTCTGTACATAACTTCAATAATTCCTATCACAAATATAATATCCAAGTGCCAAATCTAATATTTAATATTGGCTATCTTCACACTAAAAATTTGGCAACCAGAATGCATAAATCGAACAGTCGGATCTGAACAGTATGCATCCAAAATACTAATTATTCAATCGAAATGTGAACGGCTCAAGGCAAAACTCACAAAGTCCTCAAATGAGACCCCTAATGATCGTCCTAGAAAAGATCTGGAGTTCAAAAAAAACATCGCATAGACGGCAAAGTCATCCTAAGGCTTCAACATCAAATCCCCAAAGAAAATGTGGACCAAAAAAACTTGTGCATCTGATGCACACTATCTTAAAATCCTTGGATGAAACCATAAATCGAAAAAGATTGCATCATGAAAGAAACGCAGAAGAAAAAAACATTGAAATAATTGCCATCGCAATTATGCAAGAGAAAATAATAATAATAACAATCGTAAAAAAAACAATCATTATCATCATTAATCCCAACAAAATTCATTAGACTCCGATGTGTACAATCAGATAATTCTCTTGCCATACCGTGGAATTATGCAAAGTCTAAATATGATCATGTGCTCTGGAGTGCAACTCATTATGGGAAGATTCAACTCATGTGGGCTGGCGACACATTTTTACCTCCTGGCATTTTCGTTAGGCAGAGACAAACCTCTTCTGCAAATTTAATAGTATAAAGATCCCTGATAAGTGTTCCCTGGTGTCGTGTTGGCGGCAGGCGTCTGCTTGCGAAGATCGTCGCGACGCCTCCTGGATCAAAGTTCCATCCCTCCATCACGCCTTCTGCGTGTTTTAATGTGCCATGGTGTGATTAGAAATATTCGACACTGTATGTCTCTCCTTCCTCACGAAGACATTTACTTCATTAATATGTTGCCCCATTATTTTAGAGTAACACGCCGCCACTGTTCCAATTCGATCTAGAACGTTCAGAAGTGAGATTGTGTTCAGTGTAATTGGCAAAGACGGTTCCAGAAGTCCAGCGTGAAGCAATGTTCAATGAACTATGTGAACTATACAGAGTTCCATTGATGCCTAAAGCTATGTTCACTTGCCATCACGGCTTTGATTAAATGTGCAATGTTCTGTCGCAAAGATGTCCCAACTGATTTCCATTGAATAGTGTGAATGCTTGTAGCACAGGATGAGAAATATCCAGCCCTCAGACTGTGTATCACTGCTGCTTTATGCTGGTAATGTTTATATGATTTTTCAACTTACGTGGCTCCAACTTCTTTGTATGTCAGTGCAAGTCCCAATACTTACGAATATGAACCATCACTTTCACACTGCCGTTTGCAGGCGATTTGCAAGTGACAAACTTGCATCTAATAGCTCGCCCTTGCGACCGTAAGAATACAACACACACAGCGATACCAGTCCGCACTAACATAATCAAACATCAGAATGAGCAAGCTCGTCTCGCCATCACCTGCCAAGCGGTCTCGCTATCCTCCCCGCCGTAAGGGGTGGGGGTAGCTCGCATATACCTCTCCTTACACCCAGCCGTGACATCATCACACAAGTGCACTGACCTCCACCGGTCATTCGGGCAAGATCAAACCACCGTGACGTAATATTTGCGGTCCCCGGCCGTTCACGCAGCACCGTAGCTTAGTGGTCATACTCCGAATCGGGTACAGTACCTGCAACTCTATGGCATTAACCCTTCTGCACACTATTTGACACACGCTACCTTACTCTCTTCGTAAGTCCTATGCCATAGATAACCCATTCCTAATCTTTCCAGAATATTTCTTACCCCGTCCACCCAGTAGCCCTCTTGCTGATGCTTCATTTGGTGCAGGTAGGCTAACTTTAAAATTTTACCCCCTCCAGCCACTTTCAGACCAATCCAAGACTTTATGATCCTTTTTTATAATATGCTTTCGAATACTTGCATCCTCACACAACATTCTTGCTCCGCAATTCGCCATGCAACTAGGTATTTGAAAGGAAGTGGCCGTGGCCTATTAGGAGGTACTGTCCCAGCATTTGCCTGGGCTTAAAAATGGGGGAAACCACAGAAAACCCTTTCAAGGACGACTGATGCTGGGGGTCGTTCTCACTCGTCTACCGAGTCTGGAGATAGCCTGGTCGCATGGCCTTGCATTTTAACTCGCGTAGCTAC
This sequence comes from Meconema thalassinum, assembly GCA_946902985.2. Classification (NCBI taxonomy): domain Eukaryota; kingdom Metazoa; phylum Arthropoda; class Insecta; order Orthoptera; family Tettigoniidae; genus Meconema; species Meconema thalassinum. The sequence goes on along the minus strand of OX336391.1, from coordinate 289,117,694 downwards.
CCCGGTCTGTCATTCATATCTTTGATCACACTCATAAATGGCCACCCTCATCACCAGGAGCCGATAAACGCGCAGCTGGTCTCCATGAAGCGACAGTTAACATCTTACGAGTCGGCATTGTTTCTTAACTACAAACTGGAATTTATATTATTGTTGTTGCTTTCTTTTATGTGCTTGAAACATTACAGTCTTCAGCCCCATATACGTGTGTGTGATCTGTCTGATAACATGTGTTAATATTTGAAAGAAAAATAGCACAGTAGCGCCACCTGGTGAAATAGACATGTACAATAAAGAAGAGAACAAAAGACGAGTCAGTGCAAAGTCTGTGCGTATTCGCGTGACATGTGGCAAGCGTCTCAAAAGATGATTTGTATTTTGTATTTTATTTCTCACTTGATAAATAAAGATTTACATTAAAATTAACAGGTTATGGACCCAGACCACGTGTAAATGGTATTATCTCGTGAGTGGATCCGAAGCTGAGCGCCTGTGGAACACGTGCTGTATTTTTTGTGAGTTAAGGATAACCTCAAAATGGCAACTGGGAGTGACTACAAGTACAAGTGGATAAACTTAAAGGACCTGAAGACTGGGCAAAGTGGAAATGGCATGTGTTGATAGTTTTGCGGTCGTATGAACTGGAAAATATTGTTGATGGTTCGAAAAAGTGTCCTGTGTTGCCAGCAGATGCAACTGCGCAACAAAAAGTGGCATATAAGCAGTGGTTGAAAGAAGACGCGAAAGCGGCCAGTTTGCTAGCAGGAGCTCTAGGAAAATCTGTTGCCGAGCTCGTGTTGACGTGCACCAATGCCAGTGAAATTTGGACAAAATTGAGCGCACGGTTCGAATGAAGCAGAACGCAGCGACTGAACATGTTGATCGAGTCATTCTTCCGAGTGACACGTGACGACAAGGAGGACATCAGCACCCATGTCGCGAAGTTACAGAAGCTTTATCAGGATCTGAACGACGAACTACAAAAGCACAACGAAAACACGTTATCTGAAAGGATTTTGAACGGTCGAATTTTATCCACGCTGGGAAAAGAATGTGATAATTTCAAGGATGTGTGGGACACGATTCCGACGGAAAATCAAACTGTGAACTTGTTGATTGAAAAATTGTGCACGATTGAACTGCGTGACCAAGGAAACGTGGAATCGACTGCGTTTGTGGTACGTAGTGCTCCCAAGAAGCATTCCCAGTATGGCAGTGGCAAAGGCAGCGCTGATGACAAGTCGAAGAAAAATGTTCAACGAGTAAAGCAGAAGTTTCCATGTTTCAAATGTAAGGAATTGGGCCATTGGGCAAGTGAATGTCCAGTGAAGAAGAAAGAGGGTGACACTAGAAACAAAAATAAGGAGAACAATGCTTCGTTTCTGACACATGCGATGAGTGCGTTAGACGGCGACTTTGTTCAAGCCGACGAGTGGTACTGCGACAGTGGCGCCACAAATCACATCACCGCGAACAAACAGTATTTTACAACATACGTCAAGTTTGCTGCTCCAGAGAAGATTTTGCTAGGAAAACGAGGTGTGACCATGCTAGCTCACAGCAAAAGAACTGTAAACATTCAAGTGCGGCTGAACAACGCTTGGTTGAGTGCTGAGATGACTGAAGTTTTGTATGTTCCCGATGCAATGGCTCATCTGTTTTCTGTGAAAGCTGCTGTAAGGAAAGGTTTTTGTGCAAGACTTGACGACCTAACTGTTAGAATTGAAGACAAGGTTACTGGAAAGGCGATGATGGCTGGACGTGTGAGTCATGGTCTGTATGTACTTGACATGCGCGTCGTGAAACCGGCGCAACCCATTCAAGTTAATTTAGCTACATCGTCGGACAAACTGCAGATCTACCATGAACGATTTGGTCATCAACACAAAGCGCATGTCAAGAATGTACTGAAGCAGATGAACATCAGTGTAGACATGTGTAAAGAGGATTTCTGCGATGGATGTGCACTGGGAAAAATGCATCGACTGTCATTCAAGACACGAATGAATCGACCAACAGCCACCGGTGAACAAATCCACGCCGATGTGAATGGACCAATGTCTACTGAATCTCTTGGAAAGGCACGCTACTACGTATGTTTCAAGGATGATTTCAGCAAGTTTCGACGAGTTTTCTTTTTAAAGCACAAAAGTGAAGTGTACACCGTTCTGGAACAGTTCCTGAATGAAGCCAAAACAAATGGACACGTCGTGAAGCTGTTCTGGTGTAATGGAGGAAAAGAATTTGATAACAAGAAGGTTTCTGAACTACTCGCAAGCAGAGGCATAGAACACAGCATTACTACGCCGTACACACCACAACAAAACGGAGTTGCGGAACCTGAAAATCGGAAGATTGTTGAGTGCGCAAAATCTATTCTGAATCCCAGCAAGTTAACTAAACAACTTTGGGCTGAAGCCTGCAACACTGCGGTGTACCTCCTGAATCACACTGGGAAGTCATCCATTGAAAACAAATCTCCCTATGAATTGTGGTATGGACGACCAGTGGGAAGTTTCAGTCATCTGAAGATCTTCGGAACAGAATGCTACGTGCATATCGACAAGAATTTTCGCTCAAAGTTCGACGACAAAGCTGTTTTTGGACATCTGGTTGGGTACGTGAACGACAGGGATGGATTTAGAGTCTGGATTCCAACTCAGGGAAAGGTTGTTCTAAGCCATGATGTGAAATTCAAACCTGAAGTTGTCTGCAATCTGCGCGCCAACGCCGGAAAGGTTGAAGTGACGCTTGAAGAACGTGTGGAGAGGAATCAGTCTAATTCATCGTCTGATATAGGCCTACAGAGGAGGTCAGAGTCAGATGAGAACTTAAGCGAAATTGAAGATTTTGCTTCGGCATCCAGTTCCGGAGGAAGCGAAGATGAGGAAGAAGGAGAGACTGAAGAAAGAAGGAAAAGCAAACGTGAAAGTAAGAAGCCATCGTGGTTGATCAGTGGAAATTACATGAACATGGCTGGACCATCTATCGCTGAAAAGAATCCTGACTCATACTCTGAAGCGCTGCAGTCTAGTGATAAAAATCAGTGGCTGAAAGCAATTAATGAAGAATTGGAGTCCTTAAAGGAAAATGATACCTGGAAATTGGTTGAGCGTCCAAATGGTTCACGGGTCCTGAAAAATCGGTGGGTTCTTCGACAGAAGACAACGGACAGTGGAGAAGTTCGCTTCAAGGCACGATTGGTAGCCAAAGGCTATGCGCAACAGCAAGGAATCGATTATGAAGAAACATTCAGCCCTGTTGCACGGTATGATACCATTCGAACTCTGTTGGCAGTAGCTGCTGAAAAGGAGATGAAACTTGGTCAATTTAATGTCAAGACGGCCTTCTTGAACGGCGAGCTTAAAGAAGATGTGTTCATGGAACAGCCAGAAGGTCATCAGGACGGTACTGGCCGAGTGTGTCATCTAAAGAGAAGCTTATATGGTTTAAAACAGGCTCCACGCTGCTGGAACAAGCGTTTCAAGAAATTCATGGAGAAAGCTGGATTCAAAAACAGCAAAGCTGATCCTTGTCTCTTTTAAAGCAACAAAAATGGAAAGTGGTTGGCTGTTGTAATCTTTGTGGATGATGGTCTGGTAATTGGCAACGAAGAAGACATCGAGCAGTTCATGGAAAAACTTCAGCAGGAATTTCACACGACCAGAGGATCTCTCAACAATTTCCTGGGCATGAAGATAGAAGAAAACCATGATGGATCAATTGCAATCAGTCAAGAGGATTACACGAGGAAAATCCTAGAAAAATTTGGGATGGCCGAGTCAAATGGAGTGTCTACCCCAGTTGGACGCGAAGAAAGTGAAGACGGAGAAAAGGTTTCGGCCAGGGTTCCTTATCGTGAGGCGGTGGGATCCTTGATGTACCTGACTACAGCTACTCGTCCAGATATCGCATTCGCGGTCAACAAAGCTGCTCGAGCCATGGAGAATCCTACAGTTAAAGACTGGAGTCAAGTGAAACGGATATTTCGATATTTAAAGAGCACAGTGAACCATGGAATCGTCTATAGGAAAGAGAACGTTTTGAAGGTATACAGTGATGCTGACTACGCCGGTGACAAGAGGACGAGACTTTCAACGACGGGTGTCATTTCGACCTACAATCATGGAGCTGTATCGTGGAGAAGTCAGTTACAGAAGTCTGTGTCAACATCGACAACTGAAGCTGAAATTGTGTCTGCAAGTGAAGGAGCAAAGGAGTTGATTTGGCTGAAAAGACTGTTTTCTGAATTACTGGGAACTGCTGACAAATCTCCTACGCTTTACATCGACAATGTTGGTGCAGTTAAATTGGCTAAAAATCCGGAGTACCATCGAAAATCCAAGCATATTGAGGTACGTCATTTCTATGTGAGGGAAAGATTTTTGGACGGAGACCTTGAGCTGGAGCACATCGACGGGACCAATCAATTAGCTGATCTTCTAACTAAACCTCTGGAGAGGGTCAGATTCGAGATGCTGCGTGAGAGGATTGGCGTGCAGAAGATGACATCTTAGAGGCTGAAAAGTGTTCAATAGTTCATCTTGTTTCTTTTTTTATTTGTATTTGATTTTTCTTTGGAGGAAGTGTTAATATTTGAAAGAAAAATAGCACAGTAGCGCCACCTGGTGAAATAGATATGTACAATAAAGAAGAGAACAAAAGACGAGTCAGTGCAAAGTCTGTGCGTGTTCGCGTGACATGTGACAAGCGTCTCAAAAGTTGATTTGTATTTTGTATTTTATTTCTCACTTGATAAATAAAGATTTACATTAAAACTAACAACATGTTACCTGAAACAAAAGGTAACTAAAAAGGTGCGAATGTTTAAACGAGCGTGTGACCTGTAATATAAAATTTCAAATGTTTAAAATATTTAAAATCGAAATTACAGTTTATTTGTTTCCAACAATTCTAATCAGTACCATAGACATCCGCTTATCCGTCCGTCTGTTCACATCCCTTCAATGAAACAGCTTAACCTATTGTCGAAAAATTGCACATGGATTTCAGTAGATCTGTCATAGGACCACCACAACGCAATCTTGATCATTCTTAATAAAAATGTGTTAGGCCACGGGAGAGCATAAATGAGGGAGTTAGGGAAGATAATTTTGCCCTAACAGTCAGAATATTCAGAATTGACTTAAACCCTTGTGTACAAACAAAGTTATCACAATTCCCAACCAAACAAATTCATAATCTCAGTTTTAGTATTATTTTGACTTCTACCTTTTTGCTCTAACAAGAGCGATTTGTTGAGGCCCAGTTTCGATTTCCGGCTCTTGCTGTTGTGTAGTTTGAGTCTTCAGTCTTTTGACTGGTTTGATGCAGCTCTCCATGCCTCCCTGTCCTGAGCTAATCGTTTCATCTCTACATAGCTCCGACACCCTACATCCGAGGCAATCTGTTTAACATATTCTAACCTTGGTCTACCCCTACAGTTTTTGTCCTCGACCCTTCCTTCCATAACTAAGCTTGCTATTCCTGGGTGTCTTAGTATGTGTCCTACCAACCTATCTCTTCTCTTCATTAGCAGTCGCCAGAAACATCTCTCCTCTCCCACTCGTCTTAATACCTCTTTGTTTGTAACCCTATCTACCCATCTGATCTTCATCATTCTCCTGTAACACCACATTTCAAATGCTTCAATTCTCCTCTTTTCTGCTGCACCAATAGTCCAAGTTTCACTTCCATAGAGCGCCACACTCCAGACAAAGGCTTTCAAAAATGACTTCCTAATACCTAAATCTATATTCGATGTCAGCAGATTCCTTTTTTGTAGAAATGCTTTCTTTGCCTGAGCCAACCTACCTTTTATATCCTCTTTGCTTCGTCCATCACTGGTTATTCTGCTTCCTAAGTAACAGAAGTCTCCTACTTCCTTCAGCTTTTCACCTGCCAATTTGATCTCCATAGAGGTTTCTGATTTATTTCGGCTGCATTCCAGTATTTTTGTTTTACATTTATTAATTTTCATCATGAATTCTTTCCGTAAGACGGAGTTCATACCATTCAAAAACTCATTCAAATCCTCAGGATTGTCGGCCAAGATGACGATGTCATCAGCAAATCTCAGAGTTGAAATTATTTCTCCTTGAATCTTCACTCCCACTTTAATTTTTTTTCTAATTTCCTTCATTGCTTGTTCAATGTAAAGATTGAAAAGTATGGGTGATAAGTTGCAGCCTTGCTTTACACCTTTCTGAATACCAGCTTCTCTCTCATGTCCTTCAACTCGAATGACTGCTGTCTGGTTTCTGTACAGATTGTATATCACCCTCCTATCCCTGTACTTTATTCCAATCGATTTCAAAATGTCAAACAATTTAGTCCAATGAGCATTATCAAAAGCCTTTTCTCAGTCTACAAAAGCCATGAACGTTCTCTTATCTTTCCTTATTCTACCTTCCAAAATCAGCCTAGGACTTAGTACAGCTTCCCTTGTTCTTACATTTCTCCTGAAACCAAACTAGTCTTCACCCAACTCCGTTTCTATCTGGCTTTCAATCCTCTTGTAAATTATTCTAGACAGGATCTTTGAAGCATGAGTAATCTAGCTGATTACAAAAAATTTAATTCTGTTCTGAGGGCTGGAACGGGGTACACTCAGCCTCGTGAAGCAAAACTGAGAAGGGGCAAGTTCGATTCCTACCTCAGCCATACTGGAAGTGGTTTTCCGTGGTTTCCCACTTCTACTCCAGAGAAGTGCCGGGATGGTACTGTACCCGTAATCCACGTGGTCTTACCTGTTGCAATCCGATGGAAGGCTGGATCGTAGATTCTAGAAGTTCCCGGCTCAAATAACCTCTGAAAAACCTACCAACTAGGATCAACCAGGGATCAGGATACGTCGATATTAAAGAATGCGGTACGAAGATGCCAGTGGTGTATAAAATTACGATGAAACAAAGCTCAAAGGAACTCGAACAAGAGACTCTAAAATAAAATAAAAATATCTCGGGCGTTAAGTTTAAGCAAACTCAAAGAAAACCACCCACTGGTCCTCCTAACGCACTCCCCTTTTCTGATATAAAACACTAGTCGTTCTAATATTCTTTAAAATTAAATTCAATTTATTGACTGATCAATAATGACTGTCCGTCAATTAGACACGAAGTTAAAGAAAAGTATCTTTAAATCAAGTTATGAAAAATATGGTTTTAAATAAATGCCTACAATAAGGCCCCATCTTATTGTTCATATCAATTGCTGAACAAATAACAAGAAAAATATAATAATGTTACATTATATACCGATGTTATACCCTTAAAGATTTATACAAATTTTACACTCTATACACAAGTTTCATCCTCAAATAGGATTTTGTTTTCAACGCTGCCTATCTTCATTTGATTTTACTAGTATGTTTCATGGTTGTCATTTCCTTAATTCGATGAATTCAACAATCAATTAAGATAATCAAATTATATTACATTTTGTGAAAATAGTTCATTAACTATTTATAAGTTTCAAATAATGCAGTATATTTTTTACTCAAAATTACTGAAATATTACATGTATTATGTTGCATGAATTAGTTAAGTAGGTTTAAGAGGTATCTGTGTTACTTGAATATGGGTGTCATGATATAGACAATTAATCTCCGGCAAATCCTACTAGGCAAGAATAAAACGTAGGGTTACTTGCATAAAACAAGCATAAGAAAAACATTCATGATTCCAAATCACGAGAACTACAACATCAAATCCAAAAAGGTGATAGCTCAAAAGCTAATTTCACTCTTACTAAAACGCAATAACTACGTTAACGTCTTCTCAAAAGACTACAAGAACAATATCCAGCATTAATATTGACCATCCAATGATGTCAAATATTAGCTGCACTAACACAATAAATCGTATGCACAAAATTGCAATACCTCAATACAACTTTCCAAAGCTGTCAAAAATTAAACCCAAACGTTATTAAACTTGAAACTTTTCAGATGTTGCTCTGAAAATATCATGCCCTCATCATAAACGAATATACAAATGCCACATATTACTTCTTTTCTAACTTCATTAAACAAGAAGCAACAATTTGTTAGATAAATTGCATTATTCATTTCCACAATAATCGTCTTTAAAGTCTACGATAAATTCTGTTATAACAATGTGAACAGTTAAATTTGATTCACAATTCCAATATATTTATATATATATATATATTTATTTATAATGACTTATATGCGATAGAAAAATTGTAAATAGACACTATCAAAATAGTCGTTTCAGTTTCGCCTATCCAAATCCGAAAAATGGCTCAACTACTCAGAGGAAAACACGTGAGACTTACATCATGGAAAGGAGTCTATTATCAAATCAATAGATACACGCAAACCATTAAATCAAACGATGATCTATCCAAGAGTCTTCCCAAAAACGAATTGAAATAATACAAGCAAAAACTGAACAAAAATCTTACATTTAAAGAAAAATCTTTAATCAAAAATATATATGAAAGTAGGCTGCAAATGCCTTGGCAATCAATTCACAATTGTTTTCGCCGGACGATTTCCATAAATCCATAAGCATGGAAAATACCGATGAAAATGCACTATCTAAAAGAAAGAATGTCCACTAGAATGGCATAAGTTCAATCGAATAGTATCACTCAAATATTTTTGAAAAGTTCAAGTGCACGAGTGTGTTGCCATCTTCTTCCTAATTACTATTCTTATACAAAGATATCGTCGTCTTGTTCCTAATTATGCTGCAAGTATCTTCCCAACAAAATTGAATGCTTGGTTTTATTTCCAAAAATTTGAAAAATAAAAGCAACAAAGTAATGCTCTAAATAGCATCACGTTTACATTTAACTACACAAAAAATTACATTCTCCGACAGAAATGGTAAAAGAGAACCAGATCTAGCCTTTGAATGAAATTTATACTAATTAATGAAATATTGGTGAAAAGTATCAAACTAAAAGTGACAAGTTCTACTGTCTACAAGAGAAGAAAAGATTTCCAGCTACCTTGGGCGAAGTTCTAGTTGAAATTGAAGAATATTTATAGGAATATACATTCCTGTCAGGAATCGAACCATCGTCCCTGAGAAGCTCGTGGCTGGATCCGCAAGTTGTCGAACCAACTTCCTCCTAACGCGAAAACTACTGTCCACGAAACGGAGTTCCTGCATAATGCTTGCACAAGGCTCCCTCGACGTTAACAGTAAAGTAGCTTCCTTTCTTCGGAGAAGTTTCTTCATTCTTGGCTACTTTAAAGTCACTGGATTAGAAGTAATGTTCTCAACATTTTCTTTCTCTTCATTGTAGAGTTCAAAAGGATGTCATTCCAAATGATCAACTCTGCTATTGCATTACATTCCTGAACGATATATTTAGCACATCATTACTCCAATAGTTTGTTTCTCACAAGAATATCCAGTCATAATGTTGTCGATAATAATGCTTTCTTGCATTTCAAACCAATAAGTAGCAGATTTCCTCATTGAATTCTGTATTAACAAAGTCCATGTGTTGGCTAAGCTCACTCGTTCGAATCGCGGTGCGTGTAGAAAGCACTCGTATAACGCGTGATACACGGAACTTCCTTATACGAACGATAACATATTCACTGCATAGAATGCTGTACTCAAGTGTGTGTCGTATCAAAGCTGCTGATCCAAGACTCAGCTGGTAGTCTCCCAAGATGCATCACACCTGTATCGAGGTGGACAATCGAACACAATCGATTATCATTTCATATTTCCTTCCACTAGTTGCAATGTCAAGTCCATAAGCATGTGCTGTGCACGTGATCAGGAGTGTGGCGGGGTAGTCTAACCATCTCCTTAGAGCATATGAAACGAACTGTGCCTCAAAGTCCACAGTCAAAATACTGTCAAGCAATAACTTCCAAATACGTCTCGCTGTCATATCAGGGTTCCAATAAATAGCAAAATACTGTCTCATCCTCCTCCCAACCTAGCTAATAAAAGTGTGCGAATACTTTTATTACACCATTCTAGGTATTCGTCAATGAACAGAATTTTGCGTCTTATTCCACTTTCTTGAAGTACTTTCTGTAAATCCCTCGACGTAAAGTGCATAATGCTCTCTTTCTTGCTCGGCCTGATTGATAATATTTTCCAAAACTTCTTCCCTGATCAAATTTTCCACATCATCATTGGAATCAATATTTTCATGTACTATCTTCCTAATAGTTTTCTCTGGGAACCTGATAATTCTCCTATCCATGTCAATGGTAATCCTGGCACGAGTAATAAAATCAATCCCAAGGATTATTTCAAAATTAATATTTTTGAGCACCACAAAAATGTGTTCAAAACATCTTTCATTTATGCTGAACTTCAGCTGGACTTGTAATTTGCATTTCATCGATTTATCTTGAAATAGTCCTCTTACTTTGATCGATGAAGCTGGCAATGTGGTAAATTGTTGTTCCTTTTCTAATTTCAAAAAGCAATCTTCGGACATGATTGAAATGACCGCTCCCGTGTCTATAAGAGACCTGCAATGTTGATTGCCCACAGAGATTTCAATTATAGGCAATTCAGCACGTTCACTCACAATCCCTTCCATTTCTTCAAATAACAAATCTTCGTCCGTGACCTCATAAACATCCTGTATAATAATATCAAATGGAGACGGCTGGCTGTTTAATCCTACTGGGATTTCAAAATTGGCGTTTTTTTTTCTTCTTTCGAACCCCTTTCATTATCACTAGCGCGATGGCTAGTGTTAGGTTCTGGTTCACTTTCTGTGTCCCTTCGATCCTTCCTTTCTTCACGCCTATCCCTGTCCTTTCTGGACTGTTCTCTGTCTTCCTGGTTATAATAGTTTTTGTCTCTATAGTTTTTATATCTGGCAAACCCTTGTTGACCTCTATTCTGTTGTTGATACTGGCCTTGTCTATCCCTGTTATCATAGTATCGGTTATTATTCTGACAACCTCGATACCAGTTATTCCTAGGTTGGTATTGTTCTCTTTCCTGATTACCATTCATGTACCTGTCATTCCTATTTCTATTTTCATAAGGTCTATACCTTTCTTGAGCACGATCGGTTTGGTTTGGTCTATTCCGATCTTGTTCGTATCTTTGTTGGTAGTTTCCGTATGGTCGTTGGTTGTTTCCATCTTCGAATCTACGAGTGTACGTCCTACTATTCCTCATCGGACCTTCCCATCTCGATCCTGTCTTATTTGACCTTTCCGTCTGTTGAGTTTGGTCAACGACTACAGCGTTCACGGCCTTTGTTTCCGTCCTTCCGCTTTTGACTATCGTAGGTGACATGGACGTGTGGTCTAGCCTACGCAACAAGTCGTCCATTGCCGCTAAATCCTCTACGCCTGATGAAATTAAATTCCTTCTCACCTCCACCGGTAACTGGCGTGAAATTGTCTCCAGAATTTCCTCCTGTCTCAATGGGGGTTGAAGATATCTAAGGCGGGCTAACTGAGATGTAAAGAATTCAGAGTAACTGGTGGGTCCAGTACTACTGTATTTCCTCGAATAGACTTCCGCTCTTACTGCGTGTTGTATCTCTATCGACCAGAATCTTTTGATAAATGCTTCCGAGAACTGTTCGAAGTTATCGAAAGTATAACGGAAAGCTCGGAACCAATTTAAGGGTGCATCTGCCAGATGCTTCTCCACAATCCGCAGTTCTCTATCCCTTGCCACATGGTGTTCCGCAAAGTGATCTTGTAGATTTCTAATAAATTCTATAGGAGTCAAACCCTCCGTATTCGAAAACTTCTTAATTTTCTCTTCGTAATTTCTCACTATCGTGACATGAGATCTGTCATTAGGCGTTGACATCCTAAATTCTCTGGGATTTATCTCTGACGTAGCCTCATTCGGGATCTCTGATCTAACGTGACCTTGTTCTGTCTCATGTGCCTTATTTAACCTTGCTAAATAGTTCCTAGCTGGCGTTGTGGTATCCATCCTATCCATGAAATGGTGTACCTTTCCTTCCCCATCGGAATTTATAGGTTTCCCCAACGTTTCCAATTGTGACTTAATTTCCGTTCTTAATTTGTTTATATCTATATGATCCATTAACCTGAACGTTTGAAACTCTTGTCTAATTTCATTTAATTCGGATGTTTTCATCTCACGCTCTGAGTTTAGATCTATCTTAACTTGATCTATTTTTAAAGTTACGCCTTTAATCTGCGTTTCCAAATCTTCTCTAAGAACAGTGACGCTTTCGACCTGCATAGTTTGAACTGAATCGATCCGTTTATCAGTGTCTATTCTAGCCTGGGAAATATCTTGGTTAAGTCTTAATTCTGTTCTATTAATCTTTAATTCAAGATCTGACTTAATGCTTTTGATGACATCTGCATTTATTTTAGTGATCTCCCCCCTTAAGATTGTCACTTGATCGTTAACAATGGCTTTGAGATCGATCTCAATATCTTTTCTCAAGACCTTGTTGTGATCTTCAACCTTTTCTTTAAGTTGGGCCATATCACCCTCTAATTTGGTTAGAGTTTGTTGCGTTGCACTTGCTTCGTTTGAAAACTGCAATTGCAATGCATCTAAACTAATTTTATTTTCTTTCTGATTACTATCTAGTTCCGACTTTATATTTCTAACATCCTCCTTTATGGTAGAAATATTAGCTCGTATACTAGTTACAATGCCTTCAGTTGAATCTATTTTAGCCTGAGTTGCAGTAATGTCAACTTGAGCTGAATCAATTTTACTTTGCATTGCCGTAATATCGACTTGAGCTGTATCTAATTTGCCTTCAGTGCTTATGGCTTTTACTTCTAATGATGCAACATTAGATCTTACATGGCTGACTTCTACATTAATGTTACTGATGTCAAGTTGAACAAGCCTGACATCGGCTGTCACACTGTCGATGCCTGTTTCTACATCAATTATCTTTTCCTTTATATCTTTAGCATTAGCTGCAATCTTACGATTACTGTCTTGAAGATATTTGAGAGACAAGTGCATTTGACTCTTGTCCCCTACACATTCCTGAACTAAATCAGTATTCTTGTTGACTACGGAGTTGATATTGTCAAAGCTAGTTTGGCAATTACTCCTTATCTCGGCTAATTCATGGGCGTGACTACCCATTTTCTCCTGCATTGCCCTTAACATATTAGCAATGTCCTCGTTTGACACAGCTGTCATATTAAATACTATTACAAAAAAATACACAGGAATGCAATACATAAATAGCAGAATTGACACATTTAGAATGACCCTTTTCACCAATACAAGCATTTAATTTTGTTTTGCTTCTAAACTTATTATATAAATTAAGTCTATAGGAAAATAGGAGGTATGCAACGACGGTGATTTATATTAGAAACGGTTTAAATTAAAATTAAAATGAAGAATTATTTATATTATTATTAAAGAAAGTGATTCTATTATTACAGATGATCTAAAAGTCATCGCCGGTAACGAACACAAAATGGCCGACAAGCATGGAGTGAAAAATGGCCCCATGTCATGTCCCATCTGACCACGCTGATCCATAAAAATTTCCTAGAAATCTCTTTTATGGTCATGTCGTAATCAAACAAATTAATTTTTACTTGGCACGCACAAAACATATAAATTTAAACAATGGCGATAATTCTATCTGTATGCCAGGTAGATTGAGTAAACTCATCTTCACAATTTGAAGAAACGTGAATTCCCAACGAATTCGACGTGTATAATCGTAATAATGCCAAAGAAAATTTTGCTAACGACTACATCGTTCGAAAACTGCTAAACTCAATAATCTCATAAAAATGGATTCTCACACATGGGTTTAGCATTGGAGAAATCGAGAATGCTAATTCGATAGCCCCATAGATTGGGTCGCCATATATAGATGTACCCGTAATCCACGTGGTCTTACCTGTTGCAATCCGATGGAAGGCTGGATCGTAGATTCTAGAAGTTCCCGGCTCAAATAACCTCTGAAAAACCTACCAACTAGGATCAACCAGGGATCAGGATACGTCGATATTAAAGAATGCGGTACGAAGATGCCAGTGGTGTATAAAATTACGATGAAACAAAGCTCAAAGGAACTCGAACAAGAGACTCTAAAATAAAATAAAAATATCTCGGGCGTTAAGTTTAAGCAAACTCAAAGAAAACCACCCACTGGTCCTCCTAACGCACTCCCCTTTTCTGATATAAAACACTAGTCGTTCTAATATTCTTTAAAATTAAATTCAATTTATTGACTGATCAATAATGACTGTCCGTCAATTAGACACGAAGTTAAAGAAAAGTATCTTTAAATCAAGTTATGAAAAATATGGTTTTAAATAAATGCCTACAATAAGGCCCCATCTTATTGTTCATATCAATTGCTGAACAAATAACAAGAAAAATATAATAATGTTACATTATATACCGATGTTATACCCTTAAAGATTTATACAAATTTTACACTCTATATACAAGTTTCATCCTCAAATAGGATTTTGTTTTCAACGCTGCCTATCTTCATTTGATTTTACTAGTATGTTTCATGGTTGTCATTTCCTTAATTCGATGAATTCAACAATCAATTAAGATAATCAAATTATATTACATTTTGTGAAAATAGTTCATTAACTATTTATAAGTTTCAAATAATGCAGTATATTTTTTACTCAAAATTACTGAAATATTACATGTATTATGTTGCATGAATTAGTTAAGTAGGTTTAAGAAGTATCTGTGTTACTTGAATATGGGTGTCATGATATAGACAATTAATCTCCGGCAAATCCTACTAGGCAAGAATAAAACGTAGGGTTACTTGCATAAAACAAGCATAAGAAAAACATTCATGATTCCAAATCACGAGAACTACAACATCAAATCCAAAAAGGTGATAGCTCAAAAGCTAATTTCACTCTTACTAAAACGAAATAACTACGTTAACGTCTTCTCAAAAGACTACAAGAACAATATCCAGCATTAATATTGACCATCCAATGATGTCAAATATTAGCTGCACTAACACAATAAATCGTATGCACAAAATTGCAATACCTCAATACAACTTTCCAAAGCTGTCAAAAATTAAACCCAAACGTTATTAAACTTGAAACTTTTCAGATGTTGCTCTGAAAATATCATGCCCTCATCATAAACGAATATACAAATGCCACATATTACTTCTTTTCTAACTTCATTAAACAAGAAGCAACAATTTGTTAGATAAATTGCATTATTCATTTCCACAATAATCGTCTTTAAAGTCTACGATAAATTCTGTTATAACAATGTGAACAGTTAAATTTGATTCACAATTCCAATATATTTATATATATATATATTTATTTATAATGACTTATATGCGATAGAAAAATTGTAAATAGACACTATCAAAATAGTCGTTTCAGTTTCGCCTATCCAAATCCGAAAAATGGCTCAACTACTCAGAGGAAAACACGTGAGACTTACATCATGGAAAGGAGTCTATTATCAAATCAATAGATACACGCAAACCATTAAATCAAACGATGATCTATCCAAGAGTCTTCCCAAAAACGAATTGAAATAATACAAGCAAAAACTGAACAAAAATCTTACATTTAAAGAAAAATCTTTAATCAAAAATATATATGAAAGTAGGCTGCAAATGCCTTGGCAATCAATTCACAATTGTTTTCGCCGGACGATTTCCATAAATCCATAAGCATGGAAAATACCGATGAGAATGCACTATCTAAAAGAAAGAATTTCCACTAGAATGGCATAAGTTCAATCGAATAGTATCACTCAAATATTTTTGAAAAGTTCAAGTGCACGAGTGTGTTGCCATCTTCTTCCTAATTACTATTCTTATACAAAGATATCGTCGTCTTGTTCCTAATTATGCTGCAAGTATCTTCCCAACAAAATTGAATGCTTGGTTTTATTTCCAAAAATTTGAAAAATAAAAGCAACAAAGTAATGCTCTAAATAGCATCACGTTTACATTTAACTACACAAAAAATTACATTCTCCGACAGAAATGGTAAAAGAGAACCAGATCTAGCCTTTGAATGAAATTTATACTAATTAATGAAATATTGGTGAAAAGTATCAAACTAAAAGTGACAAGTTCTACTGTCTACAAGAGAAGAAAAGATTTCCAGCTACCTTGGGCGAAGTTCTAGTTGAAATTGAAGAATATGTATAGGAATATACATTCCTGTCAGGAATCGAACCATCATCCCTGAGAAGCTCGTGGCTGGATCCGCAAGTTGTCGAACCAACTTCCTCCTAACGCGAAAACTACTGTCCACGAAACGGAGTTCCTGCATAATGCTTGCACAAGGCTCCCTCGACGTTAACAATAAAGTAGCTTCCTTTCTTCGGAGAAGTTTCTTCATTCTTGGCTACTTTAAAGTCACTGGATTAGAAGTAATGTTCTCAACATTTTCTTTCTCTTCATTGTAGAGTTCAAAAGGATGTCATTCCAAATGATCAACTCTGCTATTGCATTACATTCCTGAACGATATATTTAGCACATCATTACTCCAATAGTTTGTTTCTCACAAGAATATCCAGTCATAATGTTGTCGATAATAATGCTTTCTTGCATTTCAAACCAATAAGTAGCAGATTTCCTCATTGAATTCTGTATTAACAAAGTCCATGTGTTGGCTAAGCTCACTCGTTCGAATCGCGGTGCGTGTAGAAAGCACTCGTATAACGCGTGATACACGGAACTTCCTTATACGAACGATAACATATTCACTGCATAGAATGCTGTACTCAAGTGTGTGTCGTATCAAAGCTGCTGATCCAAGACTCAGCTGGTAGTCTCCCAAGATGCATCACACCTGTATCGAGGTGGACAATCGAACACAATCGATTATCATTTCATATTTCCTTCCACTAGTTGCAATGTCAAGTCCATAAGCATGTGCTGTGCACGTGATCAGGAGTGTGGCGGGGTAGTCTAACCATCTCCTTAGAGCATATGAAACGAACTGTGCCTCAAAGTCCACAGTCAAAATACTGTCAAGCAATAACTTCCAAATACGTCTCGCTGTCATATCAGGGTTCCAATAAATAGCAAAATACTGTCTCAGTACCTAACTTAAGGCCACGACCGCTTCCTACCCAAAACTTATAAGAACAAATACACACACTACTACAGACATCATAGTGACACAGGTATTCAGACAAATTCTACACACACAAGTACACGGGGCTAAATGACCACGATGTCGCAAAGCCGCTAAAAGATTCAACAACGACATTAACAGATTTGTTGATGTGAACCTAAGACCTAATGTTGAATGAAAGTGCTGAATATTGAGACTCAAATCCGGATCCCCAGATTCTCTAGAATAATTAGATACAAGAGCCATATCCTAAAATGGAACCTGTCTGAACGGAGTAGGTGCCTTCAACAACACGCAAATACTAATTTTAAAAGGACAGTAATGTGTGTGTGCAACAAGGTTAGTAAAACAATAAGGGAATGTTCACTACAGAAATAAAAAGGAGCCTTCGATTTTACTTGTAATCCTGTTTGAGCTGATTTGCTGTGAAATATGGCTGTCACCCAAGTGTCAGGCCAGAGCTGAGTCATGACAAATAGGAGGATTGGCATTTCTGCATGTATTGAATAATCCAGCTATTTTGAATAACATGAGGAGGATGTATTGTGTAAGCCATTTTACAAACAACCTAAATGCTAAAAGCTCGAGACATTTAAAACAGCATACAATATATTGCACAATTTGGATTAAAAATAAGATATATATTCGGAATATGCTTAAGCATTATCAATGATTTATCTACCCCTGCTTCAGTTAAGTGTCCTTGGCTGTGGTGCATCTTTCACGACTGTAGTACCCCTCAGCCAACTTCCCCAATCGCTAAAGTATTGCACTTTAGATTTTGAGACCGGTCACGGTTGCCGAGAACGCTAACACGCTAATTCGTGCCTCGTGTGTGTGTTTGAGTCTTCACCCTGTCCTGAGCTGATAGTTTCATCTCTACATAGCTACCACATCTTACATCCGAGACAATCTGTTTAACATATTCTAACCTGTGTCTACCCCTACAAGTCTTGTCCTCGACCCTTCCTTCAATAACTAACTTTGCTATTCCTGGGTGTATTAGTATTCTGTCCTACCAACCTATCTCTTCTCATTAGCAGTCACCAGAAACATCTCGTCTCATTTGTTACTATATCTACCCATCTGATCTTCATCATTCTCCTGTAACACCACATTTCAAATGATTCTACTGTATTCTCCTCTTTTCTGCTGCTCCAACAGTCCAAGTTTCTCTTCCATAGAGTGCCACGCTCCAGACAAAGACTTTCAAAAATGACTTCCTAATACCTAAATCTAACCCCGACCGTCCTGAAAATGGTTTTCGTGTTTTCCCAGTTTCACCATCAGGCAAATGCCTGAACGGTTCCTTTCAATAGGTCCATGACTGATTTTCTTCCAAAACCCCCTTCTCTGACCCGCCCTGAAAACAAAATAAATGGTCATTTGGATACATTAATAAAATTATTAAGATTTTGATGCACCATTGCGGATTAGTGTGGATGGGCAGCTACTATTTGGGATATACATTGTGTTTTTTTAATACTGTTTCGCAGAGCAATTTTGTTGTCTTGTTTGACTTCGATCTAACGATGTTTGCCTGACGAACGAAACATGTTATCCTAGTAACCATGTAAAACTTTTTCCAGTAGAATATCATATTTCCCGCTAAATAAAATGGGGCGTACAATCGTATAGACCAACTGAAAGTCATAATAGAAAGCTATCCTTTTAACCCCCCATCCCCTTGTATTCTTTGTAAACTATGTCGATAATATGCTTATTAATGTACTTCTTTTTATAGTACCAGAGGATATACACCAAAGGATTAAATACCTCTCAATTCCATTTCCATTCATACAATAACGAAATATAATATTCCACATTAATTCATGTACCTTCTTGACATGGGTAAGTTTATTTGTTTTCTTAATCACACTTAACTTTCTAAGGATAATACTTTTAGTGATTTTTTTTAGAAGTTTCTCTCTTTTTTCTATAGTGACCTGGTAGGCGTCTAATTTTCTTTTCAAATTCAACCCGTATTCTTCTAGTTGAGAAGACTTACAACGATTAACATAATTTGTAAACATTTTACAGAGGATGAAAATAAAACAGGGCTCTCTAAGTTTATCTCAGGATTCCAGGCCTGGTGGAAATTAAATCCAAAGATGTTCCAAGATGAAAACTCTGAGGAACACCTGGCAAACCTAGAAAAATGGAAAACGCTTGCCTTACATTTGAAACTGAATAAAACGATTGATGCTAGCACTCAAAAATGATTGAAGAGGAAAAGAGAAAAAATGGAACAATCTTTTACTTCGTCTTTCAGACATAACTCTGTTCCTAGCTAAGAAAAGCCTATCTTTCCGAGGTCACAGGGAAGGCGTGACATCGGAAAATAGAAGCAACTTCCTTGAATTTCAAATTATGATCCTGTTTTGAAAAGTTGTAGGATAAAATTTATTGGTGTTAATGAATCAGCTGTAAGGTTATGTAGGTTTTCGTTCATAATACTTATAGTACAAACCATATTTAACTACAACTACACTCCCCACATGAACAAAAAACCTCTTTATGTGACATATATGTCCTAAATATCTCTCTATATTAGATATACTCTATCCACTAAATGATAAATATTTATAACTAGCTGACCCGGCAGACGTTGTCCTGCCAATCAAAGAAAGTGTTGGGGTTTTGACTTTGTTAGTTGCACTGCTTTTGGATTACCAATATTTTCTTCTTTTTCCGTTAACCACCTCTAAACTATTATAAAAAAATAATTTACTATCTCAGAAACATTCACGGGAGCGTGATCAACAACTCACGAAAGTTACATCGCAATGAAATGAATGGCATGTGAACGCATACGGGATTGCTGAAACGATTCGAGCACCGTCACCCATTTGTTGAATATACTCGTACGCTACCTATTGAAAAATGGATTTACTAACTCGAAACCCTTTCATGGCGTGTACACAACAACTCATCAAAGTTTCATCGCAATCGGATGAATGGCATATGAACGCATACGGGATTTTGTTTAAACGATTCGCGCCGTCACTCATTTGTTGAATCTTCTTGTGCGCCACCCATTGAAAAACGGACTTACTAATTCATGAACCTTCGCAGAACTGTACTCAGCTCTCCAAAGTTTTATCACACTCGGATGAATGGTATATGATCGCATACGGGACTTTATTGAAACGATTCACGCGCTGTCGCTTATTAGTTAAATCTACCCGTTTGCTACCAATTGTAAAATGGATTTACTAAATCAGAAACCTTCCCTGGAGTGTACACAATAACTCAAGAAAGTTTCATCTCTATCGGACGATTGTATATGAACGCATACGGGTCTTTGTCGAAACACTTCGCGCGTCGTCGCTCATTTGTTGAATCCATTCGTGCGCTACCTATTGTAACATGGATTTACTAAGCTAGAAATCTTCCCTGAAGTGCAACATCTCACCCACGTTTCATCGCTATCGGACAAATGGTATATGAACGCATACGGGACTTTGTTAAAACACTTTGCGCGTCGTCGCTCATTTGTTGAATCTACGCGTGCGCTACTTATTGTTAAGTGGATTTACTAAGCCAGAAACCTTCCCTGAGTGTATACAACATCTCACCCAAGTTTCATCGCATTGGGGTTAATGGTATATGAACGCATGTGGGACTTTGTTGAAACAAACGCACGCCATTTTGTTGAAGTTACTCGCGCACCATCTATTGTTAATTGGATCTACTATACCTATAACTTTTCCGGGCGTATGCACAACAACTCATCGAAATTTGATTGCAATAGGATGAATTGTATATGAACGCATCACCAACATTCATTTGTTTAAATTACTCGTGCGCTATGTATTGTTAATTGGATTAACTATGCCTAAAACCATCCCGGAAGTGTGCCAAACAACCCACCAAAATTTGGTCGCAATCGGATGAATTGCAGGCTATATGAACGCATCGCCAACACTCATTTGTGTAAAATACTCGCACGCTGTCCATTGTAAATTGGATTGGCTATGCCTATAATGATTTCGGAAGTGTTCCCAACAACTCACCAAAGTTTCATAGCAATCGGATGAATGGTATATGAACGCATACGGGACTTGGTTGAAACGATTCGCGTGCCGTCGCTCATTTGTTGAATCTACTTGTGCGATACATATTGTAAAGGTGATGTACTAAGCCAGAAACCTTCCCTGATGAGTACACAACATCTTACCCAACTTTCATCGCTATCGGACGAATGGTATATGAACGCATACGGGACTTTCTTGAAACGCTTCGCGCGACTTCGCTCATTTGTTGAATCTACTTGTGCGCTACCTAATGAAAAATGGATTTACTAAGCCTAAAACTTTCCCTGGAGTGTACACAACAACTCACCCAAGTTTAGTCGCTATCGGGCGAATGGTATATGAACGCATACGGGACTATGTTGAAACACTTCGCGCGTCGTCGCTCATTTGTTTAATCTACTTGTAAGATACCTATTGTTAAGTTGATTTACTAACCCAGAAACCTTTCCTGAAGTGTACACAACATCTCACCCAAGTTTAGTCGCTATCGAACGAATGGTATATGAACGCATACGGGACTTAGTTGAAACGCTTCGCGCGTCGTCGCTCATTTGTTGAATCTACTCGTGCGCTACCTATTATAACATGGATTTACAAAGCCAGAAACCTTGCCTGCAGTGTACACAACCTCTCACCCAAGTTTCAACGCAATGGGATGAATGGTATATAAACACATGTGGGACTTTCTTGAAACAAACGCACGCCATTTTGTTGAAGCTACTCGCGCGCCATCTATTGCAAATTGGATTTACTACGCCTATTACTTTTCCGGGACTGTGCAAAACAACTCACCAAAATTTGATCGCAATCGGATGAATTGTATATGAACGCATCGCCATTACGCATTTGTTTAAACTACTCGCGCGCTATCTATTGTGAAATGGATTAACTATGCCTATGATCATCCCGGGAGTGTTTACAACAACTCACCAAAATTTGATCGCAATCGGATGAATGGTTTATGAACGCATAAAAGACGAACATACAGACATTCCTTTATATATATATACAAGCTGACCCGGCAGACGTTGTCCTGCCAATCAAAGAAAGTGTTGTAACTTTGTTTCTTGAAGTGCTTTTGGATACACAATATTTTTTTCAATTTCTGTTAACTGCCTCTAAACTATCGTGACATGAATTAACTAATCTAGAAACATTCGTGCACAACAACTCTCCAAAGTTTCATCGCAATCGGATAAATGGCATATAACGCATACGGGATTTTGTTTTAATGATTCGTGCGCTGTCACTCATTTGTTGAATCTACTCGTGCTCTACCAACTGTGAAATGGATTTACTAAGTTAGAAAGCTTCACGTAAGTGTACACAACAACTCATCAAAGTTTCATCGGAATCGGATGAATGACATATGAACGCATAAGGGATTTTCTTAAAACGATTCGCGTGCCGTCACTCATTTGTTGAATCTACTCATGCGCTACCTATTGTAAAATAGATTTGCTAAGCCTGAAACCTTCTCTGGAGTGTACTCAATGATTCACCAAGGTTTCATCGCAATCGGATGAATGATATATGACCGCATACTGGACATTGTGGAAACGATTCGCGCGCCTTCGCTCATTTGTTGAATCTACTCGTGCACTACTTATTAAAAACTGGATTTACTCAGACAGAAACCTTTCCTGGAGTGTACACAACAATTCACCAAAGTTTCATCGCAATCGGATAAATGGTATATGAACGCATACAGGACTTTGTTGAAACGATTCGCGCGCCATCGCACATTTGTTTGAATCTACTCGTGCGCTACCTATTGTAAAATGAATTTACTAAGCCAGAAACCTTTACTGAAGTGTACACAACAGTTCACCTAAGTTTCATCGCAATCGGCTAAATGGTATATGGACGCATACGGTACTTTGTTGAAATGATTCACGTGCCGTCACTTATTTGTTGAATCTACTCATGCGCTACCTGTTGTAAAATGGATTTATTAAGCCAGAAACCTTCCTTAGGGTGTACACAACATCTCACCCAAGTTTCATTGTAATCGGACGAATTGTATTGGAACGCATACGGGAACTTATTGAACCTCTTCGCGCGTCGTCGCTCATTTGTTGTATCTACTCGTGCGCAACCTCCTGTGAAATAGATTTACTAAGTTGGAATCCCTCACGTAAGTGTACACAACATCTCACCCAAGTTTCATTGCAATCGGATGAATGGTATATGAACGCATACGGGACTTTGTTTAAACGTTCGCGTGTCGTCACTCATTTGTTGAATCTACTCGTGCACTACCTATTGTAAAATGGATTTACTAATCCAGTAGCCTCCCCTGGAGGGTACACAACATCTCACCCAAGTTTCATCGCTATCGGACGAATGGTATTTGAACGCATACGGAACTTTGTTGAAACTCTTCGCACGTCGTCGCTCATTTGTTGAATCTACTCGTCCGCAACCTCCTGTGAAATGGATTACTAAGTTAGAAGCCTTCACTTAAGTGTACACAACAACTCACCAAAGTTTCATCTCAATCGATGAAAGGGATATAAACTTATACGGGATTTTGTTGAAACCCTTCGCGCGTCGTCACTCATTTTTTGAATCTAGTCGTGCGCTACCTATTGTGAAATTGATTTACATAAGGAAACATAAGGAAGCCTGTAATAATCAAACGCTCCCTCGACATCAACTACCTAGAAGAAACTTTAATGACTTCAAAAAAACCACATCCTAGATTCGGCGAGACAAGGAGAAATAGATGCTGCAGCATTCAGTCTTGAAAAGATTATAAAGGAGTCCCAAGTTAGGATACCTCCAACAGAAAGGAAATCTCAACCGTGGTTTGATGCATACTGTTTTTCGGTAAGGAAAGACGTCCTAAATTTGCTTCATATTGTTCGATACTATAAAACAGAAGAAAACCTCAAGAGGTATAGCGACCTCAGACGATCCTACAAAATAATCCTTATGGAGAAAAGAGCAGCTTGGTTGGAAGAGGAAGGGAATAAACTAGTGAAGAGAGCAATGGACAATCATTTTCTAGCACTACAGCCCAGAACCCAGAAGTTCTTGCAGACTATCAGTATGGACGCTTGGGAAAGGCATTTCCAGAATATTTTCAATACCGGTAACTCTTGCAGGGTAACGACTCTTCATGGACAAGCTGATTTCCCTCCAATTACTGAGGTGGAGGTTGTGAAAACTATACTCAGTCTTAAAGCTGGCAAGTCCCCCGGGCCTGATGAAATATTTAATGAACACTTGAAGGAGGCTTTGCCTTACTTTCGTGACATATTGCCTACACTTTTCAATAAGTGTCTTGAAGCCTGTAGAATACCGTCATCCTGGAGAACGTCATTTATCAAACTACTTTATAAAGGGAAAGGAAGTGCAGACTCTCCGGATTCTTATAGAGGAATAGCGCTCGAGAACACAATATTCAAAGTATTCACAAGAATTCTGACGGACAGACTGACAGAAAAAGTTTCTGACAAGATCCCAGACCAACAGTTTGGTTTTCAGAAAGGTAAATCAACTCTACAGGCAATTGGAAACCTACTGTCAGATATTGATGAGGCACTTCGTCACTATAGAGGTAAATTTCACGCCATCTTTGTGGATTTTAAGAAGGCCTTCGACCTGTTAAATCGACAGGTCATAGTTGAGAAACTTCAGACTATGCTCGGTGAATCTGATTATCTGACACTGATAATAACCAACATTCTACATCACAATACCGTGTTTATCTCCGATGGCCTTCAGTTCTCAAAGCCTATTGAACAGATAAATGGTGTCCTACAGGGTGACCCAATCAGACCACTGCTGTTCATTCTCTCAACTGCTGACATCACGGGTATCCTCGAGTCTTTGGAAGAGAAGATATCTCTTTATATATACGCAGATGATGTAGTAATTGGAGCAAAGAGTTTGGAAGTTCTGCAGGAATGTATTGAACCCGATGGGGTTATGCTGACTGGAATCGAACATGGTTCTCAGAGACTGTGATCTCAGTAAAAAGGTTCCGCCAGGAAGCGAACCAGAGATCTGTACAGGGAGTTTCTTGGTAAAAACCCCTCGAAAGAGATGTATATTTAATCACTGGTGTGATTTTTGATGAAATGGCATTATTTATTAAAATAATGTAGGAAATAATGAGCAGATTATATCATTATAAGACGATTTGGTGTAAGCTATTGGAGGTTTGAAGCAGAGAGGTGGGCAGAGCTGACATTTACTAATCGGCCCAGAATTGTGGGTTGGTCCCAGTGGAGCCACGTCCATCTCTGTCACCCCATTATGTCGTCTGGAGCAGGGGAGAGGCCTGAAAAATGACACAGTTATTCCCCGACGGAGAATAGATGTAGAGGAGGGGCGGAGGAATGCCCAGAAAAATCATTGATTACTCGTGATTGGAGTAACGAATCGAGATGAGAGTTGCACACAGGTGAATATCTTGGCAAGAAGATAATTTTAGAGTCTTTTACATGCGAAATTGGTGCATATTTAGTGATGTGCGTAAGGACTGTGAAGCGACCATTGTTCGCGGAGGGATGTGAAGATGTTGACGGGGAGTTCCCGACTAGGTAGCGTCCCACGCCATGGAGAAAGGAATTAATATAAATTAATTGAACGAGCGATTCCTTTGCACACATATAGTTTTGGGACCTGTGAAGAGAGAGGAACACAATGATCATGGTTTGAAGACCTGAATCATGCTGTGAGAGGAGCGAAGATTACGCGGGAAGATGTTGCTCTACTTTCTGTGGAAATCCGATATAAGGGAGTAGACCCCAGGAGGAGCTCTCAGTTGTGCTCAGTCCTACTCTGTTCTCAGTGTTACTCTGTTCTAGCTCAGTTGTTACTCAGTGTTACTCAGTTGTTCTCAGTTGAAACTCACTTGAAGCTCAGTCGAGACGCAGTCAAGCTCAGTCTACATGCCGCCAAGCGCAGTTACAGCCAGTTACAGTTTTACTCAATTGTCAATTGTAGCACAATGGAAATAAGTTGCAATCAGTATGCAGCAAATATGCAGCAGTACGAGACAGCGTGTAAGCCGCAGACAGAAGTCTTCAAATAAGTTACGTGCAGTCTTCGAGTGAAACTTCAGTCAGCTACAGCCAGGGTGAAGCCAGTTCGTCAAGGCATAACGCATGACGGATCTATTCATCGAGACGCCGAACAAGGACTGGTATGTGTAAAAGAAACAGTAAACATGCTTGTATGAATAATAGTCGTGATACAGGCATAATTAGCAGCACGAACTATGACGTGTTCAGTTATGAAGCACCGTATAGACTAACGGCAGCACTATTGTATATAATTATTTGTGAAAGTGTTGAACTTTATTAAGCGCAGTGTGTATTGTATTAACTAATCGTATATGTGTAACTACGATAGAATGCGCTAAAGAAACTTTACTAAGTGTTTGGTATTGCCATGAGAGTACCAGATGGTAACGCTTACTGTAGGAGTAATGATCGTCACAAAAACTGTTGGAGAGTTCCGAGAGCAGATAACCAGACTTTCAATCAGGAGTTGATAACGTAAGATGCCGTCGACACCTGCAATTTCGATCTCTGCTAGGGAATCTCAGCATTGAAGTGTGTATAAAGTGACGAGTGTTCAGTGTAATGTATATGTAAAAATATCATTTAAAGTAGTGTTTGATGAAGTGTTTCACATGTTTGGGGAGTGATAACTTCCTGAAAGGTATGCAACGTGTCGTGTTGGTGATAGAAATTATGTATAATCAAATGTGTGTAAACAAGAGAAATATGTCGCGTTAAACCCATTATGGCGGGCGACATGGAAGAATATGATTGGTTGGAGCCACCTTAGATGCCTATAGAGATGTAAGTACCCCACAAATTATGGTTATAATTATGTAGAAGTATGGACCGATGCATGTCTGTGATTCCGTAAAGATATTGTGAATTCCTTATAGATGCCAGTAAAAGTCAGTTAGGAGGCTGATCCTCCATGTTTAATCAGTATTGAGTTGATTTTGATAGAGTTGAAATGATGATTTGCATCATTAAGTGGAGTAATTTTTCCCACTATGAATTAAGAATGGCAATCAGTTATGTAAATGTAACGAACGCGATTGTTCGAGTTTAAAACGTCTAGCTATGTCGGAAAATTTGGTAATTTATGTGAGAATAATAATAAAATAATGATTTTGGTCATTTATGTCAGTGAGAAATGATGATAATAATAATAATGGTTATTAAGAGTATGAATGAACACATCAGGAAACAAATAAATTGTTGTAAGCGAGAATTATTAACGCTAAGTGCAAGACTTATCAATCTAAGCAGGAAGATGTTACAATGAGATTACATTTCAGTAATTATGGAAAGAAGTTTTATATCAGAATATTGCATATATTCGGTAATGATACCAGTAATGAAAGAGCTTTTAGTGAATTGAATTTGCAGCTTAATTGAGAAGCTTATAGAGTAAATGTTAGATTTCTCTTAATATTAGAGGTCGGAATGTCGTAGCATGGAGCATTAGGGGCCAGATAGTCTATTCTACGTATGTATTCTCCTATGTCGTGGACATTGTTGGAGATATTTTATTCCGGAGTTTTAGTGAATGGACCCTAACTCTGAAGAGAAGGATTGAAATGTGTTCCGGGCTGGAATCTTGTAAGAGTCGAGGAAACAGGGACACCTCGCAGCTCTATGATTTCCCGAGAACTTATGATGAGTTATTTACGCTCGTGGGCAGCGAAAACTCATGGCGACAGTGGTTTTGTGCGCCTATATTATACTTGAGACATCGGTCAACCGCCAGGCTCATGCATTACGAACCCCGAACCTTCATGTTGAGTGGACCCATGTGAGGCCATTAATTAATCGTTATCCTCGACGTAGGAATAATTACAAAAGCTCATTCAATACCTGTTGGCATAATAGTCAATTAAGATCCTTTGGGAACATGTGTGCCGGTTAGGACACAGTATTTGTCTTGTAAATCTCCACTGCTTAGGGAGGGAAGCTTTCAAACTTTTAGAAAGGTCGAGATAATTGGTGGAACGACCCATCCCACTTTCTATTGTGTAGCGATTTCCTTTAGCCGAGGGTCGGTGCCAACCACCCGAACCGCTCAGGCAAGTTATAAAGGGAAGAGATTCTAGACCTTGTTAAAATGACATATAATGCGAGATTGTTATGTTGAGTATTATAGCCATGTGGTTTGTGAACACATGGATAATTATAGTTCATCCTGATGGTTCATTAATTTAGCTATCTGACGAATAGTTACATGATATATTTGTACTGTCACTGGAACCAAGTCATGTAGATGGTTACTAGATGCCAATCGCCATGAGCGCGAGGTAGTCTATCGTACAATCCGACATAAGCTATAACGTAACGTTTTATATAGGAATCACAGACAGCATGCGGTGAAACCATATAATTGGAGGATGTAGGGGGTAGCTTACATAATTATGGAGTTGCACGGTGATTTTGGTGCAACGTCCAAATAGGTAAATGCATGCAAAGCATTTCATTGGTGAGAAGAAAAATATTAAAACACGCACGGCACACATAATTGTTTAACATAAAGAGATTTAAGGAATAATCCTTGTTGTAATATTAAAGAAGTCACATTGTATGACTGTTATGTTAATGGACAGTGTGTTTTGAAGTCGTAGGTGCATCAGCGCACTAGTATATCCTTGTGAAGTTCACAGAAGGGTAAAGCATTATGGCTAGGTATGACTTTGTTGTGATTTCATATTTGTTTACTTGTGGATTGTGGAAGTAAAAATTTTGTTTGTTTGATTTTATGCTTTTTTGGGTATTGTTTTGTGTTTGAAGCCATGATTTATTTTAATGAATTAAAGTTTTAGAATAGAGTTGTGCTTTATCATTGTAGAGTTGATACCTTTTAGCCTCAAATCCAAAATATGCACTGCAAAATTGGGGTTACCGTACACGCCTGAGAGCTGATGCTAGTTGGAGGCGGATGCATATTATCCAACGAGATTACTCACATGGGTACATGGGATTTGATGTCCTATACTGTGATTTGAGCTAAAGGTACGACTAAAGTCGGTCAGATTTAATGCACACAACTCTATTAAGGTAAGAATTAACGAAGTAGGGTGTGACCGCTCCTAATCCATAGCTAAGTTCCGATACGTATATATAAATTTTGATAGATTGTGCTTATTCTCTACTCATTTATCATGGCCCAAGCAGCGTGGGACGGTATTAACTCTTTATGGAACCGCCTGCGTCAGTGCAATATGAGCGATGTTGGCATTGCACGAACCGGGCAACGATAGATAGATATTAATTTATCATGACGCCCATCTGTGGAGTCTATGGTAGTAAAAGCTCTATTAATTTATCATGGCGTGGCCCAAGTGGGGCTTTCGGCAGTAAAAACCACTCCCTGAACAGTTTTTATAGTAAATTAGAATATGGCCGATGTCCTACTAATACCACGACCCTCTGATATTAATTTATCATGGCGCCCAGAAAACGTGGAACTTATGGGATTTAGGGAAAACCCATAGATTTTTATGGTATTTCATGGGGAAAACCATAGTAATTGTTTTGCCTCAAACTATGTTTGAGTGATTTTTGAATTCAGTAGGCTTTTTGAGGTAACGCAGAATCTCTCTATTGAGAAGAGAATGGCCTAAGGGTACGAGCGTTACATACCCAATCCACAATCTACTATAATATTATCAGGTTTTGTACGACTTCACAATATGTGTGCAGTGTTTGATGTTTCTCTTCGAAACGTATCCACATATTTTTCCAGGAAGCCTGCCTGCATATTTAAGTGTGTTATTGTAAAATGCCAGGTACGGAGGAGATCTTGCAAGTTATTGCAGGACTGAAACAACATTTTGATGCTGCTCATGAGCAGAGTAAACTGGAAACCAAAGCGTTCCAGGATAGCATAAACACTCGGTTAGATGAGAACCAGAGAGAGTTAAATAACAGGTTAGATGCCAATCAGGAGGCAATTAATGCAACTCAGGTTGAAATAAACAACCGTTTAGAGGCAAATAAAGTTGAATATAAAGATGAATTAAACAATAAGTTAGGTCAAATACAAGAGGTTATTAAGACCGAAGTAACAGATACTGTTGTAAGCATTGTATCGGAAATGCAGGTAAAAACTGACAAACGTTTCGAGGCCATAGAAGCCAAACTTGAGGGTAATTTGCAAGCGTGTAGGCATGCTCAGGAGCAAACCAACAGTAAATTAGAGGCGTTGTCTAACGATATCAAGGATATTCAGATCCAAAACGAGGCGAATCTCGAACGCCAAGCGAAACAGTTCGCAGAGTTTACGAAAACAGTAGACCAGAGATTAGAGGAGAACGACTCCAAATGGGATCAGAAATTGAAAAGCTACGCTAGAGCAATTAACGGTGACCTCAAGAAACAGGACCAGAATATATTAGGTCAATGCCAGGAAATAGGCGAAATTAAGGCTATCGCTCAGGAAAATAAGGAGCTGGTAGGCAACGTGAAAGGTCAGATGGGTAAAGTTCATAAAGAACTGGACCAAGTGCAAAGTGATATTGTCATAGTCAATAAAAGACAAGAGGAAAACAGAGGCGAGATCACCAAGGTCCGGAATGAATTGTCTAAAGTCAATGGACACATTCAAGATGAAATTAAAGGTCTGAGAGAAGAACTCGAAATAAGAGAAGGCCAGAAAACAGAGGCAAGCGACAAGACCCTTGCTCAAATTAAAGAGGACGTAGAGGATGAAATATCCCATATCAAACAAAGTCTGAAAGAAGACAAGGTGAAAATTTTTCAAGTAGCCGAGGAAAACCGAGATAGGCTTACGAGAATAGAAAAAGAAGTCATTACTCGCCTAGAAAGAGCAGAAATGCGCCATAACCAAATGGAGACTAGGATAATAGCACAGGAGGAGACACTTCTGAAATATCCTAAGTCAAGTGAAGGCAGCATAGAGGATATAAGAAAAACAAGGTGGGCAGACCTAGAAACCCAACCTATAAGCAGGAACGCTGCAGGCGCAGGAGAAAGTCCTTACATGACGCCAGGTGTACCAATTGCGGCATCGACGCCACATGAAAATGCGATGCACACCCAGGTGATAAACGTCATTAGGGCAAGCGAAGAAAAACCTAGGAAGTTTTCAGGTAGTCACTGTAGTATGACACCAAAATATTGGTTAAAGGAAGTGACTGAATATCTCAATGATGCACGAATACCGCAGGAGCGTAGGCTACGTGCTATAGAGAAGTTAACAGAGGGGGAGTGCGCATTATGGTTTCGCAGCTTCCGTTACACTTTTGATACTGTTGAGGAATTCCGCGAGGCATTCTTGAAAAGATATTGGGACGCCGCGACTCAGCAGAATTTACGGCTGGATTTGTATGCCAAAAAGTACAGCACGAACAACCCGACGAAGTACGCAGAATTCTTCATATCGCAGATGTGTCGTTTTAAAGAGCTGGATCAAAAACCTAGTGAACTGGAGCTATGCATTGCTATCGCCAAACAGCTTCCATACGAGATCCAAAGGCTACTAATCTCGGCTAATGCGAAAACGGCTATGGAAATGGAGACAGTTCTAAGGCAACTGGACCTCACCACAGCAAATACTATGCGTCAGAGTCGAACCGTGGAACAAGTCCACGTGACCAACACACAGACTGACCAACAGCAAGCTCCAAGGAACAACAAGGCCACGAGCACAGAAACTTTAGATTCCTATGGACGGCAATGGGAACAGGAACCCAGAAAATGGCAGTCAAGGTACAAAGGAAATGCTAATAAAGCAGGAAGAGGTCGAAGTTCGTGGAATAAACACGATAACAGGGGCAAACCGTACCATAACAATGGAGGTAATAATGGCCAGGAAGGCAATAATAGAAATTGGAGACCCCAAGAGAGAAGAAATAACTTCGATGACGAGGCAGAAGAGCGATATCATGCTTCTTTGCGATACCTCGAAGAAAGGGGAGATGAGCCCCAGAAAGCACAAGTCCGCTGGCAAGAAGTCATGCAGAACAGGACATCGCCAGACAGATATGGAGATGGAGCTAAGAGTTTGGAACTACAGCGCAGCGAACAGGAGAGAAGGAACTCCAAAGGGGCAGGCGCTGAAGAAAAAAAAAACGCCAAAATTAGAAGAGCTCGAGACTGATGGATGGAAGTCTATTAACATCGTCAATTGGATAGCCAAACCAGAAGAATTGATTGAGGATACAGGAGGACCACAGGTCATGGTCAAGAGAGAATTGCCTATTATAATTGTGAGAGTGGCAGGATTAAAAGTCAGAAGTCTGCTAGACACAGGATCAACAGTGAGCCTGATGACACAAGCTCTATATAATGAAATAGCCCGGAGAGAGAACATTTTGAAGATACCGATCTCCAGTGTCAAAATTAAAGGGGTAATTCCAGACAGAACAATGATATGTAAATACCAGGTATTCCTAGATTTACAGATAGGAGGCTCTATATTCTCACAGAGTTTTCTGTTAGTAAACAAACTACCTTATAACCTACTTATTGGGGCAGAGTTTATAAGGGAATACAGAGTGATAATTGACCTAGCACAGGACAGGGTTATGTTCCATGTGAATGAAGAAGCTGAAGGCTTAGAGGTCGCACTCAATGAAACTGAACTAGGATCCAGTGAACAAGTATGGCATACATACAGAGATGTGGCTGATGAAGAAGTGTTAGCTATTGAGCAGTTGGAAGCGGAGCTCAAAACACTAGCCACAGACTTGGAAAAAGATCTGGAACCCAAATTGGAAGAATACATTTCGGAGAAGCTAGAAGAAGCGAAAATTGGGCTAAAAGAGAAGGAAAATTTAAAGCAGTTATTGCTGGAACAGAAGGAAGTCTTTGATTCGAGACCTGGTCGGATAAAGAACTTCACTTATGCTTTTCAAGTCAGTGATTGGACACCATTTAGGCAGAAACCCTACCCTATAGCTGAAAAGCATTACGCTAAAGTGAAAGAGGCAATTCAGGAGATGTTGGAGGCCGGTGTTATTGAGAAAACACCTACGCCTTATGTAAGTCCATTGGTAATTGTACCAAAGACAGACGGATCTGTCAGAGTCTGCTTGGACCTGAGACGCTTAAATTTGAGAGTTATTCCGGAATTTGACCAAGTGCCACCTATTAAAGAGATCCTCAGGAAGTTTAAAGGGAAAACTATATTCTCAAACTTGGATATCACGTCCAGTTTCCACCATCTTGAATTAGAGAAGAAAACTAGTCTGTTGACAGGATTTATGTTTGATCAACATACATTCACATTTTTAAGGCTACCTTTTGGGTTGAAAACAGCTGGTTCAGCCCTGATAAGAGCGTTAGATCGCAATCTATCAGATGAGGTTAAAGAGAGTACCATCAGATATGTAGACGACATTCTACTCACATCAGAATCTCTGGAGGAGCACATGAGAGACCTGAAGAAGTTGCTAGATGACCTTCGAGAAGCGAACTTTAAGGTCAATATCAAGAAATCGCACTTCTGTCAGAGGGAAGTTAAATTCCTAGGGCATGTTATTGATGCAAATGGAGTGAAGCCTAACCCAGATAAATTGGAGATAATTCGGAATTTCCCTCGACCCACGAAAGTTAAGCACGTCCGACAGTATTTGGGAGTAATTGGATTCTTTTCGAACCACTGCCCAAACTATACTGCGACAGTAGCACCACTGCAGGACCTATTGAAGAAAGGCGGCAGATGGAATTGGACGGAGCAATGTCAGGAAGCATTCGTGAGGTCAAAACAAATGCTTTTGGAATATGTGAAACTGGGATACCCAGATTATACCCAGAAGTTTATCATACAGACGGATGCATCACTTATTGGGATTGGAGCGATGTTATTCCAGGAAAATGTTGACCAGCCTGAGAAGAAAGTTTTTATCGCCTTTATCAGCAGAAGACTGAGAGCCCATGAGAAAAATTACACGATCACAGAGATAGAATTGCTCGCAATTTTGTACGCGTTGCAATCGTGGCACAAACTCGTGTACGGCTTCCGAATAGTCCTGAGAACAGACCATAAAGCTTTAACATTTTTGTTAAAGACAGATTTGTCTAGTCAGAGATTGACAAGATGGTCCCTGTATATCCAGCAATTTAATGTGGAAATAGAATACTGTCCAGGGAAAGAGAATGTAATACCGGACATATTAAGTCGTTACCCTAGAGAAGAAGAAGTACTAGCGGTCCAGATTGAGAATCGAGATCAGAAGACGTTGGATGACTTAAGGAACATTACCAACCTACAACGCGAAGACCCATGGTTGAAGATGATAATCGATTACTTTGAGGGACGTTTAGCAAGGGGAACTGCGATATACAGAGAGGCGGAGGCATTGGCAACAGAATATGTATGGTATAATCAGATATTACACAAGTGGGACGATGTGGATCACACACGTCAAAGGATTGTAATTCCTGCATCTTTGCAGAGGAGATTAGTATGGCTAGCCCACAGAGCATTTGGTCATCCGGGGATTGATAAAATCTGTGCTCTGTTGAAGGAAGCATTTACTTGGCCAAAATTGAGAGAAACGGTGAGAAATGCTATTAGAACATGTGATCTTTGCCAAAGGGTAAAGCCGAATCCCTTTTTAATGAGGCAACGACCTATCCCGTTATTACCAGAGGAGCCAAGGCAGCTATTGAGTATCGACAACTTTGGACCATTGCCTAGAGCACGTAGAGGCAATAGACACATTTTTGTAGCCATGGATGTATTTTCGAAAATGGTGGTGTTGTGCCCCATTCAAAAGACAAGTTCAAAACAGGTCTTGAAGCGCCTGAAAGAGAGAGTTATTCCGATTCTTGGGAAGCCGGATAACATTCTCTCGGACCACGGAAGTTGCTTTACTAGTGCAGAATTTCGTCGAGAACTGGAAACTCTAGGAATTAGGCAGATTTTATCTACCATTCGCCATCCTGAGGCAAGTCCCGTTGAAAGAGTAATGAGAGAGATCCAGAAATACATGAAGATCTACTGTTCTGAAGCGAATTGGCGTTGGATTGACTTTCTAGAAGTCATTGAATACTGTATAAATAATACTGTACATGAGGCGACAGGTCAGGTTCCCGTTACTCTACATCTGGATCAGAGACCAGAGAGACCGTGGAATGGTGTTATTCCATTACCTGTAGACGCACAGCCCGGTAGAGAATTGAGGATCCAACGAACCTCTGAATATCTCAAAGCACAGGCGGAGAGACGTCAGAGAAGGAATCGTGCGAAGAGGTATCATAAACCGCTTCTCGTGGGACAGAAAGTTTTAATTAAGAAACCCGCCAGTTCAGATCCAGAGGCACGGAAGTATAAGAAGTTTAATTTTTCTTACCACGGCCCGTTCGAGGTGATAAGAGACCTCCAGAACAATGCATACAGGTTAAGGCATTTAGAGAATGGAAACGAGGTCGTTATGAACATAGCCAACTTAAAAATTTATTACTCGCCAGAAGAATTCGATGAACCAGAAGAAGAATTAGTAACGCACACCCAACTCAACGTGGAGAGCGGAGGCAGCCAAGCAGGCAGACCTGAATGTTGGAACGGCGAGACGGGACGAGAAGCAGACAGTTTACCCAGTGTAAGCGGAGAGCAGAAAGAATGCCAGTGTTTGCGAGAACTCTATGAAGAAAGGGTCAGAGTAGCTAGAGAGGTTGAGGCTGTAAACGCGACCCTTCGCAGGGAGAATAGACAGCTCAGAAACAAGGCCGAGTGTGGAAGGGGGAACATTACTAACCCACTCGCAGCCAGACAAGGTGAAGGACCCCAGACGTAAACACAGACGGTGGTCGACAGTCAGCTGGTTACTTATATAAGCCACTTGCATTGGACTTTTATAAGTTTTGCAAGGGGAACATGAACCCGATGGGGTTATGCTGACTGGAATCGAACATGGTTCTCAGAGACTGTGATCTCAGTAAAAAGGTTCCGCCAGGAAGCGAACCAGAGATCTGTACAGGGAGTTTCTTGGTAAAAACCCCTCGAAAGAGATGTATATTTAATCACTGGTGTGATTTTTGATGAAATGGCATTATTTATTAAAATAATGTAGGAAATAATGAGCAGATTATATCATTATAAGACGATTTGGTGTAAGCTATTGGAGGTTTGAAGCAGAGAGGAGGGCAGAGCTGACATTTACTAATCGGCCCAGAATTGTGGGTTGGTCCCAGTGGAGCCACGTCCATCTCTGTCACCCCATTATGTCGTCTGGAGCAGGGGAGAGGCCTGAAAAATGACACAGTTATTCCCCGACGGAGAATAGATGTAGAGGAGGGGCGGAGGAATGCCCAGAAAAATCATTGATTACTCGTGATTGGAGTAACGAATCGAGATGAGAGTTGCACACAGGTGAATATCTTGGCAAGAAGATAATTTTAGAGTCTTTTACATGCGAAATTGGTGCATATTTAGTGATGTGCGTAAGGACTGTGAAGCGACCATTGTTCGCGGAGGGATGTGAAGATGTTGACGGGGAGTTCCCGACTAGGTAGCGTCCCACGCCATGGAGAAAGGAATTAATATAAATTAATTGAACGAGCGATTCCTTTGCACACATATAGTTTTGGGACCTGTGAAGAGAGAGGAACACAATGATCATGGTTTGAAGACCTGAATCATGCTGTGAGAGGAGCGAAGGTTACGCGGGAAGATGTTGCTCTACTTTCTGTGGAAATCCGATATAAGGGAGTAGACCCCAGGAGGAGCTCTCAGTTGTGCTCAGTCCTACTCTGTTCTCAGTGTTACTCTGTTCTAGCTCAGTTGTTACTCAGTGTTACTCAGTTGTTCTCAGTTGAAACTCACTTGAAGCTCAGTCGAGACGCAGTCAAGCTCAGTCTACATGCCGCCAAGCGCAGTTACAGCCAGTTACAGTTTTACTCAATTGTCAATTGTAGCACAATGGAAATAAGTTGCAATCAGTATGCAGCAAATATGCAGCAGTACGAGACAGCGTGTAAGCCGCAGACAGAAGTCTTCAAATAAGTTACGTGCAGTCTTCGAG
The DNA here is from genome assembly GCA_946902985.2 of Meconema thalassinum. Classification (NCBI taxonomy): domain Eukaryota; kingdom Metazoa; phylum Arthropoda; class Insecta; order Orthoptera; family Tettigoniidae; genus Meconema; species Meconema thalassinum. The sequence goes on along the minus strand of OX336391.1, from coordinate 289,080,606 downwards.
TGAAACTTCAGTCAGCTACAGCCAGGGTGAAGCCAGTTCGTCAAGGCATAACGCATGACGGATCTATTCATCGAGACGCCGAACAAGGACTGGTATGTGTAAAAGAAACAGTAAACATGCTTGTATGAATAATAGTCGTGATACAGGCATAATTAGCAGCACGAACTATGACGTGTTCAGTTATGAAGCACCGTATAGACTAACGGCAGCACTATTGTATATAATTATTTGTGAAAGTGTTGAACTTTATTAAGCGCAGTGTGTATTGTATTAACTAATCGTATATGTGTAACTACGATAGAATGCGCTAAAGAAACTTTACTAAGTGTTTGGTATTGCCATGAGAGTACCAGATGGTAACGCTTACTGTAGGAGTAATGATCGTCACAAAAACTGTTGGAGAGTTCCGAGAGCAGATAACCAGACTTTCAATCAGGAGTTGATAACGTAAGATGCCGTCGACACCTGCAATTTCGATCTCTGCTAGGGAATCTCAGCATTGAAGTGTGTATAAAGTGACGAGTGTTCAGTGTAATGTATATGTAAAAATATCATTTAAAGTAGTGTTTGATGAAGTGTTTCACATGTTTGGGGAGTGATAACTTCCTGAAAGGTATGCAACGTGTCGTGTTGGTGATAGAAATTATGTATAATCAAATGTGTGTAAACAAGAGAAATATGTCGCGTTAAACCCATTATGGCGGGCGACATGGAAGAATATGATTGGTTGGAGCCACCTTAGATGCCTATAGAGATGTAAGTACCCCACAAATTATGGTTATAATTATGTAGAAGTATGGACCGATGCATGTCTGTGATTCCGTAAAGATATTGTGAATTCCTTATAGATGCCAGTAAAAGTCAGTTAGGAGGCTGATCCTCCATGTTTAATCAGTATTGAGTTGATTTTGATAGAGTTGAAATGATGATTTGCATCATTAAGTGGAGTAATTTTTCCCACTATGAATTAAGAATGGCAATCAGTTATGTAAATGTAACGAACGCGATTGTTCGAGTTTAAAACGTCTAGCTATGTCGGAAAATTTGGTAATTTATGTGAGAATAATAATAAAATAATGATTTTGGTCATTTATGTCAGTGAGAAATGATGATAATAATAATAATGGTTATTAAGAGTATGAATGAACACATCAGGAAACAAATAAATTGTTGTAAGCGAGAATTATTAACGCTAAGTGCAAGACTTATCAATCTAAGCAGGAAGATGTTACAATGAGATTACATTTCAGTAATTATGGAAAGAAGTTTTATATCAGAATATTGCATATATTCGGTAATGATACCAGTAATGAAAGAGCTTTTAGTGAATTGAATTTGCAGCTTAATTGAGAAGCTTATAGAGTAAATGTTAGATTTCTCTTAATATTAGAGGTCGGAATGTCGTAGCATGGAGCATTAGGGGCCAGATAGTCTATTCTACGTATGTATTCTCCTATGTCGTGGACATTGTTGGAGATATTTTATTCCGGAGTTTTAGTGAATGGACCCTAACTCTGAAGAGAAGGATTGAAATGTGTTCCGGGCTGGAATCTTGTAAGAGTCGAGGAAACAGGGACACCTCGCAGCTCTATGATTTCCCGAGAACTTATGATGAGTTATTTACGCTCGTGGGCAGCGAAAACTCATGGCGACAGTGGTTTTGTGCGCCTATATTATACTTGAGACATCGGTCAACCGCCAGGCTCATGCATTACGAACCCCGAACCTTCATGTTGAGTGGACCCATGTGAGGCCATTAATTAATCGTTATCCTCGACGTAGGAATAATTACAAAAGCTCATTCAATACCTGTTGGCATAATAGTCAATTAAGATCCTTTGGGAACATGTGTGCCGGTTAGGACACAGTATTTGTCTTGTAAATCTCCACTGCTTAGGGAGGGAAGCTTTCAAACTTTTAGAAAGGTCGAGATAATTGGTGGAACGACCCATCCCACTTTCTATTGTGTAGCGATTTCCTTTAGCCGAGGGTCGGTGCCAACCACCCGAACCGCTCAGGCAAGTTATAAAGGGAAGAGATTCTAGACCTTGTTAAAATGACATATAATGCGAGATTGTTATGTTGAGTATTATAGCCATGTGGTTTGTGAACACATGGATAATTATAGTTCATCCTGATGGTTCATTAATTTAGCTATCTGACGAATAGTTACATGATATATTTGTACTGTCACTGGAACCAAGTCATGTAGATGGTTACTAGATGCCAATCGCCATGAGCGCGAGGTAGTCTATCGTACAATCCGACATAAGCTATAACGTAACGTTTTATATAGGAATCACAGACAGCATGCGGTGAAACCATATAATTGGAGGATGTAGGGGGTAGCTTACATAATTATGGAGTTGCACGGTGATTTTGGTGCAACGTCCAAATAGGTAAATGCATGCAAAGCATTTCATTGGTGAGAAGAAAAATATTAAAACACGCACGGCACACATAATTGTTTAACATAAAGAGATTTAAGGAATAATCCTTGTTGTAATATTAAAGAAGTCACATTGTATGACTGTTATGTTAATGGACAGTGTGTTTTGAAGTCGTAGGTGCATCAGCGCACTAGTATATCCTTGTGAAGTTCACAGAAGGGTAAAGCATTATGGCTAGGTATGACTTTGTTGTGATTTCATATTTGTTTACTTGTGGATTGTGGAAGTAAAAATTTTGTTTGTTTGATTTTATGCTTTTTTGGGTATTGTTTTGTGTTTGAAGCCATGATTTATTTTAATGAATTAAAGTTTTAGAATAGAGTTGTGCTTTATCATTGTAGAGTTGATACCTTTTAGCCTCAAATCCAAAATATGCACTGCAAAATTGGGGTTACCGTACACGCCTGAGAGCTGATGCTAGTTGGAGGCGGATGCATATTATCCAACGAGATTACTCACATGGGTACAGTATGGATCGTCTGCTTCTCTGGGCCGAGAGGAACAAATTACAGATCAACGAGAATAAAACAGCCCACGTGGTCTTCCGTAAGGGAGGAATGACTTCGAATAGAGATAAGATTTATTACAGACCTGGAGATTTACCGATAACAACCGTCAAAAATTTTAACTATTTAGGGTTAATTTTCCAGACGACAGGAACTTCTTTCACAATGCATGTGAGAAACAGAGCGACTGCTGCACTAATAGCTATGAACAACATACAGCATTTGCGTAAACTATCTTTAGTTACTGCTATGAAGCTCTTTGTTTCCACACTGATACCTATTTTAACCTACGGTCTGGAACTGATCTGGCCTCATCTGACCAAAACCAACTTAAAAGAAATAGAGCAAGTAAAGTCTATCTTCCTAAAGAAAGCATTGTGTGTATCGAAATTTACTCCGTCCCGGCTAATGTATGAGCTGTCTGCAGAGCCATTCTGTATTGAGCAAATCAGACTACAAATGCAGCTTCCATCTAGCGCTGCCTATCAGGAACTTCTTGCGGAATTTCAATTAAAAAAGAAAGAAATATGGTTGGACTTCTATGGGACAGAAGCGATGTTATCGTCTGATTGGAAGAGAGCAGACTACGATTTACGACACACTGTGACGCGTTTCGCAGTCCATGGATTTCATTTCAGGTGCTGCGGAAGAAAAGACTTTCTCACTCCAAATGCAGCTACATGCATATGTGAATTGTGTAGCGAGCCCTGTGACCGATATCATGTGGCATATTGTAAAAGAAGATTAACTTCCCTGACGCAATTTTGTAGCGACTGACAGTACCAGCATTGTATTTTTTACTTTTTCAATGGCCATTGGCTGCATTAAAACTATTATTATTATTAAATTGATTTACTAAGCCAGAAGCTTTCCCTGGAGTGTACACAACATCTCACCCAAGTTTCATCGCTATCAGACGAATGGTATTTGAACGCATACGGGAACTTTCTGAAACGCTTCGCGCGTCGTCGCTCATTTGTTGAATCTAGTCATGCGCTATCTATTGTAAAATGGATTTACTAAGCCCAACACCTTCCCTGGAGATCTCTCAACATATCGCCCAAGTTTCATCCCAATCGAATGATTGGTATATGAGCATACGGGACTCTAAAACGCTCTAACGTGCAGAGACCATTGAACTCTAGGTTCAATGGCAGACACAAACAATAGAATTCGACATCACTGCCACCTTTGGTATAAAACACAACTTTCCGCCACGGGCGGAGTGTAGGTATGTAATGGCGGTAGTTGCACAGGTTGCGACCAGGTGGCTCTAACGTGCAGAGACAAACCGTCCAAAGACATCAGCTTTCACCAAGGCCAAGGCTAGTGGTTTCCATGACGACTGTTTTTGACTGTATATTGTGGTTCTAAAATTGTGTGTAAATTGTGGTTCTGAAATTATGTTCATTCCACCTACCGGGTCAGATTGTGAATCTAAACCATACATGGACCCACCCTAATATACATACCAAATTCCATCAAAATCGGTCCAGTTGTTTAGGAGGAGTTCAGTGACATACACACGTGTCGAAGAATTATATATATAATAAAGAGAAGATAAGATAAGATTTGCAGTACCCGCCATGCAATTCTTGCGTCAGGAGTGAGGTCAACTTTATTCATACTATCTCGCAAAATTATCGTACTTTATCCATAAAATTTCACTTCTATTTTGTAGCTCCAACACTGTAGATGATCTTCACGGGAGGCGTTTGCCTAATTTCACGCGTATTACACATTTTTATCCACAAAAATTCAAGACGCTGGGCAGCGTTAATGCAGCTTTCTATGTATAAAAATCCTAGCAACCAGTTGTTTGGGTCCAATGTGGCTGTGCCCATGCGGTTGCTAGGCGCGTCACTTCGGCAGCGTACGAACACGAATGGCATCGTGAAATGCATCGACGATAACCATGCATTAATTCTCATATTTAAGTTAGGAATTAACTAATTGTTAGTAAAGAGTTGGTGAATACGACCCTTAATATACGGGTGTCTGATTTAATTCAATTTCAATGGGAACCTAAAAATGGCGGCTGTGGAAACAATTATTTAAAATTACGTTTTCATTTCTCGTGGCATCTAAACAAGCGAAAGAAATGTAGGTTAGTAAAAAAAACGTTTACTGTAACTTTGCACTTTTTTGACAGTTCTCGCGGGAACAAATAGTCCTACTGGACAGATCAATCCGCCGCTGTCACGTGCATTGCAGCCAATGAGCCATCGCCCATATGGCAGCCAGCAATGGCCGCATGTATTCTGTTAAGTGGTGAACAGCTGTTGTTAGTTGCCTAAACCTACATTCATCTCGCAATATCAATTCATTGCCCTTTTTAAAGGAGACTTGCATTGCTTTGTGGTATTTATCAAATAATCGTACTAACAGCACACCCGAACACCACTGACAGCTCCCTGACAGAATGTTACATCATTGGGCGCGCTATGACACACCAACTGATAACTTAAATGTCAAACGAGTGGAATTATTGTTAGGCTCATTTCACAGTTCCAGGAAAATGCCTACGAAGATATGGTGTAATATGTCCTTAAGACGATAAGATCATCATTACTTGAACTGTTGGCTTGATATTAAAATAAAACGTACGAAAAGTTTCACCATGTAAGTTAACTTTTAGGCCTACACAACAAATTATATTTAGGTCTATTTTTTGCACAAATAATGCCATGTAAAATTAATGCACCTAACCACCGTCCTTGGGTAAATCAAGAGTTCTGCTGCCTTTTATTTTACGTTCAAAGAGAGAGAAATAAAATATATATCTGGAACAAGAAATTCCGTTTCTGCTTCCGACTCGATAGTCAAAACAAAAATGTCCGACCTGGAGACAGACACCTCTGCCTGCTCAGACTACATATTTACTCAACATTTAAGACAACTACTATATGTTTATCTGAAAAGTGAACAAACGTTCAAATTGAAATAATACTTTCAGACTACTTTGCGCAATATTGTCAATTATAATTATTATATAATAATCAAGTTATTTGCACAGGTGGATGAACACGGTAATGCGTCCATTACCAACAGCACACCCATGCCACGAGCACGTGGTTCTTCAGTTTGATAAGGTAAGTTTTCAGTCTGGCCGACAGAATTATGTTGCCAAAGTACTCCCAATTGCTGGGACAAGCGATAAAAATAACCTGAAAAAACGTACATGTGATTAAAACATGTATATATATGTTATGGATTATAGGTTATAAATTGAAAGTTGGCAACTCTAGTTGTCAAAAAGTGAGCAAAGTTACAGTAAACGAACTTAATAAGCCACGATTATAATATTCACCTGCTGGCATATAATTCCATTGCATATAATATTTATACAAAACAATCCATCATGACGTCCATGCAATGTATTTTACCAGTTCTCAATATCTCCAAAACTATTTAAGCAATCAAACTGACACTTTGTATTGTGTTAGAAAAATGTTAAGTAAGGAAATATATATGACTTTCAAATCCTGAGAAACACAAAAACAACATGGTAGCCAATTGATTTTCAAACCTTTAAAATAACTTTTTCTGTCGATATAATTACCCTGTGCAATGAAACTTGGCACAGCGAATCATTATTTTGAGCTTAGTTTAGAGATATCTAATGATGTTCAATTGTTTTCGAAAATTCAAGATGGAATCAGTTGCAAATTTTATACCTCATTTCTTTTATTTCTCACATCTTATTCCGGCGATTGCAGATAAGATTCGTATGATGGGATTCACCAGTGCAAAATTCCTCAGTGTTAAAAACCGCATCGTGGAACCTTGGGCTCATATTTTCTAGTGCTGGAGGAGTGTTGAAATTAGATATATTTACGAACGATGAAAGCTTTGAATTAAGACAGGGTAAGTACCATAGTAAGACGATTATGCTGTCTTTATGTCTCTTGTCTCTAATGACTACAACTTATGGATATTGAGTTTTGATTTTCTTGCTCTATACTTTATCACAACGTAGGTCATGAAGGGTACTAAAAACTATTTATTGTACATCATATGGAAAATAGGAGGGAGAGGTTTAATTGGAAAAGACCAGGAGATATATAGCCCAGGCATTTTAGGATTTAAGGTTGAAAAAATCATGTAAAGCTAATTTTCTGATAACTTGACAATTTGACCCTGGGGATCAACATACTAAAATTCTCCAAGCTTCCGATGCCGGCTTCCTTGTTTTCCTGGCCTAGAAACCTGGAATTCCAGGATATTCCTGGAGCGCCCGTAAAAACCGAATCGTTTATCCAAAATCGACAAAGTATGGTATCAAATGAAAGAGGAGAACATGCAGGTTCTAAAAAACGTAAGAAAAGCAACATTCGGTCACTTCCAGTCGATAACAAACAAAAACAAACGCGGTAAATTCAATTTTTTAAATTTTGTTTTTAATCGACGCGGTTTTAAGTGACCAAAACATGGGGTTAAAGGAAAATAAGCTTAACAGAACGAAAGAGCATGGTTTTATCTTTCCAGAAGTGTATTTTGTTTGTTCGTACATCTAATAATGCACGTGCTACAGCCAGAATAATTTGAACGCCACGTTGAGTTGTTTACGCGACGCCCATGTAAAAAACATAAAATGACGCAAGATTTGCTAAATGAATAACAAAGACCGCTCAAAAGAACACACTCGCATGTACAGTTGATAACATGCGTTTTAAAGAACATTTGGTTTGTGGTTTTAAGAGCGACATTTTTATTTTTTATTTTTTTTAAGTCAATTTACCCTCTAGGTTGGTGGTTCCCACGGACTCAGCGAGGGAACTCACCACTACCGCCTCTATGGGCAGTGTCCTGGAGCTTGGAACATCTGGTCGGGAGGGATACAACTGGGGAGGTGTGATCAGCACTTCGCCCAGGCGGCCTCACCTGCAAAACGAACAGGGGCCTCGTGAGGGATTGGAAGGGATGGAAGATTGGGATGGATAGGCTAGGAAGAGGGAAGGAGGCGGCCGTGGCCTTACAGTAGGTACCATCCCGGCATTTGCCCGAAGACGAAGTGGGAAACCACGGAAAACCACTTCGAGGATGGCTGAGGGGGAATCGAACCCCCTCTACTCATTTGGGCCACCCGAGGCTGAGTAGACCCCGCTCCAGTCTTCGTACCACTTTTCAAATTTCGTGGCAGAGCCGGGAATCGAACCCAGGATCTACGGGGCGGCAGCTAACCATGCTGACCGCTACGCTACGGAGGCGACTAGCGACATTTATAAAAATAAAAATAAAACATTTGTGAAATTAAAAAAATATTTGGTGCAATATTGTGCATGTAGGGTCGACTAATGTCCTACCTCGGTGACTTTGGCTGGTATGGCCTCCTCCTGGAAAGTAAAAAGAAAATGAATAGCTCTTTTTCAAGAAGTCATTCGAATGATTACAATGACAGAAATATGTATAAACAAATATAAATAAGTCCTAGGCTTATAGACACATAAAAGCATGTTGGAACATGAAATCTATAAGCTAAATGTTACAGCAGCAGCTGACATATTTCGTTGCCGTGGTACTGCTTTCCGAGGTAAAGTGGGGGCTGGTGTAGACATGATAACACCTCCCATGTTGTGAAACGTCCAGTGTCCGGTCTGCGTGCGCACATTAACATCAGTGTTATCAAAGGAATATTGAACAAATTCTTTGTTCGGCTCTGCTTCGCCAAGCCGTTCTTCGCCTGTGTCATTTTCACTGGTCGTGAAAGCTATTACGTTATTCTCGTAACAAAGAACCTCGTTGTAGGACACGGAGAAACCCATGTATTGAAGAAGATCTACAAGCTGCCGCGACCCGTAGAGTCGGTGGACATCGCCAACTGCCAACAAGATAGGAGATAAAAAGGACTTCGGACGCCAAGCTGAAATAATTGCCTGCCCAATGGCTTTTTTCTTGGCGGGTTCGCCGGTTGCGCCTTCTAACTTGGTCGTGATGATCCGATCAAGAAACAGAGCTATAGTATTCGGTAGAACGTCGGCATCTAACGACTGCTCTTCTGCGGACGGATATTCCTCCAGATTATATGCACGCGTCCGAATATCTTCTTTTATAATTTGAGCGGTCTTTTCTACGATTCGTCGACGTTCATCGCCTCGGACTTCCCACGTTCCTCGTACCATTTGTCGTGCAAGATGTTTTCTGCCGTTTCTTTCATATTTACAATGCAGTTTCGACCTAGCAGCTCGGTGATGAAGATTCTCTGTCCATAGTGGCTAAGTAGTTTTTCTTTGAGATACATTTGCGCGTATGGGCCACATTCTATTTCTTTACATACTTTCTCAATGTTGTCATGAAGATCATCAAGCACGAACTGGCAATCTTCATTGGTCTCCAAGAAAGTACAGAGCTTTTCAAAGGCGTCGTGTTTTTTCGGGGTCCGCAGGACGACCACGGCCAGTCTTGACGCTGCTACCATCACCCTCAAAAACGCCTCCAGATACAAATCGGAGATGACATTCTCGATGATATTTGGCCTCGGCAGCAACAAGATCTATTATGCTGTCCACACGAGCACATACAGTATATCCCTATTCATCGCCACGTTCGATTGCTCGGAGTAGGATGCCTGTAATAACCGGATTCGTTCGGATCTCGTGGATAATACGTCTGTACTTAACATCCTTTTTCGTCTCCGTCCGAGAGAGGCCTCTTTGCCACAGAACAGACAATCTTCTTTTATGTTGAAAGGGTCAACAGAAGAACGAAGAGTAGGTTTTAAGAGCGTTTCCTCATTGGATAATTCTCCTTCGGCCCTTTCATCTAGAGATGCCTTTATCGAATCAGGCCACGTGTAAGCGATCCTAAAAGTAAAATAAGTAAAATTAGTTACATATTAACCTGGTTCTACTACGAGAAAGTGGGCCCTCAGTTAGATCTAAATAACCAACTTTGAAGCAGTGTTTTTAAGATCAAAACAAACTCCTGGTCAGTTTTCCTATTATTAAACTTCATTAAGACCTACTTCGACTAAAAACGTTACTAACATGCACAAAAAGCTGCTAAAACTGTAAGAAGTAAGCTGTAAAAAAGCTTTGGAAGTTATCCCAATTTCTAACGTTAAAAAAAATAGTTAGCGGATTTACTTTTTTCAAAAATCCTTACCATTGCATAGGTCTCGTTAAGGCAAACACGGTGGTATATGATAAAATTCCAAACGCTCAAATTTAACGGATTTAGAGCCGATTAAAAACATGAAATTCACGTTTGCTTTGTCGCATAAGCGAAGTTATCCCAGCAAGCATCGCTTACAGGTGTCGGCCTGGCGGCCGCGGGTGCTAAGGCGCTCCCCTTTTGCTTACAAAGCTTAAGTGCGTATTGGGTTCAAATCTCACTCCAACTCAGAATTTTTTTTTCTCTCCTTAGCACTTTAAGCCGCTAGGCCGACGGCTGTGCACATAGCTTGCTGGCATACCTTCCCTTGCGTGACAAAGCAAATGTGAATTGTGCAATTTCAGTTGGCTCAAAATCCGTTAAATGTCAGCATTTAAGACTTTATCAATGAGTGTAAAGATCGTATTAAACCACAAATCTGCACATATACAACTGCCTCAACACCTTAAACAACTGGCAATAAGTCCTAGGCTTATAGACAGATAAAAGCATGTTGAAACATGAAATCTATAAACTAAATTCAACGGTAGTAATTTTTATTGGGTTTTTAAGGTACGTCCGTTGTATTTTATAGTATATAGAATACAAAACACATCCTTACCTGCAATGAAGGTGAACTTTCAAAAATTCCGGTGAGGCAAAAGTATTCATCAAGCCATCATTTCGCTTCACGCTTGCGATTTTTAAACTTTCGAGGCCTTTCTTTGAAACCTAAAGTGTGGCTACGATACGTGGACGATACCTTTGTAATATGGGGCCATGGTAAAGATCAATTAAATCTGTTTTTACAACATCTTAACAGCCAGAACTCGAACATTCAGTTTACAATGGAGTTAGAAAATGAACTGAAAATCGCGTTTCTCGACGTTATGGTAACGAAGACCGCTGATCTAACTTTGGGACATACAGTTTACCGTAAGCCGACCCATACTGACCGATATCTACATAAGACGTCCAACCACCACCCACGACAGAAATACGGAGTTATAAAAACACTGGCTGACCGCGCTAAAAGAATTTGTTAAAAGCAGTGCCTAAAACAAGAAATTGAACACCTCAACGAGGCCTTACGCGCGAATGGGTACAGCCAGAAAGATATCCAGCGAGCACTCCATCCGAGACGTCCAACTACAAGGGTAATTGGAGACAAGCAGCCCCTGGCTAGAGCTTTTCTTCCATATATAAAAAAGGTCACGGACAGAATAGGGAGGCTACTCGAGTCCCATGATATAAAGACCATATACAGGCCTACACGAAAAATTAAGGACATGTTTAGGTCCGCTAAAGATAAGCGACATCCTCATACCGCGGCAGGGGTTTATAAAATCCCGTGTGATTGTGGCCAAGTATATATTGGAACAACGAAAAGAAGTATTGCCACTCGCCTCAAGGAGCACGAACGACACAGCCGGCTGGGACAAACAGATAAATCCACTGTAGCAGCACACTCGCTACTTGCAGGTCACGATATAAGATATGGAGACACCGAAGTTCTGTCCACCACGGTGTCTTATCATGCCAGGCTACAAAGGGAGGCCATTGAAATCCTGAAGCATACTAACAGCTTCAATCTTAAGGAGGAAGCAGAACGTGTGAACAGAGCTTGGCTTCCAGTCCTTAATCCCCTCAAGCCTGCCCTTATTGACCGTCGTAGACGAGAAGATGCAACAGACGAGCAGGCCTGTCCATGATGCATTACTTTTATGTGGTACGCCGTTGCTATGGTAGCCTCTATGTGTGGGTTGTTGACTATTTATATATCTTCTGTTTACTTGTTTTACCTCGCTTTATGTAACCTGTGAACATGCTGAACGCAGTATTCAGCGAAACGTCAGGACGACAAAATGTCCTTGGAACACGACCTATAAGCCCGCGAAACAGAGATTCCTATTTCAACGCCGGTCGTGAAAGTCTACATTTTTACTTAATTCGCCTCTACGGGGAGGAAATATCACACTTAGTTCGTCGCTTTGAGAGGTTAAGGAAGAAAAAGTCGCAACTTCTGTCATCACTCGCGTTTCTTCTTCGATGCCGAGACACAGGTATGATTCCCAAGTTTATTAAAATGAAGAGACCACTAACCTCAGCTAGAGCCCATAGAATATATGATCGAACTGAACGTTCGCTATTACGTGAACGCATAAGCTTTGCACGTAAGGGGCTCGCTACTACAGATCAGGCACTCTTACAGCTGCACTACCGCATCAGCAGCACACTCTCATATCAGGACTGGGAAAATGTAGATCGTATCACCTTCTACTCTATGCATTCAACATTTGAACAGTCTAGCATCCGGCAGAAGAAAAAGTTTGAGCGGTTACAGAGAGACCAACCCGCGCCGGTACCTGCGCCTACGCTGGACATCTCACGGACAATTGTTAACCTGACCAATCGCCACCTGTCAGAGTGGGAAATCTCTATACTAGCGAAAGGAGGAAATTACGCAGTGACCCCTCCTTCGATTCCCGTGGAAGACATTGTCGCCAATATTGAAGCGGCAATCCGTGAGCTACCATCTGAACAAGCAGATGAAATCCGTCATGAAGCCTCACGTATAATCAAGAAGGCACCGGCACCGCAGAGTAACCTCACACCTCAGGAGAGAAAGGCTATAAAGACTCTCAACATGGACGAGAACATAATCATTCTTCCTGCAGACAAAGGGAACGTAACGTTTATCTTGGACATGGACGACTACACTGCCAAGGTTTTGGAACTTTTAGACCCGGGTACCTACCGCAAACTTCTGAGAGATCCTACCAACCGGATTCTTCGTGAAACAAACGGCCTGATCAAGGTATCTTCGCTACCTGAAAACGTAAAGAAGGGAACCACCAGAAGTGAAGCTTTACCACCAAGACTTTATGGTTTACCTAAAATACACAAAGATAATGTTCCTCTTCGTCCTATCGTGAGTGCTATTGGATCACCAACTTATAGCATTGCCAAACATTTAGCTACCTTACTTCAACCACATATCGGCGGTACACAGTCGTTCGTCAAAGATTCCGGCCATTTCATTGAAAAATTGAAAACTATTCAACTAGAAGCTGGTGACTTACTAGTAAGTTTTGACGTGGTCTCTCTTTTCACGAAAGTACCTATAAAGGTAGCCCTGGAATACATCGCACGGATTTTTCCTGATGATATCACCGCCTTATTCCGCCACTGCCTCACCGCTAGCTATTTCCTGTGGAAGGGTGATTTCTATGAACAAATTGATGGCGTCGCCATGGGCAGTCCCCTTAGTCCGGTGATCGCGAATTTCTTCATGGAACAATTTGAACAAATAGCACTAGAGACCGCACCTTTGAAACCTAAAGTGTGGCTACGATACGTGGACGATACCTTTGTAATATGGGGCCATGGTAAAGATCAATTAAATCTGTTTTTACAACATCTTAACAGCCAGAACTCGAACATTCAGTTTACAATGGAGTTAGAAAATGAACTGAAAATCGCGTTTCTCGACGTTATGGTAACGAAGACCGCTGATCTAACTTTGGGACATACAGTTTACCGTAAGCCGACCCATACTGACCGATATCTACATAAGACGTCCAACCACCACCCACGACAGAAATACGGAGTTATAAAAACACTGGCTGACCGCGCTAAAAGAATTTGTGAAAAGCAGTGCCTAAAACAAGAAATTGAACACCTCAACGAGGCCTTACGCGCGAATGGGTACAGCCAGAAAGATATCCAGCGAGCACTCCATCCGAGACGTCCAACTACAAGGGTAATTGGAGACAAGCAGCCCCTGGCTAGAGCTTTTCTTCCATATATAAAAAAGGTCACGGACAGAATAGGGAGGCTACTCGAGTCCCATAATATAAAGACCATATACAGGCCTACACGAAAAATTAAGGACATGTTTAGGTCCGCTAAAGATAAGCGACATCCTCATACCGCGGCAGGGGTTTATAAAATCCCGTGTGATTGTGGCCAAGTATATATTGGAACAACGAAAAGAAGTATTGCCACTCGCCTCAAGGAGCACGAACGACACAGCCGGCTGGGACAAACAGATAAATCCACTGTAGCAGCACACTCGCTACTTGCAGGTCACGATATAAGATATGGAGACACCGAAGTTCTGTCCACCACGGTGTCTTATCATGCCAGGCTACAAAGGGAGGCCATTGAAATCCTGAAGCATACTAACAGCTTCAATCTTAAGGAGGAAGCAGAACGTGTGAACAGAGCTTGGCTTCCAGTCCTTAATCCCCTCAAGCCTGCCCTTATTGACCGTCGTAGACGAGAAGATGCAACAGACGAGCAGGCCTGTCCATGATGCATTACTTTTATGTGGTACGCCGTTGCTATGGTAGCCTCTATGTGTGGGTTGTTGACTATTTATATATCTTCTGTTTACTTGTTTTACCTCGCTTTATGTAACCTGTGAACATGCTGAACGCAGTATTCAGCGAAACGTCAGGACGACAAAATGTCCTTGGAACACGACCTATAAGCCCGCGAAACAGAGATTCCTATTTCAACGCCGGTCGTGAAAGTCTACATTTTTACTTAATTCGCCTCTACGGGGAGGAAATATCACACTTAGTTCGTCGCTTTGGGAGGTTAAGGAAGAAAAAGTCGCAACTTCTGTCATCACTCGCGTTTCTTCTTCGATGCCGAGACACAGGTATGATTCCCAAGTTTATTAAAATGAAGAGACCACTAACCTCAGCTAGAGCCCATAGAATATATGATCGAACTGAACGTTCGCTATTACGTGAACGCATAAGCTTTGCACGTAAGGGGCTCGCTACTACAGATCAGGCACTCTTACAGCTGCACTACCGCATCAGCAGCACACTCTCATATCAGGACTGGGAAAATGTAGATCGTATCACCTTCTACTCTATGCATTCAACATTTGAACAGTCTAGCATCCGGCAGAAGAAAAAGTTTGAGCGGTTACAGAGAGACCAACCCGCGCCGGTACCTGCGCCTACGCTGGACATCTCACGGACAATTGTTAACCTGACCAATCGCCACCTGTCAGAGTGGGAAATCTCTATACTAGCGAAAGGAGGAAATTACGCAGTGACCCCTCCTTCGATTCCCGTGGAAGACATTGTCGCCAATATTGAAGCGGCAATCCGTGAGCTACCATCTGAACAAGCAGATGAAATCCGTCATGAAGCCTCACGTATAATCAAGAAGGCACCGGCACCGCAGAGTAACCTCACACCTCAGGAGAGAAAGGCTATAAAGACTCTCAACATGGACGAGAACATAATCATTCTTCCTGCAGACAAAGGGAACGCAACGGTTATCTTGGACATGGACGACTACACTGCCAAGGTTTTGGAACTTTTAGACCCGGGTACCTACCGCAAACTTCTGAGAGATCCTACCAACCGGATTCTTCGTGAAACAAACGGCCTGATCAAGGTATCTTCGCTACCTGAAAACGTAAAGAAGGGAACCACCAGAAGTGAAGCTTTACCACCAAGACTTTATGGTTTACCTAAAATACACAAAGATAATGTTCCTCTTCGTCCTATCGTGAGTGCTATTGGATCACCAACTTATAGCATTGCCAAACATTTAGCTACCTTACTTCAACCACATATCGGCGGTACACAGTCGTTCGTCAAAGATTCCGGCCATTTCATTGAAAAATTGAAAACTATTCAACTAGAAGCTGGTGACTTACTAGTAAGTTTTGACGTGGTCTCTCTTTTCACGAAAGTACCTATAAAGGTAGCCCTGGAATACATCGCACGGATTTTTCCTGATGATATCACCGCCTTATTCCGCCACTGCCTCACCGCTAGCTATTTCCTGTGGAAGGGTGATTTCTATGAACAAATTGATGGCGTCGCCATGGGCAGTCCCCTTAGTCCGGTGATCGCGAATTTCTTCATGGAACAATTTGAACAAATAGCACTAGAGACCGCACCTTTGAAACCTAAAGTGTGGCTACGATACGTGGACGATACCTTTGTAATATGGGGCCATGGTAAAGATCAATTAAATCTGTTTTTACAACATCTTAACAGCCAGAACTCGAACATTCAGTTTACAATGGAGTTAGAAAATGAACTGAAAATCGCGTTTCTCGACGTTATGGTAACGAAGACCGCTGATCTAACTTTGGGACATACAGTTTACCGTAAGCCGACCCATACTGACCGATATCTACATAAGACGTCCAACCACCACCCACGACAGAAATACGGAGTTATAAAAACACTGGCTGACCGCGCTAAAAGAATTTGTGAAAAGCAGTGCCTAAAACAAGAAATTGAACACCTCAACGAGGCCTTACGCGCGAATGGGTACAGCCAGAAAGATATCCAGCGAGCACTCCATCCGAGACGTCCAACTACAAGGGTAATTGGAGACAAGCAGCCCCTGGCTAGAGCTTTTCTTCCATATATAAAAAAGGTCACGGACAGAATAGGGAGGCTACTCGAGTCCCATGATATAAAGACCATATACAGGCCTACACGAAAAATTAAGGACATGTTTAGGTCCGCTAAAGATAAGCGACATCCTCATACCGCGGCAGGGGTTTATAAAATCCCGTGTGATTGTGGCCATATATATATTGGAACAACGAAAAGAAGTATTGCCACTCGCCTCAAGGAGCACGAACGACACAGCCGGCTGGGACAAACAGATAAATCCACTGTAGCAGCACACTCGCTACTTGCAGGTCACGATATAAGATATGGAGACACCGAAGTTCTGTCCACCACGGTGTCTTATCATGCCAGGCTACAAAGGGAGGCCATTGAAATCCTGAAGCATACTAACAGCTTCAATCTTAAGGAGGAAGCAGAACGTGTGAACAGAGCTTGGCTTCCAGTCCTTAATCCCCTCAAGCCTGCCCTTATTGACCGTCGTAGACGAGAAGATGCAACAGACGAGCAGGCCTGTCCATGATGCATTACTTTTATGTGGTACGCCGTTGCTATGGTAGCCTCTATGTGTGGGTTGTTGACTATTTATATATCTTCTGTTTACTTGTTTTACCTCGCTTTATGTAACCTGTGAACATGCTGAACGCAGTATTCAGCGAAACGTCAGGACGACAAAATGTCCTTGGAACACGACCTATAAGCCCGCGAAACAGAGATTCCTATTTCAACGCCGGTCGTGAAAGTCTACATTTTTACTTAATTCGCCTCTACGGGGAGGAAATATCACACTTAGTTCGTCGCTTTGAGAGGTTAAGGAAGAAAAAGTCGCAACTTCTGTCATCACTCGCGTTTCTTCTTCGATGCCGAGACACAGGTATGATTCCCAAGTTTATTAAAATGAAGAGACCACTAACCTCAGCTAGAGCCCATAGAATATATGATCGAACTGAACGTTCGCTATTACGTGAACGCATAAGCTTTGCACGTAAGGGGCTCGCTACTACAGATCAGGCACTCTTACAGCTGCACTACCGCATCAGCAGCACACTCTCATATCAGGACTGGGAAAATGTAGATCGTATCACCTTCTACTCTATGCATTCAACATTTGAACAGTCTAGCATCCGGCAGAAGAAAAAGTTTGAGCGGTTACAGAGAGACCAACCCGCGCCGGTACCTGCGCCTACGCTGGACATCTCACGGACAATTGTTAACCTGACCAATCGCCACCTGTCAGAGTGGGAAATCTCTATACTAGCGAAAGGAGGAAATTACGCAGTGACCCCTCCTTCGATTCCCGTGGAAGACATTGTCGCCAATATTGAAGCGGCAATCCGTGAGCTACCATCTGAACAAGCAGATGAAATCCGTCATGAAGCCTCACGTATAATCAAGAAGGCACCGGCACCGCAGAGTAACCTCACACCTCAGGAGAGAAAGGCTATAAAGACTCTCAACATGGACGAGAACATAATCATTCTTCCTGCAGACAAAGGGAACGCAACGGTTATCTTGGACATGGACGACTACACTGCCAAGGTTTTGGAACTTTTAGACCCGGGTACCTACCGCAAACTTCTGAGAGATCCTACCAACCGGATTCTTCGTGAAACAAACGGCCTGATCAAGGTATCTTCGCTACCTGAAAACGTAAAGAAGGGAACCACCAGAAGTGAAGCTTTACCACCAAGACTTTATGGTTTACCTAAAATACACAAAGATAATGTTCCTCTTCGTCCTATCGTGAGTGCTATTGGATCACCAGCTTATAGCATTGCCAAACATTTAGCTACCTTACTTCAACCACATATCGGCGGTACACAGTCGTTCGTCAAAGATTCCGGCCATTTCATTGAAAAATTGAAAACTATTCAACTAGAAGCTGGTGACTTACTAGTAAGTTTTGACGTGGTCTCTCTTTTCACGAAAGTACCTATAAAGGTAGCCCTGGAATACATCGCACGGATTTTTCCTGATGATATCACCGCCTTATTCCGCCACTGCCTCACCGCTAGCTATTTCCTGTGGAAGGGTGATTTCTATGAACAAATTGATGGCGTCGCCATGGGCAGTCCCCTTAGTCCGGTGATCGCGAATTTCTTCATGGAACAATTTGAACAAATAGCACTAGAGACCGCACCTTTGAAACCTAAAGTGTGGCTACGATACGTGGACGATACCTTTGTAATATGGGGCCATGGTAAAGATCAATTAAATCTGTTTTTACAACATCTTAACAGCCAGAACTCGAACATTCAGTTTACAATGGAGTTAGAAAATGAACTGAAAATCGCGTTTCTCGACGTTATGGTAACGAAGACCGCTGATCTAACTTTGGGACATACAGTTTACCGTAAGCCGACCCATACTGACCGATATCTACATAAGACCGCCAACCACCACCCACGACAGAAATACGGAGTTATAAAAACACTGGCTGACCGCGCTAAAAGAATTTGTGAAAAGCAGTGCCTAAAACAAGAAATTGAACACCTCAACGAGGCCTTACGCGCGAATGGGTACAGCCAGAAAGATATCCAGCGAGCACTCCATCCGAGACGTCCAACTACAAGGGTAATTGGAGACAAGCAGCCCCTGGCTAGAGCTTTTCTTCCATATATAAAAAAGGTCACGGACAGAATAGGGAGGCTACTCGAGTCCCATGATATAAAGACCATATACAGGCCTACACGAAAAATTAAGGACATGTTTAGGTCCGCTAAAGATAAGCGACATCCTCATACCGCGGCAGGGGTTTATAAAATCCCGTGTGATTGTGGCCAAGTATATATTGGAACAACGAAAAGAAGTATTGCCACTCGCCTCAAGGAGCACGAACGACACAGCCGGCTGGGACAAACAGATAAATCCACTGTAGCAGCACACTCGCTACTTGCAGGTCACGATATAAGATATGGAGACACCGAAGTTCTGTCCACCACGGTGTCTTATCATGCCAGGCTACAAAGGGAGGCCATTGAAATCCTGAAGCATACTAACAGCTTCAATCTTAAGGAGGAAGCAGAACGTGTGAACAGAGCTTGGCTTCCAGTCCTTAATCCCCTCAAGCCTGCCCTTATTGACCGTCGTAGACGAGAAGATGCAACAGACGAGCAGGCCTGTCCATGATGCATTACTTTTATGTGGTACGCCGTTGCTATGGTAGCCTCTATGTGTGGGTTGTTGACTATTTATATATCTTCTGTTTACTTGTTTTACCTCGCTTTATGTAACCTGTGAACATGCTGAACGCAGTATTCAGCGAAACGTCAGGACGACAAAATGTCCTTGGAACACGACCTATAAGCCCGCGAAACAGAGATTCCTATTTCAACGCCGGTCGTGAAAGTCTACATTTTTACTTAATTCGCCTCTACGGGGAGGAAATATCACACTTAGTTCGTCGCTTTGAGAGGTTAAGGAAGAAAAAGTCGCAACTTCTGTCATCACTCGCGTTTCTTCTTCGATGCCGAGACACAGGTATGATTCCCAAGTTTATTAAAATGAAGAGACCACTAACCTCAGCTAGAGCCCATAGAATATATGATCGAACTGAACGTTCGCTATTACGTGAACGCATAAGCTTTGCACGTAAGGGGCTCGCTACTACAGATCAGGCACTCTTACAGCTGCACTACCGCATCAGCAGCACACTCTCATATCAGGACTGGGAAAATGTAGATCGTATCACCTTCTACTCTATGCATTCAACATTTGAACAGTCTAGCATCCGGCAGAAGAAAAAGTTTGAGCGGTTACAGAGAGACCAACCCGCGCCGGTACCTGCGCCTACGCTGGACATCTCACGGACAATTGTTAACCTGACCAATCGCCACCTGTCAGAGTGGGAAATCTCTATACTAGCGAAAGGAGGAAATTACGCAGTGACCCCTCCTTCGATTCCCGTGGAAGACATTGTCGCCAATATTGAAGCGGCAATCCGTGAGCTACCATCTGAACAAGCAGATGAAATCCGTCATGAAGCCTCACGTATAATCAAGAAGGCACCGACACCGCAGAGTAACCTCACACCTCAGGAGAGAAAGGCTATAAAGACTCTCAACATGGACGAGAACATAATCATTCTTCCTGCAGACAAAGGGAACGCAACGGTTATCTTGGACATGGACGACTACACTGCCAAGGTTTTGGAACTTTTAGACCCGGGTACCTACCGCAAACTTCTGAGAGATCCTACCAACCGGATTCTTCGTGAAACAAACGGCCTGATCAAGGTATCTTCGCTACCTGAAAACGTAAAGAAGGGAACCACCAGAAGTGAAGCTTTACCACCAAGACTTTATGGTTTACCTAAAATACACAAAGATAATGTTCCTCTTCGTCCTATCGTGAGTGCTATTGGATCACCAACTTATAGCATTGCCAAACATTTAGCTACCTTACTTCAACCACATATCGGCGGTACACAGTCGTTCGTCAAAGATTCCGGCCATTACATTGAAAAATTGAAAACTATTCAACTAGAAGCTGGTGACTTACTAGTAAGTTTTGACGTGGTCTCTCTTTTCACGAAAGTACCTATAAAGGTAGCCCTGGAATACATCGCACGGATTTTTCCTGATGATATCACCGCCTTATTCCGCCACTGCCTCACCGCTAGCTATTTCCTGTGGAAGGGTGATTTCTATGAACAAATTGATGGCGTCGCCATGGGCAGTCCCCTTAGTCCGGTGATCGCGAATTTCTTCATGGAACAATTTGAACAAATAGCACTAGAGACCGCACCTTTGAAACCTAAAGTGTGGCTACGATACGTGGACGATACCTTTGTAATATGGGGCCATGGTAAAGATCAATTAAATCTGTTTTTACAACATCTTAACAGCCAGAACTCGAACATTCAGTTTACAATGGAGTTAGAAAATGAACTGAAAATCGCGTTTCTCGACGTTATGGTAACGAAGACCGCTGATCTAACTTTGGGACATACAGTTTACCGTAAGCCGACCCATACTGACCGATATCTACATAAGACGTCCAACCACCACCCACGACAGAAATACGGAGTTATAAAAACACTGGCTGACCGCGCTAAAAGAATTTGTGAAAAGCAGTGCCTAAAACAAGAAATTGAACACCTCAACGAGGCCTTACGCGCGAATGGGTACAGCCAGAAAGATATCCAGCGAGCACTCCATCCGAGACGTCCAACTACAAGGGTAATTGGAGACAAGCAGCCCCTGGCTAGAGCTTTTCTTCCATATATAAAAAGGGTCACGGACAGAATAGGGAGGCTACTCGAGTCCCATGATATAAAGACCATATACAGGCCTACACGAAAAATTAAGGACATGTTTAGGTCCGCTAAAGATAAGCGACATCCTCATACCGCGGCAGGGGTTTATAAAATCCCGTGTGATTGTGGCCAAGTATATATTGGAACAACGAAAAGAAGTATTGCCACTCGCCTCAAGGAGCACGAACGACACAGCCGGCTGGGACAAACAGATAAATCCACTGTAGCAGCACACTCGCTACTTGCAGGTCACGATATAAGATATGGAGACACCGAAGTTCTGTCCACCACGGTGTCTTATCATGCCAGGCTACAAAGGGAGGCCATTGAAATCCTGAAGCATACTAACAGCTTCAATCTTAAGGAGGAAGCAGAACGTGTGAACAGAGCTTGGCTTCCAGTCCTTAATCCCCTCAAGCCTGCCCTTATTGACCGTCGTAGACGAGAAGATGCAACAGACGAGCAGGCCTGTCCATGATGCATTACTTTTATGTGGTACGCCGTTGCTATGGTAGCCTCTATGTGTGGGTTGTTGACTATTTATATACACACATCAAAAAAAGTTTTGCATCACCTCGGTTCCCAGATCTCCGGCATATAGACGTTGACTGTGTATATTGTATCCAAGATACAGTCCCTTTGACTGTTCATAGATGTCACTAAAACTGCTCAAAGATGTAAACAACCATGCATGAGCAGGGCCTATTAGACGGAGGGGGTACGACAGCCGATCAGTTCCAGTCATTCCACCAGGACGAAGGTACGCTGCTCATGTTGTCTGTAGTTCTACCATGCCTAGAAGGTCAATACCGCAGTTCGATCGCGTCCGCATTGTTACTTTGTGTCAAGAAGGGCTCTCAACAAGGGAAGTTTCCAGGCGTCTCAGAGTGAACCAAAGCGATGTTGTTCGGACATGGAGGAGGTACAGAGATACAGGAACTGTCGATGACAGGCCTCGCTCAGGCCGCCCAAGGGCTACTACTCTAGTGGATGACCGCTACTTACGGATTGCCGCTCGGAGGAACCCTGACAGCAATGCCACCATGTTGAATAATGCGTTTCGTTCAGCCACAGGACGTCGTGTTTCAACTCAAACTGTGCGCAATAGGCTGCATGATGCGCAACTTCACTCCCGACGTCCATGGCGAGGTCCAGCTTTGCAACCCCGACACCATGCAGCGCGGTACAGATGGGCCCAACAACATGCTGAATGGACCCCACGGAATTGGCATCACGTTCTCTTCACCGATGAGTGTCGCATATGCCTTCAACCAGACAATCGTCGGAGACGTGTTTGGAGGCACCCTGGTCAGGCTGAACGTCTTAGGCACACTGTCCAGCGAGTGCAGCAAGGTGGTGGTTCCCTGATGTTTTGGGGTGGCATTATGTGGGGCCGACGTACGCCACTGGTGGTCATGGAAGGCTCCGAAACGGCTTTACGATACCTGAATGACATCCTCCGACCCATAGTGCAACCATATCGGCAAAATATTGGAGAGGCATTTGTCTTCATGGACGACAATTCTCGACCTCATCGTGCACATCTTGTGAATGCGTTCCTTCAAGATAACGACATCGCTCGACTACAGTGGCCAGCATGTTCGCCAGACATGAACCCTATCGAACATGCCTGGGATATGTTGAAAAGGGCTGTTTATGGACGTCTTGACCCACCAACCACTCTGAGAGATTTACGCCGAATTGTCGTTGAGGAGTGGGACAATTTGGACCAACAGTGTCTTGATGAACTTGTGGATAGTATGCCACGGCGAATACAGGCATGCATCAATGCAAGAGGACGTGCTACTGGGTATTAGAGGTAGTGGTGTGTACTGCAATCTGGACCACAAATGCTGAAAGTCTAGCTGTATGATGGTACAACATGCAATGTGTGGGTCTCATGAGCAATAAAACGAGCTGAAATGTTGTTTGTGTTGATCTCTATTCCCTTTGTATTTAACGGTTCCGGAACTCTTGGAACCGAGGTGATGCAAAACTTTTTTTGATGTGTGTATCTTCTGTTTACTTGTTTTACCTCGCTTTATGTAACCTGTGAACATGCTGAACGCAGTATTCAGCGAAACGTCAGGACGACAAAATGTCCTTGGAACACGACCTATAAGCCCGCGAAACAGAGATTCCTATTTCAACGCCGGTCGTGAAAGTCTACATTTTTACTTAATTCGCCTCTACGGGGAGGAAATATCACACTTAGTTCGTCGCTTTGAGAGGTTAAGGAAGAAAAAGTCGCAACTTCTGTCATCACTCGCGTTTCTTCTTCGATGCCGAGACACAGGTATGATTCCCAAGTTTATTAAAATGAAGAGACCACTAACCTCAGCTAGAGCCCATAGAATATATGATCGAACTGAACGTTCGCTATTACGTGAACGCATAAGCTTTGCACGTAAGGGGCTCGCTACTACAGATCAGGCACTCTTACAGCTGCACTACCGCATCAGCAGCACACTCTCATATCAGGACTGGGAAAATGTAGATCGTATCACCTTCTACTCTATGCATTCAACATTTGAACAGTCTAGCATCCGGCAGAAGAAAAAGTTTGAGCGGTTACAGAGAGACCAACCCGCGCCGGTACCTGCGCCTACGCTGGACATCTCACGGACAATTGTTAACCTGACCAATCGCCACCTGTCAGAGTGGGAAATCTCTATACTAGCGAAAGGAGGAAATTACGCAGTGACCCCTCCTTCGATTCCCGTGGAAGACATTGTCGCCAATATTGAAGCGGCAATCCGTGAGCTACCATCTGAACAAGCAGATGAAATCCGTCATGAAGCCTCACGTATAATCAAGAAGGCACCGGCACCGCAGAGTAACCTCACACCTCAGGAGAGAAAGGCTATAAAGACTCTCAACATGGACGAGAACATAATCATTCTTCCTGCAGACAAAGGGAACGCAACGGTTATCTTGGACATGGACGACTACACTGCCAAGGTTTTGGAACTTTTAGACCCGGGTACCTACCGCAAACTTCTGAGAGATCCTACCAACCGGATTCTTCGTGAAACAAACGGCCTGATCAAGGTATCTTCGCTACCTGAAAACGTAAAGAAGGGAACCACCAGAAGTGAAGCTTTACCACCAAGACTTTATGGTTTACCTAAAATACACAAAGATAATGTTCCTCTTCGTCCTATCGTGAGTGCTATTGGATCACCAACTTATAGCATTGCCAAACATTTAGCTACCTTACTTCAACCACATATCGGCGGTACACAGTCGTTCGTCAAAGATTCCGGCCATTTCATTGAAAAATTGAAAACTATTCAACTAGAAGCTGGTGACTTACTAGTAAGTTTTGACGTGGTCTCTCTTTTCACGAAAGTACCTATAAAGGTAGCCCTGGAATACATCGCACGGATTTTTCCTGATGATATCACCGCCTTATTCCGCCACTGCCTCACCGCTAGCTATTTCCTGTGGAAGGGTGATTTCTATGAACAAATTGATGGCGTCGCCATGGGCAGTCCCCTTAGTCCGGTGATCGCGAATTTCTTCATGGAACAATTTGAACAAATAGCACTAGAGACCGCACCTTTGAAACCTAAAGTGTGGCTACGATACGTGGACGATACCTTTGTAATATGGGGCCATGGTAAAGATCAATTAAATCTGTTTTTACAACATCTTAACAGCCAGAACTCGAACATTCAGTTTACAATGGAGTTAGAAAATGAACTGAAAATCGCGTTTCTCGACGTTATGGTAACGAAGACCGCTGATCTAACTTTGGGACATACAGTTTACCGTAAGCCGACCCATACTGACCGATATCTACATAAGACGTCCAACCACCACCCACGACAGAAATACGGAGTTATAAAAACACTGGCTGACCGCGCTAAAAGAATTTGTGAAAAGCAGTGCCTAAAACAAGAAATTGAACACCTCAACGAGGCCTTACGCGCGAATGGGTACAGCCAGAAAGATATCCAGCGAGCACTCCATCCGAGACGTCCAACTACAAGGGTAATTGGAGACAAGCAGCCCCTGGCTAGAGCTTTTCTTCCATATATAAAAAAGGTCACGGACAGAATAGGGAGGCTACTCGAGTCCCATGATATAAAGACCATATACAGGCCTACACGAAAAATTAAGGACATGTTTAGGTCCGCTAAAGATAAGCGACATCCTCATACCGCGGCAGGGGTTTATAAAATCCCGTGTGATTGTGGCCAAGTATATATTGGAACAACGAAAAGAAGTATTGCCACTCGCCTCAAGGAGCACGAACGACACAGCCGGCTGGGACAAACAGATAAATCCACTGTAGCAGCACACTCGCTACTTGCAGGTCACGATATAAGATATGGAGACACCGAAGTTCTGTCCACCACGGTGTCTTATCATGCCAGGCTACAAAGGGAGGCCATTGAAATCCTGAAGCATACTAACAGCTTCAATCTAAAGGAGGAAGCAGAACGTGTGAACAGAGCTTGGCTTCCAGTCCTTAATCCCCTCAAGCCTGCCCTTATTGACCGTCGTAGACGAGAAGATGCAACAGACGAGCAGGCCTGTCCATGATGCATTACTTTTATGTGGTACGCCGTTGCTATGGTAGCCTCTATGTGTGGGTTGTTGACTATTTATATATCTTCTGTTTACTTGTTTTACCTCGCTTTATGTAACCTGTGAACATGCTGAACGCAGTATTCAGCGAAACGTCAGGACGACAAAATGTCCTTGGAACACGACCTATAAGCCCGCGAAACAGAGATTCCTATTTCAACGCCGGTCGTGAAAGTCTACATTTTTACTTAATTCGCCTCTACGGGGAGGAAATATCACACTTAGTTCGTCGCTTTGAGAGGTTAAGGAAGAAAAAGTCGCAACTTCTGTCATCACTCGCGTTTCTTCTTCGATGCCGAGACACAGGTATGATTCCCAAGTTTATTAAAATGAAGAGACCACTAACCTCAGCTAGAGCCCATAGAATATATGATCGAACTGAACGTTCGCTATTACGTGAACGCATAAGCTTTGCACGTAAGGGGCTCGCTACTACAGATCAGGCACTCTTACAGCTGCACTACCGCATCAGCAGCACACTCTCATATCAGGACTGGGAAAATGTAGATCGTATCACCTTCTACTCTATGCATTCAACATTTGAACAGTCTAGCATCCGGCAGAAGAAAAAGTTTGAGCGGTTACAGAGAGACCAACCCGCGCCGGTACCTGCGCCTACGCTGGACATCTCACGGACAATTGTTAACCTGACCAATCGCCACCTGTCAGAGTGGGAAATCTCTATACTAGCGAAAGGAGGAAATTACGCAGTGACCCCTCCTTCGATTCCCGTGGAAGACATTGTCGCCAATATTGAATCGGCAATCCGTGAGCTACCATCTGAACAAGCAGATGAAATCCGTCATGAAGCCTCACGTATAATCAAGAAGGCACCGGCACCGCAGAGTAACCTCACACCTCAGGAGAGAAAGGCTATAAAGACTCTCAACATGGACGAGAACATAATCATTCTTCCTGCAGACAAAGGGAACGCAACGGTTATCTTGGACATGGACGACTACACTGCCAAGGTTTTGGAACTTTTAGACCCGGGTACCTACCGCAAACTTCTGAGAGATCCTACCAACCGGATTCTTCGTGAAACAAACGGCCTGATCAAGGTATCTTCGCTACCTGAAAACGTAAAGAAGGGAACCACCAGAAGTGAAGCTTTACCACCAAGACTTTATGGTTTACCTAAAATACACAAAGATAATGTTCCTCTTCGTCCTATCGTGAGTGCTATTGGATCACCAACTTATAGCATTGCCAAACATTTAGCTACCTTACTTCAACCACATATCGGCGGTACACAGTCGTTCGTCAAAGATTCCGGCCATTTCATTGAAAAATTGAAAACTATTCAACTAGAAGCTGGTGACTTACTAGTAAGTTTTGACGTGGTCTCTCTTTTCACGAAAGTACCTATAAAGGTAGCCCTGGAATACATCGCACGGATTTTTCCTGATGATATCACCGCCTTATTCCGCCACTGCCTCACCGCTAGCTATTTCCTGTGGAAGGGTGATTTCTATGAACAAATTGATGGCGTCGCCATGGGCAGTCCCCTTAGTCCGGTGATCGCGAATTTCTTCATGGAACAATTTGAACAAATAGCACTAGAGACCGCACCTTTGAAACCTAAAGTGTGGCTACGATACGTGGACGATACCTTTGTAATATGGGGCCATGGTAAAGATCAATTAAATCTGTTTTTACAACATCTTAACAGCCAGAACTCGAACATTCAGTTTACAATGGAGTTAGAAAATGAACTGAAAATCGCGTTTCTCGACGTTATGGTAACGAAGACCGCTGATCTAACTTTGGGACATACAGTTTACCGTAAGCCGACCCATACTGACCGATATCTACATAAGACGTCCAACCACCACCCACGACAGAAATACGGAGTTATAAAAACACTGGCTGACCGCGCTAAAAGAATTTGTGAAAAGCAGTGCCTAAAACAAGAAATTGAACACCTCAACGAGGCCTTACGCGCGAATGGGTACAGCCAGAAAGATATCCAGCGAGCACTCCATCCGAGACGTCCAACTACAAGGGTAATTGGAGACAAGCAGCCCCTGGCTAGAGCTTTTCTTCCATATATAAAAAAGGTCACGGACAGAATAGGGAGGCTACTCGAGTCCCATGATATAAAGACCATATACAGGCCTACACGAGAAAAATTAAGGACATGTTTAGGTCCGCTAAAGATAAGCGACATCCTCATACCGCGGCAGGGGTTTATAAAATCCCGTGTGATTGTGGCCAAGTATATATTGGAACAACGAAAAGAAGTATTGCCACTCGCCTCAAGGAGCACGAACGACACAGCCGGCTGGGACAAACAGATAAATCCACTGTAGCAGCACACTCGCTACTTGCAGGTCACGATATAAGATATGGAGACACCGAAGTTCTGTCCACCACGGTGTCTTATCATGCCAGGCTACAAAGGGAGGCCATTGAAATCCTGAAGCATACTAACAGCTTCAATCTTAAGGAGGAAGCAGAACGTGTGAACAGAGCTTGGCTTCCAGTCCTTAATCCCCTCAAGCCTGCCCTTATTGACCGTCGTAGACGAGAAGATGCAACAGACGAGCAGGCCTGTCCATGATGCATTACTTTTATGTGGTACGCCGTTGCTATGGTAGCCTCTATGTGTGGGTTGTTGACTATTTATATATCTTCTGTTTACTTGTTTTACCTCGCTTTATGTAACCTGTGAACATGCTGAACGCAGTATTCAGCGAAACGTCAGGACGACAAAATGTCCTTGGAACACGACCTATAAGCCCGCGAAACAGAGATTCCTATTTCAACGCCGGTCGTGAAAGTCTACATTTTTACTTAAACAAAAGACACTTCTGGAAATCTAAAAACATGCTCTTTCGTTCTATTTAGCTTATTTTCCTTTAATCCCATGTTTTGCTCACTTAAAAGCGCGTTGATTGAAACAAAATATTTAAACAAATTAATTTTGCGCGGTTTTTTGTTTTTTATTCGACTGGAAGTGACCGAATGTTGTTTTCCTTGCGTTTTTTTAGAACCTGCATGTTTTCCTCTTTCATTTGATATCATACTTTGTCAATTTTGGATAAACGATTCGGTTTATGTGGACGCTCCAGGATTAACCTGAAATTCCAGGTTTCCAGGCCTGGAAAACAAGGAAGCCGGCATCGGAAGCTTGGAGAATTTTAGTATGTTGTTCCCCAGGGTCAAATTATCAAATTCTGAGGAAATTAGCTTTACATGATTTTTCTCTAGGATTTGACGATTTTTAGACTAAAATGCCTGGGCTAATATGAAAACAGGCTATTTAGATCTGCACGGAACTACTGTTTATATTTTTAAATATATTTTATTTTTATTAAAACGTTATTATCATTTTTCCGGAGGAGACATTAGGCTAACAAGTGTTTAAGGACTTGAAATTTCCGTTTATCCAAGTCTGACTTAGTTATCCTCGGACTCGGGAGAGAATAACTCTACTAATTCATTTAACTGGTAGTGTCTTGGGGTGATTCTAGTCTCTTCATCGTGGTCAAACTACTTGCGTCTCACAAAGGTTGGTCGGGTTTGATTTCCACTTCTTCTTCTTCTTCTTCTTCTTCTTCTTCTTCTTCTTCTTCTTCTTCTTCTTCTTCTTCGCTGTGTTTTCCCGCAAGTGCAGGGTCCGCTGTCCACTTGTTACGATCGCGAGCTGACCACCTTCATATCGGCATTTATCGTATCATGCCAGCGCTGTTTTGGTCTTCCACTTGGTCGTTGCCCATTGATTTCCAAGCACTGGGTAGAATTGGCTACTGTTCCTGGTGCAGCACGTAGGACGTGACCGTACCATTAGAGACGATTTTGCCGAGCCTTCTCAGTGATGGGTTAAATGCCCATTTGCTGGTGTATGATGTCATTTCTTACATGGTCCAGGGATGTGATGCCCATTGACCAACGGAGCATACGCATTTCCATGCTGTGTAGTTGGCGCTCTGTAGCTCTGTCAGTGGGTCGACATACAGCGCCCTACCAAGCAACAGAACGTACTATCATGCGATATATTTTGGATTTCAGATGTAGTGGCATCCTTCTGTCGCAGAGTACACCTGTAACTTCTCTCAATCTCATCCTACGGTCTTGGCTAATGTATCTCCGTCAACTTTAATGGAGCCGTTGCTTGTGATGGTTTCAAGGTATTCGATCTTCTCCTTATTCACTCTAAGGCCGGATTGCGAAAGACGGCTGTTCCAAACTTCAACTTGATGCAGCAGTCCTCCTCTGGTGGTATCAGCAAGTGCAACATCATCTGCGTATAAGAGAGTCCAAGGAACTCTCCTTTGCAGGTCTCATGTGATTGTGTCCATGACTAGGATAAAGAGCAATGGGGACAATGGTGTACACCAACTTTCACAGGGAAGCTCTCCGAGGTGCCGACGGCGCAACGTGCACAACTTGTGGTGTTTGTGTATAGCATCTTGATCCAGCTGATAAGCATTTCTGGTAGACCATGATCACGAAATGCATACCAGATCAGACGATGTGGTACACTGTCAAAAGCCTTTTCAAGGCCAAGGAAGGCGGTATGCAGTGGCTGTTGTTTCTCACGATGCTTTTCAATGAGCATTCTGGCATCGAAGATTTCATCAGTTGTTCCAGCACCCTTGACGATACCACACTGATTGGTACTAATGCTGATGATGTCTCGCAATCGTCGATCGCGAAATCTCTCAAAAATCTTCATTGTGTGCGACAGGAGGCGTATTGGAGGGTAATTTCCACATTTTGCAGGGTCACCTTTCTGCTTAAAAATAGGTACAGTGATGCTTGTAGTCCAGTCACTGGAAATTGTTCTACAGTCAACTATAGCATTGAAAACGTTTGTCAGCCAGTTGATTGCGGGTTGTTCTGATTCCTGCAACTTCCAGAAGTCTGCCGGAAGGTCATCTGGTCCTGGCGCTTTTTGATTCTTCATACTCCTGATGGCGCTGGTGACTTCATCTGATGTGATGTGAAAGATGGGGCCTCTGTTAGAGTATCTCCCGAAATTTGAGGATATGGAAACTCAGTGTTGGAAATTTCTGCGAAGTGCTGTTGCCAACGTTTGAGGATGTCCTGTTTGTTCTGTAATTACTGACCATCTTTGCCATTTATACACACATAGTGCTCAATGTCAAGTACTGACTTTGCTCTAGCCTTGGTCAGCCTGAAGATAGTTTTCTCTCCTTCCTTTGAGTCTAGTGTTGTGTACAAGTCACTATAGTGACTGTGAGTGACTTCAGCGACAGCTTTCTTAGCTTCACGTTTGGCAATGGCATACCTCTCCCTGTTCTCTGGAGTCTTTTGTGAGATCCAGTTTCTATATGCCTTCTTCTTTGCATGCACCTTATCTTGGACTTCGACTGTCCATAGCCACGTTTGCTTATCAATGCGGCGGGAACTAGGTTTTGTTGTAACCAGGGTTGCTGGGGCGGCTGCAGTGATAGATTTGCAGAATGTGGTCCAAGTTTTATCAATCGTATCCGGGTTGAGAGGAGGAAAATGTACATTCTCACATAACGCATGTGAAATTTTCGAGACGAAATGTCGTGTCCGGTGGTTCAGATTCTACGTGAAAAGGAGGCCCCGCAGCTCATGATCGCGAAATTAACGGCCACATAAAACTATAACCTTCTTTCCTTTCTTCCTTCCTTCCTCACCCCATCGCTGTACGTCTCAAGCATCTGCAGAGGAATCCACTTGATGACCTGAGGGTATCGCGACCTAGAGTATTACTGCCGATTTCCATAACACATCTTCGTAATATTGCCAGTGACTCTAGATTCTACAGATTGCTCCCAGTACCCACACCCTAAGACGTTTTACGATCAAACACCTAAGACAATTCCAGAATTCCTACCTCGAACCACCCGGACATCAGTTAATGATGAAACAGGTACATTTAGAAGCACGAATTGGATTAATGGTACGGAAGGTGCTATCTAGCGAAAATGTAACTATGTAGTTAGCCTATTGTTTACATATTTTCTGTGATACCTAGCGACGAGGCGAAGTGACTAGCAATCTTCGCTGACACCGCGGAGGTCCGTGTTCGATTCCCGGCTCTGTCAAGAAATTCAATTCTGGTCTCACATAAATATGGGCGGGGGTGAGAAGTGTTTTACTAAGAGTATAAATAATTCATGTCATTTATTTCAGGCACTAGAAAATTAATTGTAACTCCCCTCTCAATCTAATTGGGTACACTCGTGTTGACCGACTGGAAAACGTTTAACTTAATAATAGATTACCTAGGCTAAGCTGAAAAATGGCTTCTAATATTTCAATTTACTCAAGCTTGCCAGATATAAAGATTGAATTTGGACATAACTTTGCCTGCACTCCTCCAGTTTAATGTTGGTAAATTTTAACTAATTGATACTGATGTTGATTCATTTTTGTGCTTTGCGACATCGTGGTCATGTAGGCCCGTGTACTTGGGTGTGTATGGAATTCGAATTATCATCTGTGTTATTGTGATGGATGTATTAGTGTGTTTATTTAGAATCCAGATGATGATTGGGAAAGAGGCGGCCATGGTTTTAATTTAAGAACCACCTCGGATCCCGGCATTCGCCTGTAGTAGAAGTGGGAAACCACAGAAAACCATTTTCAGGATGGCTGAGGTGGGAATCGAACCCGCCTCTTCTCAGGTTTGTCTCACGATGCTGAGTGTACCCCGTTCCAGGTCCAGCCCTCAAACCAGAATTAATTTTTTTGGCAGAGACGGGAATCGAACCAGGGTCCCACAGTGACAGCCAAAAATGCAGGCCACTACGCAACGAAGTGAACAAGATGATAGTTATGTATGCCCTGTTTATGATAGTAAATACAGGCTAAATTTAGTGGAATATAAAATTATTGAAATATTGTTTACTTGCTGTTTAATATTTTCTTTTTTTAATTTGATCATGTGGTGAATGTGGAAAATAAGTGTTGTTTTTTTTAATCACTTATCCTCCCAGCTCGTCTACCGCCACAAGGACAGTGGAGCTGGACACACTTTGACAGCAGATAAAACTGGGGATGTGGCAGGCCGATCGCCAAGGCGACCGCTTACTTTGGTCTAATGAAGGGAAGGGAGTGGGAAGGAAGTCGGCCGTGGACCTGTTGAAAGGAACCATCCGGGATTTACCTAGGGGGTGAAAGAGGGAAACCACAGAAAACCATTTTCAGGACGGCCGAGGTGGGGTTCGAACCCACGCTCTCCCGACACCAGCGAGGCACCAGGTAGCGAGTTAGCTGCACTCTCGGCCACCGCGGCCGTATCTAAACAAGTCTCTGTAAAAACATTCAATGTAAGGTTGTGAATCCTCAGAAGGATTAATAATAATAAAAGGATCATTTCATTCCCACCCAACAAGGGTGTGCGGGTCCCCATAGATGGCCGCACCATCTATTGAGCCAGAGTAGGGGATTGTTTGGGAGGTTGAGAGTTATAGGAGAAGGGTGGTGGTGAATTGTGAAAGTTTGAGAAGGAGAAATGGTATGACCCCTTGGGTAAGATTAAAGTTTTGAAATGATGATGTTTTGAGAAAAGTTGCTTTTTTATGATTTGTACTGTAACATGTGGTTACAATGTCTATTTTAGATCTCTATGCATTTTCTATGTTCCTTTTTTGATGTTGTTTTGTTTTTGTTTTTTTATTCCATGATTTTATATATATATATCTTTGACTTCTTGTGTGGGTCCGTACTGGAGGATTTTGTAAGAGAGTTTTTTTTTATCTATGGAGATTGTAGGAAGCCATGTTAGATTATCTGTGGAGAGTATTGGTTTTTTGAAGTTAGTTGAAGCTTGTGAAAATATATTGGCAATTAAGAGAGTGATATAATCGTCGAATTTAATAGTATTTATGAAAGCAATACAGTAGGCTATGATATAAATGGTATGTGAGCTTATAGTAGCTATTGGTGATGAGTATGGGAAGTGATAAAAATAAATGGTATTAATAATGATTCATCTCCCTCTTGTGCAGTAAACAACCACGACCCCGATAAGAATAGTTACAGTACTACTGTAGTTATGGCGTCGGAGATTTGAAATTGTGAGATTTTTAAATTTATTAGGTTTTGTAAGAAATTTAGAAAATGTCGTGATTTTATAATTTTTTAAGTTAGGGAAGTTATGTAATTTTGAAATTGGTGTGATTTTTATAACGTAATTGGAGAAATGGATGATAACCTATTATGATATGGGAGTAATTGATGATCTTTGTGGAGATGAGAAGCGGTGGTGCTGTAGAAGAGAGAGAAAGAGGACAAAAGAATGGTGTTTATGATGAGATGATCATATGTAGGCCTATGTGATAATACTTGAAGATGGAGGGGGTGATGGTATGTGATAAGATGAGATGATGTGTTTGAGGGGGAGTGTGAGGGATGAGAGCGGGTAATTACTGTTTTAATGATTTTGTAATGAATGCGATGGGAGAAGTGGAAGATGGTGTTTGTTGAGATGGAGGTGATGGATGACGTTGGTAGAGATGAGAAGCGGAGCGGTGCTGTAGAAGAGAGGGAGAGAGAGAAAAGAAAAGAGAAGAAAAGAAAGAATAGTATATGAGATGAGATGATCGTTGGAATTCGATGATACTCGTAGGATGGATGGGTGGATGATATGTGATAAGAGGATGTGATTAAGGTGGAGTGGGTCAATTTATTTATTTATTTACTGTTATTAATTATTTATTTATTTCTTCTTTTTTAAATATATATGATGATGATGATGATGTGAGATGAAGCGATGATTGAGAGATGGGTGATGTTTTGGTGTGTGATGAGATGATGTGGAGTGGTTTGAACGTGAGGGGATGATGGGGTGGCGAGATTGGGGGATGAAGTGGAAGGGGGGAGAATGGCGTGTGATTGAGTTTAGGAGGGGGGAGGTGATTGATAATGATGATGTGTTTGAAAAGTTGTGAGTATGTGTGGATGTGATGGTGGTGAGAGTGGGTGATGTTGAGTTTTATATGGGACTCTTAGTCCGGGACAGGGGTGAGGCTCTTAAGGTGAATTAGGCCTAGTTTGGTGTAGACGGGGTTGCGTAGCTGAAGTGCCTCGAGTTGCCGTACGATTGGCTATTGCCCCTGCGGCGGCGGGCCCCCTTAGACGGTTTCGCCGTCTCTTCGGGCCAAGGGGTTAAGGTATTTGGGAGAGGTGTAAATTTTGGTTTGGGATTTCGAAGAAAGTGTGTTAGAATTTTTAGTTGGGGCATTGCTGTGAAATTTGGAGAAGGGCGCGGGGGGCGAAGTATTGTTAGGAGAAGGGAGACTTAGATGCAAGAATGGGGATGTGGGGGAGAAGGGTGACTGCTTTATTGTATGTAGGTATAATTTTAAATGTCGGAAATTTTCGACGAACAAAGAAAACATGGAAACAACTGCTGCATGTGACAAAGTAGATGAAGGGACTTCTATTGCTCGGGGATTTGCGCGTATTTGGATGTTTAAAGTACGGTAAGTAAGTGTGGTGAAAAAAAAAAGGGGGGGGGCTGTATTTACGTCCAGATCATAAGGGGTTTTTTTTCTTTTTTTTTTTAAGAATGATGTCGATGAGAAGGGAGTAATGAAAGATGTGTGTTGAGATGAGAAGGAGAGTGGTATGGTAGTAAAGAGAGGGAAAGAAGAATTGTATAGCTGGTGGTATGAGGACAGTGGCTAATTAATAAATTGAGATGGGGGGAGTAGTAAACGGAAGATGAGAATGAGTAAATGAAGGGTTATGATGTCAACGGTGTAAGATTTGCTGGTAAATGTGTGAGAAGATGAACATGATGATGATTTTTTTATGGGAATGAATGATGTTGATGAAAAAGGAAGATTGTAGTTTTACGTGACCGTGAATCTTGTGATTATGAGCCACGGGACCTCCTTTTTACGTGGAATCCGAACCACAGGACATGGCATTTCACATCGAAAATCTCACATGCATTGACCGGGAATCGAACCCGGACCGCCTTGGTGAGAGGCATGATGTTGATGAGAAGGGAGTAATGAATGATGTTTGTTGAGATGAGAGGGAAAGTGATATTGTTGAAGTGATAGAGAAAAAGAGAAAGAGAGAAGAAGAAACGTATAGCTGGTGATACGAGGACGGTGGCGAATTAATGAGTTGAGATGAAGTATTATAACAGAATATTACAGAACTTGATAATAGCGAGGGTTCGGGAGACCCTACTCCCAGGATCCGTCAAGTTTATGATCATGGGAAAACCACGACGATTTGATGTTTACGGTAGGGAGTCATTTCAGTTGTTAATAAACTTATCATCATTAAACCGATGGCAGACGTAGAAAATTCATTCCGACCTAGGATATCCACTTCCGGCTGATCGTTGTGACAAGTGGCCACGTAAGCACGTGTGTCGCCAGCTGCTGTGCGGTCTAGAATCAAGTACCGTATATCATTTGTATATTTGCTACAAGATGGCAGGATCATCGTCGATCAACTCATGTAGTACAAATTTACCCCACATATTCATCGGTCCGCAGCACTGTGGTAGAATGACGGACGATCAATAATAAACAGTACTGAAGACGAAACTCAATAGTTGATATTTAGTATGTTCTTTTTGTTATATTCGACTAAAGCAATACGAAATTCCACGAATTTCAAAGTATCACTGAGTTGTAAACATAATCTCTTGAAAAATAGAGCAGAACTGTTGCCGAATTCTAAAGTTAGAATGCGCTAGTGAAGACTCCCATATGATAATATTCGTGAATGCTATATTACGTGATTTTTGCGTTTGCCGAACGCCGATACCGCGCTTATGCGGAAGACTATCACGATTTTTGATTGACATTTCTATATGAAGAGAAAATACTTCCTCTCCCTCCATTCAGATGCGGATCAAGGAACGGACCAGAAGGGGGATTATTTCTGGGTTGTCTGCCTTTGGTGAAATATCCTTGTGAACATTTCACCAGCTTTACCCAGTTAAGGGGACGTATGACTGAAATTTTCAACATCTACATTTTATTAAGATACCATTATCAAATGTTGTCAGCACATTTACTCAGTAAATATTAGTTATGCCAAGATTGAAACAAATTGATTGATTCAATCATCCGTAGGCTATTTACTTTTTAATGATTATGAGGCACACTACATTTAACAAGCTCTATGCGTCACAATTTCCACAAGTTTTACATTGAATTTGGCATAGTTATGTATTTTTCAACAGAACCTACTTTTGAAAGAACACGCGAGTTAGTTTCTTGAAGTACATATTTATAAAATTCTTCACACGACACATCTTTGAAATTGAACTTCACAAGTAACAATCCTTTCACTGATTCTACCAACAAACGGTTCCTTTCCTTTGTCCATTGAGCATTTATGAATGAAAACCTGGTATGGCAAAGAAAAACTGACAAATGTTCAAGAGTTCAGAAAATACCTCAATGTTCTGGCACTTATTAAAAAAACAGACCATTGTTGGTCTAGTATTGTATCTTTATCCAAAGTTGAAGTTTTAGAATAAGCCCTTACATTGCAGAACTGGTAGAATAATTTTGAATCATCTAGTTCTACACCTTTTGACTGTAAGTATTGAATACATGGTACAATATCGTCAAAGCTGAGGTCTTTAATGTTTTGAAGTTTCAACCATTTGAAACACTTGAATTCCTCTATAGGATGCATCCATTTATCCAAGTAGCCTACTCAGTGCAGGTTTCATGGAAACTAGATACATTCTCCATAAACACTTTGCATTCTTTATCCAAACCATCTTCTGAAAATGTATTTAACATCTGTCTGGCTTTAAGGGGAATGAATTGACCTTCATGTCTGCCTTTCAATGAAGATTGGACAGATTCTAATAGTTCAAGCTCTTCTACCACTGAATTATTTCCTTTCTCAAGTGACAAAATTTTATAGTGAAAAATGTGATTGGCTGAGGAAAGAAGCAAAAGATAGAGCTCTGAAAAGTCATTTTCAAGGAAGTTTCTAATTGATGAAGTCACTGACTTCCTACCCTGAGAAAGCAAGTAGGACTTCAGAGCTGGGAACAATTGCAGGATTCTTTCAACTGCTGGATACAATGTTAGCCATCTAGTCTTAGAATGATTTAAAAGCTGCAGATAATTTACATCAACAAATTCACAAAAGTCTTTCAGTTCCTGAGTGCGCACTGCATATATATGAAAGAAGTTGAACATTTTCATCACCACAGACTCAATATCAACAGGAAGAGCATCAGCTCCATGTTGCAAACAGTTATGTAGAATGTGAGCAGGACATCCAACACCTACTACGTTTTCATTCAAGTCTTTTTTGAGAGCAGAGAATACATTCATCCCTTCTCTGCGTGCAAGGCCTCCAAAATTAACATTGGCATTGTCTCCAGAAAATGCCATGCATCTAGAAGTAATTTTATGCTTTTTGAGAGTATCTGAAATATTGGAGGAAATACATTCAGAACTTTCATTTGGACATGCTTGTAAATCAATAACTTTTATCTGAATGCCATTATATTCGTAATCAAAGAATTGGATGACAATTGGAAACAACTTTAGTGCACCATGATTATTTGCATCAGTTCCTAGGCCAAAAAATGGAACTTTATTGTTAAGAGTTTCAATAAAATTATAATATCAGTCGAGTGAGGAGCAATAACATCATTTATTATGGCTTCTGTTTTAGTTCTTGCACAGGTGCTACTTCAGAACCTAAGAACAAACTCTTATTCAATTTAGCTGTGCAGTCCATTGATTTGTACGACTGGTGATGGAAAACTGTATGAAATGACATTGTAGCTTCTGCGACTTGAACTTTTTTATCATCTGGTGAATATTTGGGAGTGTCAAATGATAACATTGAACATGATATTGACCTAGTTCTCACCATCTCTTTGTGTTTTTCACTGTTAACGTGTCTTTCCAAGTCACTAACACCTTTGTATCCGACATTAACATAACTATCACACACTGCACATTTCGCTTCACTTTCACTGCTTCCGTGAGTAAATCACCGCCTATGCTTGCAGGGCCGTTGCGAGGGCGGCGCGAGTGGTGCGGTCGCGCCAGGCCCCGCGCTCAGAAAGGCCCCGCGCTTCACTTTCACTGCGTCCGTGAGTAAATCACCGCCTATGCTTGCAGGGCCGTCGCGAGGGCGGCGCGAGAGGTGCGGTCGCGCCAGGCCCCGCGCTTCACTTTCACTGCGTCCGTGAGTAAATCACCGCCTATGCTTGCAGGGCCGTCGCGAGGGCGGCGCGAGAGGTGCGGTCGCGCCAGGCCCCGCGCTTCACTTTCACTGCGTCCGTGAGTAAATCACCGCCTATGCTTGCAGGGCCGTCGGGAGGGCGGCGCGAGAGGTGCGGTCGCGCCAGGCCCCGCGCTCAGAAAGGCCCCGCGCTTCACTTTCACTGCGTCCGTGAGTAAATCACCGCCTATGCTTGCAGGGCGGTCGCGAGGGCGGCGCGAGAGGTGCGGTCGCGCCAGGCCCCGCGCTCAGAAAGGCCCCGCGCTTCACTTTCACTGCGTCCGTGAGTAAATCACCGCCTATGCTTGCAGGGCCGTCGCGAGGGCGGCGCGAGAGGTGCGGTCGCGCCAGGCCCCGCGCTTCACTTTCACTGCGTCCGTGAATAAATCACCGCCTATGCTTGCAGGGCCGTCGCGAGGGCGGCGCGAGAGGTGCGGTCGCGCCAGGCCCCGCGCTCAGAAGGGCCCCGCGCTTCACTTTCACTGCGTCCGTGAGTAAATCACCGCCTATGCTTGCAGGCCGTCGCGAGGGTGGCGCGAGAGGTGCGGTCGCGCCAGGCCCCGCGCTCAGAAAGGCCCCGCGCTTCACTTTCACTGCGTCCGTGAGTAAATCACCGCCTATGCTTGCAGGGCCGTCGCGAGGGTGGCGCGAGAGGTGCGGTCGCGCCAGGCCCCGCGCTCAGAAAGGCCCCGCGCTTCACTTTCACTGCGTCCGTGAGTAAATCACCGCCTATGCTTGCAGGGCCGTCGCGAGGGTGGCGCGAGTGGTGCGATCGCGCCAGGCCCCGCGCTCAGAAAGGCCCCGCGCTTCACTTTCACTGCGTCCGTGAGTAAATCACCGCCTATGCTTGCAGGGCCGTCGCGAGGGCGAAGCGAGAGGTGCGGTCGCGCCAGGCCCCGCGCTCAGAAAGGCCCCGCGCTTCACTTTCACTGCGTCCGTGAGTAAATCACCGCCTATGCTTGCAGGGCCGTCGCGAGGGCGGCGCGAGAGGTGCGGTCGCGCCAGGCCCCGCGCTCAGAAAGGCCCCGCGCTTCACTTTCACTGCGTCCGTAAGTAAATCACCGCCTATGCTTGCAGGGCCGTCGGGAGGGCGGCACGAGAGGTGCGATCGCGCAGGCCCCGCGCTCAGAAAGGCCCCGCGCTTCACTTTCACTGCGTCCGTGAGTAAATCACCGCCGATGCTTGCAGGGCCGTCGCGAGGGCGGCGCGAGAGGTGCGGTCGCGCCAGGCCCCGCGCTCAGAAAGGCCCCGCGCTTCACTTTCACTGCGTCCGTGAGTAAATCACCGCCTATGCTTGCAGGGCCGTCGCG
This sequence comes from Meconema thalassinum, assembly GCA_946902985.2. Classification (NCBI taxonomy): domain Eukaryota; kingdom Metazoa; phylum Arthropoda; class Insecta; order Orthoptera; family Tettigoniidae; genus Meconema; species Meconema thalassinum. The sequence goes on along the minus strand of OX336391.1, from coordinate 289,039,812 downwards.
AGGGCGAAGCGAGAGGTGCGGTCGCGCCAGGCCCCGCGCTCAGAAAGGCCCCGCGCTTCACTTTCACTGCGTCCGTGAGTAAATCACCGCCTATGCTTGCAGGGCCGTCGCGAGGGCGGCGCGAGAGGTGCGGTCGCGCCAGGCCCCGCGCTCAGAAAGGCCCCGCGCTTCACTTTCACTGCGTCCGTGAGTAAATCACCGCCTATGCTTGCAGGGCCGTCGCGAGGGCGAAGCGAGAGGTGCGGTCGCGCCAGGCCCCGCGCTCAGAAAGGCCCCGCGCTTCACTTTCACTGCGTCCGTGAGTAAATCACCGCCTATGCTTGCAGGGCCGTGTCGAGGGCGGCGCGAGAGGTGCGGTCGCGCCAGGCCCCGCGCTCAGAAAGGCCCCGCGCTTCACTTTCACTGCGTCCGTGAGTAAATCACCGCCTATGCTTGCAGGGCCGTCGCGAGGGCGGCGCGAGTGGTGCGATCGCGCCAGGCCCCGCGCTCAGAAAGGCCCCGCGCTTCACTTTCACTGCGTCCGTGAGTAAATCACCGCCTATGCTTGCAGGGCTGTCGCGATGGCGAAGCGAGAGGTGCGGTCGCGCCAGGCCCCGCGCTCAGAAAGGCCCCGCGCTTCACTTTCACTGCGTCCGTGAGTAAATCACCGCCTATGCTTGCAGGGCCGTCGCGAGGGCGGCGCGAGAGGTGCGGTCGCGCCAGGCCCCGCGCTCAGAAAGGCCCCGCGCTTCACTTTCACTGCGTCCGTGAGTAAATCACCGCCTATGCTTGCAGGGCCGTCGCGAGGGCGGCGCGTAAGGTGCGGTCGCGCCAGGCCCCGCGCTCAGAAAGGCCCCGCGCTTCACGCCATTTATTTATTTTTCATAAATGAAAAAAAAAATAAAGATAGTGTGTTTGATTCAGTCCAGCCCAAATTAAAATAAGCCAACAATGTAAAAGGGACCCCCTCCCCATACTTCCACTTTTGGGTGACATGGTTACATACAATAAGTACGCTATGACATTTTTTGGTGTAGTTCAGCGTCTGTACTCTTTGTTTGTAGCTTTCACGGAAAGGTGGAACATTTTGTGCGAACTATGTCCTGGCCTCCTCACACTAACATCTTTACCTAACACGAGATGGGAATGTAGAATTTACAGTGTCAAGCCCATCAGGTACCAGTTAAATAAGATAAAGTAAACGAAGCTCTAGAAAACGTGGCAGAAACTACCAAAGATCCTGTTACCCGGTTAGAGGACCAATCTTTGTTGCTTCATACAAGTTCGTATGAATTTGTTTTAAGCCTCGTTATCTGGTACGATATTTTATTTTCTGTGAACTCAACAAGTAAAACTCTCCAATCTGAGAAGACTTCGTTAGATACGGCTATAACCGAACTTCCGACCGTAAAGTATTTTTTTCAAAATTATCGCAACACTGGCTTTAACAGTGCAATGTCAACCGCTAGAGAAATAATGGAAAATTTGGGCTATGCAAAGAAATTTTCTATTCGCCGTCAAGGCAATCGCAAAAGGTTATTTGATGAAATAAACCAGAAACAGGTGGGAAAAAAACGAAGAGGAACTTCAAAAAGAAGCTGAAAATAAATTTTGGGTAAATTACTTTTTGTCTGTCGTAGACACTGCACTGAGCTGGGTAGAAAATAGGTTTAACGAGTTGTTGTTTTTTTTTTTTGGAATACTTTGGATTTCTTTTCGGTCCTTCCTAGCTTTCTAATTTGGAGGAAAAGCAATTGAAAGACCAGTGTCAAACACTCTATAATTTTCTAAAAGACGGGGAGCTTGAAGATTTGGATGCAGAAGATCTTTTTCTGGAGCTATATAGGAACGCTGTTCCGTCATCTGTAAAAAGTGCTTTCGGTGCACTACAGTACTTAGCCCCGATAAAGGAGCCCTATCCTAATTTAACGACCGCCTATCGAATTATGCCTACAATTCCTATAACGGTTGCGTCGGGTAAAGGAGTTTTTCCATTTTTAAACTAATCAAAAACTATTTGCGATCAACGATGGCCCAGGAGCGTCTGAACGGTTTGTCTACTCTGTCAATCGGATGTGAAACGGCCAAAAAATTAGAAATGAACATTTTAATCAGCACTTTTGCCCTAGCAAAGGCCCGCAAAGCGCCATTTACATAAATAAAAAGCTCTAAATTCTAAACAAAAAAACAGGATTTTTTTAGAAAAAAGGCTGGCCTTGTAAACCATGTTATTTCTCGAACAAAGGTTTGTTTAGAAACTAGAAATGTAATAAAATGAGTTTTAACTAGCCTAAAATTATAATTTCTTTTATGTTCGACCCTCACTATTATGTGTCAGAAAACTATATCATAATGATGGTCATTATAACACTGTTTTTCATTACGATACAGTTTCTCCAGCCAATCAGAGCTCGTTCGTTGACCAATTAGGTAACGATACCTTCGCGCATGCGCTCAAAATCCAACATGTCGGACATAAACACAACATCGAACTATAATAAATTACCGACATGGAACACGCACCGTCCATATTATGTTCGCGTAAATAAACTGGCGAATATGAGACAAGAAATAGCACTGTACCTTAATATCACCAACCCTAATTTCTACACAGCTCATTGCCTTCAAACGACTCCGGTGACAATATTACTGAGGGACGGCAGATGTAAACATATGGCCTGCATATGGCATTGCAAGAACACAGAGCGCATGCGTCGGTCGTTCAGAGATCTTGAAAGACAGAGATATCACACACAGCGCTCGCTCTCTGATCACAAAAATCAAGTGGCTGACTGTCAACAGATATTTACGAATATTTATGTTAAAACATATACTAAAGTTATAATTATCGTCGAACATAAACAGTCGTATGCAACTCGCCTATAATGGTAATTAAGACACTCGTATGGAAATTATAAAACTTGCATACGCTCGTTTTATAAAAATACTCGTGTCTTAATTATAGCCATTATAGGCTCGTTGCATAATGTACTATTAAAACATCACTCTCCGTACAACACAGCCACTTACAGTCTAAAATTTGCTTTTACTACCCCCTCCCTCCCCGCGAACTCATGTCTACTTGGCCCCGCGCACATTCTCGCGCCAGGCCCCGCGCACCCTCGCGACGGCCCTGTATGCTTGACTAAAACGTATCACACACCGTGCTCAGAATGCGTGTGTAAGCGATGCAACAATAATTTCTGTGAACGATATCATGTGCTGAAGTGTCCAGACAGGAGAGAGACTCTTACACAGTACTGCTTGGATGAATAATAGTTATGCCAATGCACATTGCGCGCAATTATAACTTAATAATTAATGTATTTAGGTATTACGTTAGTATTTATGTTATTTGGCCATTAGCTGCAATAAATGTTTATTATGGTTTAGTTTATCCGAAAATGTACACTGTCTTTTTTTAGATTCAATCCTTTCAGGTTGCAAAGATGACATACCGGTACGTAATAGGATGCAATGAGATTAATATTTCACTCCACTCGCTGCATACTCGCATTATAATTTACGGCGACAACCAGATAACCAAACACGATAGCTGCAAATCATTTGGCAAGCACATGTAAACTGTAGCTCTCGACACTTCCGGTTTCTCTCAACATAAACGTGGAAATGAAGCGCGTTAATTAGTTGATCGATGCCTGGACTTCGAGTTCAATATATCGAATATTAGTACCGGTATTATTTATTTCCACCCTCGGAAGTAGCGCCCTGAGCATATGGAGTTGATGTACGATACAATAACATGCTGACTTCAGCCTAGAGCCTAAGTGAGCAATCTTGTAACGAAAAATGCCGGACAATGTCGATAAATTAGAAATGCCGGCCGGACATAAACAAAATGATTGAAAAGACGTGCATGTCCGGCAAAAGCCGGACTGTTGGTAACCCTACGACGCAGCCCGACTGAACAACTTCAGTAATATGCTTCGGACAAGATACCTTCCAAGGAGTCCATGGCTCGTGTGTAATATTATAATAAAAAATATATTAAATAGCCTACGGAAGATTGAATCAATCATTTTGTTTCAATATATATGCTAGTCCATTTGAAATATTAAATCGAGCATACCGTACTCATGGATAACTTCCTGACACATTTTACAAACACGGACATTAACTGTTTAAACGACCATGTAATCTGTGCAAATAATAAACACATGTGTGTTTTCTTTTTGCCTCGATGGCATCGGGAGAGCATGAGTTCGAATCCCACCTCAGCCGTCCTCAAAATGTGTTTCTTATTTCCCATTTTTACCACCAGGCAAATGACGGAACGGTTCCATTCAACAGGTCTGTGTTTGAAGCCCGATCTACCGTCTACCCCGCATGCGCAGTATTGGCTGCCAATGACAAGAGGAGGCGGAACGGTAGGTAGTCAACTGTGAACAGAGCGTGCTAGAGAACCAGTGAAACGGCACAGTCGACACGTACATCACAACAGTACTATTAATTCTATTATAGTAGTCCTGATTGGTGTATTGTTTGGAATACACGGTTAGTTAGAGTCAGCTCTTGCTGCTCTTTGCTTTTCCTGTTTCATTAGTTTATTTATTCCCTTCCGCAGACACCAACAGGAACCCCTTTTTGTATTACCGTTTCGCTGGGTAACTGCTAATTTTGTATTTGAGTTTGTTTCAGTCATTTATTCCCCGCAAAGTATAACGGCGCTCCATGCGGCAATCTGTCGAAGGATTGGATACAGAAAGCTCAAGAATGCTTCCAAACCGCTCAAACAGATGTCGTAGTTGTCGTCATCTATTATCTCTATGAAGATCTCTCTATATATAAAAATGAAAGTTTGACTGTTTTTTTTCTGAATTTCTACGGAAATTTGCGTTATTTACGCGTTTCAGACTGTTTTATGACGGATGCGCGCGATTTTTTTTGTCTGCCTGTCTGTCTGTATGTATGTATGTCTGTCTGTTTGTTTGTTTGTTTGTTTGTTTGTTTGTTTGTCTGTCTGTGGACAATTTTGTTCCCTTATAACTCGAGAACGGCTGGGTGGATCAACGTAAAATTTGGTACAGATATCCTTCAGAGGCACGACACTAATCATGGATGTAACTCTTCTCTGTACCTCTCATAAAAGGGGGCTTACCCCCCTTAAAATACTTGCTGAAATAGGCGTAGAAGGGCGAGACAAAGCTCATTTTCAGCCCCTCAATGTGAGAAACGAAACTCGGGGGCCCTTTACGACATTTTAAGGCCCTAAAACCAACAGTTTTTGAGATATTCCCAGAAAATTAATTTCATTTAATACAATAATGAAAGAAAGAAAGCCGGTAACCGTGGCAACAGAAACTTACAGGTCCATCTATTGCTGTAAGACGCAATACAATTCCATTTATTACATTGTTGAGATAGTTTGCAAACGGCTATACGGTTATAACGGAACCAAATTAAGCTGTACAATTCATCAATACATATAATACGCTTAAGGGGGTCAAGGGTTACTCTAGAATTTTTCACACGATTTACACGTGCTGGAGTGGTGCGGAAGGTCTATTATATCCCTATCCCTATATTGTTATATTATTATTATTATTATTATTATTATTATTATTATTATTATTATTATTATTATTATTATACTACGGCCTACAGCGACGAGACAAAGCTTATTTTCAGCCCCTTGGTGTCAGAAACAAACCTCGGAGCCCCTAAACAGCCATAAAGGGTCCCCGAAATCTACGTTTTAAGGCTCCTAAACCAAGAGTTTCTGAGATATTCCCAGAAAACTAATTTCATTTATTAACCTTATGTAGGAATGCAAGCCAGTAACCGTGACAACAGTGTCTCAAAAAGTTACATCCAATTTTCCGTCTATTTCTGCAAGAAGTAATGCCACTTCATTTATTAAATTTCTGTGAAAGTTTGGAAATGGCTATAAGGTTATTACGGAACCAACAAAAACTGTAAAATTCATCAATGCGCTTAAGGGGGTCAAGGGGTATCGTAGATTTTTTCACAAGACATAAACGTGCGATATGTCGTACAGAAGGTATATTATATCTTCAAATAGCAACATTATTTCCAAAAATTCCTGAATTGAAATAGTTTCTTTTTTATTGTATTTTTTTGCTTTCAGGAATTTGGGCCATTGGAGGCTAAAAAACTTGAATTTTCATGCACCACAAGCCTTTATAATTTATTAAATGGGTCTTCCTATGGATGCAGACTTGACACAACAGTGAGGGTCAGTTTTTATGTGACGTGTATTGCTTTTCGTCTACGAGGTTTTCAATTTTATTTTCATGCCAGGAAGTACACGTTAGGTAAATTAGTTTCAGAGCATATTTCAACTAATCATTTATCTTTGTCGACAAACAGGTTCCAAGCCCCTAAACATTGCAACAGTAGCTCAATTGATTACGTCTGGTTATTAATACCGAAGACTGTTCGAAGAATGTGTACTTCTGCCTGTTTATTTAATATATTGTGCCCACTGGCCGAAAGTTTCGGGGGGCCACCGGTTTCAAATGACCCTTCCGAGACCCTCTTCCAGTTAACACACAAGTATGGGGGACGATACATTCATAGGCTGGTGTAGCACAAAAGTCTGCACTCGGGGGTGTCGGGAATTAATGAGGTTCGATCTTTAACCAGCTCAGAGGAATGCACCGATAACAAAACTAAACAAGAAAAGAGAGGTCAGTCTTAGGTTAAAATCACAAATAAATTTTATTCAGAATAGATCCCTAGCCTAGCATGAGAGTTGCAAACGGCTAGTCCGATACTATTCTGCCCTGAAAGAAATAAAAAAATCCTAAACAAGATCTAAATTACTCTCATGGTCCTAATACAAAATTCGACAAAAATAAACAAGCTAAGAGAATGGCACGTAAGATCGGCCCTAAGCAATTACATCGAAATAACGTACGGGTGGACCAAACATCAAAAGAATCTACAGCAAAGCAAGAAATTTACTTGTTTACAAATACTAGAACATTTACATTTAGTAGCAAGGGGAAAATTTGTCCTATGCTATGATGGTGCCATCTCTAACATTTATCTTTAGAGTTAAGTGTTAGCTAGTCCTAAATATCATCAATTAATAAACGAGATGCGTTTATTACTAAGATAAACAAGCCATGTGCACAATGTTGCTGAATTTAAAAAAACTATGCTAATACAACACAAATGCATACAATAATTCAGCACTCCTATGGTTGTGCAATTGGCACTGCCTACGTACTCGATTTGTTACTGTTTGTAACAAACGGTCATAGTGTCAAAGTGTTAAGAAAATAGAAAATATAGGAAAGCCTGCAAATGTGATAGTAATTAAACAATTACATCGACTCATATTGCTACTAATCTGATGTGTGAGCTTCAGTTATCACATCACCAATTAGTGGTCGACTAATCATGTAAAAATGTATCAAAATGTATCTACAATAGCGTAACAATATCTAAATGTTAACATTTGATCCAGAAAAATAGTTTATTTTTAATGTATATAAATTTTATTTATGTTCTGGGGGAATTATAAGATGTGTTAGTTTTCAAAACCCTATTTTTGATTATTAAAGTTTCACACAATTATTTATTCCTGACAATATTGTTGTTCAGTTTATGGACCTTTAAAAGCGTTCAGTGTATTCAGGTAACGTTTGTATCCAACTTAAACAAATAATTCAATAGTTCAATAGTTTACGAGACACCCTGTGTCTTCATCAATATTTCATCACACTTATTAGACATCCTATGTCTTCACCAATTACTTTACTCTTATTTCGGATCCTTTGATCCAGGCGCCTTCGGTTTCGGTACGACTTTAGTTAGTTCATTACCACCGATATAACCACAATAACAATGTCGGAGGTATTCATCCACCGTCACGACTCATATAATACTCTTAATTTACAAAAGTGTGGAATCCTAATTGATACACGTTTGAATTGCTGGTAATAAAGATTATGTGTACAAAAACACATCCTGACAACGCTTTAAATAAACATGAAGGCTTCTGATACAAGCTAACTGTGTGTGTGCATTTATAAAATTGCCTCTTCCCTGAATAAATCGAACCTGCGTTCATTTGGTTACAAAATACAATTTCATTCATTGCCTGCGTGGCTTCTTTTAAATAAATAAACCTGTTTTCAAGTATTGTTCTGGCCAATAAATGTGAATAATGGAACTCTGCATTCCACTTGTAATAATGTCAAGAATCTCACAGCCTTCTAAAACAAAATATTAATCCACTGCCTAGAATCGAGTGTGCTGTGTAGTGAACTTGGCTCGTAACCTTGGCATTGGTTTAACCAACACCACCTGTATACAAGGCCTTTGCACTGAATTGAAAATAAGCAAGATGGCGGATACCGAAGGCAGAAGTTTGTGATCATACCTTTGTTGTTGTTTTTGTGCGATTTTTTCAGTTTTTTGCTGTAAAATATGGTTTACAAGTGTTGTGTGCCGAAGTGCCGGGGGAATTATGATCATGAGAATAAAGTTCGAGTGTTTAAGTTCCCCGAAGAAGAGAATTCGAAGAAACTTTGGATATCAGCTATTAACGAAACATTGTGTGGTAAGTAGGCTACCAATACGGTACACGTTTTTTAATTATCTAAGCAGTGTTAGCCTACCGTACCACATAAATAGCCGATATACCGGTAATCTTAATAATGTAAAGAATTACCTAGGCTGCTATAAATAGTTCTAAGAACTATTTCATTGCCTTGCAAGCAACACGTAAGTGACCAAGCCTAGTCATTTTAAGGTTAGAGTTGGAGCAATACTTTGCATTTAGGCTAAGTTTCAAATAATAATAATAATGAACGGTGTTTCCTCATTAAATAATTAATAAACGAATCTCCCAACATGCGAGGCAAGTTTGTTGTGCATGGGTGAATTAAACATGTTGAGATCAAATACTGAAAATGTTTTAGTGTGATAATTATAGATTCATTTTTAATGCATGCATATTGAGAATCGGTGTTCAAAGCTAATGATTTATATAATTGAGTCTGGCCTCACTGGAAAGTCATTTAATATGCACCACAAATTGCTCAGATTCCTGATTAAGTAGGTACCTAACCCCTTTATTGCTCCCAGCGGAGATGTTTTAATAGGAAATTCCCCAGTGAAGGTAATTGTTTAAAAGCAAGATATAAAATATAAATAGACCTGTAGCTCAATAGTTTGTTCTAAAACTAATCTTCTGATACCGGTACCATATAGTACTCGAGACGAAAGAGTAGGCCTAGAAAAAAATTTAGCCTATGGTACTCAATGATTTACAGTACCGTATTTATACCTTGGTTGGTAATTGATATTTTTAAATATAGGCTACTCTATACATGCCAGAAATCACTACTATTTCCCTAAATATACCCAGGTGTGTAGGTTACTTCGATGATAAGCTGTATTCTTTGCATATTCATAACATTTTCTTGTCCAATATACAACTTTTTATGGAATTATCTGCTGAATTTTAAGAAATTTGGTCAGTTATCATGAACCATATCACTAAGATATTTCACAATTCATTGAGTAATAATAAATACATTCCTAGATCACTTGGAAAGTGCAGCAGTTATCTCACTAGGACCCAAAGAGCCCAATGTGGCGATGTAGCTCAGAATGTAAGATTAATTATCGGTAGGCCTATACACTTTATTCAATGAATGTTACTCAGTATGATTCTTTTGCAAATTGCAGGTTTGTGAACTGCATTTTAATGCTGAAGACATTCGACAGAATACTGTATTCAATTGTGAAGATGGCCAAGAGATTACACTCCCATTAAAAGTGCCAAGACTTAAACCTGGTGCTGTTCCATCTCGTCTACCAAATTGAATCAGTGACCCATGCATCGTATCCTCCCTTTGTTAGTAATGAATAGAACTCACTTTAAATAGCCCAATTCTATCATCACGTGTAGTATTTCAGTACAGTAAAGTAGTATTTCAGTGTTCCAAACCACCGCAGCTCCCTGCAGTCAGCTGATCGAGATGTTGCTGTCAACAATGTGATGTCATCAGCCATCTATTGGATGTATGATCGAAAAGACATTCAAATAAAATGCAACGACCTCGTAATTCTGCCCCTTAAAACAACAATAACTACCGTACCTAAAATTCAATCTTCTCCTGTGATATTTGTAAATATTTTCTAGTATAATACCTATTTCATCCAGAGTTTTTCAGTTGTCATGTTTGATCTGAGGAGTGAATTCATGCCTGCCTAGTAGCCTAATTATAAAATATGTTATATTATATTTAATGACAAAAGGTGCATCCTGTCACTGTTATAATTACAAATCACATTTTTACAAAAGTTAGCCTAATTTTATAATATGCATTGTCAACAAGAATCAGTACCCCACTTCAGTCCCTCTGTTGTGTTCAAAATCATTTTCAATATTCCTCTACTCCAGTATTTTAAATGTGATCATTGCAGTTGGCCTTTAAATGAATCCAATATAGCACATTGTGGTTCCCCAGCTACCGTATCTGTCTTCCAAGGTACTTTGTTTTTCACTTTATGCTACTGTGCCTGAAATTAACAATCGCCCAATAAAACTGGAGCGCCTGTTTTTCCAAAATCACCGTACCAAAAATAGATAGACCCTCCAGCTACATAACTGTGATCCACCCGCTAGGCTTTTAGAATATTTCTATATGCCACATTGTTTCTGGTAGTAATACAAAACCCAACTTGAAAATGGCTTTTGAATACCAGCAATTTATGTGTCAAATCTGATTTTATGGCAGATGTACATTTTGATCTCTCTGTTAATAGTCAGCCCAAAGGCTGGTTGGATCCTCAACAAGCACCACTGTAAGTTATGCTAATAGAAACCCACAAAGCAGCACTACGATGAGACATACTAGGCAAGGTTCCTCTGTACAACTTGAGTACAGTTAGTGTCAGTACTGATGTACTGACTCAGTACATGGCACCAGCCATACCTTGGTAGCTTCCACATAATCGCAATCATGAATGAGATGAGACATTAGTGAAAAGCCACATTTTGCTCTAGCCTGTGCGACAGACACAAAAACACTACAATCATCAAGAGATGGCACAAGTAAATATTTGGATCATGTTTGTCGAATTTCAGGTTGTCATACTTATTTCCGATGAGAAGATGCAACTGTTTAATTATGTACTCTTATTAGATTCAGCTACTCCTCTATTCACACCATAAATATATCCATTCAGCAAGTATGTCAACAGACAATCTTGACAGCTTATGAAATTTGAAATCAATTTTATTGTTTTTTTAGTCTAATAAGTGAATTTAGTTTCAGTCGGTCTTCATGTTAAGGGACACTGGGACTGAGTTTTCATATTTCTGTAATTATCAATGGATATTGTTCTAATTTTACACACATCACTCAAATACTAATATACACTATACTAATGATTTACACTTTTCGATCTCTGACCGTTTAGGAGATATGATTATTTTTATATAGAAATTATGCAAATTTTGAAAATGGTCCTTGCGTTAAACAGGTAGAGGTAGCTCATTAATCATGACTTTCCCATATAGATATTTAGTATGAAAGCAATCCTAGTTATTGGTTTTGAGTTCATATGAATATGTGTTGAGATATAAATTAACTCATTTCACAATATTTTTATTCCATTAATTGCCTATTATTTAAAATTAAAATATTTTTAATGGCAAACCTAAGAATACTACAGTAAAACTAATCACTGAACTTATGGATGCATTAATATAGAATATGAATACAAATTTGCAATATTATAGCAGCAAGTCCAACCCCTCCTCCACGTGGTGGGAGACGGGCAACGGCATGAAGTAGGGGATTGCCTGTAGGGGTGAAGTACAGTGGGGACTTCGTGTGCCCCGGGACCGCTACGGTAGCTGTGAAGGCTCTATGGGAACCCTGAAAAGTGACGGCTGACGGGGCTCTGGTGAAGCTACGATAGGCCTAGCAAGCCAGTAGTGGATATCATATTTGCTTTCAAACCAGGAACAGGCCTCGGAAAGGACGGATGCAAACGACGACGACCCGGATATGCTAATGGACTACGAGTTGGAACATTAAACATACAGACACTGACAGGAAAAGTGGAGGAGATTGTAGATGTGATGGAGAGAAGAAAACTGGATGTACTGGGCTTGGCAGAAACAAGATGGAAAGGAGAAGGTCGCAGAGAACTGAGGAAAGGGTACCGGTTGTACTGGAGTGGGAACAGTGAAGGAAGAAGCAGTGGAGTAGGAGTAGTTGTGAGAGATGGAATGAAGGAAGAGGTAAAGGGAATAAGTGACAGGATCATGAAGATCAGAGTAACTGTAAAGGGAAGAAGCCTGGAGATAGCCCAGGTATATGCCCCTCAAGTTGGATGTACAGCTCAAGAGAAGGAAGACTTTGAGGAGGAGCTACAACAGCAGTTGAATGGGCAGAGCATCATTGTCATGGGAGATTTGAATGCACATGTAGGAAGTGAAAGGCAAGGATATGAAAATGTATTGGGAGCAGAAGGATGGGGTAGCAGGAATGAAGAAGGGAGAAAGTTGCTGGATTTTTGCAAGAGAAACGGTTTAGTGGTAGGCAACTCCTGGTTCCGGAAGAAAGAAAGCCACAAGGTAACGTGGTACAGCAGTGATTTAACAAAGAAATCTTTGGTAGATTACATGCTGTACGACTGGGAAATGAAGAGAAGTGTCAGAGATATAAAGGTAATACCATCAGAGGCCTTAGATAGCGACCACAGAATACTTGTAATGAACCTCGGAGTTGTTAAGGATAGCAAGAGGACAGAGTACCAGGAAAGGAGAATCAAAGTATGGAAACTCAAGGAAAAGGAAGTCAAGGAAGAATTCCAGAAGATAATAAGGGAAAGGATGCCAACAGACAATCCTAAAACAGGGGAAGAGGAATGGAAGCAATTCAAAAACACAATGGTGGAAGCTGCAGTGGCAGTATGTGGAAGAACAAGCAATAGAAAGCGGTGTAAAGAGACACCATGGTGGAATGAGAGAGTAAAAGAAGCTGTGGGAAGGAAGAACAAGGCTTTCAGAGTGTGGTTCCAGGAAAGAACTGATCTGACAAGGGAAGATTATAAGATAAAGAAGAAAGAAGCAAACAAGATTGTCGCAGAGGAGAGGAAGAAGTGGATGGTAAAGTGGACAGAGATGATGGAGGAAGACAGCAGAGGAAATAAGAAAGTACTTTATGGGATGGTCAAAAGTAAGAGAAGAGGTCTGCGAGAGGATGTGGTAATGATGGACAAAAACGGAAATGAGGTACACAACAAAGAGGCACTCAAGACAGTGTGGAAAGAGTACTTTGAGGATTTGCTGAATCCAAATGGTCATAGGGAGGAAGACAATGTATTGGAAGATGGAGAAGACAACACAGGAATGGAAAAGGACCTGACTTGGAGAGAACTGGAAATGGCTATAGTCAAGATGAAAGGAGGAACGGCACCAGGTGTGGATGAAGTGAGTGTTGAAATGGTGAAGGCAACAGGGGAGGTTGGGAAACAGTGGCTGAACCGTGTGATGAGGGTGATATGGAAGGAGAAAAAGACCCCAGAAGATTGGAAGAAAGGATTAATTGTCCCAATATTTAAGAAAGGAAGCAGAAAGGAGTGCAGAAATTACAGGGGAGTTACACTCATACCTCACTGTGCCAAGATATATGAAAAGATATTAGAAAGTAGAATACGAGCCAAAGTGGAGAGAAAATTGACAGAGGAGCAGTATGGATTCAGACCTGGGAGATCAACAGTGGATCTCATATTTTCAGTGAGACAGCTCCAGGAACACCACTACGAATTTGGAGAGGATCTGTTGATGGCCTTCCTGGACATCGAAAAGGCCTATGATAGTGTGTGTAGGGAGAAGGTTTGGAAAGCAATGGAAAACATGGGAGTGGAAAAAGGGACTGTAGGCAGAGTGAAGGAGATGTATTGTGGAAGTGTGAGTTGTGTGAAAGTTGGAGGGGAAAGAACAGACTGGTTCAGACAAATGAGTGGCCTGAAACAGGGTAGTGCGCTGTCACCCCTTCTCTTTATTGTGGTTATGGACGAGGTGGTGACACGGGTAGCAGGAAAGATAGGAGAAGATAAGATGAAAGCAATGGTGTTTGCAGATGATCTCATGGTCTGGGGAAACAAGAAGGAGGAAATTCAGGAGCAACTGAAGGCTTGGGAAGAAACAGTGGGAGAGTACGGATGGAAGTTCAACATCAGTAAATGTGAGATCCTGTTAACGACCAGGAAAAAGGACAGACCAATGGGTGGGATAACACTTGGAGGTGGACAGCTGAAGAAGGTGGAAAGTCTCAAGTACTTGGGAAGTATAGTGGAGGAAAATGGGAGAAATGACAAAGAGATTACGGAACATGGCAGACAGGCAGAAGCATTTCTGAGAAGCATTAGGAGCTTAGTGTGGAATAAAGATGTCCCACAAAAAAGCAAGGAAGTGTTATACAGAAGCTACTATATCCCGATACTGACCTATGCTTCAGAAACGTGGACAATGAAGAAAAGAGACATAAGCAGAATACAGGCAGGTGAAATGAAGTTCCTGCGAAGTAGGATCGGAGTAACAAGAAGAGACAGGGTGAGGAATGAAAAGGTCAGGGAAATGGTGAAAGAGGAGCCCTTGCAAGGTAGGATTGAGACATTAAGACTGAGGTGGTATGGACACTTAAAGAGAATGGATGAGAAGAAGATTCCCAAGAGGATACATGAGATGCAGATGCAGAAGAAACGACCAAGGGGAAGACCAAGAGATAGATGGCTGAAAGGAGTGGAGGAATGTGTCAAGAAGAGAGGCGAGGACTGGACCAGAGTGACAGCGGAGAGGTGGTGGGAAGAAAGAACTAAGTGGCGAGGCTTATGTTCCAAACAGACCCAGCCTGGGGCTGGAAACTGTACAAGATGATGATGATGATAGCAGCAAATCTAATGCGCAAGGACCAAATGTTGTATCAAAAAATGGGAAGCCACGATAAATGGACTTTTATAAAAAACATGCATATTTTTTGGTTATCAGCTTTCAATTTTAGGTAATTATCAATGGATATTGTTATAATGTTACACACAGCACTCTAATAGTAATATACACTAGACTTCTGATTTACACTTTTCTATCTCTAACCGTTTAGGAGATATGATTATTTTAATATGAAAAATATGCAAATTTTGAAAATGGTCATTGCGTTAAACGGATAGAGGTAGGTCATTTATCATGACTTTCCCATATAGATATTTAGTAAGGAAGCAATCCTAGTGATTGGTTTTAAGTTCATATTAATATTTGTTGAGATATAAATTAATAAATTTCTCAATTTATTTATCCCATTAATTGCCTATTATTTGAAAATTAAAATATGTTTAATGGCAAAACTATGAATACTACAGTAAAACTAATCACTGAACTTATGGATGCATTAATATAGAATATGAATACAAATTTGTATTATTATAGCAGCAAATCTAATGCGCAAGGACCAAATGTTGTATCAAAAAATGGGAAGCCGCGATAAATGGACTTTTATAAAAACATGCATATTCTTTGGTGATAGGCTTTCAATTTTGGGTAATTATCAATGGATATTGTTTTAATGGTCCATTCAGCACTCTAATAGTAATATACACTAGACTACTGATTTACACTTTTCTATCTCTAACCGTTTAGGAGATATGATTTTAATATGAAAAATATACAAATTTTGAAAATAGTCCTTGCGTTAAACAGATAGAGGTAGGTCATTTATCATGACTTTCCCATATAGATATTTTGTATGGAAGCAATCCTAGTGATTGGTTTTAAGTTCATATGAATATTTGTTGAGATATAAATTAACATACAGTATTTCACAATTTATTTATCCCATTAATTGAAAATTAAAATATTTTTAATGGCAAAACTATGAATACTACAGTAAAACTAATCACTGTGCTTATGGATGCATTAATATAGACTATGTATAAAAATTTGCTACATTATAGCCACAAGTCTGATGCATATGGGGAGAATTTTGTTCCAAAAAATGGGAAGCTCAGAAAAATGCACTTTTATAAACCCATGCATATTTTTTTAGTTATCAGCTTACCTTGTCAGCTAAAACTGCCCAGCACCATATGTCAACACCCTCTTTCTTGCTTTTCTGAGCTCCTTATTAGGAAATTAAGTACAGAAATACTCGCCTCAATGAAAGTCCGATAATAGGAGGCGTTTAGATACCATGCACTAGACATTTCAAGAATTCGCTGGGCCTTTAAATATGGCGGAATTTGGAAAAGACTTTCACTAAATTGTCCGCTGGAGTCAGGGGCATAATTATTTCAAAGAATAAAAAAATCAATATTTTTGCAATTTCTGACAAAAACTCAGTCCCAGTGTCCCTCTGTACCCAATTAAATTGGGCGAGGAGTAAAACTTTTCTATTCACACTTGCGTACAGGACCTCTAAAAAATACTTGGATTAATCAAGCACTTAAGTGTATAATTAATCCAAATAATTTTTCCACATTGACAGAAAGTTGTGAGTCGATAGTCCTACGTTTTACTCCCCGACCGATTTAATTGGGCCAATTAACATGTGGAGCAACTAAAATGAAATTAATTCATTAGATTATGAGCGCAACATTGAAAAATGACTTCGAAAAGTTCAAGTTGTATGGACACCATTTTTGTGGCACCAAATATTAGAATGTTATCCTGAAAGTCTTGAAATAGCCTATTATGAACAGTCTCTCCTCCTCTCACCCTGTCTGTTGCATTTCTCCGCCCTTTGTAGCCTTACAGCCTCAATATATTAGAAAGCCATCCACTGTGTTAAAGTTTCATTGTCTCTATAACTTATACAGGATTGTCGGCCTCTCCCCCCATGTGTCCAATGACATTTCAAATATCTTCAAGCTCAAATGAGTGCCTTTTGTTATGGTTTAGAAAGTCATACCTCACATATAAAAATATTTGGTTTAGTAGTGTAGTCATTGTGCTACAACAGCTATTGGATCAAAATTTAATGCTTTTCAGTCGGTCAACATGATTGTATCCAATTGTAATGGGTGTTTCTCTACTCTTGAAAAAAATTTACATGAGAGTAATAAATACACTTAGATGACTAGTTTTGACATGGATTAATAGCCTGAGTGAAAAGGATCTGATGTGACATTGTGTGTTTATGTGAATAGCCTACTATATATTTTAAACTAGCAGAGACATTGCTGTGTTAAGGGTATTTTATGCTCAACTTTGCTTCCACTCACAGTGTATGTAAATATTTAGCATGCTCTGGATATAAATGATAATAATAAAATATACACCTCATATTTGTAGGTGACAGGTATGATGTTCAATAAATTACTAGAAAAAAGCCAATCAAATTAAGAAACTGTTGCTTTGGTAAGAGCATAAAATAATTGTAAATTCGGTTGTACTCTAATCTTAACTTATTGGCTGTTATAAACATTATTAAGATTGAAATTAGATTAACTCGTGGTGTAGTAGCTAGCATTCTTGGCTGCCGCCCCGGATGTCCAAATTCGATTCCCGGCTCCCCCAAGAAATTTTAATTCTAGTCCGAGGGCTGGAACGGGGTACTCTCAGACTTGTGAGGCAAAACTGTGAATTCCACAGTACGGTACATTTGAGAAATAAATTATCAACTTGTAAAAGAACAACACTGTTTACCTTTCTGCTTAGTAAATTGACAAATATTTAGACATTTGCCATTCATACTCCATAGATCATAATGGAAAATTCATTAAGTATAAAATTTTATTTGTGTGTTGTGTTGTATTTTACATTTTTTGTATTGCCAGTAATTGTAGGCTATATAAACTTTGAATCTTATCTAAAATAATTACACAACGTTATATGCTCTAAGTTATTGGTTGATATTTCTGGGATTTTGCGGTGACAATCCCCTGAAAATACTCACAATTTTCCAGAATAGCCAGTCCCCCCCGAAATAAAATTGTATATACGCCCCTGACACTGGCTGATGGCATCATCATAATAGTAAATCTATAATTTAAATGATGAAATGTGTACCCGGAAGTTTTCGTGAAGAAGACACAGTTGTTTATATGTCAAGTCCAGATATCTAGCTAAAAACCTGATCTTATGTAAATATTGAACATAACTGTATCAAATGCGTATATTTTACTGCTGTTAATTTAGCGCTATGTTTTGTGGCCAGTGAACTGTTGACATAAAATTGATCCAGAAACAGTAAAATAGTGTATGTTTCATTTTTTCCTACGGTACGGTGCCTAGTTTCCCGTGAGGTTTCATTTTCAGGTGAAGGATGAGAAGAAGCTTATTCAGTAGGCCTAGTATATTTGTTTGTTACGTAAGTAAAGGTAAGAAGGATGAAGTCATCATAATAGCCTAAAAATGCTTCCGACTACGATGTATCAGTTGGAAGGGACCGATCATATGGGTCATGGCCTGCGGCGAGCTCCAGCAACTCTGCCTACAGTGCCCGCCATCTTGTTTGAATGCAAAGGCCTGTTATCTAGGTGGTGTTGGTTTAACATTGTCAAACTAGTTTATTTGTCATCAGCCTGACAAAATAAAAGTTGCTAATACCTGTTTTAAATGATACGAATGAGCATTGAAAATCCAGTCTTCCTGGCTTCTATAAATGTTTAATAAACTTATATTTTCCACACATGTCTTATAATTAGATACCTGCATTGTGCACTAAATAAATGAAACCAAAATAAACTAGTCTACTGTTTTCCACTCTTACAATACTGTTTTAGATCCCTTAGTTGGGGGTAGTTAGATCTAAAACATACGTGTTAGTGTGCTAATTTGGAAGGTGATTTCTAAAGAGGGCAGCTTCCCGTAGCTGGGTAAGCTTACCAGTGTAGAGTGTTGTGTGATGTTAAATGCTAGGGGGTGCTTCTGTAAAGACGTAAGTGTCGCTTATGGGGATGATCTGCTGGGCGCAGGTTAATGTACTAGACTCCCAGCTGGTCAGAAGGAATTATATAACAGACCTGCTTGCGTCAGCTATGCCGGCGGCTTGCTGCCAGCGGAGACACAATAGAGC
This sequence comes from Meconema thalassinum, assembly GCA_946902985.2. NCBI lineage: Eukaryota > Metazoa > Arthropoda > Insecta > Orthoptera > Tettigoniidae > Meconema > Meconema thalassinum. The sequence goes on along the minus strand of OX336391.1, from coordinate 289,020,802 downwards.
CTGAGCAGGCGATTACCGGCTACTATTGTCACGCTTACTCGTGACGAGAGTCAGGAAGGGTGTTAGGAGGTATAGAGGCGTGTAATTACGAATGCAGTGTGTAGATTACTGACCAAGTATTTATTGGTCAGTGAGTATGAAATTGTATGTCCCTTTTAGGGGAATGTAATAAATGTTATAAGTTTAAGTGTACAAGTTTGTGGGTAGGTTTTACAAAGTATAGGATATCTGAACACTTGCTGACTCACCTGATGATAGCAGCCTGCAGCGGAGCCTCCGGCTACACACACTGTATGACAGATAATAGAGAGGGCCGTCCTCATTAAGGCCTTCCTTTTTATAGGTTCTGGTGTTGCTTCGTCGACATTCCATCGATGTAGGTGCCCTAATTGGCTATTGTGTAGGTGTTTGTGAGTGTGATGCAAGTGGCTGGCAGGCTTCCCAAGCTGGGTAGCCGCCCTTGCTGTGTAAAAGGTGCTGTTCTGGACTTATGAGATTTGCCAGTTAGGGGTGGTTTTAATAGATGATGGAGGGTGGCTTCAAGGGGTGCAACCCCCTGGGGGCCTGTACAAGTCTCCTCCTTTGATTAGTTCGCGTCCCCGCGAACGGGAACGGAACGTGGAGTTGGGGTGTCGATGTAGTAGGTCGTTGTTGGATCCTCCTTGTATCTCATCTTCGTTTCTTCTGTTTCGTGTAGAGGTAGTGATGTCGTGTTGATGTAGCGATGTCGTGTAGATGTGAGGTCAGCTCGAGTTCAGAGGGGTGGGTTTTGGGATATATGCTTATACATGTGATAATTTAAATTTAAAACAGTTCATGAGAAAAAAAATTGACATTGGCAATATAAAAAGTTCCAAAAAAATACATGGTTTTGATATTGTATCATACATTGGTGTTGTGCAGGGAGGAAAAAACCCAGGGCTGGATGGGTGATTGTGCCGTCCGCCGCTGTCTTGGGGAAAAAATTGCTCCCTGCCATGTGAAAGATGGAAGAAATAGAAAAAATAGGTGTTCCAGGGTATAAGTTAAAGGAAATATTTAAAATATGTTTATTGAGTTGGGATAAAACGGAACACCTTCACAAATTTGGACGTTAGAAGAAAGAAAATGAAGGAAACAAAAGCATAATCATTGTGTACATGTGATATTAATGTAGAGAGTATACTGTTTAATATGTAATTTTGATATGCTCATATATTAAGATTTGTGAGTACCATTTATCCCCTCCGCAGACAATGTGGGGGTGCGAAGTACCATGTATACATTTATGGAAGAATAACTGCCCGTGGGCGCATTACTTTGTGCTAATTTACAATCATCTTACGGACTAACTAAGCGCGCTAAATTTCTGTTAACCTAGTCTATGTGGTACCTCATCGTCATTATTTCCAACAAGACTTATGCTAAATAGCGTTGCCGCCTGTGGGTGGGCGTGACTATCATGGCGGCACAACCCGTCCTTTACATGAGGAGTCCGCGTTGTGTGGCCGTATGTCACCTCTCATATTAGGTGAGATATCCATTAAACGTTGATCCGACCTGCGGTGGGGTATATCCCACAGGCATATCCTCCCCGTGGTGCGGATTTATTATCTGTAAGAAAAATTTATTGAGGTGTGTAGAGGGGGGAAATTGTGTATGTAAGTAGGGATTAGTGAGACGTGTATGGGCGTGGGCAAAATATTTACAGAGGGCTATATACAATGTCGCCACCTGTTGGTAAAGAAAAGAGATCATTGAGCATATATGTATATGTATAGGGTGTTCACCCTTGTCATCTTGTGTATTGGCCTGCAAAACATGATAGTATGAGCATGGTGATCAACACATGGTTGCTACATGGTAGCGGTTGCATGTGCCCTGTAGTCGGTTGTCGGCGCTGGACCGATACCTGGTGGGGTGCAAGAAAATATAACACAATATGTAAGCATAGGGTAATAATGCCATTGCCATATAAAATCTGGCGAGTGCCCATATTGGCGCCACTCTCTATGCTGACAAAAATAATTATCCCTAATGATGGAGCACCCTATGTTGGGATCGGGTGTCCCATGTTGGAGCTCATGGCTGTAAAGCAAGCATATATATAATTAATACCACTGTCCATATGTATGTCTACTCCTGTCTACCAACTTAGCCGCAGCCGATCGCTAATCGATGTCGGGAAAGTGTATCTATGTCTAGTTACTAACTAGCCTTATGTCTATTTATAAACTAATCTTAGGTATATATATATATATATAAAGTGGCTCCAAATGTTGCCTTAACCTAGTGTTGTCGGGCTTACCCTGGTACCGATTTCTGGTGACCAAGTGCCGGAATATTCTACCTTAGTCTATTTATGTTAATGTGTTATCGGGCTTACCCTGATGACGGGTTTGTCGGTCATCAGGTGCCAAAATATTCTACCTTAGTCTATTGTTAACCTGTGTGTTATCGGGCTTACCCTGATGACGGGTTTGTCGGTCATCAGGTGCCGAAATATTCTACCTTAATTATGGTAAGTAAAAATGTTTGCTATTTATAAGCCGAATGGTTGACCTTACTTTATTGCCGAAATATGCTGTGCTATTATTTAGCAACAGCGGTTAGTAAATTTGCTTAATCCTAAGTTGCGTACCGAAATGCAACTGTCTTACATGCTAAAATTTTGACCAGGGCGATCGCCTGAGGCAATTTACTTCCTCAGGGCACCACCCACACGTATCCTAGAAACACTGGTTGTCTCTAGAACCGCCGGATTCCGCCCCCTTAATACTAGTTGTCGACATTTACGCTAATGATTATTAACTAGTATTAATATAGTCGCAGGCGGCTTACGGTGCCACTAAGCAAACCGCTTCGCCCGCTGTATTTGCCTGCTCGTTGCCGTTGCCTTTGCATATGTTGTCGTTGTTGAGTCTGCCCAATTTAACCCCTGTGAGTTGCTCGCCATGCTCCTCATTTAATGCCCTTGGCTGCCCGCTGCGTCACCATTTATGTGGGCATTGGACATCGTCCAATGGCATAATACCATCTTCGCCCTTATTGGCAGTAATAGTATCCCCTTCGCCCTTATTGGCAGTAATAATATCCTCTTCGCCCTTATTGGCAGTAATAATGCTTCACTCCTGCGCATAGGAGTCTTGCTTCTCGCTCTAGAAGCCCTACTTACTTATATCTAACTAAAAGTCTAGTCCTAGTTGGGTCGTCCCTAGGGTCATCTCCTGAGTCCAGTGTGGAGCTGGCTATTTCTCCCACCATCCTCAGAATGTCTCCCCTGCAGGTCTTGGCTTCGACGACCGTGGCACATAGTGGGTGTAACATCTCTTTGTCCCGGGAACAGGCTAGGTCCCCTGGGACTCCGACGTTTGCCCGTGCCAGGCCATGAATGCCTCAACCTTACGTAGTTCGTCTTTTTGGTCTCGGTCAGTATGTTAACTAGGGTAAGGCTCATCATCGCCTTACCCAGTTCTGCTCCTGTGTGGTGCCTCTGGCCTTCTGCTTACGCCGTTATCATCATTCAGCGTGTCACAGATTCCTTTTTATATATAAAAAAATAAGTGTATTGTGTAAATAATTTATTGTGTAGAAAATGTAAAATCTGTAAGTGTTCTGGGGTTGTAGAATCTTCTAAGTGCATAGACTACTTCAGGTCTACTTTGCTATGTCGGACTTCCAGCTGTAATGCTTTGTTAATTTTCATGGAGGCGTTAGTAGGGTTTATGGCGCTAGGTTCCCTGTTATTAGGATCCGGGGGTATTATTCGTTGAATAGGCTTAAAGCAAGGTAGGAGGGGGTTGCGCATCTTTGGGCTTCATGTAAATGGTGGCCTGGAGCCGGTGATGCTATCAGGATGATTCTACAATGAGTGGACGGGGGTAGGTATTTCCCGGGATTGCAGAAATATAAAAATTCCATGCGGGAGTAATACTAATAATAACCCAGGTGTGTGGGTGGGATATTCCATGCATGTATCTGGATATGAGGCGTATCCGCACTCATCTAAGGATAGGTATCGGTTAATGTATAATAATACTATTTCCCTTTCATGCGGGATTGAAAATCCACAGCCTGCTTCCAGTCGACCGACCGGGTCAGGAATGGAATGAATGAAGCCCCCAACTAGCGGCGAGGATATGAACTGTGCCGGCTGCCGAAGCCTGACGCACTCCTCTGGGGCAATGATTAAATGAATGACAGATGAAATGAAATGATAGTGGAGAGTGTTGCTGGAATGAAATTGTGACAGGGAAAACCGGAGTACCCGGAGAAAAACCTGTCTGCCTCCGTTTTGTCCAGCACAGATCTCACATGGAGTGACCGGGATTGAACCACGGACCCAGCGGTGAGAGGCCGGCGTGCTGCCGCCTAAGCCACGGAGGCTCATGCGGGATTATTTAATTTTAAAAAAAATGTTAATATATAAATTGGGCCTCATCTCTTACTTAGAGATGTGCATTACGCTTGCCATTCTTTCCGACGCACCCCTAATACTCAGGTGCTAGCATTGAGAGCCAGGGCGTAGTGAGCCCTCTCTTTAAACGCATGAAGTCTATCAACCCCGATGTAAATTTTGGCGTGTAGTTTGCTGTTTTCATGTGTTTATGTGTCTGTGTTGGTTAATGTTGTAAATGGAAAGGTTATGGCAGAATGAGGGTCTTACTATGGTAGCCTGTAGGCGGTATATTGGCTATCTGGCTGGCCGTATCCACGTGTGCTCCTGTCATCCTCATCTGGTCAATATCTGTTTTCTATTGCTCCTTGGGATAGTAAAGTATGGTGACGCTGTGACGTCACGACCTGATCTGGTCTCTCAGTTGCAATGTTAGTGTAGCAAGTGATCGTGATTGGTCATGTCCTGATCGGCTATGATGTGTTTGGGATTAAAAAGTAAAAAGAGCAGTAATTATTGGGGAGGTCTGTTCCCTCAGAGTCCCTGTCTATATTCGTCCCTGATTAGTGAGCGCGTGTGTGTGCCTATGTTCCGTTACACCATGCGGGCGGGTGGGCTGTTATAGCCTAAGTCCTACTGTGTGGCGCGTGCATGGGCAGGAGGTGCGCGTGGCTTGTCAACATCTGTGTAAACATGCTCCTATGGGCCTAAGCTAATATGACCCACAGTATCTGCATATTGCTAAATGTCCCAATTGTTGTAGCAGTGCTGAAAAATGTATGGCATTATCATTGGTTTGTGTTTGTGATTTCATGGTCACTTCCGATATAACAATAGTGTCTGTCGGCAGCAGTGTTGCAATGCGGTGGACTCTGCAAGTCAGTATTTCGTCATGTTATGTTGTCATTTGTTTGTGTACATGAAGTCTCTGGCATTGCGTATGTCGGCTGTCGGAACGTGACTTTTTGCCAGTATGTGAGTATTGTCACTGGTTGGGATTCCGGGAGTGCCAGTGTGTCAATCCGTCCTGTTTTCGCTAGCACTGTTGTGTGGACGCTATTCCATAAGACCGTTGCCTTGTGAAATAGCTATACCTGTGTTTGGGAAATCTATTTCCTATGTCTGGTGTAATCGAAATTTTTGCATGGTGTTTGACCGGAGGAAATGTGGTATTACCTGTTTATGTACTTGTATGGGCCAATTTCGGTCTAATTGGGAGTCTGGATAGTTGTTTTCCACGGTGTCCGATTCTTACTGGGTATTCGGACCCGTAATCATGTAATTCTCCGTGTTCTATGTCTGCGTTGTCTGTTGGTTTTGATTGTCCCCAATGTGTCTTTTGATTGTGTTTCTCGCGCCAAAAATACCGTTGATTAGCTAGTTTTTGGTACGAGTGTGTTGTGTGGTCGTGAGTTCGGACCCGCCTTGGTTCAAGGTCCTGGTGTTACGATTTTTGTACCGTATATACTATGGCACCCGCATCGTGTATTTAAGGCACGCGGGTGAAAATACGCCTTGGCGTGAGAAGTTTGGGTCTTTTTGAATTTTCCTCGTAGTGTAATTTGGGGAGTTATGGGGTTCTGGACTTGGCGTGAATGATGGCTTGTGTTCCGACTTCAGAGTTGGATGCCTGTTAGCTGCCCGTATGTAGTGAAGGTCGCCCGGTCACGAGTGTCTTATCGCGGACGGCGATAGTCTCTAATTTCATTGACGTGGGCGCTATCTTATTACTTGTTTGACAATGTTCCTGTGTCCGGCACGTGTGTGTTTTTAAGCCTGAGTGCTCTCTCTGAGTTGTTGCGAGCGTGGCTTTCCATAATAGAAAAGAACCTTCCACTAAATACCTTTGTGTTCTCAAGTTTTGTGGTAATGTGAGCGTGGGTCGAATATGTCCCCGTTAGTGGCACCTGGCTGTGTCTATGCACGCGTGTCTCCGGGCCGCTAGTCGCGTGTTTGGTGACTTGGTGTCGGAGGTGATTTGATTGTTTCATGCTTATGTATATGCGTTATTGGAACTGTCCTCTATTATTATATCCTCCCATGGGATAATTACCCGACCTTGCACTCCTGGTATTCAGGAGATTGCGGGTTCGAGACCGTCTTTAACCAGGATAATTATTTCAGGTGCCATTCAGGCTTGTGTCTTCTGGACAGTTCTGCCAAGTATTAGGGTCGTATCCCGGTGCGGTCAGCGAGGTCCGAAGGCTATTTCTTGGCCTTCTTTCCACGTCTGCCTGTGGGATCAGTTCCCTTCCTCTTGACAGTGTTCCCGCTTGTGAATGTAGGTGTTGTTTGGCGGGTGTGATATGTCTTCATACGGCGGGCGTGTATGGTGTCTTTGATGAGTTTTCGCCCATGGCGCACGCTGACTATGTAATTTAGGTCAGATACCTTCCTGCAGACTTTGAAGGGACCTGACCAGCGTGGCAGGAGGAACTCGGACACATTTTTCCTACGGGCGGAATTGGAGACCATGACCAATTGTCCGGGTGTGTATTCCACGGTCTTTCTCTGCCGATCGTATCGTTCTTTTTGTTTCTTCTGCGCCGCGGCTATGTTTTTCCTAGCGTTCATGCGAGCTATCTGTAAGCTCTCTAGGCGGGCGGCATTGTCCGTGTGAGTGTCCTGTGGGATGCATATATTGTCTATGGGACTTCTGGGCGTGTATCCGTGCAGTAGGAAGTGTGGAGAGTGTTTTGTAGCCGTTGATATGGAAGTGTTGTAACTAAAAGTGATGGGCTGCAGGTAATCATCCCAGTCTGTCCCTGCGTCCCCTGTGAATTTAGCCAGCGCTATTCCGATTATTTTATTCATACTCTCCGTGAGCCCGTTGGTTTGTGGGGAAAAACTCGTGGTAGTGTATGCCTTTATCCTGAGTATCTCCAAAAACTGTTGGAGCACTCTCGAGGTGAAAATAGTACCTCTATCGGATAGTAAGGTTTGGAATAGGCCATATCGTGTAACTATGTCGAATAAGAATTCGACTATGCTGTTCGTGTCTGCTTTGGGAACAGCCTTCGTAATCATGTATCGGGTGAGATACTCGGTGGCAACCAGGATATATTTATTGCCTTTCTGAGATGTCGTAATAGGGCCTTTAACATCTATTCCGACTCGGAGAAATAGCTCTCCTACGGGAATTGGGTTGAGTAATCCATGAGGCTTGCCAGGCCTTGTTTTGAATCGCTGGCAAGTGTGACATGTCTTTACGAAGGTGTCTATGTCAGCCTTCATGTTTACCCAATAATACTTGTCACGGATTCTAAGTTATGTTTTATGCGTACCTAAATGTGCCCCTGCCAGTGGGCTATTGTGGTGTCCGATCATGATATTCTCTTTCAATGACTCCGGAACCGCTGCAGGTGCGTTATCGTGCATGGCTGTGGGCTTAAAATTCAGTACCCCGTCTTTGTCTAGGAAAAATCGCCTAGACAGCCGTGCTGTCTTGGAGTCCACCTTATCCAAGTTTTCTAGTGCCATTAGAATCTGTTTCAAGTGCGGATCACGTTCTTGCTCCTGCTTGATGTTAATCACCGTCAGGGCAAAAGTGGGAATGTCGTCCCAGTCGTGGTCCTTACTGTCATCCGGGGGATCGGCTACTGGCAGCCTAGACAACCCATCTGCGTCTAGGTGTGTAGCGCCTTTCTTGTGTTTGACCACGAAGTTATATTCATACAGGCGGAATATAAACCTATTGAGCCGCGAATTTGGGTTTTTAAATTTGTCCCAAAAAAGCAAGCTCGCGTGGTCAGTCACTACCGTGAACTGGATACCATAGAGGTACACCCTAAAATAGTTCACTCCCCACGAAAATGCCAGCATTTCCCGCTCTGAGGCAGAGTATCTAGTCTCAACGGCCGTTAGTTTCCTGCTAGCATAAGCCACGGGCCGTGTGCGCCCTTCTGCATCTTCCTGCAATAGGGCCGCCCCCAGCCCGTACTGACTGGCATCCACGTGTAAGAAGGTGGGCCTATCACCATGGAAGTGTTGCAGTAATGGTGGTGAGGTCAATAGTTGCTTCAGTGTGTTGAAGGCGTCTATGTGTTCCTGTTTAATGCTGAAGGGCGTCTTTTCACGTGTGAGCTCAGTTAGGGGGTGGGCGATGTGCGCAAACCTGTGGATATATTTTCTATAATACGATGCCAGCCCAATAAAACTGCGCAATTGTTTCAAATTTGTGGGCATTGGGATGCCCGTTATTGCGTCAGTTTTTGCTGGGTCGGGAATAATGCCCTCTCTGTTTACAATGTGGCCCAATATGTTAATCTGCTGTCTGGCAAATTGACATTTCGCAGGTTTAAGCCTTAGTTTGGCTTCTCTGATCCTTGCGAAAGCCTCCTCCAAATGTACGATATGCTCGTCAAAGGTGTTGGAGAAGACCGTTATGTCGTCCACGTAGACTAATACGGAACGCCATTTTAGACCTGAAAATGCCTTATCCACTAGCTTTTGGAAGGTTTGGCTGGCGTTACGGAGGCCCATTGGTAACCTTGTGTAGGTGTATAGCCCGTTCTCTGTAACGAACGCCAGCTTGTGCCTATCTGGTTCATAGACGGGGATTGAATAGAATCCACTATAACAATCCATCGAACTGAACCAGCTAGCTCCGCCAAGGGCATCCAAATAGGTGTCTGCCCTTGGTAGTGGATAACTATCATTTTCGACTAACTTATTGAGCCTACGGTAATCAGTACAAAACCTGTGGGATCCGTCCCGTTTTTTGGTCAGCAAAACTGGGGCGCTGTAGCTTGAAATAACGGGGACAATGACCCCTGCCTCGAGCATCTCCGTGATCTGAGCGTCGATGGCGTGTCTCTCCTTCTGGCTCACCCTGAAGGGAGGCTGGTGTACTGGCCGGTCACTAGTGAGTGTGACGTGGTGTTCAATGAGGTCTGTCACAGCGAGATCCCTCATCGAATGGGCAAAAATATCCCTGTTGGTCTCCAGGAGCTCCGTGAGCCTTTTATTTTGCTCCGGAGTCAGGTCTTGTCTGTGGGGGTGTTTGGCCGCCTTCTCTGTGTGTGTGTGTGTTGGCTGATAGTGTGCAGTGCAGAGGCCTGGTGCTCGTGAATTTCTCGCTCCGCTCGAATCCCATCTGTGTTCCTGGTGTATATCATGGGATGTGTGGTGAGCCTCTGGTCGTGCTTTAAAAGCATCTTACCGCTAGCGAAATTTATGCTAGCCTCATACTTGGCGAGGAAATCCATGCCAATTATGACTGACGCAGAAAGATGTTCTATAACAAACATGGGGTGTGTTGTGGCAAAATGGTCTAGTTTAAGATGTATATTTGCCACCCCCGTGTTTTCTAGCGTCTGAGCATTGGCCGCTACCAGCCGGATGTCACCCGTGACATCGTGTATTTGGCCTTCGGTAACGTGTCTGCTATTGACACAACTTACCGCTGCCCCAGTGTCAATTAGGGCCTGCAGTCTGTGGCCATTTATGTTGGCGTGTATCGTGAGGGCCGATACCTGAAATCCATTGCCCTGCACCGATGTGTTATGTAGGGTGTATGTTGTTGTTGTTGCTACCGCCGTAACATCTGTACTGGGAAGGCATGGAGCTGGCCGCTTATCGTACCTGGCACGTTTCGCCTCTCGGCTTACTTCCTGTCCCGAGTACTTTGGCTCGGTCAGCAAAGTGCGCTCACCAAGTACATTGCCAGCTCTCTTATTCGCCCGGGCTGTGGAAATAGAAGTCTGCTGGCGAACGTTTAATGCACTGACCGTTCCCAGCTTTTGTGTAGGCGTGCTGTTGTTTCCTTCCTCTTGGGAAGGTGTGTCTGCAAATGTGACCCTGAGCTTGCCCTTGTTACCCCGTTTTTTGTTCCAGGCAGTCGCGACTTCGACTCCCGTTTCTGGCTTCCCAATGCCAAGTGATCTCGCGTCCTGCGCCTGTGTGGGGTCACTTCCCACCCTGCGTTGTGGTGAAGGGGGTATGGTTTTCTGTTTGGAGGGTGTGGGTTTTCTCTCAGTCTGTTTGTGCGTGATCGTGAGGGGCGTATAATGTCCCGCCTTAGGGTTCCCTGTAAAGAGTATGTGCAGGTCCCTGTCAAATCCCGCAGTAGTAAATAGCGGGGGCGAGTGCACGTCAGTGTGTACGTGGATGTTGGCTTTAAGCACCTTGCCGAGAGCGGTCACCTCTACGGCGCTGGCATAGGTGCCGTCCCTACCCATGTATTTTTTGTAATCCGCCCCGGTCTGGAATGGGTTTTCCCGCACGTCCCACACAAAATCTCGGTACTCTTTCCAGTTGGCCAGGATATGTTTGACCGTTTCCTGCCTGTATTCCTTATGATGGTCCTCGTTATGCCGAACCAGGAAGCTAATAGTCCTAAACAGGCAGTTGCCGTCTCCTTGTACGGGGTGTGCCTGGAAACGGTCCGGGGGCGGATCGTCAGACTTGGCTTTAGCTGGCTGCTTTTTCCCTTTACTCTTACGCATTTGTTTGGGGAGGTGCCTTTCTGGTGTTGTGTTGGGGGAGGAACCTCAGCCGCCTCATCAGCTGGCCGAACCTCCCCGTTTAGGCGTTTTTTTGAAACGTAGGTGTGCGCCTCCCTGTACTGTATGTGCGCCCCCCCCCCCCCTCGGGGCGACTGCGCCAACTCCCCGCCTGCGGTGTGTGGCTAGGCGTGGGGAGTATTCCCCCCTGTCTGTCCGGCGGGGCGCCTCATCCCTGAACTCCCTCGGGTGTTCGTCGGGGAGGGGGTAGTGTTCCGGGTCCTTTGTGTATGTGTCTGTATTGTCCCGTCCTCTTGTAGGTTTTCTAGCCTGTCGGTTATTGCCCGGTGGTCCGTTGTCCTGTCTCCGCCTGGGTGGGGTGTATGTCTGCTGCTGCGGGGGCGGGTTTTCCCGTCGATTCCCCTTTTCCCTGTACCGGGAGGCTGCATACCCCTGTCTGGTCGGGGGTGGGTTTCCTCGACGGTCCCCATTTCCCCTGTACTGTGGGGGTGCATAGCTTTGCTTGCGTGGGGGCGGGTTCTCCCGATATTCCCCATTTCCCCTGTACTGCGGGGCTGCATAGCCTTGCCTGCTTGGGGGCGAGTTTTCCCGGTACTCCCTGTCTGCCCTGTATTGTGGGGCAGCGTAGGCCTGTCTACTTGGTGGCGGGCTGTTTCGTCGGGGGATGGTGTGCTCGTACTCCTCAGGGTAGTATTCCTGTGTGTACGAGGATGGTGGTCGCCGTGAGGGGTATGTCGGCTCTGTGTCCGTGTACGATACCGGTGAATACCGAGGAGGGTAGTGTGGCCTATCCTGTGGGTGAGGTGTTGTTGGCCGCTGTGGAGGGTAGTAATTTTCCTCCCTCCCGTAGTGTCTCCTCTCGATGTACCCCCTATCCCTTTCAGGATAATAGCGCTCTTGTGTGTCTACGTGTTCATCCCTTAGCGGTCTCCCGCCTGCTTGGATGGCAGCTATGGCCAATTTCTCCATCCTGTCCACTAATTCGTCCATTTTATGATTAGTGTCGTCCTTTTGTGTCTGAAAGTGCTGATCCACGGCTTTCTCCGTAGCTTTTTCCGTGATCTTTTTCCCTTCCTCTATGGTCTTTATGTTTATTCAACATGTGTTGGACCGTGGGGTTGTTCATAATACACAACTTGTCCACTATGGATGGTCTGAGGCCCTGCATTAACAGCTTGACTTTCTGCTTGTTCGTCATAGCTGCGTTATATTTGTCGCACATTATCAACTTTACGTTGATGTATGCCTGGGCGCTTTCCTTAGGTCCATGTGACCTCTGTCTAATTTGGTCGTACAGGTCGTCATCATCTGGTATGAGCTGGAATTCACTTTTCAACAATAAAGTGATTTCCTCCCATGTGGCAGCTTCTAGTGTGTCCTCATGGAGCTCATACCATGTCATAGCCGCCTTTGTGAGGTAAGCAGGAAGGAGCCGTTTTCTAACTTCCTCGCTCCAACCATTGATCCTAGCCGTTCTATTGAAGGCCTTGAGGTATTCCTCGGGATCCTGGCCTTCCCCCGTGAACTTTGTAGGGTGGATCATGGGGTACTCTGCTTGTCTGTTCATCTCGTGTTCAGCTGTCTCTTGTTGGCTGTGTAGTGATTGTGATCTGTCTATGCTGTTCGCACCGCTATCTTGTGCCGAGGTGTTTGGGCTATTTAGAGGGGAATTAGCCTCGCTTCCCGTGTACGACACTTGTGTTACGTTACCAGGTGGCTCGTCACCTGATATGTCGGTACTGATTGATGGCGTGTTGTCGTACTGTGTGGATTTGACAACGTGTACAATCCTGTCTAAATCCTGTTTCACTGTTTCCAGAATAGTGTGGATGTCTAGAACTGCCTCTGTCGTGTGATTATCAGACTTAACCGTGTCTGTCTCTAGTAACTGTGTAATGCGCTCAAGAAGATTACCAGTTTTCTGCTCTGTGATTTGCAGTTGCTGCAACAATAGGGGGTGGAGTGTTGGCAGGCAATCTACTTCACTAGCGCTGGATATTGGTGACTCTTGTCTGTGTTCACTGGCCTGGGATCGTGTAAAGTGTATAACTTGTGCTGCCGCTGCAGGGTGTTGAGCGCGGATCTCTGATGTCTTGAATTCGAGTTCCCTAAGAAGTTGTACTGCAGTCTGGTCAGTTATTAAGTCACTGTTCTTAATTGTTAGCTTCGGCAGGAGTGGAGTTGTACTAGCCGACAAATGGTGCGCAAAGTCTCTTAGTGTGGTTTTAAATGTGGACATTTAATTTCCACTGACTTTGCACTATGTTGCGGATGGGGGTGGGTGTAATAATACAAACTCTTATGTAATAGAGAAAAAGTGTGGGACGTAATATGGGATTTAAAAAATTCTTCCCAGTCTCGCTTGGCTGTATGCGGTACGGTAGGGGTCGTTTCTACTACGAGGGCTCGTTGTGTGAGTCCTACCCTTACTGTGCGTAGTAGAGGCGCCTCCACCAAATTGTTTTAGATCCCTTAGTTGGGGGTAGTTAGATCTAAAACATACGTGTTAGTGTGCTAATTTGGAAGGTGATTTCTAAAGAGGGCAGCTTCCCGTAGCTGGGTAAGCTTACCAGTGTAGAGTGTTGTGTGATGTTTAAATGCTAGGGGGTGCTTCTGTAAAGACGTAAGTGTCGCTTATGGGGATGATCTGCTGGGCGCAGGTTAATGTACTAGACTCCCAGCTGGTCAGAAGGAATTATATAACAGACCTGCTTGCGTCAGCTATGCCGGCGGCTTGCTGCCAGCGGAGACACAATAGAGCCTGAGCAGGCGATTACCGGCTACTATTGTCACGCTTACTCGTGACGAGAGTCAGGAAGGGTGTTAGGAGGTATAGAGGCGTGTAATTACGAATGCAGTGTGTAGATTACTGACCAAGTATTTATTGGTCAGTGAGTATGAAATTGTATGTCCCTTTTAGGGGAATGTAATAAATGTTATAAGTTTAAGTGTACAAGTTTGTGGGTAGGTTTTACAAAGTATAGGATATCTGAACACTTGCTGACTCACCTGATGATAGCAGCCTGCAGCGGAGCCTCCGGCTACACACACTGTATGACAGATAATAGAGAGGGCCGTCCTCATTAAGGCCTTCCTTTTTATAGGTTCTGGTGTTGCTTCGTCGACATTCCATCGATGTAGGTGCCCTAGTTGGCTATTGTGTAGGTGTTTGTGAGTGTGATGCAAGTGGCTGGCAGGCTTCCCAAGCTGGGTAGCCGCCCTTGCTGTGTAAAAGGTGCTGTTCTGGACTTATGAGATTTGCCAGTTAGGGGTGGTTTTAATAGATGATGGAGGGTGGCTTCAGGGGGTGCAACCCCCTGGGGGCCTGTACAATACGCTATAAATATTTGATCTGACTTACAGATTCAGCGTCACTTGGTTCGAGTCCCGCCATGAGATGTTGTATGCGGTCTCGTGTATGGCTTTAGCTTACCATTTCATTGTGTCTGGACATCCTCCGTCGCCAATTCCCCACGCATGATTTAGCAATCACATGCCATCGCGTGGTTGGAGTTGTATCTGAAGATCTGCTGATTTATCATTATTGCGATGTTAGCGTTGGTAAAAATGTAGCACATAATTAAATAAAACTGTCGCGCACTGCAGCTAATATGCGGTAAAAAATTTGCCCATTTTCACTCCGCCACTGGCTCTAGCCTCTGTCGCTTGTGCGACACTCACTCGTGACTTGCACTGATATTTACACAAGAAAATATTAACACAATTAAATAAAAAATCACTGCCCATCCGGCAAATAGAGATTGTACTTGTAGATTTTGTACAGTTACAAAGTTAGTTAAATACACAGTTTATATAACACTGAAATGTGTGTGTGTGTGTGAATGAGACCATGCGGTCGCAAAGTTTTCTTCACACAAGTCCATCATTTCACCTCGGATAATAATAAAAATACTTCGCAGTTTTCGTAGTGGTGAATGTCTTCAATCCTTCAATTATTACACAATGCCATGATGGCTATCCATAAGAAAGTTATTCGTAGATTTTTCCTGCCACATGGTTTCCTTTCACTTGTGCTCCAACATGCACATGTTGTCTCTTCCACAGACGAATAGGAACTGGCGTTACCAAATATGGCGTGCTCTCAGTACATGAGCTGGCCGCGTAAATTGATAGTTTCTTCGATTTACGAAGTATGCTGTACTTCAAATATGCAGAATTACTTGGTTATAATTATAGTTGATTTTTGGAATGTGAAAAATAAGTAAAAATATAATCATAAGCGATATTGCTTCAGCTTCTTCCCGCCGCTCGCAGGGTATGTTCAGTTACATTTCAGCATAAGTTTTAGTCTCCGTTGTCTGAGCAAACATGCGTCAACGGGCGCAATATCAAATTCGCATTGTGTCGAAAAAATTTGTTTCCAAATGTTTTCTATGGTGCTTAGCGTCTTATGTTTCCTTCCCCTCCCCCCACGTCTTTCTGGCTCTCTGTGCGTTCAATTCTGCTCGCTCCACTTCTCGTCTAGACGTTTGAGTGATAAGTTTAGTCCTCTCAAAGAGGCACATCTCCTTAACACATGAGGTGATTCAAATGGACGCCATGTCTGAATTTCAAGTGTAACGGCTGCAGGAATCTTCAAACTTCAATCATCATGGCAAGTTAAGTAACTACCTACATTGATTTTAACCATTTTTTAAAAAGGGTTTTAATCTAAACAGAGAAACTTTATGGATTTTATAGGCAGTGTTGGGATTTTCGCAAAATTGTGAAATAACTGCTCCCCGAGGGAATTGTCATGCTTAAGCTAACTAAGATTATTTATAAACCTGAAATTTGGTGCTTCTTGTACTAAATAAGGAATACCTTCCCTACAAAGAGGGATGTATGCCAATTCATAACTGTCTAAAACTTAACTTGCTGCCTCCGGAGATTTCTACTGCTTCATTTAACTGTCATTTCATATCTGGAAATTTCCATTCCAAGCAGACTCTAAACCGTGATGAACTATACTCAACACCGTCAAAATTACCGTCAACTTTAACTTACATGGAACTGTTAATCACAACCTAGAACTCAATAACGCAATAAACTTATTAACGCTCAAATAAGTGCATCATAATAAACTGCAATAGGAACAGTTTTCTCATGTTATACAAACTTTCAGTGCTTCAAAAGTGAAAGTGTGGCTACTTCCGCGCCGCAATTCGCTCGTTTCAATAAAATTGGCCAGGATTCTAATCCCATATCTCCTACACTCCTAATTCCTCTTTTACTAACAATTTTGGGTACATTTAAACAAGTTACTTTGTTCTATGTGGCCTCGCCTAAAAATAGGCGCCCTCCAACTTTTGTTCCACTTAACATTTATTCATTCTGCGTATATATATGTGGTTATAGCCCACATTTTAAAATTCATTTTTCCTGCTTCGTCAAAGAAGTAAGCGTTTTCTAATTGTTAAACAATTATCTAATTTATGTCATCCAGGTTTCGTTAATACGACCTGTCCCATTGGAATTTAGCATATCTTAAACTCTGTGTCAATAACAAGGGTTATAGAATCCTCTTATTAATCTTCTTTTTCTTATCCTGCTGCGTCCAGATATTTGAGATTAATTATTTATAGCCTTTTCTATTGTTACATAGGCATTCTAAAAGCATTTTTTAACCATTGGTATTTGCATAACCAACTTCACTAAATATTAAACCTAATTGTAATGTCTTTATTATTATCATCATAAGTTTTAACCCCTTCAATTGTATGCATAGTTTAAAAACCCTCTCAAGGTTCTTTAATGTTTATTACAGGTCTGAGACCTAAAAATTGTTATAAAACTAATAATTTGTTCTTATCTCAAAATAGATCTGAGATCTAATTGTTACTATTCTTAACTTCCTCATTTTGTTAAATAAATTCTTTGTTATTTGTTTTCTAGCTCTCTTGATAGAAAAAATGTTAGGCAGGACCTTCTCTTCCCTACTTTTTCTCCTGAATTACCACATATTCAAAGAAAAAATCAAATCACTGAATGATAAGCTTATTAAAAACTCAATCACTTGTTGCGTTTAGAGCAAAACTTCTATTAACAAAACTTATAAAGTTTCTTGTAGCTATCTCAGCTAATTCTAGTAAATTATTAAGGCAAGTATAGCTCGCTCAGCCAGCTTCCTACTTGTAGAGAATTTCGCTCTGGCTTATAATTTATTCTTTAAAATTTTGGTTTTGTTCAAGTTAGGTTTGAGGTTTTCATCCTTTCTAAACTGTCTGTTGGCACCTTGCTCGGTAAGAGCTTCGTTAAACGTTACATTTGGTTCTCTCCAAAAATGTCTACTAATAATAATAAAATATGGCTAAAAGCACTAGAGTTGCTTTATCTCTGCCCACTATGGGGGCATTCGGCTTTTCTGTCGGGGATCCAACAGTGTCGGTAAATAAAATTAATCCGGCTAATTTAAATATTTCTAGCATTTCAGAATGCTTCAAAAAATCTCACCCTTTTGAAGGGAAAGTACTTAAATCCATTTCGCCTTATATATATTTGCTTGCCAGCGCACTACCTATCCCCATAGTACCCAAATACCTGCTTTGGAGGGAAAGCGATAGCTTGCAGGTAACCTTAGCTCACGCCGCTCTCTCCGTTAACCGTGCTCAAGCTCCCGCTTATTTTAGTTACTTCTCGGGCTTTGCTCAGTATAATTAGCCTTATATCACTGTTTCTTTCTTATGTTTATTTGGATTCTCTTCCTCTTTGCCTACGATCATTTCCCCACCTAAACCTTTCTCCTTTTCTTTCAATCATCTTCCCTCAGGTAGTGTTTAAGCTCCGGATTAAGGCTGTGCTACCGAAAAATAAAATATTTCTTTTATTTTTATTTTGTCTTCTTAATCTGTTATATAGGTCTTCGGGACTTGTTGTATGCCACTTTTGAAAATGATAGACTGCTCGTTTGTTCAGGGCATGGATTCAAAGTGTCTACTTCGAGGGTTAAAGGTACATACGTCACGACAAAACTAGTAACAGGAGAATTTCGAAATTTCTGTGCATTAACCCTTGTAATAGTAGCTTCATTGTGAACAATTTTTATTTCAAAATTCCACATATTTTATAAAAGCATAATATTTCAATAACCTTTTTATTGTGAAAAAATTGCTATAATAGCTTCAGATTTATTCAATTTGTAGAGGGTCTAATTCTGAGCAGTTCGAATATTTGATGAAAGAAACTGTTTAGTGATAAACCCGTGACGTATGTACCTTTGACTCGTGCCCTACGCCACGCTTTGACTAGTCTTCAACTCGGCAAAACGCTAACTACACAGGCTACACGATAGGCTACCCGCACTACCACTTGCACCAAGCTTCATTCCCCCACCCTACTACCTAGCACCGCACCGCACCTCCCGTTGTGGGTCATTCCTTTCCTTACGCAGCATTCCATTCTACTTACCGTGGAGTGCAAAGAAAACAAAATAACTCGCCTTCTTCCAAAACTTTTTCCTTCGCGCTGAGTCGCTGACACGTCAGTCTGACTAGACCTAATCTTGAGGAAGCAATAGAAGATTATATCTCGCCCCTTTCTCGTTTCATTTCCTAATTCTGCGTCTGTGTTTCGTGATCAGGCGCGGCTGGTCATTAAAGGCTCTTAGGCGGAGCCTCTCCTGAAAGATTCTATAAATATACATACCGTATTTAATTGAGGAATTTATAATTTATATTGATTGGAAACATTTATAAATTTCACTCAATTCATTCAGTCACGAGTCAATATATTTGGAACTGTTGATAAAGAATGTTTTTCAGATGGATAGTAGCGCCGTTAGGCTGCGCCTTCGATGTCCCATTCCTTCCTATGTAACAGGGACGGGAGGCGTGGTTATGAAAGCCCCCATTCGTTTCAATTGTATCGCTTAAGGCTCAGGCGACTACAGCCTAAGCCAGGCTTGCCAACGACGACAAGATATTCTTATTCTGTGGAATGCATTCAAAGTTGTTCAAGGAGACTGAAACCACTCTCATGAAAGTATATCTTTTCCCTCTTTCACTCTTCGAACGATTAATAATGACAAGTTACCAGAAACAGTTAGATATGACTAATAAGTGATAATCATTATTGAGAACTCAAATGGTATCCCTTAATGTATAATAACTAAAATATTTCCGCCAGATAGCACCATGAGGTGGCAAGGGTTAGCAGAGCCATCTACCGAGACTTAAGGAAAGTATTCTGTTTAAAATATGCCACCGCCCATGCTGCGTATTCGTAAACAAGTGTTCGCGCGTTAAAATCGTTGGTGTAACTTAATTAGTTCATTAATTATGTTGTTTGTCAGTGGCAAGTCTTAATTTGCGTGTTATGGACTACAGTTAGGGTTGCCATTGCATTTTTTAAATCAAGGTCGTCAAACGTTGTAATAAATAATACACATAAAGCAAGCCTCCGTGGCCTAGGCGGCAGCACAACGGTCTCTCACCGCTGAGTCCGTGGTTCAAATCCCGGTCACTCCATGTGAGCTCTGTGCTGGACAAAACGGAGACAGACAGGTTTTTCTCCGGATACTCCGGTTTTCCCTGTCTAAATTTCATTCCAGCAACACTCTCCACTATCATTTCATTTCATCTGTCATTCATTTCATCATTGCCCCGAGGAGTGCGTCAGGCCTCGGCAGCCGGCACAGTCTATATCCTACTGATGGGGGGGCTTCATTCATTCCATTCCTGACCCGGTCGGAGACTGGAAGCAGGCTGTGGATTTTCATTTTCATGTATTAAATAAGCATTGCATAATCAAATGCACATATCATATAGGCCTATGGCACCAGCAACTTACAAATGCTTTTCATTTGAACAAACCTTTGCAAACATATTTTATTTGTAAGTACCTTCTGATAAAATTCACTACAATTTTCGTCATAATTGTAATATGTGAACAATGGAGTTTGTTTGTATAATCTCTCCAATTGATATTCTCTCCGTAAATGCATTGGAGGGGGAAATGCTGAGTATTAACTTCACAAGGACTACGATACTCCTTAATGTTGTTGCCCCTAATATATCTATAACATGTATCCATATATCTAACACAGACATAGAAGTCATTTTCTCTTTCAAACTTGCACCTGTATCACCAGAAAACAAGCTAGATATTACAATCAATTCTGAAGCGGGCCTTTTTGAAAATTGGTGCAAAATTGAATATACTATCAAATGAACCAAAAAAACGGAACATTTGGCGTTCCGTTAAAGATTAAAACAGAACGCGGAACAAAACAAGAAACAACGGAATTGTTCCGGGTAAAACGGAACGTCTGGCAGCCCCAGCTACAGTAGTGGTACGTGTATGTCAACAAGACAATGAATTCAGTTAGTAGCGTATCGGGCAAAAATCTCGACCACGAAACTAGGCTGATTGTGAAGGGTCACAGGAGAGGCATAGCGGTGTTTCTATACCCTAAAACGAGTGAAAACATTTTTACGAAACACAATGAAGGAAGGCCGACTGTGCACTTGCAATGTGTTCCACAGAAAAGGAATTGTTGGAGTCACCGAACTTCAATGAGCTTGTCATTGACCACTTTGCAGCTCTAAAGGAGAGGAGGGCAGACTTCACTTACAAACCTATGAATTAAAGGTCATGTGTTTATATAAAGTAATAGCAAGTAGCTTCACTGCTCTTAATATCTACAATTGTGTTTATTTATTTGTTTCCATTTATCCCTCAAGATCGGGTTCACTTTCGGACTATGTTACAGATCAATTCCCTTACAGGTCTAGCTGGTAAACACAGTATTTTCTAAGTAAATTGCGATTGTTTGGTAGTGTACAACCGTGAAACAGACTCCTCTGATCGGGACTAATTAGAATGGGGAGTAGGTTAAATTAGAAACGGAATGCATTGCCTCTTCCTGAATGTTGAAACTAGGTAAGTACATTCATTTTAATTAGGGAAAAAAAATGCTTTATAAAATAACATAATGGTGCCAATCTGTAAGTCTGTTCTGAGCTCCCCCACCTTTCACCGTGAAATTAAAAATCCTGCAGCCGTGTATGTGGGTGTCGTATAATGCGTTATACCAGCATTTTGCCACTACGTGCTGAGCCTTCCCCAGCTCCAACACCACGAGCCGCGGCTGTTCGTGATTGAGTGATTGAGTGTTCCTATAACATTCACACTTTATTCTACAATGCCACGAAAGCATTCTCCGTCAAGGAAACGTTCCAGAAGAGGCCGCGCAGCAAAGACTACGTGGGAGAAAAGAAAACAACAAGAAATCACCGTGAATGTTTCAAACGATTCTGCTCAATTTGAAGACTCCGAAGAAATATTCAACAGATTGTTAGTTGAAAGCACTCCCCCAATAGGCCACGATGCAAGTCGGCAAGTAAACTATTGTTACAATATATAAATTATTAATTAATTAATTAATTAATTAATTAATTAAAGTCCTTTCAAATTAATTAATTAATTAATTAATTAATTAATTTGAAAGGACTTGTCATTTTTTAGTAGATTACCTACTTGTAAAACGTGTTGTTGTTGCTTATTTTAGGGACTGAGACATCGCGGTCATATAGCCCCATGTATTTTTGGGTGTGTATGGAATTTATGTGATTACATGTGTTAATGTGATGCCTGTACTATTGCGTGAATTTCTAAATTGGGGATAGGATTGCTTTTAGAGAGGAACCATCCCAGCATTAGCCTGGAGTTAGTTTTAAGTCGTATTTGCTTTCTGTATGTTAATAATAATAAAGGTAATATTTTTTAACATTGTGTGATTTCAGGTATGAAGATCAAGATTATTCCATAAATTTTCCAAACGATTCAGGAAGTAATACAGACGATGACAATGAGTCTGATTGTGAAGTACCACCTATGGTAATTGAAAGGAATACTGAGGCCAACGAATTGCCTCCAATGGGGCGACGCATCGTTGATATTGGTCACGTTATGAAAGAAATAGAATTAGTAACGATCCATTCCAAACACTGTACATTGGGAAAATACAAATACAAAAAAATGGATTATATTGTACATGGATTTATTATTGTGATAACTGCGGAAACGAATATGCTGTAACTTCCGAGCCTGTTTGCCAAAAAATGGAAGTGAACGATGCTCTGGTGTGGGGAGCTATGGCAGTAGGTATCGGGTTTTCTCAAGTTGAGGAAATGTTCGGTGTTTTGGACATACCGATCGTGGACCACAACAGCTACGCAAACCATGAAATACAAGTTGGTGATGTAAGTACTGTATATTGATCCATATTTCCTTATGACCTATATATTATAATCAATTCTGAATAAGTGGTTTCAGTGAATTATGAATACTATTATTTTGTTGTTGTTCATTACTAGATGAAAATTATGCAAAAAAAGCCTCTCTTCAAACATTTCTATATTAAGACAATTTTAAACATTTTATTCAAAACATATTTAAGATTTTAAAATAAATACATTCCGTAAATTATAATCCCGTCCAAGCAATCATTGCTATTGTTGTTATTAATATTATTATTATTTTCTTTCTAAAGGTTTGGAAAGTAGCTCTCATACGTAAAATGAAGGAAAATCCAGAAGAAGAAAGACGTATTGCCATTGAAGAGAACTACTATTTGAATGGCGTTCCGTACATATCTGTTATTGGCGACGGAGGCTGGGCGAAGAGGTCGTATGGACATGGGATGAGCTCACTGAGTGGTGTTGTAAGCATTTGGGAAATATTAAAGTGATTTCACGTATTCCTTTCATTGCAAAATTGCGATGTTTACTTTTGCTTAGCTAAGTCACACCACTGTGTCTACATGGCATCTTGGTCCCTGGAGAAAACTACATGGAAGCCCAGGTAGTATTTTCAAGGCGAAAATTGTCGCCAGAGAGAAAAGACGATCTCGAAGGGCAGTGGCATTTTCTCAAAAACCGCCAGTAGAAGAGACGAAAGTGTGATGAAAACTATGGGCCACTAGCACAGTTGCCTGACGTTGAAGATGAAGTTCTTGAGACAAGAATGATCAACTTCTCAAAGAAAATGGCCGATGAGGTACAAACGGTAGTCCTATTGAGGTATCAACTCTTGGACAACACACTAACCCCATGTGGCACGACCAAAGAGGGAATCGCTTGACAGCTTCCAAGTTTGGGCTAGTCATAACGTTTATCTCACACCCCTTGCCACGATCTTGTAAAATCAATTTTGTATCCCAAAAATCTCACCTCAGTTTCCGTCAAATTTGGAAGAGATAATGAGGACGCTGTGTTGAAAATGTACGAAGACAAAACTGGCAACATGGTCACCAAGTGTGGGTTCTTCGTAGATCAAGATCATTCATTTTTAGGAAACAGTCCTGATGGTTTGGTTGCTTGTGATGGCCTCGTAGAAGTAAAATGCCTTGCGTCCGTCACTGAATCAGATTTGAGAGACGAGGTGACTAAAAAAAAAGATTGTGCTTGGAACTGTCAGAAGGAAAATTGCAATTGAAACGAAGCTGCAGCTACTTCTTCTAGGTCCAAGGTCAATTGAATATCACCAGGAGAAAATGGTGCGACAATGTAGTTTATACGAAGAAAGGAGAACTATTCGTAGAAAGGATAGAAAAGAATGAGATATTATGGCAAAGAAAAATGCTTCCAAACCTGGTACAATTTTATAAGGAGTGTATTTTGCCAGAAATTCTAGACAGTCGAGTTGTTCGAGGCATGAAAATCCGAGATCCCTTATTTGTGCTAGAGGAACAACGACAAAAGCAGGCGACAAATAATACTGTTACGGCTGTGAGTTTGTGTCATCGCTCACCGCATGAGTCACAACTGCCCCAGGGCTGGGCTGTGGCCTGCCTCCTGTATTGCGTGCGCCTTATGCAACAGGGCTACTAGGACAAAGGGATAGTCCAGAATATTCGTGACTGGACCAGCGATGGAAACCTCGAGAAGCCGTGAACCCTGGATGGATCTAGAAGCTTTTATTGAGTCACCGGCCTGCTATATAAGTGCGACCTGTCAAGCAGTGGTTGTTGTTGTGTTTTACGAGCTAGTGTGAGCGATTATCCTGAGCGACAGATGTGTGGTGACTTGCGAAACCCCTAGTGGAGCGGGGAAGTGAGACTCCTACAGAGGAACTGTGTCTTGAGCGAGTGTGTTTATTTCCAGTGCGACAGAAGTGATTGTGCTACATTGTGAAACAGTGTGTAGTACGGTGACAGGCTGGGTGCAGCTATTTCCACTAGCGTACGGGACCGGACTCATTAGCGAAGAGGATTAACTGTGGTCTGTTGACAAGTGAAAGGGGAAGTGTTCTCGCCGTAAGGAAACTGGAGTAAGGTAATAATTGCTTGTATTTACTGAAGAGTGCTGTATCCTTCTGGCCGCAATAAAGTTAATTATTTCTTTAAGCAGTAATTGGTGTTGTGCTTCCTACCCACCGTAATCCAGTTAACAAAGGTGCCACTAGGGGATGGCACGCAACAACTGGTGTCAGAAGCCGGATTACGAACTCAAGCACAACACCTGACGGTCCTGGTTTCAAAACCCGAGCAGGTCATTTTCTCTAATTTTCCTGTGAGTGCATGCCCTTTACAAGAAAAACAACTAAAATGGAGGAGAAATTGGCAACATTGCTAGAAAAGTTAAATGGCATGGAAACCAAGATGGAGGACGGCCAGAAGAATTTAACCAAGGACCTAACTGCCAAACTAGAAGACGGCCAGAAGTAGTTAGCCGAGGACCTAACTGCCAAACTAGAAGACGGCCAGAAGAAGTTAGCCGAGGACCTAACTGCCAAACTAGAAGACGGCCAGAAGAAGATGGAAGACGGTCAAAATAAGCTAGCGGAGGACCTGAAGAGGATAGAGGACGGCCAGAAGAAGATGGAAGACGGTCAGAATAAGTTGACACAGGACCTGAAGAAATTAGAACTGGGTCTGCGTGAGGAAGTCACGGCAGTGGAAAAGAAGTTCGACGCCTTACAAGTGGAAGTTGCCGAGCTACGCCAACGCCCGCTGATGGGGGTGGAGGAGAAATTCAACGCCTTGCAAGTGGAAGTTGCCGAGCTGTGCCAACGACCGCTGATGGGGGTGGAGGAGAAATTCAACGCCTTACAAGTGGAAGTTGCCGAGCTGTGCCAACGCCCGCTGATGGGGGTGGAGGAGAAATGTAACGCCTTACAAAAGGAAGTTGCCGAGCTGCGCCAACGCCCACTGAAGGGGGTGGAAGAGAAATTCAACGCTCTACGAGAGGAAGTTGCCGAGCTGCGCCAACGCCCGCCCACCGTTACACCGGGAATATCAGGAACGGGACATAGCAGAGTGACGCCCCCAACCTTCGACGGAAAGGTCCCGTGGAGCACCTACTTACGTCAGTTCGAGGCGGCCTGTTCCATAAATAACTGGAACAACACAGAAAAGGCTACAGGTCTCATCGTAGCGCTGAGAGGTGACGCCCTTAACGTCCTTCAGGCCATCCCGACTGGATCCCAGGACTACGCTTCCCTGATCGCCCATATGGAGTCCCGATATGGAGATAGCCATCTTCGGCAGGCCTATCAGATGCAGCTCCGGACCCGGGTACAGAAGAACGCGGAAACCCTGCAGGAGTTCGAGATGGATATCACACGCCTCGTAAGGCTCGCCTACCCAACAGCGCCGGCCGACTTTCTGGAGCAGATAGCGACGCAGACTTTCACCGACGGGCTACGGGACTCGGACACTCAACAGGCGCTGCGTCTCGCGCGCAATAAGACCCTGGCAGATGCACTGAGCCTCGCACTTGAGTTCGAGACGGCAAAACAGGCATCTAGAATGCACGCGCGGGTGCGTCAAGTGGACGTCGACGAACCAGCAAAAACCAACAAGACCAAGCCCCTGGCCGATGAACTGATGGAGGCGCTAGGCCGGTTCTTCAAGAGTCGCAGTACCACCAACAAAAACGTAGCCGAAGAACGTCCGGAGAGGCGGCCCGGAAGAGGACTACCGACCTGCTGGACCTGCCGTAAGAGAGGCCACCTGAGCAAGGACTGCGGTGATCGCCGCCGCCAAGGGTTTCCGTCGGGACAGTCAGTCGTAGGGAAATCGCGCGGCCCAGGAAAGCAAGTATCAGCCAGCCTTGGGGGGCAAAGGTTGGCTTGTGACAGTCGTCAAGCCCCGGCAGTCCATGTTCGTGTGACGCAGTTACGGAGGGATAATAGCAGCCTGATGGTCGACGGAGTCGTCAACGGAGAGAGCTGGCCCATGCTAATCGACACGGGAGCATCGAGGACCATCGTCAGTCCCACCGTGATCCCGAAGTGGAGAGTGCAACCCACACAAAGGAACCTCCAGCTAATAACCGCGACCGGAGAGACCGCACCGGCACATGGCGAAGCATCACTGGAGTTCGTCATTGGTCGACGGGCGATAAAGCATCCAGTGCTTGTGGCTGACGTATCAAATGAAGTGATCATCGGACTGGACTTCCTGGACCAGAACAACATCATCTTGGATCTGAGTACCAACACTCTGCATTTCGGAGGTGAGGAACTTGCTTTGCAACCTGCGCACGAGTCCATCAACGCACGAGGAGTAAGGTTGAGAGAAGACGTCATCGTTCCCGCCAGGACGGAGGTCAGCGCTGCCGTAATTGTCGACGGAACTGCTGAGGGAGTGGCGGCTGTCATCGAGCCAAAATATGAGGACATCCAGACATAAGGATTGCTAGTTGCCAAGACCCTCATCAACACGACGTCTCGGCCGTACGTCCGCCTGTCCAACCTGAACGACTACGACATTACGGTTCACCGGGACACCAACCTAGGAGTCTGCGAGCCCGTTACCTGGATTGCCCGCATCACAGATACGACAGACGGACACCTGCAGACGGACAACCGAAGAAGACGCACACTGCCAGAAGAACTACAGAAGCTGTACCAAGGATCCCAGGACCATTTAGACGAGGAACAATCACGCCAACTTCAGGACCTGCTACGCGAATTCCAGGATGTCTTCTCCGTGGGGAGCAGAGACTTCGGCAGGACAAGCTTGGTCCAGCACAGAATCGACGTTGGGGACAGCGCACCGATTAGGGCCCCATTCCGACGTGTCCCGCTCGCCAAGCAAGCCGAAGTCGACCGGATGGTAGAAGAGATGAAGGAGAAAGGGGTGATCGAGCCATCACATAGTCCTTGGAGTTCTCCGGTCGTGCTTGTGAAGAAGAAGGACGGTTCCACCAGGTTCTGCGTGGACTACAGGCGGGTGAACGACGCCACGAAGAAGGACAGCTACCTTCTACCCCGGATCGACGACACGCTGGATACCATATCAGGGTCAAAGTGGCTCTCCACCTTGGATTTGAAGAGTGGCTACTGGCAGATGGAGGTCCACCCTAAGGACCGCGAGAAAACGGCGTTCTCTGTGGGCAGCGGGCTCTGGCAGTTCACCGTCATGCCATTCGGTCTGTGGAACGCCCCTGCGACCATCGAAAGGCTAATGGAGTCCATTCTGAGGGGACTACACTGGAAGACCTGCCTGGTATACCTAGACGACGTCATCGTTCTGGGGAGGAGCTTCGAGGAGCACTACATCAACCTGAAGGAGATCTTGTTGAAGCTACGGGCTGCCAAGCTGAAGTTGAGCCCCAAGAAGTGTCAGCTCTTCCAGAAGGGGGTCCAGTACCTTGGGCATATCGTCTCCGAGGAAGGGGTGCGCACCGACCCAGAGAAGACCGCAGCTGTGAGGGAGTGGCCAGTTCCGAAGGACAAGTCCCAACTACGAAGCTTCTTGGGACTCTGCACTTATTACCGTCGCTTCGTGAGAGGATTCGCTGACATCGCCAAACCGTTACATCGACTGACTGAGGAGGACCAACTCTTCACGTGGACAGCAGAATGCCACAGTGCCTTCGAACAACTCAAGCAGGCTCTGTGCACCGCACCTATTCTGGCCTACCCCAGACCTGGAACAAGGTTCATCGTCGATACCGATGCCAGCGACTTTGGCATAGGGGGAATCCTGTCGCAAGTAGTGGACGGCGAGGAGAGAGTAGTGGCCTACTTCAGCAAGGCCTTGTCAAAGCCAGAAAGGAACTACTGCGTCACCAGGAAGGAGCTGCTCGCCATCGTGAAGACCATTGAACACTTCCACAAATACCTGTACGGGCAAGAATTTCTCATCAGGACCGACCATGCATCCCTGCGGTGGCTCCTGAACTTCAAGCAGCCCGAGGGTCAACTCGCGCGGTGGTTAGAGAGGCTTCAACAGTACAACTTTGAGATTCAGCACAGGAAAGGCCAACTGCATTCTAACGCCGACGCCCTGTCACGAAGACCGTGCCCCGAAGACCGCACCTTCTGTGCCCGAAGGGAGGAGAACACCGGGATACTGTGCCGACGGACTACTGTGGAACTTCAAGGGAACTGGAGCCGCGAATCTTTCACGCGGGCACAAGCAGAAGATGATGACCTGGGACTGATAGCCGAATGGAAGAGGGCCTGTGTCCCCAGACCCGGGTGGAACATTGTGAGTGACTGCAGCCCGAAGTTTAAGTCCTACTGGGCACAGTGGGACTCGCTGATTGTAAGGGATGGCCTCATCTGCCGTACCTGGGAGAGCACCGACGGGAAGACATCTCGGGAACAAGTCGTCGTTCCAAAGGCTATGACGGAGGAAGTCCTGAAGGAAGTTCATGGAGGATCATCTGGTGGACACCTAGGGATAAAGAAGACCCTGGAGAAGCTGAGAGAGCGGTTCTACTGGATCGGATGCCGAACAGACGTGGAGAACTACTGCGCGAGGTGCCACGATTGCGCAGCCAGCAAGGGCCCAGGACGAAGACGACGGGGTCCACTGAAGACCTACAACGTGGGCGGCCCCATGGAGAGAGTGGCCATCGATGTTGCTGGGCCATTCCCGTTAAGCGAGGCAGGGAACCGCTACATATTAGTCGTCAGCGACTACTTTACCAAATGGCCGGAGGCGTATGCGCTCCCTAACCAAGAAGCCGCGACGATTGCAGAGACCCTGGTGAAGGAATTCGTCAGCCGGTACGGAGTACCCCTGGAGCTGCACTCCGACCAAGGGAGGAACTTCGAGTCGCAGGTGTTCCAGAACCTATGCCAGCTGCTGGGAATCCGGAAGACAAGAACAACGCCGCTACACCCTCAGTCCGACGGGATGGTAGAGCGATTCAATCGCACCATCGAGAACCATCTCCGAATAGTTGTCAGCGAGCACCAGAGGGATTGGGACAAGCATCTTCCACTATTTCTCCTGGCCTACCGCGCCGCCGTGCATGAAGCCACCGGGTGCACACCAAACCGGCCATGTTTGGGAGGGAGCTCCGTCTACCTGTCGATCTTGCCTTCGGCCGACCTGGGAATGATCCGATCCCGGTAAGCCAGTATTGTCAAGAACTGGTCGACCAACTGGAGGACGTACACGCGTTCGCGAGGAGGAAACTGCGCATCGAGACCGACCGAATGAAGACCCGATACGACCAGCAGACGGATGCCGGCGGATTCCACGAGGACGACCTGGTCTGGCTCTTCAACCCATTACGGAAGAAAGGCCTGTCACCCAAACTGCAGAAGTCCTGGGAGGGCCCGTACCGAGTCGTGAAACGGATCAACGATGTCGTCTACAGGATCCAGCGGAGCCCGAGGGCGAAGATGAAGATCGTGCACCGAGATCGCCTGGTAGCCTACGGAAGGACACAGACGGACCAATGATTGATCGGGACGATCAGCCTTTTTAGGAAGGGGGTGGTGTTACGGCTGTGAGTTTGTGTCATCGCCCGCCGCATGAGTCACAACTGCCCCAGGGCTGGGCTGTGGCCTGCCTCCTGTATTGCGTGCGCCTTATGCAACAGGGCTACTAGGACAAAGGGATAGTCCAGAATATTCGTGACTGGACCAGCGATGGAAACCTCGAGAAGCCGTGAACCCTGGATGGATCTAGAAGCATTTATTGAGTCACCGGCCTGCTATATAAGTGCGACCTGTCAAGCAGTGGTTGTTGTTGTGTTTTACGAGCTAGTGCGAGCGATTATCCTCTGCGACAGATGTGTGGTGACTTGCGAAACCGCTAGTGGAGCGGGGAAGTGAGTCTCCTACAGAGGAACTGTGTCTTGAGCGAGTGTGTTTATTTCCAGTGCGACTGAAGTGATTGTGCTACGTTGTGAAACAGTGTGTAGTACGGTGACAGGCTGGGTGCAGCTATTTCCAGCTAGCGTACGGGACCGGACTCATTAGCGAAGAGGATTAACTGTGGTCTGTTGACAAGTGAAAGGGGAAGTGTTCTCGCCGTAAGGAAACTGGAGTAAGGTAATAATTGCTTGTATTTACTGAAGAGTGCTGTATCCTTCTGGCCGCAATAAAGTTAATTATTTCTTTAAGCAGTAATTGGTGTTGTGCTTCCTACCCACCGTAATCCAGTTAACAAAGGTGCCACTAGGGAATGGCACGCAACAATACCAACAAACGAAAGAAGAGGAAACCACTGACACATTCACAGACAAGAAAAACATTAACCACCTGGGTGTGTAGTGGCTAGCGCTCTTGGCTGACGCCCTGGAGGTCCGGGTTCGATTCCCGGCTCTGCCAGGAGATTTTAATACTGTTGTGAGGGCTGGAACGGGATACACTCAGTCTCGTGTGATAAAACTCAGAAGAGGAGGGTTCAATTCCTACCTCAGTCATCCTGGAAGTGGTTTTCTGTGGTCGGGGTGGTTCCTAACTTAAGGCCACGGCCGCCTCTTTATGTTCTATCCCTAATTTACAACTGCACACAGTGGTACAGCCATCACAATAACATAGGTTACACACACCTAGATGCGCGGGGCTATATGACCACGATGTCGCAGCCCTAAAATAAGCAACAACAGGAAGCTAATATTGTTGAATGATACTCGAACGTACTGTAAATTGTTCAGAATACGTAGCCTAAATATCTTTTTTTTTATCAGTTGCCTTGTAAGTTTCTTTGGTTTAGGAAGTGAATAATAAATTATTCTTTATTATTTAATGTGAAATAATTAATAACATAACAACTTTAACATACTTAAATATATCACTATATAGCTGCGTGTTATTGTGTTTTCCATGTTCTTGTTAGTGTGTCTATGCAGCCGATTGTCATTGAACTTGCTGCTTACATTTTAAAAATAATTTTTGTTTGTTAATAGTGCATAATTTGGGTATTTTCTGAAAAAATTTCTGAGATGGTTTCTTATTTGGAAATGATGTTATAATTTATAGTAGATTAACTTTCATTTACATACGTATGTAGCAAATATTATGTGTTTTCAGTGTTTTGGCTCTTAATTGTGAAAGTGTGTGTTTGTTTTGTTCACAGAATGTAAAATATGCATTGTACTTCATAAAATTCTGCATACGTGAACTTGAAATTTCATTACTAAATGAGCAGTCATTTTGTTTACATAAATCACCTATTGTGGTTTACTGCATTATATATATATATATATATATATATATATATATATATATATATATATATATAATGTTTTGCATTCCATTGCAGTTTTGTCAGTGCGCAATAAAAAGGTTTATGATCCATCCAAACACTTCTTTTGTGTTTTAATTTTATAGTTATATCACTGATATGCAACCACTTCTCTACAGAAAATCTCTTCCCCCTTATGGATAGTTACAAAGCGCATATGTAGTTTCGTTTCACGCGCGCAAATTTTTTTAAGAAAGAACTTTTTTGGAAATTATGAAAATGTCAAAATACTGAAACTGATATATATCTTTACATCAATTATACTATTATTATTGCGTTAAAGCTGGTAATTTACACAAATGGAATCCCGGAAACCTTATAAAATAACTGGCATTAAAAATTATGAGCAAAGTATCCCTACATTTTTTCTCTTGGTAAATATTGCAAAGAAACTAAAAAAAACTCAATGTATTTCTACATATTTATTAATTCCATTCCTTGAAACTGGTAGGTATACTTTAATTGTGTATTCATTTTATGTGTCATATATCCAGCGCAGTAAATCTGTGTTCAGAAAATATGTAGTGGATCTGAGAAGGTTACGTGGTGTCATAAAATAACTTCCCGTTGAACTGCACAATTCAAACGACAAATTGAACTTCTGAATGGCTGGAAGTACTTTATATTAATATAATTCAAGATTTTATAGTAGCTTTATATTGCGGTGTTAAAACACGCTTAAAAATATAGTTTTTTATTTCACCATCGTTTTACCCTCCAGGGTTGGCTTTTCCCACGGACTAAAAGAGGGATCCCACCTCTACCGCCACTGAGGGCATTGTCGTGGAGCTTGAAAATTGGGTCTTGGATACAACTGGGGTGTATGACCAACACTACGCCCAGGCGGCCTCACCTGCAGAGCGAACAGGGGCCTGATGAAGGGATGGGAAGACTGGGAGGTTAGGCAAGGAAGTGGGAAGGAGGCGGCCGTGGCCTTACGGTAGGTACCATCCCAGCATTTGCCATAGGACGAAGTGGGGGAAACCACGGAAAACCACTTCGAGGATGGCTGAGGTGGGAATCAAACCCCCTCTCAGTTTCAACCAAGCAAGCAAGGTGAATAGACGTGCAGTGAAGTGTAAGGAAGAATGGGAATCGCTATTCAGCAGTACCGGGCGGTCATCGGCCGCTGGCAGGCTAGAGTGAAGTGCAATTTCGGTGTCGGGAAGGTGATAGCGAGCAACGTCACTGAACAGATGGGGGTTTTCGCGATGGGGATGGTAGCGCTGGTTGTGGCGACGCTACTATTAATTGGAGGAGTGGAGTCAAACCCAGGGCCTTGTCAGCTGGGATGGCAAGAAATAGAAAAAATAAGGGAAATTGTAAAGGAAGTGTCACAAAATGACCAGATCCGGGACATTCTTCGTGAGCAATGTAAGGAATCCAAGGAGATGAAGACATGTATAAGAGAAGAGATGGGAATAGTGACAGAAAGGCTGACCGAGAATAGTAGAGAGATAAAAGAGCTAAGAGAAAAGGTGAAGATATTAGAGGTGGAGGTAAATGAATTAAGGAAGGCCAAGCTGGATGAGAGAAAGAAAAACGTCTTCATTTACGGAATAAAGGAAGATGCCAAGGAAAGCACCGAGGATCTAACATCCAAGGTGCTCCGAGTGATTAGTGAAGGCATGCGGATAAACATTGGAGTCTCAGAGATTGAAAATGTGACCAGGATAGGCCGGGGAAGGGGCACGAGGTCCGTGAAAGTGTCATTAGTTTCTTCGCTGATGGCTCGCAGAATTCTGGCGAACACAAAGAACCTGAAAGGGGAGAGGATATGGGTAAGGAGAGAAATGAGTAAAGAAGAGGCAAGCGAGCAACGGACCTTGCAGTTTCATTTAAGGAAGGCAAGGAGCTCTGGTCTCAAGGCCTATGTAAAAGGCAATAGACTGGCGGTTAGCGGCAACAACTGGGATCGGATTTGGACAGTGGCACAACTCCAGGATATGGAGAAGCAACAACAACAGGAGACTGTTAGACCTAGCAACCAGGTGGAAGCAGCTGTCTGTTCAGAGGGAAGTGCGGTGGTGATTCAACAGAGAGCATCGACCTCCAAGTCCAACACGGAAGTGGCGCGAGCAGGAACGACTAACGTCAGCGCCAGGGACACCGGACAAGTGCGTGGTTTGCAGAAAGGTGAGACTGTCAAACAACGAGTTACTAGTCTAAAAGAACCATGGGGCAAGAAAACCTTGACAGGGCAGTTTAATGTGGAGAAGGAGGTCATTTCTTCTCCAGGTGGCAGTATACTAGAGCTAGAGAAAGCTAAAGTTACTAGAAGTAAAGCTACCACCAGCGAAGAGGGTAGGGGTAAAAAATAACTAAACTGGAATATTGCTAGCGTAAATATAGAGGGTTTTTAAATAAGAGAGGGAACGATGTAGTTTTGACCCTAATAGAAGATATGCAGATTGTAGGATTTGTTGAGAGTTGGCTCCCTGTAGGTTGCGAGGTTAAAATAGATGGCTTCAATATATATACAAAACCTAAGATTAGGAAAGCAGGTACCGGTAGGTTCCCGGGGGAATTGTTGTTTTAATTAAAGAAGAGGTGAGGGAATTATCAGAATTTATTAGTTCAGAACTGGAAGAAGTAGTGTGGGTAAAAGCAGATATTAGGGGGAGGGGGAAAGGAACGGTATGTTTCGGCTTTGTCTACAACCCTCCGGAGAATTCCCCGTATGCAAGAGAAAGCTTTTTCGATGAGTTAGCTATTGAAATAAACAGAATTCAAAATATATATGAAGAGGCAGAGATTGTGCTTTTAGGGGACTTCAATGCGAGGGTTGCAGACAGAAAGCCCCTTTACAGCAAGGGGGTCGCCGAGGCCGTATGTGGGGATAGGCACAGCAAAGACAAGGAATGTAACAAGTACGGAGAAAAGATTTTGGAACTATTTGGTGCAGAAGAGCTATATATATTAAATGGTGTCTGTGTGGGGGATGAAGAAGGTAACCTGACGTATATCACAGAGATTGGAGGAAGTGTAATAGATTTAGCAATATGTTCCAGAGGAGCACTACCCCTAATTAAGAGGTTCACTGTTGAAGAATGGGGGGAATCACACCACCTACCAATTGTCGTCAACATGCAGGGAGCGGTGACAAAACCAAATCAAAAGGGAACCCACAAGTTAAAGCTATAGAGAGAAAAGTAAATAGATTCAGATGGAGGGAGGAAAACTGCAGAGAGTTCCAGAACTACTTCCAGGGAGAAAATTTTGAGCTTATAAAGGTAGGGATAAGTTTAATGATCAGTAATGATGAAATTGAAGGGGTAATACGTATGATTGAGAATGCAATTATGATGGCCGGGCGGAAAATGCGCGTGAAGGCTAGGGGAAAATTAGGGAGAATTAAAGGATGGTACAATGAATCGTGTAGAAGGAAGAAAACCGAAGTTATTAGGGCACTGAAGTTATACAAGAGAGGAGGGGATGATACGATGAGAGTAGAATTTTGTCGTCTAAGGAAAGAATATAGGGAACTGCTCAGCAAAATGAAAGATGAATGGCAGGGTAAGGAAGCAACAGCACTAAATAAGGATTCTAAAGCTAACGACTGTAGCAAAGTGTGGAGCAGTATAAATTCTTACTGTAGGGGGAGCAGAAGTGGTGGGGGGAGTTCTATTAGTGATGAAGTATGGATTGCATATTATGAGAATCTGTTAAATGCTGAAGATAATTGGAGGAATAGGGATGAGTTTGGCGTCCCGAGGGGGCTGGAGGCCGCTCTGCCTATGCTGGACCAAGTCATATCGATAGAGGAAATTAAGGAAGTAATAGCAAAAAGTAAAGGAGGGAAGTCAGGTGCTATTTCGGGGATAACAAATGAATTTTGGCAAGAGTTGAGTAACAATAGGTTCATGATGGACAGCTTGGTAAAAATCTTTAACAAAATCTTTGAAGGAGGTAGATTTCCGAGGGCGTGGCAGGAGGGAATAATTTGTCCAATATATAAGAAGCGTGGGGACAAACTAGACCCAGGCAACTATAGAGGCATAACTTTGCTTGATAATTTGAGCAAAATGTACACCGGGGTCTTATCCAAGCGTTTAATAGCATGGGCAGAGGGCTGTTCGGTGTTCTCGAGACTCCAGACAGGATTCAGAAAAGGGATGAGGAACAGTGACAATATAATGGTGGTTAAAACGGTGATGGACAAGTACATAAGAAGGAAAAGAGGTAAGCTGTATATCACAGCTATTGATTTGGAGAAGGCGTTTGATGCAGTGAGCAGGGGAGCTGTCATGGCTAAACTGGGGAAAATCGGGGTGTCACATAAAATGATACGAGCAATTGAGAATGTGTATTCCGAAGTGAAATGTGCAATTAAAACTAAAGATGATGTGATTGTAGGAGAGATAACGTCTAATATAGGATTAAAACAGGGATGCAAATTATCCCCGGTGCTTTTTTTGCTATTTATCAACGATATTTTCGATTCAAAGGGCTTTGAGCAACGGTCCAACCCTTGCTTGGACAATTATGATATCCCGGGCCTAGCTCTTGCTGATGACATCCTTCTGCTTGCTCTAACACCCTATAATATGCAATATAGTATTGACGAGATTGTGAGATACTGTGAGGACTGGAACTTAAAAATTACCCGAGTAAGACCAAAGTTATGATCTGCAAAAAGGGAGTTAAACTGGCTAAGAATGAAAAGTGGGTCATGTATGGGTCGCAGTTAGAGATGGCGAAAAAACTTGAGTATCTAGGGACGATAATGGCGAGTAATGGTAAATGGACCGAACAAATTAAAAGGGCAAAATCGAAAGGGCTAGCGGCATTGGCGAATGTTAAAGTGTTAGAGCGTAGGTTACCGAATCTTGACTACAAAGTGTATAAGAATGTGTTCAACGCACTCATCGTTTCAAGAGCACTCTATGGAGTTGAAGTATGGGGTTTAGAGGAAGGAACGAAAACCCTGGACAGTATTGTAAGTAGGTTTGCCTAGATAATTTTGGGGCTACCTAGTTGAACGGCGAATTGTGGAGCGAGAATGTTGTGTGAGGATGTAAGCATTAGACAACATATCATAAAAAAGGTCATAAAGTCTTGGATTCGTTTAAAAGCAGGTGGAGGGGGGGGATGCTTAAGGTAGCCTACCTGCACCAAATGAAGCATCAGCTAGAGGGCTACTGGGTGGACGGGGTAAGAAGTGTACTGGAAAGATTAGGAATGGGTTATCTATGGGATAGGGACTTACAAAGAGAGGAAGGTAGGGTGTGTAAGAAAGTGTGTAGAAGGGTTAATGACGTAGAGTTACAGGTGCTAAGAGAAGAGTGCACCAGTAGGAGAACCTTAACGGAGTTCTGCGAAATAAGGAACTTTATGAGCATAAAGCCTCAATGCCTAATGAAAAGAGAAATGAGAGGGATAATTTGGTGGTTAATGGGGGTGTATAAGAACAAAGCGTTGAGAGAAGTAGGCAAAGAGGACATTTGCCTGTTTTGTGGGAAGGTTATGGATGCAGCGCACCTGACCAGGGAATGCAAGGAAATTAAAATGATAAGAGCAAAGTTTGTAGACAAAGCAGATCTAAACAGAATAGAAAATGAAAATGAGTATCACACTTTAATTAAATTACTAAAAAGGGAATGGGGGAAAGCAGGTCAATTAGCAAAATATTTTAATACCATCAGGGCAATGTGGAATAAGAAAGCGTCGGATGAGATTCAGAACAAAGATGCATGTAAATTAAGCATTCAAGTACAGGAGAGCCTATCTGTATTAACTAGGTAGCCTATACGATTACTACAGTACAGCCACATATTGCTGTCTGTAGATTTTTCCTGTGAGTTAGATATTTTTTTTCCTTACTACAAAACTTATCAGACTCTTACAGTCAGTAAGGGCTCGATAGGGAAATAAAAGTAATTCTTTCTGTGATGTGTCTCCCGTGGAGAACTGTCAGAAAAAGAAGAACACTGTGTCCACATTTATGATTAAGAAAGAACTTTGTGCAGTCTCCATCAGAAAAGTTGCCCAGTGATATTGTGAATGAAGATAACTACTGCAAAGCATTATTATGTTTTGAAATAACGAGGAAGCTATGAAATGCCGAATGAACATTTGTTTTAATTATCTAACGCCATACTGTAAATTTATGTTATCTATATGTTTATTGTCTGTATGTCACGATATGACTCTCTGAGTTAAAGTGACAATTAACAAGTAGATTTGGTTAAATATACAAACCCCCTCTACCCATTTGGACCACCCGAGGCTGAGTAGACCCCGTTCCAGTCCTCATACCACTTTTCAATTTTCGTGGCAGAGCCGGGAATCGAACCGCGGACCTCCAGGATGGCAGCTAATCACTCTGACCACTACGCAACCGAGGCGACTTTAAAAAATAATATGGTACCTAATTTGACGCTATTGAAATTCTTGATCGAATTTTGAAGTTTTTCGTTCTTATTTATAAAAGTTACAACAACAAAAACGAGACACGATAGAGAAACTCTGAATACAGAATTGGATTCTACATCCCTCAATACCTAAGCAGTCATTTAGGTATATTGTCTTATTAATATTATATTTATTTTTTAATGATAAACTTTGCCAATTTTGATGTTTTTTCGATTTTCTTTTCAAAATTACAAGAAAGGAAACCTGGCGTGCTACAGAAAATCTGAACACATGGCACTTTACTTTACAATAAGTAAGTTAATATTTTCCCTTGTAGCAGAAGGAAATTGAAATGCATAGTCCTATCAATCAAACGCCCCGACCCATTTTATCCGGCTGGACGACAGATATCAAGGTTGCAATAAGCTTACGACTCGGAAACAGATCGCTGTGCGACTCGCAAGGAAGGCTTCACCTGAGAGAGGGGAAGATAGTATGCGAATGAGGAGTAATGGAAGGGAGGAGGGGAAGTCGCTATTCACATGCGGTGGCTTGCAAGGGACGGCAGTGCTGCCATCTCTTGTCCAGCGACTGTCAGCAGAAACGGTCGCACAGCCTTAACCTACCAAAACTTTGCTCTCAGAAACCCGGGAGACTCCAATTTGTCAATATTTGGCAAATTACTAATATCTACTTTGAATTTTTCAGCTATAACTCATACTGTGCAAGGCTGGTGGAGAGAGAAA
This sequence comes from Meconema thalassinum, assembly GCA_946902985.2. Lineage (NCBI taxonomy): Eukaryota > Metazoa > Arthropoda > Insecta > Orthoptera > Tettigoniidae > Meconema > Meconema thalassinum. The sequence goes on along the minus strand of OX336391.1, from coordinate 288,982,423 downwards.
GAGGTCACTCCTGACTCCTTTCAACCTGCTTGCTGCTGCCAATCGGACAGCATTTTCACAAACTCCACGGTATCGTAAGTCGTATTCCAATTTTCAAACTTCATTATGGCCCCCGGGGACAAGGATAAGGACAAAGATAGGGATGATAAGCTCATCGCCAAGCGAGCGTCCTATAAGGGGCAAATCACCCGATTTGGAAGATACATCAGTAGTGTGTTTGTAACTGTTCACGGCCCACCGCCACCGCTCCACCGCTGGAATACTAAAATGGTGATATCTCTAGAACGCATGGTTGGATTTTGACGAATGAGGTGTCATTGAACTCGGGCTGATACCCCCTTTCCAATGGACAGCATATTTCCACCCCAAAATAAAACCTACCCCTACTAGGGGGTGAAATTGTAATTTTTAAAAAAATCACTCTTTCCAATTGCAACATGTGAGAGTTTGAATGCTAATAAGGAATTAAACGTTGTTCTACATAAAGTGCATGTGTTCGGTGGGTAGCCACTATGAATTAACATGCTTGTTTTTTGTTTTTTACGCATGCCCATTCATAGCTTTTGTAAGAGGGCGGGCTTTTTAAAAGATGGCGGCTGTAGTGTAACCTAACCTAACCCAACCTAATGGGTTATTGTTGACGGGTCATTGTTGACGGATTATTGTTGGCAGGTCCATGTTGACGAGTCCCTGTGGACGGGTCATTGTTGACGAGTCATGGCTGACGGGTCCTTGTTGACTAGTCCCTGTGGACGGGTTATTGTTGATGGGTCATTGTTGACGAGTCCTTGTTGATGAGTCCCTGTGGACGGGTCATTGTTGACGAGTCCTTGTGGGCAGGTCCTTGTGGGCAGGTCCCTGTGGACGAGTCCTTGTGGATGAGCCCCTTTGGACTGGTCCCTACGGACTAGCCCATGCATTTATTTAAATTATGTCAAAGGGCCTAACTACATTTTGCGTGTAAAGCAATGTGTTGAACTGACGTTGTTCACTAATCCACGACTACTATAATGGGATAACGATATGAAAGGAAAGTGATGAAATACATGTGAACACGTGTGAGGTGACCTTATTACCGTCCTCCTTGTGAAACAAGTCACATCCTGTTTTGGTTCATACGTGAGAAAATGCAAGTTCATGTGTAATATGACCTAACACACAAGTGTACACATGTGCACGTGCACGATAAGAGCTAACAGGTCACAACCTGTTTTGACAGTGGTGGGAATAAGGGTAGAGACATGTACGAGTAGTCAAATTACTCCGGCAGACAACCCCTTTCCTATGGATAACTTATTTCCACTCCAAAATAAAATCTACCCCTACTAGAGGGTGAAATAATAATTTTTAGGTAAAAGTCGCTTTCCATGTGCAACATGTTGGAGTTTGTATGCCAATATGAAATTAAACTCGTTCCACATAAAGTGCATGCATACAACTGAATGCCGCTATGATTTATCATTTTTGTTTTTTGTTTTACGAATGCGCAATTGTTTTTTTTTTTTGTAAGAGGGCGGACTTTTTGAATAATGATTTATAGATACTTTTTTTTTACAAATTAACCAAAGATCCAAAAACTAATAGGTCATTGGCTTTTTAATATCTTATGAACTAAGAAAGCTAGGGACTTGTATGAGGGGTCGTTGGACTTGGGGTGACGCCCTGTTTTTGAATGTATTATTCATTTTTTGTCAAAAGGGCCTAACTGCACTTTCGTTAATATCTTGCTAACTAATAATAACAGAGGGTCAAGTGAGGTGTCATAGGACTTAAAATGGCCAACCCCTCCCCATGACCAATGAATTTACCCCCAAATAAAACAGCAAGGTCATTAACCTAAGATTTTATCAACTAATAATCAGAGAGGGACAAGTGAGGTGTCACAAGACTCAGGATGGCCAACCCTTTTCCATGACCAACGAATTTACCCAAAATACCCAAAACAGCAAGGTCATTGACCTAAGATTTTATAAACTTATCAGTAGAGACGGTCAAGTGAGGTGTCATAGGACTACGAATGGTTAACCCTTTCCCATGACCAATGAATTTACCCCAAAAATCCAAAACAGCAAGGTCATTGACCTGAGATTTTATAAACTAATAATCGGATATCAACATGTGAGGTGTCATAGGACTTAGAATGGTCAACCCTTTCCCATGGCTAATGAATTTACCCAAAAATGCCCAATACATGAAGGTCATCGACCTGAGATTTTATAAACTAATAATCGGATATGGACATGTGAAATGTTTACAGTGAGTGATGAAACATAGCTAGGTAGTGAAAGAATTATTGTAGGCTACATGTATGGTGACTGACAAATCTTTCACCATTGGAACTTGTTTTCAGATCAAACTGCAGTACAGAGAGAGTATAGGTTGTAGGTATGGGATAATAAATGACAAATGGTGTATACAAAATCTGATTTATCGATTCAAGAAATAAGAGTAGACAATCTTTAATTGATTGGTTAAAGAGGATAGCTAAAATCCAAAATGGTAACTATATCGAACTAAACTGATTCAAGCTGAATCAAACCCAACTAATCCGAACTTATTTTGATAGCTTATGTTGTTGGCTAATGTTGATGACATATATTGTTGGCTTATGGTGGTGGCTTATGTTGATGGTTTATGTTGTTGGCCTATGTAGATGGTTTATGTTAATGGCTTAGGTTAATGTCTTAGGTTGATGGCTTAGGTTGATGGCTTATGTTGGTGGCTTATGGTGGCTTATGGTGGTGGTTTATGGTGGCTTATGATGGTGGCTTGTGGTGATGGCTTATGGTGGCTTATGGTGATGGCTTATGGTGGCTTATGGTGGTGACTTATAGTGGTGGCCTATGTTGGTGGCTTATTTTTGGTGGTTTACGTTAATACCTTATTTGTAATGGCTTATTTGACAAGTTATTTTTGTCAATGTATTTAGAGGATTCTTCTCTTGGTCTTGGAAAGTATCTCAACCCTTTTTTTATGGTAGCATAATGCTTACCGTCATGTTTGTAAGCAACAACAACACACTAAAATTCCAAGAATCCAAAGTACTCTAAGGTTAATGATTGTCTCTCAACTCCATTCAACGCCGAATCAAAAACATTATATATTTTTCACATTTTTCAAAAAAGGTAAATTGGGGAAGTAGGCTATATGTTTAAATTAAAAATCATATCAAATCATATGCTAACTCCAACACCTACGTCTATCCCACTCTCAGTCAATATGATATTCTTCAAATTTTTCCAAAACAGTATTTGGAAAGTAGGCCATATTTTGAAAACTAATCATCCTATAAAGTCATATATAGACTCAAACTAATGGCCTTTATATCCTTAATCGTAAGACCAAAATATGGAATTTTTGACATTTTTCCAAAAATGATCATTTTAAAACGGGGCTATATTTTGGAAACTAGGAATTTTACAAGAAAGTTTGTTTAGCGTAAATGACAGGTATTTACCCCCCACTACCCACCAAGTCCCAGGTCTCTGGGACAAAATCCAAAAAAAAAAGTTCAATTTGGAAAGTAGGCGATATTTTGAAAACTAATCATCCTAAAAAGTCATATATAGTCCCAAACCAATGGCTTTTATATCCTTAATTGGTAGAACAAAACTTAACATTTTTTCAGTTTTTCCAAAAAAGTCCAATTTTCAAAATTGTCTATATTTTAGGAACTAAGAATTTTACAAAAAAGTTTGTTTAACGAAAATGAAAGGTCTTTACCCCCCTCTACCCAAAACATAAATTTCAGGTCCCTAGGACAAAATCTGTGCAGTAGGGTTGTTTTTTTGGTGGGGGGGTTCTATATCCACCTCCACCTCCACCTCCCCGCCGGTGGTTGTGTGTTTGTGTGTGGTTCATGTACTTGTGTGTGTGCATTAGCATCATGCACTAGCTTTACCTTACCCTCTATAGGTAGAGCGTTATCCCTTTCCTTTCTGACATTACCAATGACCACATTCACCCACAAGTTTTAGACTTAAACCATTGGCTTGTTTTTGGTTAAGTTTGCTTCGGTTTAGTTCGGATTAGTTGGGTTTGATTCAGCTTGAATCAGTTTAGTTCGATATAGTCACCATTTTGGATTTTAGCTATCCTCTTTAAACAATCAATTAAAGATTTTCTACTCTTATTTCTTGAATCGATAAATCAGATTTTGTATACACCATTTGTCATTTATTATCCCATACCTACAACCTATACTCTCTCTGTACTGCAGTTTGATCTGAAAACAAGTTCCAATGGTGAAAGATTTGTCAGTCACCATACATGTAGCTTACAATAATTCTTTCACTACCTAGCTATGTTTCATCACTCACTGTAAACATTTCACATGTCCATATCCGATTATTAGTTTATAAAATCTCAGGTCGATGACCTTCATGTATTGGGTATTTTTGGGTAAATTCATTTGCCATGGGAAAGGGTTGACCATTCTAAGTCCTATGACACCTCACATGTTGATATCCGATTATTAGTTTATAAAATCTCAGGTCAATGACCTTGCTGTTTTGGATTTTTGGGGTAAATTCATTGGTCATGGGAAAGGGTTAACCATTCGTAGTCCTATGACACCTCACTTGACCGTCTCTACTGATAAGTTTATAAAATCTTAGGTCAATGACCTTGCTGTTTTGGGTATTTTGGGTAAATTCGTTGGTCATGGAAAAGGGTTGGCCATCCTGAGTCTTGTGACACCTCACTTGTCCCTCTCTGATTATTAGTTGATAAAATCTTAGGATAATGACCTTGCTGTTTTATTTGGAGTAAATTCATTGGTCATGGGGAGGGGTTGGCCATTTTAAGTCCTATGACACCTCACTTGACCCTCTGTTATTATTAGTTAGCGAGATATTAACGAATGTGCAGTTAGGCCCTTTTGACAAAAAATGAATAATACATTCAAAAACAGGGCGTCACCCCAAGTCCAACGACCCCTCATACAAGTCCCTAGCTTTCTTAGTTCATAAGATATTAAAAAGCCAATGACCTATTAGTTTTTGTATCTTTTGTTAATTTGTAAAAAAAAACGTATCTATAAATCATTATTCAAAAAGTCCGCCCTCTTACAAAAAAAACAATTGCGCATTCGTAAAACAAAAAACAAAAATGATAAATCATAGCGGCATTCAGTTGTATGCATGCATTTTATGTGGAACGAGTTTAATTTCATATTGGCATACAAACTCCAACATGTTGCACATGGAAAGCGACTTTTACCTAAAAATTATTATTTCACCCTCTAGTAGGGGTAGATTTTATTTTGGAGTGGAAATAAGTTATCCATAGGAAAGGGGTTGTCTGCCGGAGTAATTTGACTACTCGTACATGTCTCTAGCCTTATTCCCACCACTGTCAAAACAGGGTGTGACTTGTTAGCTCTTATCGTGCACGTGCACATGTGTACACTTGTGTGTTAGGTCATATTACACATGAACTTGCATTTTCTCACGTATGAACCAAAACAGGATGTGACTTGTTTCACAAGGAGGACGGTAATAAGGTCATCTCACACGTGTTCACATGTATTTCATCACTTTCCTTTCATATCGTTATCCCATTATAGTAGTCGGGGATTAGTGAACAACGTCAGTTCAACACATTGCTTTACACGCAAAATGTAGTTAGGCCCTTTGACATAATTTAAATAAATGCATGGGCTAGTCCGTAGGGACCAGTCCAAAGGGGCTCATCCACAAGGACTCGTCCACAGGGACCTGCCCGCAAGGACCTGCCCACAAGGACTCGTCAACAATGACCCGTCACAGGGACTCATCAACAAGGACTCGTCAACAATGACCCGTCAACAATAACCCGTCCACAGGGACTCGTCAACAAGGACCCGTCAGCCATGACTCGTCAACAATGACCCGTCCACAGGGACTCGTCAACATGGACCTGCCAACAATAATCCGTCAACAATGACCCGTCAACAATGACCCGTCAACAATAACCCATTAGGTTGGGTTAGGTAAGGTTACACTACAGCCGTCATCTTTTAAAAAGCCCGCCCTCTTACAAAAGCTATGAATGGGCATGCGTAAAAAACAAAAAACAAGCATGTTAATTCATAGTGGCTACCCACCGAATACATGCACTTTATGTAGAACAACGTTTAATTCCTTATTAGCATTCAAACTCTCACATGTTGCAATTGGAAAGAGAGATTTTTTAAAAAATTACAATTTCACCCCCTAGTAGGGGTAGGTTTTATTTTGGGGTGAAAATATGCTGTCCATTGGAAAGGGGGTATCAGCCCGAGTTCAATGACACCTCATTCGTCAAAATCCAACCATGCGTTCGAGAGATATCGCCATTTTAGTATTCCAGTGGTGGAGCGGTGGCGGTGGGCCTTGAACTGTTACAAACACACTACTTACATCAAAGAGCTGGCTCCTTCAGAATCTCATTTAGACGTAATAAAACATCGCTTAAAAGATTATGAACGGTCTTTTGAAAATTATAACACTGTTCAGACGTAAATTGAAACATGCATGCTCGATCAAACAGACGTTCGAGTGGATGTAGAAACCCAATACTATGAAGGCCTAGGCGCTGCCTTCACAATAATACGTCAACTTGAGGAAGATCAAAAAAGGACGTTTCAGTTCCTAGTTCACCCCAAGAACAACAAACGTCGCCTCGTGAGAGTACTCATAAACCTAAACCTTTACTCCCTAAAATGAATTTGCCTCATTTTTCAGGTGATGAATCCGAATGGGATTCCTTATATGAGCTATTTTGTTCTCTTGTTCATGACAATGAGGATATTCAAGTTATCCATAAATTTCATTACTTGAGAGCAATCCTCCATAACCACGCGTTACAGCTAGTTGAAGCTCTCCCATTAAGCGCCGAAAACTACCCTATCGCTTTTAATTTACTGAAAGAAAGATACGGCAACGAACGTTTACGAATTCAGCGTCATATGAAAGCCTTATTTAACTTGCCCCCCTTACAGCATAATGACGTCACTAGCCTGCGTACCCTCGTTGATATAACCCAGCTTCATGTGAAGGCATTATCCCGATTAGATCAGCCCACTGAACACTGGGACACCTTCTTTATACATTTAGTAATTTCAAATGTCGATGCTGCCACTCTCAAAGCATGGGATGATGATTATTCATATGAATATTTAGTCGTTTTCATAAATATCAGATGTCAGCTTTTAACTGCCTTAGCTAACCAAAGTGAACCCGCCTCTTCCAATCTAAACGTCAGCCCACGTCACCCAAATCTAGACGCGAATATGCATCTGCTAGTATTCAAAAGCCTGGGTCTAGCTTTTCCAAATCCAACCCACACGTCACTGATGACAAAACTAGGTCCACCGAACACCGTATTACACGTTCTCTCGCATTAAGTACGCAAGGCGAACCTCGCAAAAGTCTTAATGATCCAATAAAGTGCAAATTTTGTAAAGTTCATCACCTTTTATACTCATGTAACTCCTTTAAAGAGCTATCAGTTGATGACAGAAGGAAATTTGTATCTCAAAATAAGTACTGTTTCAATTATCTTTCACCTAAACATTCGGCTTCTAACTGCAAATCCACTAGACTATGCTTTCATTGTAAAAAAAAGCACATCACACAGTATTGCATCGTCACGATCGACTGAGGTCATCAGTACCCTCTACTTCTAAGCAAAGTGACAATCCTAGTAAAACCAACGCGTCATCTTATATTCAAAACGCCAAGTCATTGCGTAGCGCTCAAGTACTATTGTCCACGATTCAAATCGAGGTTCAAGATAAATCAGGTAAATGGATTTGCGCCCGAGGGCTTCTCGACTCCATGGCGACCTATGATTTTGTTTCCAACTCTTTAATCAAAAAACTTGGTCTTCCAGTAACACCCACTTCTATCAATATATCAGGTATTAATAGTTTAAAATCGCAAGCTTCGCAATTTTCAAAATTAACTTTAAATGATACTTGTTAAATAAATAATTTCCTTAAACTAAACTGTCTCATTCTCAACAGTATAGGTGAAGATACCCCTAGTCACTTTGTTGACACTTCCTGCTTAAATACCCCTGCTAACTTAAGGCTTGCCTATCCTCTGTTCAATATACAAGGACCAATTGATATACTCCTAATGCAAATGTCTTCTGGAGTTGCCTACGCAAGCAAATTCGCCAATTATCTTCTAACGTTTTTGCCAGAGACACTAACTTTGGGTGGATTGTCAAAGTCCAACTCCCTCATTACACCACTCAACCTGCGTCGCAATGTCATTTCGTAAGTACCGATTTGGTACAGTTCTGGAAACTTGAAAACGCTGATTCTCCTAGTTCAACCTCATCAGAAAACGAATTCTGCGAGCAACTCGTCACTTCTACCACTACTCGCACTCCCGAAGGCAGATTCATAGTCCAAATGCCGAGACTTCTCAATCCTCCAAAACTAAGTAATTCTCAACCCAAAGCGCGTAAAGCTCTCTTCGCCATTGAGAGTAAATTTAAAAAGGAACCCCTTGTCAAACATGAATATACAGAGTTTAGGAATAGTATTCAAGTCTATATAACATGGAAGTTGTCAATAAATTTGATGCCGAATCACATCCCCCAGTCGAAACCGTCTTCTTAAATCACCATCCTGTGTGGAAAACCCCTCTTGTTAAAGACAAAATTTGAGTTGTATTCAATGGGTCATCACCTGACGCTAATGGCAATAGTTTTAATGATACTCTTCACTTCGGTCCAGCTATTCAGTCCGATCTTTCCACTATACTTTTCAATTTTCGCCTATCCCCTATAGCCGTCTTTGCAGACATAATGCAAATGTACCGTTAAGTCTTAATCCAATCTGAACAGCAAGATATTCAGAGAATCTTATGGCGCGACGAACCAAGTAAGCCTGTTCAAATATTTCGTTGGAAATCCGTTACGTATGGTCTTAAACCTTCCGCTTTCCTAGCCATCCGATCCTTACATATGCTAGCCTCTCAAGATGGTAATTTGTTTCATGTTAAAGTTTCAGAAGCATTAACATCATCCTTTTATGTCGATGATTAATCTGCAATCCTTTCAAACTCTTGAAGAAGCTTCTCTCATACCTCTTGAACTAAAAGCATTGCTAAAGAATGGAGGATTCCCACTTCATAAGTGGAATTCAAATTCATCTGAGTTCCTTGCTCAATTTCCTGTCCAAGATGTAGATCCATATTCTGTCGAAATTTGTGGCGATTCCGACTCAATAAAAACGTTAGGAGTACACTGGTGCACTCGCACTGATACTCTCATTTACAAAGTCACGCTTTCCCAAGAGCTCCCTAACCCAAAAAGGCAAATTTTGTTTGAAATAGCTAAAATTCTCGACCCGCTTCAATTTCTTGCTTCAGTTATTGTTATTGCTAAACTTTTTATGCAAGAGCTATGTTCTCTTAAGTGTGAATGGGATGAAGCCGTTCCCTCTGCTTTCCTCAATAGATGGCTTTCTTTCCGTTGTAGTTTACTTAACCTTTGGCTTAATGAAATTCCCAGAAATTAAATTAATGCTTCTTCTAATATACCCTTGGTGTTTCACGTCTTTGTCGACAGTTCTGAAAAAGCTTACGGTTGTTGTGCATACCTTGTTTGTTGCAATCCTCTAACCGAATTCTCAAGCTCGAGTCTTATTTGTGCTAAATCCAAAGTAGCCCCGCTTAAAACGATCACCTTGCCCCGGCTTGAATTGTGTGCCGCTCTCATGGCCGCAGAACTTTCTAAAAAACTGCAAAATGTTTTAAAAATTCTATTCTCCCAAATCTATTTATGGAGCGACTCAATGGTCACTCTTTCGTGGATCGCCAAATCCCCCACCCATTGGCAAACTTTCGTTGCCAATAGAGTTTCTAAGATTCAAACCCTTTCTTTGGGATGCCAATGAAGACATGTTCCTAGCGCTGATAACCCCGCTGACATTATCTCACGCGGTTGCTTACTCTCTCAGTTAGCCGTATCTCAACTGTACTGGTCCTGGCCCTCGTGGTTAGTCGAAGACTCTTCTTGTTGGTCTTCTAAACCCCCAGTTATAATGTCCAACTTTCTCGCCGCCAAAGTAGCTAAATCCACTGCTTCGAGTCTTATCTCCAGCGTTTCATTTCCCTTATTGTCTCGTTATTCCTCTTTTCATAAACTAATTCGGATTTTTGCTTATCTTCTTAGATGGAAATATCTCGTTGTAGACCAACCTGTTCTTCCTAAATCGCATCCAACTAATCATGAATTAACCCTCGCTACTAGCAAAGTATTGCAACTCCCACTTACTTCCTTTAACCCCTGGTCATTTCCTTATTTGTAGTTCTATTTCCACCCCTCCCCCCCCCCCCTCCCTTCTGCCTAACTCTCACAGAGATTCCCGCTTGCCTATTTTTTGGCGTAAGATTGAAGCCCTTCGTAATTCTTTCTGGAAAAGGTGGAAGTACTCAACTTCTTTACAAAGGAGACAAAAGTGGCTTCTTTCTAATCCTGATATCAAGGTGGGTACCCTGGTCCTTATAAGGGAGGGGGCGTGGTGGCTCAGCGGTCTAGCTGTATGCCTCTCACCAAGGCGGTCCGGGTTCGATTCCCGGTCAATGCATGTGAGATTTTCGAAGTGAAATGCCATGTCCTGTGGTTCGGATTCCACGTAAAAAGGAGGTCCCGTGGCTCTTAATCACAAGATTCACGGTCACGTAAAACTACAATCTTCCTTCCTTTCCTTATAAGGGACCCTTCTCCCCCACGAGTTTGTATCTCCGGCAGAGTGGTGGAATGCTATCCGGAAAGGGATGGAAAAATCAGGAAGAAAGCACTTACATCTTCTCCTGCCATGGAACAAGTTTCTAACTTTTCCTATGCTAAAGGTTTTAAATAGCGATTCATACCCCCTTATGCCCCTCATCACGGAGGCACGTGGGAATCTTGTGTTAAGCTTACCAAACGTCATCTAAAAAAGGTCTTAGGTAATCGTATTCTAACCTATGAAGAATTTAACTCCCTGTCCATCCTAGTCGAAGGTGTTGTCAATTCTCGCCCTTTGACCCCGCTCTTCAAATGATGAAAATACAAAGTTCATCAGGATCACAATGAAGCTGCGCCTAGAAAGGTGGAGGCGTTATCGGAGAACATTTCAGATGGAACTCCGCGACTAAAACGAGCAACAGCTGATAGGAAATACGAAGTAGAAGCATTTGTTACTAGTTCCAGATGGATCGCACCAGTAACCATGCAGACGAAGAGAGAAACATAGAGTTTTCCAAACAATTTGCGTTTGGCTTCAGGCGAATTACGCTGATATTGAAATGAAACCCACGCCAGTTAAAGCAAAAGGACGGCTAGGGGAAGAGCGGAAGGAAGATAGATCGCCCATAATTTGAGTGCTAACCTTAGGTTTTACCTTAAAAAAAGGGATGCATTTGTGTATAACTGAAGAAACTTCATGAACTCCACTTATTATCCAGTATATTTCCCTTATTAAACAAAGCACGGTGCGAGTACCAACATGCAGATTTCGATAATGGAAGTCACCTATAATCAGAGAAGTTACGTGATGTTTGGAAGGCAAAATGACAGGGTGCTTCTTATCTTCAGAAAGCGAAGAATGAGAAAGCCTTCCGCCTACTCTTAGTAACCCATTTTCATCAAGGAAGGGGGCCAGGGCTTTTAGGTGACAAGATTTCGAATGATCTTTCTTAGCTGAGAGCAAAGACAATTCGATAGGGAAAGCTTCTTGCAGGGACGCAATTATGACCCGTGATTTCACCGATCGCTATCTGTCTGACGGTGGCCTTGTGGACATAGGGTTGATCAATACACTACCTCTCTATTATATCTGCGCGGGGTGTGAGTACTTTCTTTCTTTCTTTCTTTCTTTCTTTCTTTCTTTCGTCTGATGTTTGGATCGTTATTCTATGCTATTTCCTTTGGTTCTTGGTTCCATGGTTCATTATAAGTACGGCATCGTATTGAACTTGCATTCACTGCCATGTGAATGTACGTTCAGTCCACGCCTCTGATATATTTCTCTCCTTCTTGATCTACCATTACTCTGGTCATATCTCATCATCCCCTAGTCCTGTTACATTGGCCCAGCGCAGGACTAAAAAGGGGCACGTTTCCACTGCTGCTACAACAACAAGAAAGGTAAGATCGTTTCAAGCTCCCACTTATTTTAGTTAATTCACGGGCTTTGCTCAGTATAATTAGCTTTTATATCACTGTTTCTTTCTTATTTTGATTTGGATTCTCTTCCTCTTTGCCTACAATCGTTTCCCCTCCTAAACCTTTCTCCTTTTCTTTCAATCATCATCCCTCAGGTAGTGTAAGCTCCGGATTAACCTAGCACTGATACAAACCAGTGCAATGATAACCATAAATAAAGCAAACAGTGCCTTATGTTTACAGCAGCAGTTGCGGACGTTGACATAGATGTCATAGTACGTTTTTGCAAGATGAATCAGTGGAATGTGTAGTATCGTTCCCATCAGACACATATGTTAGTGGCCTCGAATTGATGACAGATTATCCGTGTGTCAGCACTGTCAATATCTATTCATACATCAGAGCAGATCAATAAGAAAATAACAGGAATTGACGAGGAAGCGATACATACTAGAAGTTAGGTTAAGGTAATGAAAAACACATGAAGTTACGGTAAGATAAAGGATGAATGATGGTGGCGTTTATGTCAGGGACATAAGAGGAAGAGAGGGATTCGTTAAGGGAAAAGTTAGTATGCACGTACAGTGCAAGGTTAAATTGGGAAAATAAAAATGTTAAGGGGCTAGGCAAGGGAGTCAGGAAAATGGGCGTACCGACAAAGAAGTGAACGGTATCCCGTATAGCCCAGAAGATACAGAGAAAGTGTTTTTTTTAGGAGGGACAAAGGTTAAAAGAATAAGTACACGTAGGACTGACGTAAGTGAACTAAACATGAGACAACAAATACCAGAAGGGTAACGTACAGCAATAAATAAGTAAAATCCATCAAGATAATTTACTGTAAGGAAATAGAAAACAAGCTGAGTGCAGTAGAGGAAGATACGTACGATAAAGGGGGACTTAGGTAGACACAAAGACTTGCGTGAGAAAAGACGCAATCATATGTAATAAAGGAACAAAGGTAAGGGAAAATATATGTGGTGTACGGCATAGGCCTTACTTGGGGCAAGGAAACCACGAAGATGGAAGTTGTGACCACCAGCTCTAGATATCATAAGTGGACCAGGGTACAATAGGGAGGTCGCTTCAATATGGTCGAGACTTGGTCGAAATTTGGGATGATGTCCATACGTTCTACCCTGGAGATGTTCGCCATGGTGTAGGAACCTGTTGGGTCATGGCGGGTGACATTCGAGGATTGATGATCCAGAAGTGATGAGTACAAAACATTGATTTATTAATGTAGTTTTAGATAGATTTTGGCTGGGAACAATGTAAATATTTTCTTGTGTTTTGATTTTAAAGTTAATTTTGTGTGTAGGATTTTTCTTGAATCCGCCACTCATATGTAAATTGTGTAGTGTGCCGTGACTACTATTTGATTGTATAATTATTCAAGTGTAATGTAATTCATGTACTGCGTGTACAATGATTGTAATATTTTGATTTTGCGAGGACATGAGCTACAGATTAGGTGACAAGTTTAGCTGATATAGAATAAAGTAATTATAGAATTCGGGAGGAAAGAATCTATTTGATGTTGCTGTTTAAATAAACAGGCTACTCTTATTATTTTTGGATTGCCTTAGTTGCAATATTTTATTTGAGAAGAACCGTCTGTTCTGTAATGAAGTTGTTTTATTTGAAGAGAGTCTTTTTATCTTTCCGTCGAGTCTTAAATCTGATACGAGTGTGAGTGGACTATATTTGTGATTTTTTCTAAGTGAAGTCAAACCCATGGTGTGTCATGTGTCTTATTGTGTGTTTATTTGCGCGGGCGATTTGGCATTGTGACCATATCCTCGACTGCTGCATTATGGACGACAGGTGGTGTTTTTCGAGGACCCTGATCGATCCCAACGTGTCTTATAATTCCGAGAGAATTATTGGGACCATATTGATAATTTTGTTGACACACACATATTCGTTTTGATTAAGAACAGGTGTTGGATCTGCGTCACTGCTGCGGAGTGACCCAGGATGTTATTGTGCACACACGGTGATTCACAGGCGACGTTCCACGGTAGCGCATAGATCTAGGATAAGACTCACTAATGATGGTAGGGGAGGCCGGCTCAGCCGTGACCCAGTTGTTTAAATTTAGACTGCCTGTTTATTAAACGTGAGTTAAAGGGGATTGTTCTCCATGCCTAGACTGTAAATTCATGCATCTCGTCAAAATTAAAATTCTTGTTGTTGTAAACAATCGCCGCTTGGCATTTTGAATTCATGGTTTATTCATTTAGTATTTTGATTTGGGATTGACACCTCTTGTGTCTATTTAAAGATGACATTCGGTTATCTGTGTTTGTTGTCAGTGTAGAGTGGTCACGCACGATACCTTGTATATTTTTGTGAGTCCTGTTTAAGGCACCTTGTTTGTGCTCTAGCACGTGGTCAAGATTCCGAGCGGGAATCTAAGTGTAATTAATTAAGGCTAGTGGGTGTTGGATATTATATTGCCATTTTGTTAGTTGTAGTTATGTTCCCAAGTGCCAGTCTATCTCCTCATAAATCAGTATTCGCGGATTGACGGCTTGCCTGATGGTTGCGATTCACGTATCATTGTACTTACTCATTTCTGCTCGCATCGTCACAATACCACGCACATGATTGAAGCAATGGCAGGACGAAGTTTCACGTCCCGATTTTATTGCAATCTCTTGTAAGAGATGTTTGATTTTAATTCTTGGATAATTTGTAAATTTAAAGGAGATGTTGTGTTTTAATGGTGTTTATTTGATTATTTGATCTGTTACTAAATTGTTTTAGTTAAATTTGGCTTTATTTTTCTTTCTGGTATTTTATTTTACTCAATGTTACCTTGTAATTATAAAAAGCAAACTTAGATAACAACAACCGTATGGACCGAAACACTTCCTCCGAAACAGAGTCTCATTACGCTTCTTTACAAGGGTTCAGTATAAACTCAATAGTGTTCTATCCCTGTGTTGGGGGGGAGGGATGAACAGGTATGTAGATGTATAATTTTCGGGGTGGTTTCCGAAAGGTGCAGTTTCCGGTATTTGGGGAAACTACTAGTGTAGGTGTCTGTTTTAGGGAGAAATATAACGGGGTGCGTTCCTATGGGGTGCGTCTACTCGTTAAGGGATGAATGCTTAGTAAAGAGCTATTAACCTAGCTTACCAATTAAGTGTGAGCGAGCGATAGCGAGCTCATATGCTGAGTCGGCAACTTGGCCGCCGCTGTCTGGCTGCTACTCGAACACAATGGAGTTCCTGACGGTGCAATTCCTGGCCTTCACGGTCAGGGGCAATTAGGACTGAGGGCAGGCTGGGTGTGAGGATGTAAAGTAAAATGGAATAAGTATAAGATGTGTGTTTACTGACCAAGTGTTTATTTGGTCAGTTATGGTGATCTGCTGTCCCTTCTAGTAGGGGACAGATGTAAGACAATGTGTACAAGTATAAATGTGGGTTTGGGTGACAAAGTACAAATGTGTAAGTTACAAGGATATCTGAACACACTCTATGCTCACCTGGAGGTGCAGTGATGTAGTCGGAGCTGGAGAGACAGAGCCGTCGGCGGCGAATAGACATAGCCCTTTCCTGGGGCTTACCTTTTAAGTTCTCCCGAGCTGCTGACTTGGCATTTCGTCACTGTTGCTGTTCCAGATTCCGGCGATGTGTATTTGTTTGTGAATGATGTAAGCTTGGCTGACAGCTAGATCGCTGGGCCTGCCTGTGTTAAGGAAGTGTATGAGGCTTACAGCCTGTAAGGGGTAGTTTATAGATGAAAGATGAAGGGGTGTGTTGGCGTTTCAAGTCCTAGGGTCGTCCCGACCCTTGGGCTGAACAAGACCTTCTCAGCCTTTGTTCGCGGCCTCGCGAACGGAAAATAGTGTAGATGTTTCGGTGTATTCTTCTTCTTCCTCTTTGATGCCGTGTAGATGTTGGTGTTGTGTCGTCGTGTCTGTCTGGCGATGTCAGGTTAGAGTGTGTTCAGAGAGGGTGGGTATTGGGTATATACATAGTTCATTATTACATTTCTCATGTTACTGTTGCTAAAAGAGAAAAAGAAAAAATACATATATATATATATATATATATATATATATATATAGTGTTCCATACAGGGAGGAAAAAACCATGGCTGGACGGGTGGTTGTGCCGTCCGATTGCTGTGTGGAAAAAAGTGCTCCCTGCATGTACAAAGTGTTGACAAAGTGTGAAAAATATGGAAGAGAATAGAAAAACAGATGCCCCAGGTGTAAATTTAAGGGATTATATCGTAATTGGTTTATTGTTTGGGGTAAATGAGACACCTTTACAAATTTTAAGTTAGAAGGGCAGAAAGGAAAATCAGTGTGTACATGAGAACAAATATGAGAATATGTGTGATTAAATGTGTGGCATCCTTGTTGATAAACTTTGTGTAGGGTGCCTTATATAAGTGTTACATATCCTTTTACATTGTTACATTATTACATTACATTGTAACATTATTGTACATTTACATTTATCTTAGATATTTATATCTAGACGGCCGTATCTATATGTACCTCCGTGCACGCTATTCTTTGTATTCATCTCTCATGGCCATACTCTGTCCGGCTGTTTTCGGTGCAGCTTAGTGGTCGTGCTGCTGGTGTATCCCTATCCTGTGGATCATTCTCTGTGGGCGAATGCCTCCACACTTGACAGTGAGAGTCGCCGCCACAAATTGGTTGCGCCCTCATTGCCGTTATGTTGCGTCACATCTTTGACGCTTTTGTGTTTTGTTGATCTGTCAGTATGCCTGATGCCCTACAGGTATCAACCCTGCTGTTCTGATTTCTGTGTTCTGGAGTGTAGCTGTAAAAGAATGGTGGTGAGTGTGTTGGATTCTGTTGTAGTGTGTGGAGATTAGTGAGTGAGTTGGTGCACAGCAATATCATGGCAGAAAAACATGTCGCTGCTGTATGGCAGTGAAACCATCGTCACCAGTGTCGTGTATCTGGTGCCGCCGTCTGTAAAACGGAAAAATAAAAAAATAAAAACATGTGATCAATAATATACTCTCTACCTTGCCTCCTGTGTCGGCGTGCTCACTTTCTGAAATGAGAAATACATGTGTTATTGTATGTCAATACCCTCGCGTCGTGCGTCCTGTTTTATATCTGGCGCCTTCTTATCTTAACTTATTCTATGCCTTCTTATCTTAACTTATGCTATGCCTTCTTATGCCGGCTATGCCTTATGTCTATACCTTTGTGTTTATTGTTGTGTGCCCTCAGTGTATAAGAGTGTATGAATGTGTATTTGTTCGGTGGTGCACCTTACCTTATACCCTGATCATGCTGGCGCTCCCACGATGCTGTAGCGGTGGAGCTCTATTTTCCTCTGGAATAAATGACATGGTTAGTAGTAAACATTTGTCCAATATCAATGTCGCGTTCGCCTTGCATATTCTAGTTTTACCTAACGTATTGTGTTGTCGGTCCTACCCTGATAAGGGTTTTAGTTGCCAGGTGCCGAACGCCATATGTCGCGTTCGCGTCGCATATGCCTGTTTTTGCAATGTGTTGTCGGTCTTACCCTGGTAACGGTTTTAGTTGCCAGGTGCCGAAAGCCATATGTCGCGTTCGCGTCGCATATGCCTGTTTTTTGTAATGTGTTGTCGGTCTTACCCTGGTAACGGTTTTAGTTGCCAGGCGCCGAATCTAGGCTACTACTAATTAATGCTATGAGGGGAAAAAATGTTTTTAATACATGCCGAAATGGTCCTTAACCTAATGCCGAAATGGGTTGTGCTACTGTCTCCAACAGTGCTCGTTAAATTTGCTTAAGTCTAAGTTGCTTTACAAATGCAAATGCCTTACATACTAGAATTTTGATCGGAGTGATCGCCTGGGGCAGGTTTCCCTCCCCAGGGCACCACCCGTATGTATTTTGGAAACGCCGGTCATTTCCAAAACCACCACGCCCTAAGGCCCTTTTGAATACCGCCTCCTTAAGGGTAACTGTCGACTTCCCCCCTTAATAACTAATGTGTAGTGTGTGTAGGCCTGTGTGATTGCGTTGCTAGGTAGCAAACGCTGCGCGCGGATATCCAATTCGTTTATAATTATATGATACTTATAGTCGTTTTATTTATCATTTGTATTTATTAATGGGTGGCCCAGACCCCTGTGAGAGCACGCTGCATTCCTCATTTACATCTCTGGGTGCTCGTTGCAATTCGCATTTAAGTTCTGGAGACTCGGTGTCGTCCATTTACGTGGGCTGGAACATCGTTCATTATTTAGTGTATGTGTGCTCTTCACCCCATTTTCCGGATGAGGATTGTGTTGTTTCACTTCCTGCGGGCGGAAGACTGCTCTCTACGCCTCCGAGAGCTGAATTAGCATATCTCTATCAGTCTAGTCCAGTTGGTCGTCAGGGTCCGTTGCACGTCCCCGACTCTGCTCTCGTGAGGCGTTCCTGCTCCCATCGACGTGCATACTTGTCACCACCTAGTGTGACCTCAGATTCCTTTTGAGTTACATGACAGGTGTAATTGTGTATGCTGTAGTGTTTTATATGTAATATGTTGTGTAATTTTGTGTATTAGTGTAATTTTGGTATATTTCTTAGTGTTCTGGGGTTGTAGAGCATTCGAAACGCAGTGCCTGCTTTAGGTCTTTCATTGCCTCGTCGGATCTCCAGCGATGATGCTTTGTTATGTTTCTGGAGATATTAGTGGGTTTATGGGATGTCTGGTCCCTCGTTATTATGATCCGAAAGGGTGTTATTTGCTGAATAGGGTTAAAGCGTGGTGGGAAAGGGTTATGCATCGTTGGACTCCATGCTTATGGTGGCCGAGAGTCGGTGATGCTGTTAGGATGCTATTACTGTGAGTGGATGGGGTGGGTTTTCCCCAGGTGTCCAAATTTGAAATGCGTCATGCAGGTATTATAACTATAGAACCCTTGGTGTGTGGGTGGGATATCTCATGCCTCGAGATGGATATGAGCGCATGTTTGCTCTCATTTGAGGAGAAGGGGTGTATTATGGTGCAATAAATCTATGTCTTCTGCATGCGGGATTATTTACTGAAAATAATGGTTAGTATGCAAATGTGGCCTTATCTCTCTATATGGAGATGTCCTTCGTCGCTTAACATTAGTGTCCGAATCACCTCTAATATTCAGGTGTTGGCATAATGACGCTAGGTGCAGTATACCTGGAATTGAGAAGCACATGGCTTCAAACACCACAAAGCACATGAATGTCTAAACCAACCCCTTATGTATTATTTTAATGTACCGTAGTGTAATATGTTTTTATGTGTCTGTGTGTCTGTGCGAGTTTGTATTGGGTATTAGGATAAATGGAAGGAAGGGTGTGGAGATGTTATGTCCGTGGGCTGTACTATGACTATCCTGATGGCATTATCCACCTTACTCCTTTTATGGTGTGTCAGCCTCTCTTGGCTGTTTTGTGTTCCCGTTCGCTCTCTAAGGTGTTTAAAGCCTGCGCTCGCTGAGCGTCTATGTGTCATTTGAGATGCCATACAGTACCTAGTGTGTGGCAAAATACTAATCTGTGTAATGCCCGTGTGTCATCATCCCTATGTCTGTGTCTATGATTAAAATATTTGCCCTATCGCGGGAGTTCGCCTGTCCCTTTGCGCGTGTCCTGAGCAGTTCTACAATGCCTGTTTGTGTATACTAGACCCCTTTTAATAAAAAATGGGGTGTGTTTTGTACGTATGTGACCCTATGTCACAATAGAACCCTGTGGCCTACGAATATAGACAGGGATGGCATAGTTGCCTCTAGTAATTTTGGGGAAGGAAAAGAAATTATTAGGGGGGGGTTGTTCCTCCATGGAATCTGTGTGTGTCCGCCCTTAACTGGCAAATATGTGTGTTTGTGTGTAATTGCCTTGCTGCCCCTAAGTGCTGGGCGCGTGTGGGAGGGAAGCGGCCGTGGCCTCAATTTGCAGCGTGCTTGTATGCTCGCGGCTCCCTGCCAGCTGAGTTCTCGCCTGCGCGTGTCCTGTTATCTGAGAAGGTTTATCTGTACCGCGTGGCAACTCGGCACACGCCGTCTGGTGTTGTTTATCGCAGCTGTACACATGTTCCCGTTGTATTAATGGCCGGTCAGAAATAGTGTAGTCTCCCGAACCAAATCTGTCTGCAATACATGTGTAATATTTTGGTTAGGACCTAATGTAATACCGTCCTCATTTCCCGTGTAAACATCCGTGTTGTCAATGTATGACCTCCTACTACTGTTAGTACCAGTGTCATCATGTTTGTGTATTGATGTCCCGTTCCGCTGTTGCAAAATTTCTTCTGCAACAATGTGTGGCGTCACGTTGGAATTCGCTGTGTTTGCACCGGGCTGTTTCCTGTAATTTGTTTACCGCCTTTGTGTAACGTAATGTCTTCAGCGACATGCCGGAAGAATAACAATTGTGTTGTCACTAATTGCCCGTGTGTCAATATATATTTGTGTTAGAGGGAACAATTTGTATGCCTGTAATATTTCCGCTATCAGCTTGTTTGGGAACTTGCTTCCGTAATTTCTTCGCTTTGTGCAATTATCTTGTGTTTATGTCTAACAAGTCTATTCGCCTGTGTCCGGGGTAATCTACCTGCCCCTGTACCAAATATTCATTATTTTCGGCCGTTGAGATGTGGTGTTACCATACTTTGTGTGAGCGTGTGTCTGGTCCTCTCATATTCCCCGTGTTCGTGGAATATGTCTGCCCTGGTGTATTTTTGTGTGGTAGAGTGTGATTTTGCCCTAGGATGTCTATTTCTGGGACATTCTGAGTGTCCTTCCTAATTTGTTTGCTCTGTATCATTCTGCCTGTCGTCTCCCTTTTTGGGGCGTACCTTGGCCTATTTCCGGGGCATTTCTAAGTGTCCCGCACTAATTTCTCTTTTCCATGCCGTCCAGTGTTGAGATGTGTTCTTCCCACCTTTGTGTGTTGATGTCTGTTGGATTCGTTTATGGCGTCCCGGTGTTTCCAAAATGTACTCTGTATGTGTCTGCCTTTGTGCCCTTGTTTGTGTGCGTGTAGCTTTCGTTATCCTGTGACCCGTGGATCTGAATTAGTTGCTCTTCAGTCGGTCAATTTCTTCCCTTATTATTTGTTGGGTTGCCCGCCCGTATCTAAAATGCGAACCCTAGATTGCGTATTTCTACCGTGTATCATTGTGTGGACTCTGGTGTCGTAGTCCGCAACTATCTGTCGTTGGCTAACTTGTGCCAGTCACGTTTACTCAACCAGAGGTTGTAGATTATCTACTTGTGTCAGTGTTGTGTGACCGTGTATTTTCTAGGTTTTTGCCCTTGTTTGTGTGCGTGTAAGATGGGCATGTCAGTGTTCTTTAAGGTAAGTGTGCGGAATACTCTTGAACGTCCCTTGTACCTAGATTTCGGGCGTTATGGGGTGAAAGAGTATTTCGTGGTCTCGTAGAGGCCTGGTGTTCTTGATATATCCCCTATTGGTAGTCCCGGGGTCGCTAATGCCCTAACTAGGTTATAATAGCGAGTACCATGGAACGGGCCTACGCACATGCAAATGTGCCCTGTGTATGTCGCCTGTGCGAATTTTGGTCACCCCAGATTTTGAACTGTGTGCGTAGTGGGATTTTGAATCTATAATGAATGATTCTCTGGAGGCCGCAATGTTATTGTGAGCACAGTACGGCCCTGGTTTGTGGCTGCCTCACAGTATTGCGACGCGTGTGGGCGCTGACAGTGCAGAGTATTGGATTACCTGTGCGGTAATTGCCGGCTAGGAGATTGCCTCTGTTAACATGTCAATGTGTACAGCACTCATGCCGTAATCTTGCAACCAGTGGTGTGAGCTTGTGAGAATATGTTTTCCAAAAGTCCCTCTGTTTCTTTATAATTACCGTGTCTTATCGTTTCTGCCTTTGTCATCTGATGACGCTACATGTGTCAGAGTTGTGTGCTGTACTCCCTTAACTCTCCCGATGCCCTGTAAAAGAACCTACGTCTACTTACAATTATTCGGTTCTCTGTTTCTGTGTTCTACTGTGTTTTGGTGCATGTATGGCACTTGAGCATGGTGTCTATGTCTGTGTAGCTCATGTGATTGTGTATCGTACCTCCTGGCCTCTGGTTATATGTCTGGTAACTAGGTGTATGTGGCAGCTCTGTGTTTGGTTGAGGTTCTCGCAGGTCGAGTCCTTTCTCTTGGCTTTTTACAATGTCTGTGAGTAGAGCCACTTCCTTTTAGTTTTGCGGCGTTTCCGCCCTTATGTGCGGGTGTTACTGTTCTAGTGTGGTACGCCTTCATACGGCGGGCGTGTATAGTGTCCTTAATGAGTTTATGTCCATGCCGCACGTTCACTATATAGTTCAGATCAGATACCTTCCTGCAAACCTTGAAGGGACCTGTCCAGCGTGGTAGCAGGAACTCGGACACGTTCTTTTTGCGGGCGGAACTGGAAACCATTACCAGTTGCCCAGGCGTGTACTCCACGTGCTTGCGTTGACTATTATACCGCTCTTTTTGTCTTTTCTGTGCCACAATTATGTTCTTTCTCGCGTTCATGCGCGCTATCATCAAATACTCTAACCGGTCTGCGTTGTCTGTGAGGGTATCCTGGGGGATGCATATGTTGTCTATTGGGCTTCTGGGTGTGTAGCCATGCAATAGAAAGTGTGGCGAGTGTTTTGTAGCTGTGGATATTGTAGTATTGTAACTGAATGTGATGGGCTGTAGGTAATTATCCCAGTCTGTCCCTGTTTCCCCCGTAAATTTCGCCAGGGCTGTCCCGATGATTTTGTTCATACTTTCTGTGAGCCCATTGGTCTGTGGTGAAAAACTCGTTGTTGTGTATGCCCTTATCCTTAGTATCTCCAGAAATTGTTGGAGTACTCTTGAGGTGAAAATAGTGCCTCTGTCGGATAATAGGGTTTAGAATAGGCCATATCGCGTGACTATTTCGAACAAGAATTCCGCTATACTATTCGTGTCTGCCTTTGGTATGGCCTTTGTGATCATATACCGGGTAAGATACGCTGTAGCCACGAGTATGTATTTATTCCCCTTTTCGGATGTGGATATGGGGCCTTTAACATCTATCCCTACTCTGTGGAATAGTTCTCCTACTGGGATAGGGTTCAGTAAACCATGAGGCTTGCCAGGTCTTGCTTTAAATCGCTGGCAGGTGTGACATGTTTTTACAAAGTTGTCTATGTCGCCCTTCATGTTTACCCAGTAGTATTTATCTCTGATTCTATGGTATGTCTTGTGGGTACCTAACTGCGCCCCTGCCATCGAGCTATTATGGTGTCCGTTCATGATATTCTCTTTCAATGAGACCGGAACCGCTATAGGTGCATTATCGTGCATGGCTGTGGGCTTAAATTTCAGGACCCCGTCTTTGTCTAGGAAAATTCGCCTAGACAGCCTTGCTGTCTTGGAATCTACCTTGTCCAAGTTTTCTAGAGCCATGAGTTTCTGTTGCAAGTATGGATCATTTTTCTGCTCCTGCTTCATGTCAACTAGCGCTAGGGCAAAAGTGGGCATGTCATCCCATTCG
This sequence comes from Meconema thalassinum, assembly GCA_946902985.2. Taxonomy (NCBI): domain Eukaryota; kingdom Metazoa; phylum Arthropoda; class Insecta; order Orthoptera; family Tettigoniidae; genus Meconema; species Meconema thalassinum. The sequence goes on along the minus strand of OX336391.1, from coordinate 288,958,780 downwards.
TGATCCTTACTGTCATCTGGAGGGTTGGCTACTGGCAGTCTAGACAATCCGTCTGCATCCAAGTGTGTAGCGCCCTTCTTGTGCTTGACCACGAAGTTATATTCGTAAAGACAAAATATAAACCTGTTGAGGCGCGAATTGGGGTATTTGAATTTATCCCAAAATAGCAGGCTTGCGGGGTCAGTCATTACCGTGAACTGGATACCATAGAGGTATACCCGGAAATAGTTCACTCCCCATGAAAATGCCAGCATTTCGCGCTCTGTGGCAGAGTATCTGGTTTCAACGGCCGTTAATTTTCTGCTAGCGTAAGCCACTGGCCGTTTGCGCCCCTCAGTGTCTTCCTGTAGTAAGGCGGCTCCTAGTCCGTATTGGCTTGCATCCACGTGTAGAAATGTGGGCCTATCGCTCCGAAAGTGTTGTAGTAATGGCGGGGTGGTCAATAGTTGTTTAAGTGCATTAAAGGCATCTATGTGTTCTTGTGTAATGTGGAAGGGCGTCTTTTCGCGTGTGAGTTCTGTTAGGGAGTGGGCGATGTGTGCGAACCTATAGATCTACTTCCTGTAATAAGATGCCAGGCCCATGAAGCTACGCAATTGCTTTAAATTTGTGGGCATCTGGATACCCGTTATTGCGTCTGTCTTCGCTGGGTTAGGGATAATCTCTTCTCTGTTGACGATATGTCCCAGGATGTTAATTTGCTGCCGGGCAAATTGACACTTCGCAGGTTTAAGCCTTAACTTGGCCTCTCTGATCCTTGCGAAAGCCTCCTCCAAGTGTACAAGATGCTCGTCGAAGGTTTGGAAGAAAACTGTTATATCGTCTACGTAGACGAGTACCGACCGCCATTTCAGCCCTGAATATGCCTTATCCACTAGTTTTTGGAAGGTCTGGCTGGCGTTACGGAGCCCCATTGGTAACACCCTGTAGGCGAAGAGGCCGTTTTCTGTAACGAATGCCAGCTTGTGCCTATCCGGCTCATAAATAGGGATTGAATAGAACCCGCTGAAACAATACATCAAGCTATACCATTTAGCCCAACCGAGGGCATCCAAATAGGTATCGGCCCGAGGTAGTGGATAGCTGTCATTTTCTATTAATTTATTGAGCCTGCGATAATCTGTACAGAACCTATGGGAACCATCCCTCTTCGTGGCCAGTAAGACCGGCGCACTGTAGTTCGAGATTGTGGGCTCAGTTATCCCCGCTTCGGGCATCTCCTTAATTTGAGTATCGATAGCGTGTCTTTCCTTCTGACTCACCCTGAAGGGGGGCTGGTGGACTGGTCGGTCACTGGTGAGTGTGACATGGTGTTCAATGAGATCTGTTACCGCGAGATCTTTTAGCGAGCTGGCAAAGATATCTCTCCTGTTTTCTAGGAGCACAGTGAGCCTTCTATCCTGTTCTGGTGTTAGGTCCTGTTTGTGAGTGTTACAGAGTACTTTATCTGTGTGTGTGTCTGTGTGTTTGTTAATTCTGCTCAGTGTAGAGGCCTGGTGCTTGCGGGTTTCTCGCTCCGCTCGAATCCCATCTGTGTTCTTGGTGTATACCATGGGATGTGTAGTGAGCTTCTGGTTATGCATCAAATGCATCATGCCGCTAGCAAAATTTATGCTTGCCTCGTACTTAGCGAGGAAATTCATGCCAATTATTGCTGACGCAAAACGATGTCCTATCACGAACATGGGGTGTATTGTTGCAAAATTGTCTAGCCTTATGTGTGTGTGTGCTACCCCTAAGTTTTCTAGCGTCTGCGCATTGGCCCCCACAAGCCGGATGTCACCCGTGACACGGATGTCACCCGTGACACCGTGTATCTGCCCTTCGTTAACGTGTTTGCTGTTTACACAACTGACCACTGCCCCCGTGTCAATAAGCACTTGCACCCTCTGCCCATTTATGCTGGCGTATGTTGTCAGAGCCGCTAAGTTGTGTCCGTCCCCTTGTAGAGATGTGTTATAGAGTGTATATGTTGTTGTTGTTGCCTTAGTGTCCTTGTCCTTGTGTGCGTCATTGTTTATTCCCCGTGTTACATTTCTGCCAACGAGGCATGGAGCTTGTTGACCATCGTACTTGGCACACTTGGCCGCACAACTCATTTCCTGGCTCAGCTTTTCTGTCTCGCTCAGCGAAATGTGCTCAATCTGTGCACTGCATGCTCTCTTCATTTTTCCCCCTGCTAAAATACCTGAATCTTTGCGAGCGGTTAGTGTGGTCTCGCTTCCCAGTTTCTGTGTGGATGTGTTGGCCTTCTCCCTATCCTGTGAGGATGTGTCTGCAAATCTGACCCTTCGTTTGCATGTATTGCCCCGTTTCTTGTTCCAGGCGGTCGTGAGTGCGATTCCTGTCGCTGCCTTTCCTATGATAGTTGTGTTTGTGTCCTGCGCCTGTGTAGGGTCACTTCCCGCCCCGTGTTGTGGAGTAGGGGGTATGTTTTCACTGCTGGAGGGTGTGGGGTTGTCCTTTTCCCCCCGTTTCTCTATTGGTGACGTATTCATGTCTGGCGACGTTGTGGGCTTAGTGTTTGCTTTCTGTTCGAGTGTAGTTGTGAGAGTGGTGTAGTGTCCCGCCCTCGGGTTCCCTGTGAATAGTATGTGTAGGACCCTATCGAATCCCGTAGTGGTGAACAATGGCGGTGCATGAATTTCAGTGTAGATGTGTATGTTGACTTTGAGGACCTTACCGAGAGCGGTCACTTCTACGGCTCCGGCATAAATACCGTCCCTACCTATGTACCTCTCGTAATCTTGCCCCGTTTGGAATGGGTTTTCCTGCCCGTCCGCCACAAAATCCCGGTACTCTTCCCAGTTGTCCAGGATGTGTTTGACTGTTTCCAGCCTGTACTCTCTGTGGTGGTTTTCATTATGGCGGACTAAAAAGCTGATGGCCCTGAATAGACAGTTGCCATCCCCTTTTACGAGGTGTGTCTGAAAACGGTTCGGGGGCGGAACGTCAGCCATTTTTTATTTGGCTGCTTCTTCCCCCTGCGTTTGCGAGTCTGTTTGGGTGAGGGGCCTCTGTGGTGTTGTGTTAGGGGAGGAACCTCCGCCACTTTTCTAGCTGGCCGAACCTCCCCGTCTAAAAGTTTTTTAGATATGTGGGTGTACGTCGCCCGTGTTGTGTGTTTGTACCCCCTCGGGGTGGCTGCGCCAACTCCCCGCTTGCGGTGGGTAGCTTGGTGTGGGAAGCAGTGCCCTCCTGTCTGGTTTCTGGGGTGCATGGTCCCTGAACTCCCTCGGGTATTCGTCGGGAAGCGGATATTGCTCCGGCCCCTTCGTGTACTTGTTAGGGGTATCCCGCCCTTTCTGTGGGGCTGTTTTGCCGCGTCGAGCGCCGTATGCTCAGTTCTGTTGCCCGCCTTCCTGTCTTCGATGGCGAGGGTGTATGTCTGTTGCTGCGGGGGCGGGTCTTCCCGATAATTCCCGTTTCCCCTGTATTGAGGGAACGCATAAGCCTGTCCGCCCGGGTGTGGGTTTTCCCGGTAATCCCCGTTTCCCCTGTATTGTGGAGAAGCGTAGGCCTGTCTGCCTGGGGGTGGGTTTTCCCGATAGTCCCCGTTTCCCCTATATGGTGGGGAAGCATATCTCTGACTGCTTGGGGTGGGTTTTCCCGATAGCCACGGCTTCCCCTGTACTGTGGGGAAGCATAGGCCTGCCTATTTGGGGGTGGGCTGCTTCGCCGGGGAATACTGTACTCGTACTCCGGAGGGTAGTAATCCAGGTTGTATGGGGATGTCAGTCGTCGTGGAGGGTAGGTTTGCTCTACATGTGTGTATGTGACCAGTGAATGTCGTGGAGGGTAATGTGGCCTTTTCCTGTGCATACGGTGATGTTGGCCGCTGTGGAGGGTAGTGTGGCTTCTCTCGCACGTAGTGTCGCCCCTCCGTGTATCGCCTTTCCCTGTCCTGATAATATATTTCCTCCGTGTCATGGTTTTCTCTCCTGTGTGTCCCCCCGCCTGCCTGAATTGCGGCTATCGTTAGCTTCTCCATCCTGTCCACTAACTCGTCCATCTTTTGGCTGGTGTCCCCCTTTTGTGGATTAAAATGCTGATTCACGGCTTTCTCCGTAGCTTTTTCCGTGATCTTCCTCCCAGCCTCTATTATCTTTATATTGTTCAACATGTGCTGTACCGTAGGATTATTCATTATGCATAGTTTGTCCACTAGTGATGGCCTAAGGCCCTGCATTAACAGCTTAACTTTCTGCTTATTAGGCATGGTGGCATTGTACTTATCGCACATCAGCAATTTTGAATTGACATATGTTTGTGCGCACTCTGTGGGCCCCTGTGACCTCTGTCTGATCTGATCATATAGGTCATCATCGTCTGGTATGAGCTGGAATTCACTATTTAGCAAAAAAGTGATTTCCTCCCATGTGGCGTTTTCTAAATTGTCCTCATGGAGCTCATACCATGTCATGGCCGCTTTCGTTAAATATGCGGGTAGGAGCCGTTTCTTGACCTCGTCGCCCCAACCATTGATCCTAGCGGTTCTGTTGAAGGCTTTGAGGTATTCCTCCGGGTCTTGACCCTCCCCTGCGAACTTTTCGGGGTGAATCATTGGATACTCCGTTTGCCTATTCATATCCTGTTCGTTTATGCTGTCTGCCCTCCTGTCGTGTGATGAGGTGTCTGAATCTGTGTTGTTTTGGCGGGAATTATCCTCACTCCCTGTACATGAAGCATGTGTTATGTTGCCAGGGGGCTCGTCGCCTGATATATCGTCGCTGATCGGGGGTGTAATATCGCATTGTGTAGATTTTACCACTTCCACCGTCCTGTCTAAATCCTGTTTCACTGTCTCTAGAATAGTGTGTATGTCTAAAACTGCCTCTGTCGCGTGGGTGTCTGCTTAAATGGTGTCCGTGTCCAATAATTGTGTAATGCGCGTGAGCAGACTATCAGTCTTTTGCTCCGTAATTTGGAGTTGCTGTAATAATAAGGGATGGAGCGTGGGTAATAAATCTGTTCCACTAGCGCTGGATACTGATGACTGTTGATCTAGTGAACTGGTTTGGGCCTGGGATCGTGTAAAATGTGTGGTTTGTGCTGCCGCTGCAGGGTATTTAGCGCGGATTTCTAATGCCTGTAATTCGAGTTCCAGAAGGAGGCGTGGCGCAGTGTGTTTGGTTATTAAGTCGCTATTCTTGATTCTGAGTTTTGGTAAAAGTGGGGTTGTACTGGACGACAAATGGTGCGCGAAGTCCCTTAATGTAGTTTTAAATGTTGCCATATGATTGCTAGCGACCTTCCCTATGGGGTGGGTATGATGTCTAATGTCTCAAATAATATGTGTGCTGCGTGAGGGGAATATATATATATATATATATATATATATATATCTGGCGTGCTCTCTAGAGAAAAAAAATCTACCTATCTCCTACTTCTGCTTGGCTGCTTTCAGTACGTCTGCCGATCTACCAAGACGGCTCGTTGTTTGAGTCCCTACCCTTAATTTGCGTAGGACGGCGCCTCCACCAATCTGTTCTATCCCTGTGTTGGGGGGGGGGATGAACAGGTATGTAGATGTATAATTTTGGGGGTGGTTTCCGAAAGGTGCAGTTTCCAGTATTTGGGGAAACTACTAGTGTAAGTGTCTGTTTTAGGGTGAAATATAACGGGGTGCGTTCCTATGGGGTGCGTCTACTCGTTAAGGGATGAATGCTTAGTAAAGAGCTATTAACCTAGCTTACCAATTAAGTGTGAGCGAGTGATAGCGAGCTCATATGCTGAGTCGGCAACTTGGCCGCCGCTGTCTGGCTGCTACTCGAACACAATGGAGTTCCTGACGGTGCAATTCCTGGCCTTCACGGTCAGGGGCAATTAGGACTGAGGGCAGGCTGGGTGTGAGGATGTAAAGTAAAATGAAATAAGTATAAGATGTGTGTTAACTGACCAAGTGTTTATTTGGTCAGTTATGGTGATCTGCTGTCCATTCTAGTAGGGGACAGATGTAAGACAATGTGTACAAGTATAAATGTGGGTTTGGGTGACAAAGTACAAATGTGTAAGTTACAAGGATATCTGAACACACTCTATGCTCACCTGGTGGTGCAGTGATGTAGTCGGAGCTGGAGCTGGAGAGACAGAACCGTCGGCCGCGAATAGACATAGCCCTTTCCTGGGGCTTGCCTTTTAAGTTCTCCCGAGTTGCTAACTTGGCGTTTCGTCACTGTTGCTGTTCCAGATTCCGGCGGTGTGTATTTGTTTGTGAATGATGTAAGCTTGGCTGACAGCTAGATCGCTGGGCCTGCCTGTGTTAAGGAAGTGTATGAGGCTTACAGCCTGTAAGGGGTAGTTTATAGATGAAAGATGAAGGGATGTGTTGGCGTTTCAAGTCCTAGGGTCGTCCCGACCCTTGGGCTGAACAATAGAATTAGCTTTATAATATTATATGTTAATTTCTCTAACGTATACAAGTTATCGATCCTCTCTGTATTCTCTGTAATTAATTATGAATCGCTTCTGCGTGTACAATGCGAGATATATCGCCTCCCACTCCTAGGAATATCATGGGCGCCCACTGGATTTTTTCCAGAGGGGGGCCAAGTTATAATTTTCATTTCATTCCCCCCCTTCCGCCCCTCCCCGCTTTTCGTTTCATTTCATACTTGCTTCGTGGAATTCATTATTTGACTGGTTTGAAACCGTTGGCTGCTTTATGGCAACATTGGGAGGAATGTTTTGTTTTTAGTTCACAGGTTTCGTCCATGTAAGTTCGCGTTTCTTCTTTTGTGATTCTCTGTCATAATGTTCAGTTCTTAAAAACAGGTAAATTAGTGGTATCACCATGTATCGACAATAATATAAAGATCAAGCAGTTCATTAAAATGCTAATGTAAATCCAGTTCGCCTATTTTCTAAATACGGTAACTGGAAGACATATTTTCAGATATTTCCAAATTACTGAGTTAAATTAAACTGTGGAAATATCCCTACATATGAATCTGCCTAATAATTCAAATAACACTGTTTCCAAATATCTAATTTGCACTGGCCATTACAGCGGATCCATCACGTTTTTCCTCTTCATCACAAGCTATCAGGAATACTTCGCATTGCTCTTCTTAGGATAATGAATTTTGTGCAAAGTGATAAATTCGTATTGTACGTTATTCTTACTTGTGACGCCCACGGTTTTAGCAAATCTTCGTTTTAGAATGAAAATAATTCATTTGATTATTGTTGACCGTTAAGTAAAATACATGGGTTGGTTTATTTAGTTTTGGCACTTAAGTTATAACTGGATTAATAACTCACTTAGATGGTTCCAAGTTTCACAGGCCGTCGATGTAGTCCCCACCGTTGCGTACAACGTGTTCCCAGCGATGCGGAAGTCGTTGGAACCCGTTGGCACTGCCCAATCTATTGATGGTACGAAGAGAGCGCTCGGCTGCCTGATTAACGTCTTCAATGGTACGGAAGCGCTGCCATACTGTTCCCCGAGGGCAAACCGTTAATTCGGCGTACTATTGTTCGTTTCTGCAAGACCATCTCTGAGGAGCTCTGAGAAGGAAATGGCGCCACCACATGGTTACACCGCTAATCGTTCTGCATGACAATGCTAGGGCACACACAGCAGGCGTTGTGCCGGCATTGCTGGATCGCTGGGGCTGGGAGGTCCTCTATCGCCCCCCATATTCTCCCGACATCAGTCCCTGCGACTATGATCTCATCCCGAAGATGAAGATGATAATGACGTTAAGCAGGCTGCCGAGCGCTCTCTTCGTACCATCAATAGATTGGGCAGTGCCAACGGGATCCAACGATTTCCGCATCGCTGGGAACACGTTTTACGCAACGGTGGGGACTACATCGAGGGCCTGTGAGACTTGGAACCATCTAAGTGAGTTATTAATCCAGTTATAACTAAGGTGCCAAAACTAAAAAACCAACCCATGTATATAAAACTCACTAAATCTTGTACTTCTTACTTAGTCGCTTTGATAACGACAAACATCGCAGGATCATTTAACTATTATACATTCGTATTTGAGAATGTCACATAAATGTACCTTGAGTTAAGAGCTTGCCAATGTCTGTTCTGTAATTTTCTCCTTTCGGAAGCACATCATTAGGAATCCCCCCTTTAACTTTGGCTTTATCGCCTAATTGATGAGCGGCTTCGGTGGCGTAGTTTGTAGCATGCTGAGCTCCTATTCCCAAGATCACGGATTCAAACCCGGCCGAAGTCGTCGGATTTTTTAAGAGCTTTAAAAATCCTTCAGTATGCCTTCCTTCGGAGGGGAAGTAAAGCCGGCGGTCCCATGTCATAGATTTATGACATGATAAATAACCTTCCACTAATTACACTTGCGTGAAGCTAAATAGGTTATATTTGACTAACGCTATTAGGTTCCAAACTTCGTCGCCAGGAGCCGACTGCGGTGGCATCTAGTACGAAAGTTCAGAACTAGTTGGTCGTTGACGGTGGCGTTTGGTAGCAAAAGTTGAAACTACTTGAAAATTGAATGAATGCAGTCCTTACTTGAACCAAAAATAGATAATACACAGTAATACATTTATCAGAATTAACAACGGTTATCAGACAGATTCTACACACACCCAAAGTACACGGGGCTACAAGACCGCGCTGTTGCAGACCCTAAACAGAGGAAACAACCAACCACCTAATTGGTCTATATTGAATTAAATTACATTCTCCACTCATATAAGTAGGCTACATGTTACGCATTAAAAATTGCCTTGCAAGAAGATTCCATTGGAATCATACAGCGTACAACATTACGAAGTTCAATTGAATTCTCAATTTATCTACCGTCTACATTCGATTGAGAGAGCGATTCTCAGTCGCTTTGATAACGGCACAAAAACACCGCAGAACTATTTAACTATTAGCCTGGAAATTGCTTCGATCGTAGAAGATTTAACGCTACAGGTTAATAATTGTTGTAATTCTTAGGCTCCGAGCAGGGATGAATGATCAAGTCGTTTTCAATATGTATGACGTCCTTTCATTTATCAAATAAAACAGCAAGTATCATCAAAAGGCGCCTGGCAAACAAAGAAATAATACAATAATGGTTTACACTCTCAGTTACAAACTTCTTCTATTATTATGAACATTTTGTTAACTTAAGGTGTGCTTCCATACAACATATAACCTCATTCAAATACAAGTTGAAAAACACATATTAGATAAGTCGACAATATCATACCTTTTGACTCTAGAGCATAACACATGTTTATGAGTTATCAAAAACTTCCTACATTCAATATAGATACAATTTTGATGGCTGATGGCTTCAGAGTTCACAGACAATATCTTACACATACATTCCGCCATTAGCTGTACATCTTCTTCTGGTTTAAAACAATTGCCAACTTATAAAAGTAAAATACATTTTGATCACATTGTTGCCAACTTAGATTTACAGTAGAGGTTATAGTCAGTTGTAAACATAATTAAATTTCAACACTCCTCCTTAATTATTTTACAACGAAGCGATGCAAACAATTTTCTATTGAAGGGTTTGGTCAGGATATCAGCAAGTTGCTTGGAGCTCTCGACATGTTTGAGAGCAACAGTTTTGCCCACGTGTCCCTGGATGAATTTGCGTGGAATCTCTATGTTTCTTTCCTTTTGTAGTCTTCCCCTCGTGTGCATTGTGCAGCATGTGGATTGCTGACTGGTTGTCAACAAACAGCATGACTGGTTTGTCTGACTTCAAAATTTCGAGTTCCAGTCCAATTCTTTTGATCCAGCTGATGTCATCTATCGATGAGACAGCTGCTCGGTATTCTGCTTCTGCTGTTGACGTAGCAACGAGTCGCTGCTTCTGTGTGTGCCAAATGATTGGTCCTCCTCTCAACAGTAGAACACCACTTGTTGAGCGCCCTGTTACGGTGTCCCCACCGTAGTCTGAATCTGTATATGCCACAAGTTTGTCGTCTCCATTGAAGAAAATTCCATAGTCTGGAGTTCCCTTCAAATACTGAAATACCTTCTTCACAATTTTCCAGTTGCTCTGCATGGCTTTGCCGTTGAAGCAGCTCCAGTAGTTCACTGCGTAGCAGATATCCGGTCGGGATATTGTAGCCAGGTAGAGTAGACTTCCCAATGCTTCTCGATATGGAGTTGTAGGTGGCGCTGGTCTGTTGTTGATTCGATCTTCTTCGTTTGCCACCATTCCTTTCTCCATGGGTGTTGAACTTGGGTTGCAAGTGTCAAACCGAAAACGATTGATGATCTTTCTGGTGTATCCAGGCTGGTTCACAAAAATTCCTTCATTCTCTATTCTGACTTCCATGCCTAGGTACGTGAATTGCTTCTGAACTGATCGTTGGTAAGTGATTTCAAATTCCCGATTTATGACATCCAAGACTTCAAAGATTTATTTTTCATTATTTCCAGTGATGAGCCCGTCGTCGACGAAAAGAGCCATCATCAAAGTTCTCTTCTCGTTATAGTAAATGCAGGGGTCATCGTCGGTGTTTACTAGTCCAAGTTTCCTCTCAAGAAAATCTGACATTTTCTCATTCCACTTTCTTGGTGCTTGCTTTAGTCCATATATGCTTTTCATTAGTTTGCAGACTCTGCCAGTACCATCTTCAAATCCTTCAGATTGATACAGTATAAGTTCTCCTCCAAGTCTCCGTGCAAGAAGGCTGTCTTCACATCAAAGGGAACAAGTTTCGTCTTCTCAGTAGCGGCATGACTGAGAATCAGTCTAATTGAAGCATGGTTTGCTACTGGACTAAATGTTTCTGAATAGTCAACTCCTTCTTCCTGCTCAAAGACACGTGCTACCAGTCGTGCTTTCATTCTCCCATCAGGCTTCTCTCGTAACACCCAGCGGCAAGTCAGGGGTCGAACTGCTTCCGGACATTTCACTAATTTCCAAGTTTCCATCTTCTGTAAGGATTCAAATTCTTCTGTCATTGCTTTCAGCCACTTGGCATCTTCCAACGCTTTGGAAATAGAGATATCCTGGATTTCTCTTATCATGGCTAAGTTGGCACTCTTTCCTCCCCGGAGGTAGCCCATGACATAGTCTGATAGTTTGGCAGGTATCTGAATATTTTGACGATTGCGTAGTCCTGGTCTTCTTGGTTGTTCTTCTTCTTCTCTGGCGTCATCTCTTTCTTCGTTTCTGTCTTGCCTCAGGTCTATTCTGTCTTCATACTCATCTTCTTCAATGAACTCGTTCTCGTTCATGGCCATTTCAACATCTGTCAGGTTTCGCTCATCTTTTTCTCCTTCATTAAACACGACGTTGTCTGAACTTACAACATCACGTTCTTCAGGCAGATAGACTCTGTAGTATGGAGAGTCTATGTCGTCAAGACTTCTTGTCAAGCTTGCTTCTCTTGTGGTTGGGAGTCAAAACGTAGCAGTCTCATCCGAAGGTTTTCAGTTTGTTCATGTTGACCTGTCATCCAAACCATAGGCTGGCTGGACTCTTTCCTTTCACTGAACTTGTGCCAGTCTGGTTGATCGTCAACACAGAATAGTTCACTGCTTCTGCCCACAAATTGTCCTTCAGGTTTCGTGCATGAATTGCTGTCCTTGCTGACTACAATTGTTCCCATTTCACGTTCCACTCTTCCGTTCTGTTCTGGGGTATAAGCTGTTGAAAAAGTGTGAAAGACACCTAGCTCCTCCAGCAACTTACGTATGTAGGCATTCTTGATCTCAGTTCCATTTTCTGATCGTAGAATGTTCACCTTTCTTCCGAATTGGTTTTCCACCAGCTTCATGAAAACATCCAGTTTGACTGCGGCTTCGTCCTTCGTCTTCAAGAAGTATACTGTTCGAAAATGTAAAAAATCATCCTTGAGAAGCAAGAAGTATTTTGCTCCTCCTAGCGATGGTGTCGCTATCTCTCCCATATCTATATGGACCAGATCCAATGGTTGGGTAGCAACCTTCTCGTTCACTGGGTGAGATACCCGTTGATTCCCGTAGGTGCATCCATCGCAGGCTCTCTCGTTTCAATCATCAATATATGGAATGCCATTCCTGTCCAAAAGATCCTTCACATACTTCAGGTTTTGGTGTGCGAGCCAGGTTACGATCGAGGTGGCTATCACACAGGCTTCAGACTTCTCATGGCGTAGCATCATTCTGTACGGGTTACATTCTCTGACTGCCAAGGCCACAGTTTCATGATGATCAGACGTTTCGAATATTGACTTCTCTTTGTTTGCAGTTTGGACATAACCTCTGTCGATTATCTGACTGACAGATATCAAATTGTAGTTGAGCTTAGGCACATAAAGCACATCCTCCAGGATGACCTTGTACCATTCTGTTCCGTTGAACGCCTCAAGTTGAACGTTGCCGATGCCAACACCCTCTAGTACAGTCGCATCTCCGATGACAATAGGAGATGGAGTTTCCAATTCAATCAATTTGACGAACCAGTTCCTGTGTGATGTCATATGTTGTGTAGCTCCACAGTCCTGGTACCAGTGATTTCGTGTGTTACATTTCGAATTGAGACTGTTCAGCTCTGCAGTTGACAGTCCCACTGACACTAGTGCGCTGTATGGGCGATTCGTGCTTTTCTGTTCACTCCGTTCTGACCTTTCATTTCCATTTTTGTTGTCATCCTTCTTAGTACAGTCTCTTGCGAAGTGACCTTTCTGTCCACACACATGGCATGGGTAGTTTTCTTTACAATAGGCAAGATATTTGGCACAGGGTTTGTTTCTGCAGTGTTTCTTCACATGTCCTTTCTGTCCACACTTAAAGCAGCTGACTGGCGCGCTTCTACCTTGTCTGTTGCTATTGTTGTGAGTAGACTGATTTCCAGTTTTCTTCTTCATTGCGTTGACTGCAGTTGCTCCACTTTCCGGTTTACCTTCATTGAGTCGATCCTCTTCCAGCCTCAATCTTTCGATGAGTGTTTCAATAGTTTTGTCGGCTCCTGTCACATTGTCCCAGGCTGTTCTGAAATGGTGCAGCTTAGGTGGTAGCATACTCAGCATTCGTGTCATGATCCAACTGTCTTTCACCCTGTCGCCATCAATGACAGGTCTTCGGCTATCTGTTGAATCTGCAAGCAATTCTCAACAGCTGATTTTTGGCTGTCAAAAACATAACCAAAAAATTTCCTTTGCAAACCCTGAACAGTAATATCAGACTTTTTACCATAAACATTTTCTAACTTATCTAACATTTGTTTTGCAGTTTGGCATTTGACTAGCTTTTTCGCTATATTACTACTGATATTTAAACCTATAAGCGCTTGGGCTTCTACATCTTTCTTTATCCAATTACGTACATGATCGGAGTTTGCACCTGATGGTTTGACAGTCAATCCAGTTGCAATATCAAAACATTCTTTTGTTCTCATAGCTAAATTAATTTTGAAACGCCAAAAATCATAATTGACATTTCCATGCAAATCTTCTGTCAAAGTTTCTACATGAAACTGTATCCATGACTTGACTTAAAAAGAAAAATTAAGTTTCAAAAATATGACAAATTTACAAACTTTTGATTTCACAAGATTTTACTATCTATTTTCAAATAGTTTTTTCAATTTACTCTGACTCAGGTATAGGCTACTTGACTGACATTTTGAGGTTAGATTGACTTAGCTGACGTTTCTTGGGCTGACGATGTGGTTGACATCCTCTTCGACGGGGCTGACTTTGTCTGCGATGACTGACGTGGACTTTCTCGGCTGACTGGACTGGCCTGACGACTTCTGACTTGGACGACGACGAATGACTCGGCTGACTTTCTCGACGTCCATATTGTATCCCGTAATGCTCGGCGTGTCTGACGTACGAGCGGTACCTGGGCCGATAACCTGTTGTAATTCTTAGGCTCCGAGCAGGGATGAATGATCAAGTCGTTTTCAATATGTATGACGTCCTTTCAATTATCAAATAAAACAGCAAGTATCATCAAAAGGCGCCTGGTAAACAAAGAAATAATACAATAATGGTTTACACTCTCAGTTACAAACTTCTTCTATTATTATGAACATTTTGTAAACTTAAGGTTTGCTTCCATACAACATATAACCTCATTCAAATACAAGTTGAAAAATACATATTAGATAAGTCGACAATATCATACTTTTTGACTCTACAGCATAACACATGTTTATGAGTTATCAAAATCTTCCTACATTCAATATAGATACAATTTTGATGGCTTCAGATTTCACAGACAATATCTTACACATACATTCCGCCATTAGCTGTACATCTTCTTCTGGTTTAAAACAATTGCCAACTTATAAAAGTAAAATACATTTTTGATCACATTGTTGCCAACTTAGATTTACAGTAGAGGTTATAGTCAGTTGTAAACATAATTAAATTTCAACAAGAATCTACAACAATGGTAGATTGCTGTTCATTTGTAGCAATAATTGCTCTGTTCTCAAGAAATGGACCACCGTGCCATGGCACACCTTGAGTAAAAATATACGGCATTTCGCAGCACGAATAACGATCGCAGTAAGGCAGAACGACGCAAAATTAGACGAGTGTACAACATAGTCAGGCCCGTATTTAGGGCTCCTGAAGCCCATGGAGAAAAAAAATTCGTTGCTACCCCCGACTTAAATTGTATAGATTTATTAAAGTTTCCTTAACATATGGGGCTGTATCTTCACTTAGCGTGTATTTAACTATGAGTGGCAGACACTATAAATATGTGTTTACTAAAATTAAAAATTGAAAAAAACTTAGTCTTATACAAATAATTTAAATTTAAATTTTAAAAGATATACACAACCAATGGGGAAAAAACGGGAAGGTTAGCCGTGGTCTTTACGGCGTGGCTGCAGGCAGTCACTCACATCCGGGAGGCAAGGAGGTTCGAATCCCCCCGCCAGCAACCTTGAAGATGGTCTTCTGTGGTTTCCCATCTTCCTTCCAGGCAAATGCCGGGGTTGGTCCCTAACTCAAGGCCACAGCCACTACCTTCCAATTCCTCGTTCTTACATTCACACTTTCCTCCCCAGACAATACTCCACACGTGACGGTACTTGTAGCTCACTCCATGGGTGTCCGCATAGAAGCAGCTACAAACTCTAGGGAGCCGAACATGTCCTCGGACACTCCCGGCACTAAAATCCATACGTAAAAAACAATACAAATAACAAGGGGATTCCTTCCTGGAAGCAGGCTGTGGATTTTCATTCATTAGGAATTCATTAGACCAATTTCACTTTCAAGTCAGATTCAAAAGCAAGAACACCAAGTCGACTAAAACAATCCCGTTTTGTTTGTCCTTAAATAATCAACAATGCAAATGTGCGACATTGAATAATTCTCTTGTGTGTATGTGTGTGTGTGTGGAGGGTGTTAAGCTTTAATAACTTGGCGTTAAATGCCCAAGTGGTTTAGTACAGTTTCAAGATTTTTTCCGCCCCCAAAAACCTGCCGCCCTGGGAAGCTGCCTTGTTTTGTTCCCCCGAAATAACAGCCGTGAATACAGTAAATGACCCAATATTGTAAGGGCGACCTTAAGGTACCAGTGTTTTACTATTCAGCAAAGTAAACCTCGTTTTAGGGACTGGAATTTGGTATCGGTGTTAAAATGTATAAAAGTATCTCCAAAACGTGCATTAATTTCGTCACTGCCAAAGTGAGGTGGCGAAAGTAGTAGCCAGCATAACCACTTTTGATAGTGTTGGGTAAGCGCACGGTATTACACTAGGCATAGCCATATTGAAAAATGGAGCTAAGTTTCCATAGGTGGTCTAGTACATGACATCATAGAACCATATATTTTTCAATATAAATACATATTACGTCAGCAACATTAAAGAAGTATTCTACTGTAACATTTGTCAGTTGATTATCAGATATTTCAATTCATGAAATAAACTGGTGTCAATAACCAATGGAATATCAACATTTTCGGAATTCCCTGTGGGCGCCCATGAGGAATATTGACCTTGGCTTACTCACACACCAGCCCGTTGCATAATCGTAACAGGCGTGGTAACAAATCTGATGACGTGACACTGAATGCGGGACAGTATCAAATCCCCTTAACTAGCTGACAACTCGTTTGCGTGTGTAATGTCGCGCGTCTATAAGATCGTAGCTTTGCGTAAAAATATTCAACCAAAGTTGTTTATGACCTGTTACGATCATTTAAAAAAACAAGATAAAAGTAATCCAGAAGTAAGGTACACTATCATACCAACAAAAATATTAATACGTGGAAGGAGCGTGATGGACAGAATATAACCCAAGGTAATACGAGACCTAAAAATACATGTCTACTGTGAACAGAGAACACCAAGAAACAACTCTTAGGGTAACCAAAATATATTTTAACATAGTAACAAATTACAGTAAGGTTTTGCCACAAAGGCAATATGATGAACAAATAATTGCCTTAAATAAGTGAAGAATCTAAATTAAAAATCCATATGTGAAACTAAAACTTTCTTGTTACCGAACCAGAGAAGAGAAGAAAAAACATTAAGTTAATTGATAATTCAATTAAAGAAAAATAGGTAAAATCGTAAATTACCTTAAGGTGGTGAAGACCACATAACCAAGTAAATTAATTCCAAGGTATGACCCAAAATCAAGAAGAAAATAATTAAATAAGCTTGATAATATGGGAGCCTTTCATTAGTGTGACTGCTCCAAACCAAATCCAATGTTCTTGTCCCAATCAGAAAGAAAAAAAACTCTCCTTTAATAATGATAACAAGGAACAATGCCCAAGGGTTCACGTGGTAACCAGGACATAAGAAGAAAGTCCATCACTAAGTTGGTAATAAAACAGTATTCCAAGGAACATTCTAAGTGACCTATCCAAGGATTATAAAAGACATGAAAAATAAAGGAAAAAATAGTTTACTTAAATTTAGAGGTTATACAATTGGATAGGCCACTCCACAAAATTGCTAGCCAAGGACAAACAAGACAGCATGTCTTGGTATGGCTTAAAGAAATCTAACAGGTTAAATGCATAAAATAAAAATAAGTAACTGAACTATTATCTTCATAGTCTGGTACTACGTAGGTCTGTTCTAGACGAAAGGTACCAAAACGAACCAATACACAAACATGCATAAGAGGCACGAAAAAAGGAGGGAAAACAGAAACTAACAAAATAGCAAAAACACACACCAAACAACATCAAGAACACCCCAGAACAAGACCACATAAAATACCAGCTAATCCAATAATACATTCAGTCACTTTTAACACTTACGTTTACCTAGCTAAGTTGGCCATGTCAGTAATTGTAGGTTTTAGAACCTAAAAAGGAATTACAAAATAAAAGATTCCCTCGACGGCAGTTACATATCCAGGTTAATATTTATCTCCCACGAAGACAGTAATTCGGCAAGACTAGCACGAGGCCAGCCTGCCACAGAATACTTCTTTTACCTCACATCGAGACCTTCACTCCTCTTCCATAGTGAAATAATAAAATTACAACACTCACTCACGAACAGTAGACTAACGTTTTCTCCAATCAAACGATATTTCCAACAATATCGAAATACCAAGTTGCAAATAAAATAATATTCAAAATAAACAGACAGGTCGGCCATGATAACTTCACAAATGAAGAGACCAAGTTCACGACTTACAGGCAGAGCGCAGCGCAGGCAGAAATTCTAGCGGAATAGAACACTGCACGCCCTCTGTTAGCGACAAGATGTACTACATACAGAGTCTTCATAGAATATCACCAGGCAGTGCACGAGTGCGACGTAGTTCAAATATTCATTCTCAGATAGAGCAGGGTAATCAAATTTTGTACCAGATAAGGCACGACACAGTCTTGTATCAACACTCCCTCCCTTCAAATCGTGGCCACAATCCATAATTTTGGACACGTGAAAGTTCAGAAGAGGAGATAGAGAATTTACAAGGTAACTTCAGGTAGTTAAATTTGTAGGTGGATATCCTAATAAAGTTCATCCACAATTAGCATGCATAAGTACTCCCAACTGATCGTTAACAGTCGCTTATCCAGTTCCCAAACATGCTTATAACATTAACGTCTTACTTTGTCAAATACATGGAAACAGATCTTCTTGAATGCAATGTTATTACAGTTGATAATATATATAGTCTTCCAGAAGAGCGAAGATGAGTGCGATCAGAGAGAGACTGCAGCTTCCATCATAATTTTCCGGGCCCTTGGATCTTCACAATGGTACTGCACATCGACCAGGTTGGACTGTCTTCAGATCTTCCACTGTAAACAAATATGGACTGCGACAGAATATGTCCTAGTTCCTTCTTAAGACTAATGACAAGTCATGATCAGTATGTTTTGCATTACCCACCCAATACCCCTTTCTTTTAAGACCAACATAAAATTACAATAAACAAATTTCCATTAAAATAATTTGATAATACTCAAATAAGCTCAAAGATTCTTCACTTTTACATAAATGTCAGATTACATTTCACAATTCATGGTCAAAACAAAACAAATATTGAGAATATTTACAATCTCTTGGTATCATAAACCATAAGAAAACAAAAAGGAAGGAGAGCAACAAAAATAGATGGATCACGAAATCCACACCTCAGCCTCGTAGATCACAAGAACAAAACTCTTCGATGGCAAGAGCATCTAATTAAATCTAATTAAATCTAATTAAATGACAAATTGACCGAGACTTAGGTATTAGAACCCTATTGTACCTTGTATTAACTTGCTAGAAAACATTAGACCAAAACTACAATCGACGATAAGAAAAGCCAAAATCAAATGACAACCAGGAAAAATCAAACAGACGACAATTAAGTCCAAAATTCGACCAAACAATTACTCCCATTTACTTGATTAACGACAACCACAAAAATTTTAAATAACACACCACCGAACCCTTACCAAAAATATAATGCCAAGAAAATACCATAGACCAAGAAAAATCCTTATGATGCCAAGAAACAACGACAGTAATGAAATAAATGTGCAAGAATAATGAGGAACAGTAACCAACATAAGAAAATGACAAAAATTAATTTTACCAGAAACAATAATTAAATGACCAAAAGTTATAGAAACTGAACACACGTGTAGACAAACACAAACACAAATCTTTCATACACTCACACATAACCTCACAAATCCCAAGATTACTAATTACAATTTACCACCCACAAGGAAAATATTCCCAACAAATCTACCAGAATATAAATCATTATTCATAAAAATTCCATTGCACAACACATTTACCAACACACAACTTTTACATACATAAATGCTGACTCGGATCAAACAGAATAACTAAAAACGTACACCGCACGTACTTCTTGAGAACCAAAATGAGCCCTATTAGCATTTCCCTTTCACCATTTAATTAATTTACACATTGCCTTCACACTATGCTTACCCAGTTCAGACAGAAATAAAACGAACTAAAAGAACGCATCTAGAAATATCATAATGGGCCTTTTTAGCATCAAACATCCTTCTTTTACACACATTACCAAAACATAACAAACCATACTTACGATAAGCTTTACCTCCCAGATCAAGCAAGCAATAAAGATGACTAACGTACACCAGCTTGGAGAACATATGGGAACCTATTCCCAAGGTACTTACCTTGTATTCAGTGCATCACCTTATGTCACCTTAAAACACTAGTTCAATACCAGAATATAATAAGGATCGTAAGAAGAATTTCAACTAAATAGTGATTTATATGCTCGGTATCAAAGTAAAACAGATTAAACGATAACTTTAACAAAACAGAACCTAACCTTATTTGACACAAGAACAACAATAAAATGTCCCACCCAATTACAAATACAAAGCTAACTTACCACATTCACACTAAACTCACACCTGCCTCACACATACAGTTTGTGCTACACAATTTAGAAAATTAATTACTCTCACTATTGGGCAAATCCGTACCTTTCTTCACATGGGATAGATGGACTCTGAAAAACTTCTTCTTTACGGAGTCGCATAACAATAGAGTGAAGTGTGTCTCATATCTAACTACCTTATAAGGGCCACGAAACCTTTCCCGTAACTTGCCTGATTCCTTAGGGCCAACTTCTTTCAACGTGAATTTTTTTATGTAAACCTCATCACCGACTTTTAACGATGAAGGCTTTCGACCTGCGTTGTATCTTTTCTCTAATCTTTCGTGAGCCACCTTCATGTTACTTCTTGCCTTCTTCCAGATCGTTCATACATCATTAAAGGTGTACTGGTCGGGCAATAGTTGGTTTAATGACCATAAGTTTGAGATTGGAGAATTATGTCCGAAGGAGAACATTGGAGAGATGGGAGTCATTTTGTGTGACTCGTGAAGAGCAGTGTTAAAGGAAAATGTAAGCCAAGTTAAACTGGTGTCCCAAAGACTGTGGTCCTAATGGTGAAAAGCAATTAGGGCAGCCCGTAAATTGCGATTCACCCTTTCGGCGTACGAACCTTTAGGGTAATAGGGCGTGCTAGTGACGTGTGAAATGGAGAGTTCAAACAAAAAAAATCTTGAAAACATGTGAAGTAAAGCACTTCGCATTATCAGATACCAAAGTTTGGCATGGACCGAAGTATGCGAAGATTTGTTTAAGACAAGAGATTGCCGTTTGAGTAGTAGCAGCTTTGGTAGGGAATAACCAATTAAAACGAGAAAATCCGTCGGTGCATACCAACACAAAGCGGACTTCGATACTGGAATAGGTCCTACGTAATCGACAAAAATTATTTCCATAGGAACCTTGGCAATATCGGATGACAACAGACCAGTTTTCGAGTTATTAAGGGGTTTAGCCCTCTTACAAGTATCACAATTGTTCACCATTTTGCGCACATCTTTATCAATCCCTTTCCAGATAAAATTTCGGCGAATTTTCTCTCTCGTTATGAACACGCCCAAATGTCCGCCAATCGCAGACTCGTGGAAGTATTTAAAGATCACAGGAATTAAGACAGTTGGAATGACAATTTTCGGAAGTTTATCATTCCGAGCTTTACAAAACAGAACATTAGACTTCAAAGAGTAAGGTTTTACTACTTCTCCTTTCTCCAGTTTACCAATAATCTCACCGATTACAGGGTCTTCTCTCTGGTATTCCGAAACATCTCGGAACAATTTAGGGCAGTTAGAAAGGATAACGTTAGCAAGATTGTTATGGATGTTATCATCTTCACCAGAATTCACCAAATCAACATCATTTTCACCGTACATCCTACTCAGGCAATCTGCGATAACATTATCAGATCCTTTTATATGTCTAACATTGAACTTGAAAGAAAGGATGCGAGTAGCCCATCTGGCTATTCGACCGGTCTTCCTAGGTTTACCCAGGACCCAACTTAAGGCCTGATTATTGGTCTCTAAATCAAACTGAACATGTTCCACATAAAGCTTGAACTTTTCCAAAGCAAACATCACCGCTAGACCCTCTAACTCATACACTGAGTATTTCTTCTCGGCATCGTTCAAAGTTCTCGAAGCGTATGCAACGGGTAAACGTCCTAATTCATGTTCTTTTAAAAGGACTGCACCGACAGCGCTATTAGAAGCATCAGTCTGAATTATGAAATTCTTAGAAAAATCAGGGATGGCAAGAATGGGAGCATTGGTTAAAGCCATTTTCAGATCTTCGAAAGCTGCATCCTGGTCAGGACCCCACGCAAACTCGACTCCCTTTTTCCTTAATTTGTTGATAGGTGCAGCACGATGGGCAAAATTGGGTATAAACTTACGAAAGTAATTTATCATGCCAATGAAGCGGGCGATTTCTTTGCCTGTCTTTGGTGGTCTATACTCCCTAATGGACTGGGTTCTTGAATGATCTATGGATATCCCAGACGATGAAATTATGTGCCCTAGGAAGGAGATCTGAGGCTTTGCAAAAGATACCATAGAAAGCTTAACAGTAAGTCCCGCACCTCTAAGTCTAGATAACACCTCTCTTACATGTTGTAAATGTTCATCGAAAGTTTTACTGAATATAACAACGTCATCCAAATAGTGGTATACATATTTAAATTGAATACCATCGAACACATTATCTAACAATCTACTGAGCACTGCAGCTCCGGTAGACAGGCCGAACGGGAGGCGTTCGAACTCAAAAAGATTCCAGTCTGTGGTGAATGCCGTAATGGCTTTAGACCTTTCTGTTAAGGGTAGCTGGAAATAGGCACTATTGAGGTCGAGAATAGTAAAGAAATTGGCTCCCCGGAACCAGGCAAAGCAAGACTGTAAGTCCGGAAGAGGAATAGATTGCAAAATAACCTTTTTGTTAAGTGCACGGTTATCAATAACAGGTCTGTATTGCCCATTAGGTTTAGGTACGAGGAAAATAGGAGACGCATATGCTGAAGTTGATTTCCTGATAATTCCCTTATTTAGCATATCGTCTATAATTTCTTTTAACACCTTCATTTTAGGTGGAGACAATCTGTTTGGGGAAGCGCGTACAGGAATGGTGTCGGAAAGTTCTATCTCATATTCCAAAAGATTAGTTACACCCAGTTTGTCAGTCAAAACCTCGGTGAATTCCGAACATAAAAGTTTAATCTGCTTGGTCTGGTGTTCATTTAAATTATTAAACTCAAGATCATCAACAGTCACAGGTAATGAATCCAGTTGAGCTGAGTTAACAACATTAGTACCATGCTTCTGGTTAAATGTAAACTTTAATTTAGGTTTGAATTGAAACCAACATAACCTTGTCCTCAAATCAATTAATAAGCCAGTATGGGAAATAAAATTGGCCCCAAGTATCACTCTACAGGACAAATTGTTAACAATCCAGAACTTAAATTTACACGAGAAATAAGCAATGTTAATCTTGACGATAACATAACCTAACACATTAAGAGCCGTATAATTCGCCGAGATAACATTATTGGATTCGTTTACCAACTCGCCAAATTTGCATACCGATTTCATACTTTCAAACCATTTCATATCTAAAAAGGAATAAGTACTGCCTGAATCAATCAATGCTGAAACAGGTTCGTTGTTAATATATATCTCAATAAACGGGCAGTTACTCTTAGACGCACACATAATACGACTACTAATTTCATTATTTTATAGGCATCTCATAATCACTATTATCAAAAATTTTAAACTCTTTTTTGTTAGTATAATTCTTTGATATATGACAACCCGATGTCATAGATGGCATCACTAATCGCGATTAAATTTTCTATCACACCATCGAGCAATATGGTTGTAGGAACCACAACGATCACATCTTCTCCCTTTGTTAACTCTTACCTCGTTGGGTGAAGATGCCATTTGCCACTGTAAATTACTACCAGTTGGGTAGCTCGGAGGAGATATCTCAGGTGCTGTGCCCGTTTCCCCGACTTCACGTTGGCCCGGCGATTTCAACGAGAAACCGAAGAAGGGACACAGGCGATAAAAAAATTAAGTCCTGGAAATATTTGTCCAATAGAAAAAAAATCAAACAACTAGCTCGGGCAGGCAAGAGATCGAATATCTCGGGTCGATTAAAGGGAGAGGCATGCAAGGTTCAACAGGACAAATACTTCACAAACAAGAAAAAGAAAAAAAGTATCACTGACTCGGGAGAAGTTCCAAACTACAAGAATAACCAGAACTTGAAAAATCGAGATCCTAAATTTATTTTTGAGCAGACGGACAAAAAAATGAACACTCCTATTACTCAATGAATATTATTAGTTTGGGATCATAAAAATCCATAATGTCCATCAATGTCATTGAGCTACCCTGTTTGACTTAATCAGGGAAGTACTCGCAAAAGAAATTATTAGAGTTCAAGTGTTCGATGATTAGCTGAATAATAATGATAAAGAAACACTTTACTTTCACTTTCAGCTTCTAAGAAGAGAAATTAGAATAAAATTCACTATACATTTTTCCTTCCCATGAATGTTAACTGAATTAATAATTTACACATAAATTATTCACACATTTCTAATATTTACAGACTTACGATTGTCAATGATGACTGTCAATCATTAAATTTGACTAAATGAACTTGTGGAATGAAATTATTATTATTAATTTTTATCAACATAATTTAAAGTTTCCTTATGGAAATTACATCAGCTATAAATAACGATAACTTCTTATAGCCGCACAATAACTGGCTTCAAATGACATCCTAATCCCTCATATCATTTTCAAATCATTAGCTGAGTTTATCATATCCTTTTGTGATCAATTTAATTATTCAGATTGCGATATTATAACTTTTAGCATATATTAAATTAAGATACAAATGATTCACATGTGATCTGCAGGAATTATTAATTTTAAATTGACCAGCACATGTAACTCTGATAACATTGCATTTATTATGACGATTAATTGAACAGTAATGCAGTAACTGCCATTGCACTGTTTTCCATCGTTGGAACTACTTAATATAATTACAAATATAAAGCACATTGTAAGTCCATTGAACCTAGGACTGCATAAGCCCCTATACATACTGGCATGATCATAATCATTTACTATATCCTCGAAGAAATTTATTAAATGATTTATTAATCGTATTAATAAGTTGGAATGGTATTTCTCATGTCCAACAGTTGCCAACATAAGACCACTATAAAGTGTCTACAACTCATAATTCATTGTGCTTATACTCAAAGTGCAGTTCCAAAACCATTTGACATAATGACAAATAATCCTCAAATTATTATAAACTCTCGTAATCTGCATTTCTACATCTGGTCAAAAATTTCCCTAATTTGACTGAGCATCATAGGCTTTGTATTCTTGTGCAATCTGAATTAAATTACTGTAAAGTCTAGGATCATAGATCATGAACCATAATTATAATCTCAATGCCATAAATTAATGAATATGCTACAATCATTACCGCTGCAAAAAGTCAAACGTTCCGTTCGCAATCGCCTTCATGGTAAAAATCGCCATGAGGAAAAAAAATCGTAAGTTTAGAATTATTAAATATTATAAAACAAAATAATTATTAAATATCGGAATTTATGTGTGTGAAAGATCTCAATATCTTGAAAATAATTTGCTCTCCAAGTTTGGAAATTCATTCGGAATATATTTTAGCCACCTGGAAGAAAGAACATAATTCAATCATGGTGTTGGTTTGCCCTAAATGTTCAGAAGGGTGTGGTGTGAATATATGCCCAAGTTGACGATGAATGTGTTTCCCATATTTTCCCACGACGAATTACTCTTGATTCTGTTCTTTAATTTGCAAGATTCGCGTTTAAGAAAATCGTTTAACGCCAACATCATCCTGATGCCTGGTCTACAGTGTATTCAGCCTCTCCGAATCCCGGATTCGTCCTCAACATCAAGTTTCCATATTAAATGCTTAAGCCATTATCTTGAAGTATATGAAAAGTTCCATAAATGTTCCCATATTCTTATTCTTGAGTGAAAGTATCATAGTGGATGACATCAGACACCCCCTAAAAAGAATTAGGTGTACGCCACTGCTGAAGAAATGTTCCATGTATTTCACTGATATGGAATGGACGGTGTTGTTTCGATACTGTTAATAATTTATTAATGCTCTTGCTGGCAATCCGGTTATTTGTTGAATGTATTATGTTGAATAAGATGCAATTACTATTGTAGAAATTTTCAACATTGACTGACTATATGCCGGGTTTCGTAGCACGACAAGGTCTGCTATTATATCGTGTGCTTTAACATGTTGCATATTAAAGTCTCCGTATTCTGGCGTTCCACGGTGAATTTGTCAAGTCCGATTTGTAGCTGTGTTAATGTGTTCACTTGATAAAAATACAGTTTCTACTTACATCAGCCTCTTGGAGAAATCACTAATTTTAATTTTACCTGTCACTCGTAAATAAGTTATAACAAGCACCGGTATTTCACAAGCAAATTGTAATGCTAATATCATAGTGTGGACACACGCTTCCCGAAGGTAGAATGATCGTCTCCGCGCACATGTGTTTTAAATCAGCAATAGAACAGACTAGAATGGAATGACCTCTCCGCACGTGTTACACATAGCACACCGGTTGCCCTGGTCACCTGATCCGTAGGAGTGTGGGGAATTTCCACCCCTCATCTATTGCGTCATGACTTGTCAAAGCCGATAGGAGTTGAAGATATTCGACACTCGCGTGTGCTAAATTTTAGCTCAATGCCATAAGGATGGGTCCATTTAGCAGCTAGAATAATTATGAAGAATGTTTCTTTAGCTCTCGGTCTGCTACAAACACATGCTGGAATACATTACAATATGTTACATTCAGCAACCACTTCCAAGGCTGCGAATCTCGGCAATTAAAGATCACCAACATGGTAAATTTCGGTCACATGTTCCCCTCTCCTGGTTTTTATAAGTTTCGGTCAGAGAACTTATAAAACATCATTATGCTAAGATTATGTGAAGAAATCAAACATGTCTGTCCAGTACTAATTCTCATGTTTGAAATATTTTCTGAGATTTCCAGCGTTGTAGTTTCCAATCACTCGGTCGGTGTGTATTTCTGCCAAACGATAACTGTTGTTGCCGAAAACTCTTACAATCTTTACTGGACCATAATCAAGCTTAGCGAATTTGTTATAGACTCTCATGGGTAAGTTGGATGATACTGGTCTCCTTATCAAGACTAAATCGTTTTCCCGTAGAGGTTCTCTGAATTTTCTTCTTGCCTGTCTTTTCTTTCTCTTTTCGGCGTGGCGTTCCAAGCTCTCTCCAGCCATGTCAATGCGCGTGGGAATTGATTGAATTATTTCCGGTGCTGTGGAAATAATTCCATCCCATACTCTCTCTGGTTTACGTCCATAATGTAACATGTATGGCACTTGCGATGAACTTTCATGTATTGTCGAATTAAGGCTTTCTTCAATGATGGGTATAACCTTCATCAATTTATCATGATTATCCGAACAGTAAAATCGACAGAATTTTCCAATTTCAGACATTATTCTTTCTGCAGGATTTTCTTCAGGATATCTGATAGTATTAAGGATGTGCTTTACATTTAGCCTTACCATTGCCTGCTGAAATTCTTGACTTGTGAATTGGCTCCCATGATCACTTAATAAGAATTCGGGTGTGCCGGCTTCTTTGGAAACACAATTCTCTAGCCGTCTAATGATATATCGCGATGTAGCCTTCTGAATCGGGTGCAACGATACCAGTTTAGAGAATACATCTATTGTAACCAAGATATACTGGTTTCCTCTAAATGATCTTGGAAGTGGGCCATAAATGTCCGTCGCATATAATTCTCTCGGTCGGGACGGAATTATAGCAATCGGTGGTTCTTTAGCAAGCTTCGAAATGTATTTGCTCCGCTGGCAATTATCGCAGGACCTTATAACCTAACGTATGGTTTCCCTCATACAATTCCAAATAAAAGCTTCTTTAGCTGCGTGCAGAGTCTTGTCCAGTCCGGAGTGTCCCGTTGAACGATGGACTAGCCAGATTACTTTATTAACAAGTTTTGGTGGTAAGACTGTTCTCAACTTCGTATGATCCTTGTCCGCGTATTTCATGACAATGTCTCCCACGATGTGGTATTCTCCCGCTTGTCTCGAAGTTGGGATGAAATTCGGATCATGCTGGTCCATTCTCTTCTTTAGGAAACGATACATGTTTCTCAAGGGTTCATATCTCTTCTGTGATGCTGCGATTCTTCTAAGTTTATGTAACTTATCCACATCTTCCGGAACAACCTCAATCAAGTGTATGTCTTCCCCACAAGGATTACGACTTAGAACATCGGCTAATATGTTCATTTTGCCAGATCGATGAACTATATCCACGTTAAATTGCTGCAAGAATAAGGTCCATCTGGTAATTCTATCATTAGCGAGGTCTGTTTTCAACATGAATTGCAAAGCTTGATGGTCGGTGATTATTGTGACTTTGTATCCTATCAGTATCTTTTTCCAAGTCTGTAAAGCATATATGGCAGCTAATGCTTCCAATTCTGTCACGGTGTAATTGGCTTCATGGCTTTTAAGTTTGCGGCTGGCAAATACAAGATAGTGATGTTTTCCCTCGGCATCCATTTGATACAATACAGCACTCACACCAATCTTTGACGAATCCGATTCTATGAAGAAATTCCGAGAGAAATCGGGGTATTCCAATTTAATATGATCAACCAGCATTTGTTTAGCTCTATAAAACGCCTCACTACATGCTTCGCTCCATTTCCATTTATTGTTTAATTTCAACAAATTCTGGAGTGGTGCCATCACCTCCGTATAGTTAGGACAGTGCGTCGAAAAGAATTGACACATTCCTAAGAATTGTCTAACTTGACGTACTTTCTTCGGTTGAGGAAACTCCGCAATTGCTTGAATCTTCGTAGGATTAGGCCTATATCCGTGTCCGTCGATGATGTGACCTAAAAACTTTATTTCAGTTTGAAAAAAACTGCATTTGTCACGGTTGACTTTGAAGTTGGCTGCTTTCAAATTATCAAACAATAATCTGAGGTGTTGCAAATGTTGTTCTCCGTCTGTAGATGCAATTATTATATCGTCTATGTAGCATATCACATTCGCTTTGACTTCTTGTTTTAGGTTGGAATCCAATGCTCTTATCATCACAGGACCGCTGTTCTTTAAACCGAAAGGCATTCTCTTGAAAGCATAGGTTATGTTATTAAATAGAAAACCAGTGTATATGCGGCAATTTTCAGATAACGCTACGTGATAAAATGACGAGGTCAAATCGATGGTAGAAAAATATGTTTTTCCTTCAAATTTCCTCAAAATTTCCCGAATTTTTGGAGGTCTATCATGTTCCAAGAGCAGACGTTCATTCAATCCCCTCGCATCCAGACATAAGCGTAGTTGTCCATTCGCCTTTTTCACAACCGCCAGTGGATTTAGGAAAGGCGTGGGCATTCGACAAATGATGTCATCATCTTCCATCTTCTGGATCATGTCTTCAACTTCAGCTTGCCACTTTTCCGGAATCGGATATAATTTCTTTCGATAAGGAATAGCATCCGTTAACTGGATTTCATACTCAAAATTCTTAACTAGTCCAGGTTTGCTATTGAAAATATCATCATATTCTTCTAATAAATCATTCAACTTCTGTTGAGTTTCTGGATTGATTTTTCCTCCTATATTCCTATGCTCTGTTTCCACTGAATTGATTATTTCATCCATAACATCCATATTTCCAAACTCCCATACTACGCCTTCACGAGCCTCTTCTTTCAGTCCCTCGGTGGAAGTAACATATATATATATATCGGTTCTTCATATCAATGACCAGACCATTGTCAGATATGAAATCAACTCCGATTATGATATCGAAATTTGAATTTGATAAGACTAGGAAGATGTGTTGTATCTTCCTTCCAGCAAGTTTCATTTCTAACATTACCTGTTGTTTACATTTAATTATCCTGTCAGGGATAACTCCTCTAATCTTTACAGTTGATGCCGGAAGAATGTCAAGTTTTCCTTTTGACTGGAGCAATTCCAGACATGACTGTGATATAATAGAAACCATGGCCCATGTGTCCACTAACGTCTTTATTTGGCATCCCATTATATTTAAAGAAATAGTTGGTAATTCATGTCTGAACCCTCGGCGTACTTCTTCATTTTCAAATATGAGGTCTTCATCCTTTATTTCGTATAATTCCTGAATTTGTACAATGTCCGAGTTGATTAGAATTTCATTACATATTGTTGAGTGGACGTTTTTTTTTTCTTGCTTCAGCCAACTAATACTAGGCTGGTTTAACTCTTCTTCTGTTGGTGCTGAAGGTCGAGTATTTCTTAATTGTTCTATATATTCTCGGCTTTCCTGATACCTGGTGTCCAAATTGTTACTGTTTTGCTTGTTCCTCTCTTCTTGAGACCTATTCTGGTTGGAGTAGCTGTTAAACCTCCCGCGTTGGTACCAGTTATTTTGTCCTCTGTTACGATACCTCGAATATCTTCGATTGTACGGGGTATTTCTCTGATTATTATTATCGTTTCTACGATTGTAGTGATAATCATCTTGCTGGTGGTCAGAATCCCTCGATGTCTTCTCTTCTTGTTGCGCTGGTCTTTCTGTTTGGGCTGTCCTATCCATTAAGACTGCATTTATTTCCCGACTTTCCTTTCTGTCATGTCTACCATTATTGCCTAGAGTAGCGTGATCCATACGCCTAAGAACGTCTTCACAATATTCCAGGGTTTCTACTCCGGATACTATGAGCATGCGCTGTACTTCTATGGGAAATTGCCTCGTTATGGCTCTTATCAGTTCCTGGCGTGGTAAAGGTGGAGTTAGAAATTGTAGCTTTGCGAGCTGCGAGTGAAGTAATTCGCATATCTAGTCGGATGGGACGTGGCATATTTCTTAGAGTACATTTCCGCTCTAATATCCAATTGTTCATCTGAACTCCAAAAACGGTGTAGAAATGATTGACTAAAGTCTTCCATATTAACAAACGAACATCTCAATGCCCTAAACCAATTTAAAGGAACTCCTTCCAAGTGTCTTTCAACTATTCTGAGCTCTCTGTCCTTGGATATCCCGTTTTCATCCATGTATTCCCGAATATCTCTCAGGAATTCCATCGGTGTCAAGTTATTACCCCCATTAAATTTGCATGGTCGATCATCAATGTTTCGAATTATTGTGACGTGTCCCTTCGTAGTTGAATTGGCTCTATACCCTTCCGTATCTAACGTTCCACAAGCATTAGGACTATCTGATGTTCTTAAAACATTGGGACTATCTGATTGTAATATTTGTCCTGGTTGCTCATAAGTGTGGCTAACATTATTTTTCATGTTTGATAGTTCGGTTTCCAGATTCGATATCCGAATTGTGGTCATGTCGTGCTCTAACTTGTGTTTATTTTCCATATCTGCCGCTGTAGTAATTACACTATTCCTCATCTGTGTCTGTAGCTCATTACGCACGTGCTCGAAATCGTTGTTACATTTCTCTGTTAGCTGGTTTACTTTCTCCTTGATATCAGCTATCTCCGTAGAATTAGTGTCAGTGACTTAGCAAATTCTTAACTACTGTTTCATTTTTCTGCTGTACCCTTTCATTATGTTCTGATAAATCTTTACTTAAACCATCTAAATTGTCGGTCAACTTCTTTTCTAAACCTTGCAATCTGTCTACAAATTGTGCTTTGACAGCGTTAACTTGACCTGATACGTGGGTATGCAATTCCTTTCTAAGAACTTTGAGATTATGGGTAAGTCTTGTATCACAAGCATCTAACTTTTTGTCTACGGCTAAATTACTTTTTTCAACATCTGCCTGCACTTGCGCAATTTGCGTTTGCAAACGGACATCTAAACTCTTTACATCGCTAGATACCATTTGAGTATCTGTATTTAAAGATTGAATATCTGATTTAATATCTATTATAGAATAGTTAATACCTTCTATTTCCATATTGGCTTTTAATATATCGGTTCTTACATTTAATATATCAGCATGAATATCCTGTGTATCATCTTTAATCAACTGCACTTTGCTTGATAAATTGTCAATATCGGCTTTTAGTTCCTGCCTACCAGTAGCTAAACTTTCATTTAATGTGGTTATTCGTGCATTAAGTTCCTGCTTATCAGCAGCCAAATTATCTTTAAGTTCCTGCTTATCAGTAGCTAAACTTTCATTTAATGTGGTTATTCGTGCATTAAATTCCTGCTTATCAGCAGCCAAACTATCTTTAAGTTCCTGCTTATCAGTAGCTAAAGTGTCTTTTACCACATTCAAATCCTCATACCGTCTGTCAAAGCCCCTTTGGATTTGAGCAAGAATGTCCTGGGGTCCTTCTGCTTCTGCTGCATCAGTCATTATAATTACACAAATATATAAATATACTTAAGACTAGGGAAACTTAATAGTAAGAAGACGAACCAAGACCATGCGACTGAATATATTCGAATGAATTCCAAACATGTTTTACGTCTAACAAATCCAGCACAACGATTTCTCAAACCTCCAATTATCCTGACATTTATCTTTACCTGATAAGTCAAACAAACAACATCTAGATTTGAATTTTAAAAAATCCCGATTCAATGACATTGCAAGATATCAGAACTCGTCTGACTATCCCAAAAAATTTAATGGACTGGAAAAAAAATTACCAAACCGTCGAGCTAATCACGCTCGGCATCAAATTGCTGCCTTACGTAACGTTGCCCACACGTATAGGGCGCCAAATCGCTGTGCCCGTTTCCCCGACGTCACGTTGGCCTGGCGATTTCAACGAGAAACCGAAGAAGGGACACAGGCGATAAAAAAATAAGTCCTGGAAATATTTGTCCGATAGAAAAAATCAAACAACTAGCTCGGGCAGGCAAGAGATCGAATATCTTGGGTCGATTAAAGGGAGAGGCATGCAAGGTTCAACAGGACAAATACTTCACAAACAAGAAAAAGAAAAAAAGTATCACTGACTCGGGAGAATTTCCAAACTACAAGAATAACCAGAACTTGAAAAATCGAGATCCTAAATTTATTTTTGAGCAGACGGACAAAAAAAATGAACAGTCCTATTACTCAATGAATATTATTAGTTTGGGATCATAAAAATCCATAATGTCCATCAATGTCATTGAGCTACCCTGTTTGACTTAATCAGGGAATTACTCGCAAAAGAAATTATTAGAGTTCAAGTGTTCGATGATTAGCTGAATAATAATGATTAAAAAAAACACTTTACTTTCACTTTCAGCTTCTAAAAGAAGAAAAATTAGAATAAAATTCAATATACATTTTTCCTTCCCATGAATGTTAACTGAATTAATAATTTACACATAAATTATTCACACATTTCTAATATTTACAGACTTACGATTGTCAATGATGACTGTCAATCATTAAATTTGACTAAATGAACTTGTGGAATGAAATTATTATTATTAATTTTTATCAACATAATTTAAAGTTTCCTTATGGAAATTACATCAGCTATAAATAACAATAACTTGTTATAGCCGCACAATAACTGGCTTCAAATGACATCCTAATCCCTCATATCATTTTCAAATCATTAGCTGAGTTTATCATATCCTTATGGGATCAATTTAATTATTCAGATTGCGATATTATAACTTTTAGCATATATTAAATTAAGATACATATGATTCACCTGTGATCTGCAGGAATTATTAATTTTAAATTGACCAGCGCATGTAACTCTGATAACATTGCATTTATTATGACGATTAATTGAACAGTAATGCAGAAACTGCCATTGCACTGTTTTCCATCGTTGGAACTACTTAATATAATTTCAAATATAAAGCACATTCTAAGTCCATTGAACCTAGGACTGCATAAGCCCCTATACATCCTGGCATGATCATAATCATTTACTATATCCTCGAAGAAATTTATTAATTGATTTATTAATCGTATTAATAAGTTGGAATGGTATTTCTCATGTCCAACAGTTGCCACCATAAGACCACTATAAAGTGTCTACAACTCATAATTCATTGTGCTTATACTCAAAGTGCAGTTCCAAAACCATTTGACATAATGACAAATAATCCTCAAATTATTATAAACTCTCGTAATCTGCATTTCTAAATCTGGTCAAAAATTTCCCTAATTTGACTGAGCATCATAGGCTTTGTATTCTTGTGCAATTTGAATTAAATTACTGTTAAGTCTAGGATCAAAGATCATGAACCATAATTATAATCTCAATGCCATAAATTAATGAATATGCTACAATCATTACCGCTGCAAAAAGTCAAACGTTCCGTTCGCAATCGCCTTCATGGTAAAAATCGCCATGAGGAAAGAAAATCGTAAGTTTAGAATTATTAAATATTATAAAACAAAATAATTATTAAATATCGGAATTTATGTGTGTGAAAGATCTCAATATCTTGAAAATAATTTGCTCTCCAAGTTTGGAAATTCATTCGAAATATATTTTAGCCACCTGGAAGAAAGAACATAATTAAATCATGGTGTTGGTTTGCCCTAAATGTTCAGAAGGGTGTGGTGTGAATATATGCCCAAGTTGACGATGAATGTGTTTCCCATATTTTCCCACGACGAATTACTCTTGATTCTGTTCTTTAATTTACAAGATCGGCGTTTAAGAAAATCGTTTTACGCCAACATCATCCTGATGCCTGGTCTACAGTGTATTCAGCCTCTCCGAATCCCGGATTCATCCTCACCATCACGTTTCCCTATTAAATGCTTAAGACATTATCTTGAAGTATATGAAAAGTTCCATAAATATTCCCATATTCTTATTCTTGAGTGAAAGTATCATAGTGGATGACACCAGACACCCCCTAAAAAGAATTAGGTGTACGCCACTGCTGAAGAAATGTTCCATGTATTTCACTGATATGGAATGGACGGTGTTGTTTCGATACTGTTAATAATTTATTAATGCTCTTGCTGGCAATCCGGTTATTTGTTGAATGTATTATGTTGAATAAGATGCAATTACTATTGTAGAAATGTTCAACATTGACTGACTATATGCCGCGTTTCGTAGCACGACAAGGTCTGCTATTATATCGTGTGCTTTAAAATGTTGCATATTAATGTCTCCGTATTCTGGCGTTCCACGGTGAATTTGTCAAGTCCGATTTGTAGCTGTGTTAATGTGTTCAGTTGATAAAAATACAGTTTCTACTTACATCAGCCTCTTGGAGAAATCACTAATTTTAATTTTACCTGTCACTCGTAAATAAGTTATAACAAGAACCGGTATTTCACAAGCAAATTGTAATGCTAATATCATAGTGTGGACACACGCTTCCCGAAGGTAGAATGATCGTCTCCACGCACATGTGTTTTAAATCAGCAATAGAACAGACTAGAATGGAATGACCTCTCCGCACGTGTTACACATAGCACACCGGTTGCCCTGGTCACCTGATCCGTAGGAGTGTGGCGAATTTCCACCCCTCATCTATTGCGTCATGACTTGTCAAAGCCGATAGGAGTTGAAGATGTTCGACACTCGCTTGTGCTAAATTTTAGCTCAATGCCATAAGGATGGGTCCATTTAGCAGCTAGAATAATTATGAAGAATGTTTCTTTAGCTCTAGGTCTAGTACAAACTCATGCTGGAATACATTACAATATGTTACATTCAGCAACCACTTCCAAGGCTGCTTTACGAATCTCGGCAATTAAAGATCACCAACATGGTGGATTTCGGTCACAGTACATACATGTTTGTAGGCACATTGGTATTAGGAAAACCAACAGATGGAATAAGATTACTAAAATTCATAGGTGCAGAAACATATGGACTAGCAAACATACTAGGGTGACTCACATTTGGGGAAATCATAGGCGAAGAACCACAGTTGTTAGGTAAATAAGCAGACTGCATTACATTACCCAAGTTAATTGGACTCGCAGTTGGGGAAATCATAGACGAAGAAACACAGTTATTAGGTAAATAAGCAGACTGCATTACATTACCCAAGTTAATTGGACTCACAGTTGGGGAAATCATAGGCGAAGAAACGCAGTTGTTAGGTAAATAAGCAGACTGCATTACATTACCCAAGTTAATTGGTGGAGGAACGTTGCATACTCTCAATGAATCAGCATCTCTGATAGTTCCCGCATACCTAATAATTTCGTTTAATTCCATTAAGGTAGTAGGTTTGGATTCCAAAACGAAATAGGAGCGACATTCGGGATTTACCACAGCAATGATCGAAGAAACTAACTGTTTTTCAGACAAGTTTACCTTTAAAACTCTGTAAAAGGTCTTAATGTCTAGGAAATAATCATTAAGGGGTTCTCCCAACCTCTGTACTCTAAAAAACAAGGTATGTCGAAGTACACTTAAGGCACGAGGGGGAATGAAGGATTCTAAAACATCCTCATGAAAATCTACTAATGAAGTCGGAGAACTCATTGCCTCCACAATCTTTTCCCTCAACAATCCAGCCGTATAAGGGAAATTGATATGAAAAATTTTGGCATTCGATAATCTAAATACCACCGCGTTATCAATTAAATAAATTAGAACTTTCAAAAAATTTACCAATTGATTAATGTCGTTACAACTGCATATTTGCAAATCCTTCAGACACGCACTAAGAGGATGTGGAAGGCTAGAAAACTTAACCTCATCACACGAATCTAATACCCTGGACATATTATCATGCATCGACGCGCCAGGTATTTGGGGAGGAGCCATTTGATTAACCTCTCCAACCCTAGCATATTCGAACATACCTTCATTCCTAGGTACAGGCCTAGAAACTGTAGGATATCTACTTGGCAAGTCATTCAAAACACAATTCAAGGGTATATCAGGTAACGATCAGGAAAAATTATCCCTCAGATGATCTGAATCAACTTCAGGTCTTCAGTTACTCAATGCAGACGTACCTTCCAAAAAATTCATGTTCACTGATTCAACTGACGAAGAAATTGGTCCTAAATTATTCAACAACTCCCCTTCGACACAACAAACATTACTCAATTCGCTACAATCACCAGTATCAGGTACATCAACGTCAGGATTAACAACACGATTAGTCTTATCTTTGCGTTTAGTTTCATCAAACAAATAAGTATAGCACTTGCATAACCTAGCACGCAAAGAAATCAATTTATCACCAAATTCACTGTCTCTTTCCTTCCTAACTTCGATTAAATCTGCAAGACGAGTGTACCAGTGCACTAAACGAAACTTAAAACGATTAATTTGACTAACC
Organism: Meconema thalassinum; assembly: GCA_946902985.2. Classification (NCBI taxonomy): domain Eukaryota; kingdom Metazoa; phylum Arthropoda; class Insecta; order Orthoptera; family Tettigoniidae; genus Meconema; species Meconema thalassinum. Next base: position 288,922,190 of record OX336391.1, on the reverse strand, counting down.
GAACTATTATCAGCAGTAGACAAGAACTCAATCAGGATAAATAATTTATTAATACTTGGTACAACAAGTCAACCTTTAGTCCAGTCAAATTCATCCCAGTTTGGAATGCGAACCGGTACAGATTTCAGCGAAGACAATAGTATCAAATCCTTCTCACGATGATTACAGGGAGTTTGTCCCCTAATAATTATTTCATGAAAGATTTCGTCCTTGTTTAAAGAAGAGACCGACGTTAGAATTCTGTTTTCCATCAACCCTCGATAAGACATGAAACAAACAATCACACCATGAATTAGTAAAAATTCAGACTAGACAGGCCTAAGAATATTTCTTATTGTTCCTATCACTTTCAACACTGTATTTAAGTCTCCAATTAATTCCGAATAAGAAAATGAACCACGCTACTGATTACCAATAATGACCTGTTACGATCATTTAAAAAACAAGATAAAAGTAATCCAGAAGTAAGGTACACTATCATACCAACAAAAATATTAATACGTGGAAGGAGCGTGATGGACATAATATAACCCAAGGTAATAAGAGATCTAAAATACATGTCTACTGTGAACAGAGAACACCAAGAAACAACTCTTAGGGTAACCAAAATATATTTTAACATAGTAACAAATTACAGTAAGGTTTTGCCACAAAGGCAATATGATGAACAAATAATTGACTTAGATAAGTGAAGAATCTAAATTAAAAATCCATATGTGAAACTAAAACTTCCTTGTTACCGAACCAGAGAAGAGAAGAAAAAACATCAAGTTAATTGATAATGCAATTAAAGAAAAATAGGTAAAATCATAAATTACCTTAAGGTGGTGAAGTCCACATAACCAAGTAAATTAATTCCAACGTATGACCCAAAATCAAGAAGAAAATAATTAAATAAGCTTGATAATATGGGAGCCTTTAATTAGAGTGACTGCTCCAAACCAAATCCAATGTTCTTGTGCCAATCAGCAAGAAAAAAAACCTCTCCTTTAATAATGATAACAAGGAACAATGCCCAAGGGTTCACGTGGTAACCAGGACATAAGAAGAAAGTCCATCACTAAGATGGTAATAAAACAGTATTCCAAGGAACATTCTACGTGACCTATCCAAGGATTTTAAAAGACATGAAAAATAAAGGAAAAAAATAGTTTACTTAAATTTAGAGGTTATACAATTGGATAGGCCACTCCACAAAATTTCTAGCCAAGAACAAAGAAGACAGCATGTCTTGGTATGGCTTAAAGAAATCTAACAGGTTACATGCATAAAATAAAAATAAGTAACTGAACTATTATCTTCATAGTCTGATACTACGTAGGTCTGTTCTAGACGAAAGGTACCAAAACGAACCAATACACAAACATGCATAAGAGACACGAAAAAGGAGGGATAACAGAAACTAACAAAATAGCAAAAACACACACCAAACAACATCAAGAACACCCCAGAACAAGACCACATAAAATACCAGCTAATCCAATAATACGTTCAGTCACTTTTAACACTTACGTTTACGTACCTAAGTTGGCCATGTCAGTAATTGTAGGTTTTAGAACCTAAAAAGGAATTACAAAATAAAAGATTCCCTCGACGGCAGTTACATATCCAGGTTAATATGTATCTCCCACGAAGACAGTAATTCGGCAAGACTAGCACGAGGCCAGCCTGCCCCAAAATACTACTTTTACCTCACATCGAGACCTTCACTCCTCTTCCATAGTGAAATAATAAAATTACAACACTCACTCACGAACAGTAGACTAACGTTTTCTCCAATCAAACGATATTTCCAACAATATCGAAATACCAAGTTGCAAATAAAATAATATTCAAAATAAACAGACAGGTCGGCCATGATAACTTCACAAATGACGAGACCAAGTTCACGACTTACAGGCAGAGCGCAGCGCAGGCAGAAATTCTAGCGGAATAGAACACTGCACGCCCTCTGTTAGCGACAAGAGGTACTACATACACAGTCCTCATAGAATATCAACAGGCAGTGCACGAGTGCGACGTAGTTCAAATATTCATTCACAGATAGAACAGGGTAATCAAATTCTGTACCAGATAAGACACGACACAGTCTTGTATCAGTTTGAATCTCACCAGGAAAATACTGGTTCAGTACCTAACCTCTCAATCTTGGTCAGCAGAGATTGTAACTCCTCTTCATCCGAATCTTCAATATTCTTCGTATTTAAATGTTGTTCGTGCATGTTGGAAATGTAGTTTCTGCCTTATCCCAGTTACTATATATAACCGCTAGGTGGCAGTTCATAATATATTGTTGAAATACTGCTACTTCTTCTTTGCCTTTTTTTCTGTGACACTGTTACTCTTAATAAAATAGTCACGCTGCTATAAGGATTGAATCTTTATTTATTCTAACATCTAGATAACCACCATAAATATCCAACAGGTTATCGGCCCAGGTGGATGGATCTAGGTGTTGAATCATAAATATATTTAATACGGTATTTCCGAAAAGTGGCTAGTGAAACTACTTTGTTTGTGGTTAGCCAGCCCGTGTGCGCAAGTGCAATTATCTCAAAAAAATATGGAAAGTGTTCACGAAGCAAATAGAGTAATGAAATTGCGTGGGTTGGAAAATTGGGCTTTGTGGAAGTTCCAGACCAGAATCGCCTTGATGGACAAGGATGTCTGGGGGGTTGCATCAAGTGACAACCCAAAACCACAAGAGTCAACCGGTGATGGAACGAACCAGCCAACTGCAGCTGAAGTGAGAACATACAAGATCGAACTAGCAGTGGACGCAGGCAGAATCAAAAGCTCAGTTCCTGATAACGTCAGGTTTATCAGAAGAAGCCATGCTACACATCGTGAACTGCGAGACTGCCAAGGAGATGTGGGACCGACTACGTGAGATCTACGACAGTAGGACAGAAACAGGGATATACATGTTACACCAGCAGTGGTACATGATGAAGAAGAGCAACGAAGACAGCATCGCAATGCACATATTAAAGGTGCAGGACCTTGCGCACAGATTGAGAGCTCTGGGTGAGAACGTTTCAGATAACTTAATAATCATCAAAATTCTCCTAACTTAACCGTCTTCTTTCAGTCATTTTGTCTCAGCATGGGAGTCGGCAGCTCAGGCTGAGCGAACTCGGCCAAATCTAATAGCACGGTTGGGCATGGAGGAAACAAAATTGGGTATCCATGAGGAAGCCGTCGCCGGTGAAGCACTGGCAGCTAGAGAAAAAATACAAGAAGGCTAGAGAAAAATACAAGGGACGAAAAACACTGAAACGCATGGGAAACTGTAACTACTGCGGAACCGGGTGAGTTAGCCGTGGTCGTTACGGCATGACTGCTGGCAGTCGCTCACATCCGGGAGGCGAGGAGGTTCGAATCCCCCCGCCGGTAACCTTGAAGATGGTCTTCTGTGGTTTCCCATCTTCCTTCCAGGCAAATGCCGGGGTTGGTCCCTAACTATAGGCCACAGCCGCTACCTTCCAACTCCCCGTCCTTACATTCCCACTTTCCTCCCCAACGGTATTTGTAGCTCACCCATTGGGTGTCCGTCTCGAAGCAGCTACAAAACTGGCGAGCTGAACATGTCCTCGGACACTCCCGGCACTAACAGCCATACGCTAAAAAATCTGCGGAGAGCCCGGACATTGGGATCAAGAATGCCGAACAAAACAAAGAGAGTCTGCCCAGAACGAGAACTCGAGATCATCAAGGGATAGAAAAGGAAGTAGAGCCTTTATCGACGTAATGTTGTCGTCAGGGTTAGATTCTAACATGATGAAGGAGAGGTGGTGTTTTGACTCTGGAGCCACGTGCCATATGAGTGGGAGAAAGGAGTGGTTCACAGAACTTGTGAGTTTAAATCCCAAAATACCTATCCAAATTGGAAATGGTACAACAAAGTACGCAGTTGTAAAGGGATTTATCAACATCCAAGCATACATCGGGTCAAAGTGGGCAGATAAACACTTAGATGAGGTACTGTATATTCCAGATTAAAAATTTAATTTAGTATCCATGAGTGCAATTTTAGATAAAGGTTATAAAGTGGAAACACACAAAACCAGCTGCAGGTTTGTACGAGGCAGCAGTACATGTGCAGTGGGAGAAGGAGCAGGCAAGCTCTTTATAATGCAATTTAGACAGATAACCCAAGGGAAGCAAAGAGCGTTCACCGCACTAGGAGCTAGCAAGGAAGTGAGCATACAGCAATGGCATGAACGACTAGCACATCAGAACTATGATCATTTCAACAAAGTATTAAAAATGAAAAATACTCGCGCAGCAGGAGAGAAAGAACCGTGTGAAGCGTTTATACCAGGGAAAATGCACCGTCAACCATATCGTAAAAGCAACAACAGAGCGACTGGCATTGGAGGAGTTGTTCATGCTGATGTGTGTGGGTACCGGTATATGGAAACAAAATCACTGGGAGGTGCCAGGTATTTTCTATTAATTAAAGATGCCTTTCTCATTACCGCCAGGTTTACTTTCTAAAAGCCGAGAGTGAGGTGCCAGACTGCGTAAAGAACTTTCTGGTCAGAATAGAAAAAGAAACCAGGAAAAAGGTTAACACTCGAAGAACAGATAATGGATTGGAGTTTGTTAACAGTCAACTGAAAGACATTCTGTTCAAGGAAGGTGTCGAACAGGAAAAGACGGTGTCATATACACCACAACAAAACGGAAGAGCTGAAAGGGAAAACAGAACTGTAGTAGAAGCAGCAAGAACGTTGATCCTCAGTGCAGGTCTACCAAAGGCATTGTGGGCTGAAGCAGTCAACACGGCTGTCTACGAGTTAAATCATACGGGAGCAAGCTCAAACTAAAATGAAACTCCGTATGAAGTCTGGACTCGGAGAAACACAGATTTGAATAAATTCAAAGTGTTTGGCTCTTAAGTGATGGTACATATTCCCAAACAAAAGAGGAAAATGGGACATGAAAGCCGAAGAATAATTATGGTCGGATACAGCGACGCTGTCAAAGGATATAGAACCTGGTTCCCAAAAAGAAATAAAGTTGAAGTACACCGTGATGTAATTTTTAAAGAGAAAGGGATGCACAATAAACCATCGACGTATGAAATCATTGAGGAAGACCCAGGAAACCTTGAAGAAAAGGAAGATGGAAACGAGGTCGATGTACTGTACCCAATCGGTACTAGGTTTGAAAACGCGATCAGTTGGAAAAATATAGTAAAAACTTGTAGGAATGAAGGAAAGATTTGGTAAGTTCTGTTCTGAAACACAGCGTTAGGGAGACGCAGATGTTTAATTTAAAAATATACACGAGTAACTTACGAAAGTATGGAAAAGTAAGTACAATAGAAATTAATGAGTTTATGTCACTACTTAATTTTTGTTTAGAAAACACTTTTTTCACCTTTAATAATAAAATATATCAACAAACCAATGGTTTGGCAATGGGATCTCCGGCATCCGGTATTATAGCAGACGTTTATTTGGATTTCTTGGAACAAAATAAAATCATTAACCATCTACCAGGTATTGTGTTCTGGGGCAGATATGTGGACGATGTGTTCACTATAATAGACGAAAAAACGGTAAAAGCAGACCAATTATTGAATATGTTAAACAAGCTAGATAATATAAAATTCACGCTAGAATCCCAAAAAGAAAATTGCTTAAATTACTTAGATCTAAAAATAAAGAAAATACAGAATAAGTTACATTTTGAAATATATCGCAAGCCAACCCAAACAGACATAACAATCAAGAAAGATTCTAATCACCCAGAGAGCCATAAGAAAGCCGCTTTTCACAGCTTAATTAATAGGGCGCTAAATATTCCACTCAGTGAAGAAAGTTTAAGCAAGGAACTAAAAATCATAACCAACATCGCAAAGAAAAATGGATATTCACAAAATTACGTCAACAGAATCAAAAATAAGATTGTTAACAAATTTGAAACAACTTTAGAAAAAGATCGCAAAAAGAACCAAAATTTCGCTACTTTCACGTATGTAAACCCAAAAGCACATACTATAACAAACTCAATTAGAAAGTTTAATATTAATATTGCATACGAAACACAAAATAATAACAGCAACATCTTTTTTAATCACAATAGTGTAAATAAGACCAATAAATTCAGCAAATCGGGAGTGTACAAACTAAAATGTAAGGATTGCGATTCCACCTATTTTGGACAAACGGGTAGAGCGTTCAACGTAAGATACGGGGAACATACCAGTGCGTTGAAATATAACAAGTTCTCGGCCATGGCGAACCACATGGACGAGAAAAAACATAATTTCAGTTCGATAGATAAGGATTTGGAAATTGTACATATTGTTAATAAAAGTAAAAAACTTAATGTATTAGAGAACATAGAAATTTATATCGCCCAAAAAACAGACCCTGTAAATAACTTGAACGAATTGACTTTCAACGACAACATATTATTTAACACGATCTCGAAATTGAGGCGAAGAGACCGACATAAACAGGAAGCGGCCCTCCCTCCCCCCTAACGTAGGGTTCTGACGTACGCTATGCCTCCCCTTCCGCGACAGTTGACCTCACACTTGCAGTATCAAGTCAACCAGTGATTAAAGGCAGAACAACAAGACGGACACATGTGTGATATCTATTTCAAGTTGTGAGGTGACAGTTCATGGTCTCCAAACTGCGGTATGTAAACATTGGTCTTTTATACGTGGGTTTTGTTATTGTTTACTTTTTCATTTTCATTTAGTTTTCCGCTTTACAGGTTGTTGAAAACATTTTGCAAAGCACTATATAAACTACTTCAGATTACCTGTTTCTACATGACAGTTTTAGACACGATACTTTTTCAAGATGCTCGTATAATGGGGTAAGTTTTTTACCCAACTTAAGTCATCTCTTCATGTTTCCAAGTAGGAACCGTAGATTGTTAGGTAATTTTTATTGTTCCAGGTCCCCTGCTTGAAAATGGATCAACAAGAATGTGGCCCACGTTTCGAAATTTTGAACATTTTTTAAAAATTTAAATTCTTTAAGCATTTTATATTCATGTGTTTTAATCATCTTGACGATGTAAAAAAATGTTTTACAAAATTTTTATGAGAGACCAAACATTAGACTGTGTTAGGAGAATTTTTTAGTGATTTTGACTGAAGAAGGCTCACAGAGCCGAAACATGTCTCAAAATGTATATTGACATCAAGTGATATATAAAAAGATAATTTTGTATTGTAAAGTGGACATTTGCATAATTTACGAGTAATAAATACCATTAACGTCAGGTTATAGAGGCAGACCTGGACTAAAAACTCAATAATACGTGCTCAGGGAAGGAATTTGTTGACCATTAAGAGCATGATGTCACAAGCGCAAGCTAGCGAGATTTGAAGAGTTTATGAGCACATTAACGCCAGAGTAATGAGGGAACTATTTCTATATTTACGAGTATAGCTCCAAGGGGGAAATTTTCAATTAATGCAATTCAGCTCGATAGTGTGCGTAGGCGAGGGGAATTACCTCGGTTTACAAGTCAAACATAGCGAATATCTTTTAAATTAGTAATTGAAATTACATCTAAAAGCAGATTAAGGAATCAAAAAGGAAATGAGATTTTTAAGAGTATTGAAACTCTATTATATTTGAATAAATAAGGACTGCTGACAGAGCATTACGTCAGAGGATCCGCGCGCATTAATATGCGGAAGGAAAGGAGTAACGAGCAGGGCCCCACAGTAGGGATAATCACTAAATTAATTAATATAAAATAATGGAACGAAGGAATTCAAATCCACATAATGTATTATGGACATTTAGAATATTAGCTACACGCCGATAATTTTTCATGAGAATAAGAGCAGGCAATAAAACGTTGGGCTCGGGAAACGATTAAGGGACTAATTTCAAGTCCAATCTAGATAAAAGGGCAGCGAAGCTGAGCCAAAGTCAGTCGATTTGTAAATCCCAGAGGGGATGTTACATTGATTCCACAAGTCTTCTTTGCGCTCTGAGGAAGAGCCACGATATACTACGATATAGTCATTCAGTCGACCCTGAGAGAGGCACGTTGGTTCGAGACGAAGTCATTCTCGTGAGCTCTAGTAGGTGGCCACGCTACTGTAAAGTAATTTCGTGTGAAGTCACGCCGTGTTACGAAAAGTAATCACCGATTCCTGAGGGACATAGCATGAAGTCGAAGTTAGAACATTAGGAGTACTAACGGAACTCCACGCTACAGTATAGAAGAGTATTCGAACTTGAAATATTAAAAACGTTAGTTAGAACGATCCGGAGTTGAAACTTCGAGTTCAAACATTTAGACTCCAAGTGTAGGAGGTCTTAGATTCGAAACTAAGCTTAAGAAAATACGAACTACAGTGAATTATAACGAAAGTGATAGGAAACGCACTATAGGTGTTTACGGTCCTTGTTACATGGCCCAGATAGAACATTTATGCATAGATAAACTCGCGATAAAGTGCGATACAGTCAGTGAAAACGACGGTAGCCCAAATACGAACTTATTTCAAAGTAACGAAAAGTTCAGCTCCGTGCGTAGTAGAAGAGACACAGAACATAGACGTCCGTAAGGGACATACAAGGGAGAATTTCGTCATCATAGAAGATAGAGGATAGGCGAAAAAACATTGATAGACAGTCGTAGGAGATCGAGGATCTAGGAATCGCCAGGGACGCAGGGGAGATTACCTCACCAGCCTCGTCTGGGATGCGATCTTAGGGAATGTTACGCCAAGTAACAAGAAAGTGTATATAAAGTGTGAAGTGTTAATGTATTTTATATCCACAGAGGAAGTGAAAATTTATTGGTGTTCTATTTATGTTTTAAAATGTCATGTGTATTTAGGGTCAATTTCCGTGCGTAATGATGGTAACTCGCAGTAGCAAGATGGTGTTTTAAAAAAATGTACGGTGGGCGAAACACAACAACAATGAAAGAACCACCTGATAAATACGGCGAGTGTTCACCATTTCATTATTATGCGTCAAACTGTGCACCATGTTTATGTGAAATGTACTACATAAAGTGTGTTGTTGTAACCAGAATTGAATGGTTAAAACAGCTTGGGAAGGATAAAAGTGATATCCATTGAAATGTTAAAACCGTGTTAAATAATTATATGTTGAAAAGATAAATTGAAGGGGGAACCAAAATGATGAATTTAATATGACATGAATGAAGTTAACTAAAGATAAATTAAAAATAAAGTCAGTATAAATATGAATGATAAATAACTCAGGAAATATTAAATAAATATAGGATTGAAAGTCTATAAAGAAATGTTTATGATGTTAAATTGACCACCGTGGGTCTATACGCTGAGATGCTGGAACGTTTAATTGTGATAAAACCTAAATGGGGGTATTGTGCCCGAGGGCATTAGGCTGACTGGTGTCGAACCTGGCACACTGGGAGAAAGAGAGCAGACAGGAACTGCCAAAGAGGAACTAACCCAGGGTTTTTAAGGGAGTTTAGTTATTACAAACCCCTAGAGATATGACACATGGCATCACTAAGGTGATGTTAAGCGAATTCTGTTGTTATAAGTCAAGATAACGCAGAAATAATGAAGGAATATTGCATTATATGGCTGAAAAGAACATGAGTTTTTGAGCTTAGCACAAGGATTTGGAGCTTGTGACAGGCAACTAATTGCTCTGGAAAAGAGGCGTGTTTTCATGGAGACACTTCAATCATTTGGAACGTTTTCTAGTGTCTGGAGAGGGTGAGAAGACCACATGTGGACCCGCAGCGTCCCCTAAACACAAAGGCAGAGAGTGATGGAAGGGGGTGCGGGAACATTAATTTGAAGATTACTAGTGATTGGAACATTATACACACATGAGAGTTACACCTATGTGAATGAAATTCCAGAAGGCTAATTGTCAAGCTATCAAACATCGAAATCGAAGCTGGAATAAGGAATCGAGCGGAAGCACCCCTCGAAAGGTAGTTGGCGGATGGAGAATGGAACTTCCCCATGAGGATAGCGTTCAGAAATTAATTCTTTTTAATTAATTGGCTGATCGAACTTCAAGCACGCAAGCAGTTTTGAAGCCAGCGCTGCAAGACAGACCAGAAAAACGCTATTTCAAGCCAGGAAAGGCATTGGGAAGAGAAATGAAGCTCCGACGAATTAAGGGAACTACTTTTTGTTTGGAAACCCTTATAAGCTAGCAAGAGGAGTCAGTCGAGGTCAGTTGAACCAACTCGCAGGGCAGGGTGCACGTCGCTCTGTTCATACTCAGTGAGTATGATTCAAAAGTGCAACGTACAATGTCAATTGAAAGTTATCAAAATAGGTCAATAGAACCTTACCACGCAAAGACAATGTATATTTACACATGTGTAAATATAATTCAGTAAAACAGTATGGGAGGCGTCGTAGTTCAGAACAATGTATTATATGCAAGTATGCGTGTGACTATACAGGACACGGTAGAGAGCGCATCGCTCAGGGAAATAGTACGCGCAGTCTGAAGACAATAGGATTTATATGTGTACAGGTGGAATGTACATTATACAAGTGCAGCGTAGAGTATGTCAGATAGCTGAAGTTACGTAGTTTATAAGCACGCAAGTACAAATACAGTTGTTAGAAAGGGTGAAGCATTTTATGCGAATGTCACATTTTATAATGTTTAAATCGATGTTAGAGCACAGTTATGTCATTATCGACAAGGTGCAAGTGGATAGAATTTGATAGACATTGGGAACAATGGAGATGCTGGGATAGGCATATTTCCAGTGAAATGGAATCTAGTAACCGTAACTAGACTGGAACGTTGGGAATCGCGAGGGATTTTCCAGAAACAGGTATACCAGATATCTTCGCGCAGATGATACGAGACTTTCATATGAAAGGCAACGCACTCAAATCATTGACGTATGGGGGAAAACGTGGATACCTAGCCACTAAACATGATATCGATGATGATGATAATTGTTGTTTTAAGGGCCCTGTTCACTTTTGCGAATGTTTTTGTAGGTTTTGTTTCCCGTACGGTTTGAAACATACGTTCAATCGTTCTGCCTCATTATTTTATTTCGCTATAATTGCAGTATGAACGCGGTGTTCTGTTTATTTATTTATTTATTTATTTATTTAACTTATGTTTCATTTGAATTGTTGTTCTTTATTATTCTTGTCAACTCACCTTTTTCTGAAGTGTCTTTCTAGACGCACCATACTGTCACACTTGCTCATGAAGTACTGTGATCACCTCAGCGGTAACCCTCGCAATGTGCATGGAGCTGTTTGACAACCCTCCTCCCCATCTGGAATGTTTGGCGTGCTGACGCCATTACCACTATATATTCTCTTCATCGCCGTTCTGCTGTGACTGTCTACACCTGCCCATGGCTGTCTGACCACTTCAGTTCAGCCTAGGTCGGCGCACTGTTTACCAACACTGTTTGACCTGAAGCTATCTACGTGGCATGCCTCCCTGCTTGGACTTTGCCAGGCTGGGCAGTCCGGGGTCAACAACTTTCATCTAGGCGACAGCTTCGTCACTTAAACTCTCTACAACTCGGCACGATGAAATCGTAACTGCTCGTACCTGCTAACCAGGTCATTCCCAAGAGGCCTGGCACTGCTGGTTACGTTTCGCTGGAGGAATTACCATCCATCGCCTTTGGAAGCCACATCACGGCTTCTAGGAGAATAACTTTAGTGGACTTCATGACCCGCTCTATGCGGGCCAGCCAATTCATGGTCTACACTCGGACCTTGGAATCACGCTTAACTAACTTGCCCTGCCCGGGCAATCATCATCGCTTCCTGCTATTGTCAGCGGGATTTCCGCAGGATTATTTATGGAAGATACTCTCTGGGTCAAGTATCGAATTGTTGGTAACAAATCAAACTTATTTTACATAATACAAGGCCAAGCCTTTAAAACTTCTAACTTGGTTGTCATGGATATTTCTCTATGAATTTTTTTATCGAGTTGCCTGTTATTTGTCTTTCTTCATGTAATCAACTTTGGCAATTCATTTTTTTCCTTGTCAATGCTACTTGCAAGTTGTTTTTGAGTTTCCTGGAGAAACAGGCATTTTGAATTACTTCTTTTAAATCATCCTTTTAATGCAAATAATTGTTGCTATTTATCTAAATGTTTATAATAATCAAATAAATGTATCAACACTAGTCAAGTAACGTTTGGTCTCTTCCATATCGTCATATTACAGTCCACTGTGTGCCCTAAACCTAATCCATTGCTATTTCCAAGTTGGGGTGCTATCCAAAAAAAACCATTCCATGGTACCTCAACCCCGGATCGAACCCAGAACTTTTGTTCTGAGACCACAAATTCTATTCCAAAAAAAACTTGTGCAATCTAACATTTGTCTTACACATTCCAGTATACCGTGGCTAGCGCAGGATATCTGCGGGAAGGCGGGAACAATCCCAGCATACTGTACAACTGTTCTCTTTCCGGAAAGCGGGTCTCAATCTGGCGCTACAAGCAGCTTTGGTGAATGAGTTATTCCAACTTACCAGCCATGCCAGTAATAATTGATGACAAGCTGTTAAACTCTCGGGCTGCCTACAAGGGCAACTCACCTGTTTTCAAAAATATTTAGCTACTCTACCTCAAGATGAACAAAACCCTGATATTATATCTCAGCGTTTAAAAGCTTTTGAACAGGCGTACGAGAAATATGATCTCGTGCAACTTGAAATTGAAATCAAAAGTCCGGAACATCAGTCGGATAGGGAAGAAGTAGAGAGTAATTACTTTGACACACACGCTCAGGCTGTGGCATTAGTTAGAACTTTGACCCTGGCGTTGAAGGTAGAAGAAACTCAAGGAAGAATTAGCGACAATGGGAATAGTGTCAAACCATTGTTACCTAAAATAGAAATTCTGCATTTTTTCAGGAAAGGCAGAGATGTGGCAATCATTCCTTGAATTGTTCAGTTCATTAGTACTTGATAATGCCACACTTCCAGAAATTCCGAAATTCCATTACTTAAAATCCACTTTGCAAGGCCCACCCCTTCAACTTATAAGAGAACTCCCCTTAACAGGAGAAAATATAACATTGCTATAGAGCTTCTTAAAGGCCGCTATGGCAACGAAAGATTATGTATACAAATGCATATTCAAGCCTTATTCAACCTGCCCGCCTTGCGTCTTGACAATTTGTCAACACTGGGAGCCTTAAGTGACACGGCCCAACTACACGTCAGAGCATTGAAACGGTTGAATCAACCGGTCGAGCATTGGGATCTATTCTTAGTTCACTTGGTTACTTCTAAATTTGATCCAGCAACCTTAAAGGCATGGGAGAGGGAAATAACAAATGATACTTCATATACCTATGATTCTCTGCTTACGTTTATAAATAATAGATGTCAGGTTTTGTCAGCCGTAGCCTGTCATACGTAAGGAAGTGCAGATAAGAAATATAATGTTGTCAAGCCAGTCGGTACTAAAATAAACAAATCTGCTGTCTTTACTTTTCAACATAATTCAACAGATTGTATTCTCTGTAAAGCGCCTCACAGGTTATATTCCTGCGTTGCTTTTAAAGCTCTTTCTACCGACGAAAGACGCAAATTAATAGCTCAAAAAAGATATTGCTACAACTCTCTGTCAGCTAGACACATGGTGCCTGATTGCTTATCTAAAAATACTTGTTCCCATTGCAAGTCTCAACATCATACCTTGCTTCATAGGTTTGAAAAGCCACGTCATGCTCCTTCCCCTGGAAATTCCAAAGATACATCCCCAGGTGCCAATGCGCAATCTTATACTCAGAACTCTAGCTCTATTCGTAGTTCCCAGGTGCTACTATCAACCGTGTTATTAAAAGTCAAGATTCCTCTGGTAGATGGCTTGAAGCACGTGCTTTATTGGTTAATGCCGCCACCCATGACTTTATAAGTGAGCGTCTTATCAAGAAACTTGGTCTTCCAAATCAACCTACATTAATTCAGGTTACCGGTATTAACAATAGCAATGTTAAATCTTTGCATTTTGTTCGTATTCATATCAAAGATGCTGTTAATTGTAACACAACATAACAGTTGAATTGTCTTGCCATTGATACTATTGGCAGTAATACCCCTAGAACTTATTTTGAAATTATAAATTGGCAATTTCCTCATAACATTCAGTTGGCAGATCCAACATTTAATACGAGCGCTCCAGTAGACATACTTCTCAGTGCCCAAGTATTTTGGCAATGTCTCCTTAGCTCTGAGGTCAAAATATCATCAGGAGTGTTTGTTCATCATACCAAACTAGGTTGGTTAGTAACGGGTCAAGTCCCTCGTAAGTCATTTCAAAATTTCTCACAATGTCATTTTGTCAATACAAGTCTCGATTACAACTTAGAAAGATTTTGGAAAATCGAAACTAATGATTCAGTTTCACCTTCCTCAGTTGAAAATGAAATGTGTGAAAAACTGTTTCGCGAAACAACCAAACGCACTTCAGAGGGTAGATTTGTCGTAACAATGCCCCTCGTGGATAATCCACCTCTTCTATTTGAAACACACCCTAGGGCTCTTAGAGCACTCTATGCTGTGGAAAGCAAATTTAAACGTGACCCTGTTGTTAAAATTCAATATTCCACATTTATGGAGGAATATGAGGCGCTCGATCACATGGAGGTTGTTACCAAGAAAGATGATGCTTCCTATACCCCATCTGAAGTCATTTAGCTCAATCACCATCCTGTTTGGAAGAATGAAATTTTAAAGGAAAACATAAGAGTGGTCTTTAATTGCTCTGCATTGGATGCCAACGGAACTTCTCTGAATTACACTTTGTTATCAGGCCCTCCAATTCAATCTGACATTTCTTCTGTTTTGATGAATTTTCGCTTGTTTCCTATCGCAGTGATATCCGATATCAAACAAATGTATAGACAGATTTTGGTTGATCAACAACAGCGCGACCTTCAGAGAATTCCTTGGCGCGACGAGCCTACTAAACCTGTCAAGGTTTTTCGACTAAAAACATTAACATATGGACTAAAGCCTTCTGCTTTTTAGCCATACGTAAGTTGAAATTACTTACTGACCAGGATGGCCCGTTGTATTCTCCTAAGGCTTCTGAAGTGTTAAAATCATCATTTTACGTTGACGATTTTCTTCATTCATTTGAGTCAGTATCCGAAGCACTTCAAGTCTCTAAAGATTTGACAGCTTTGCTTTTGTGAGGCGGATTTTTCCTGTGCAAATGGAACTCTAATTCGGAGGAATTCCTTTCTAAATTTCCGATAACTTCAGTCTATAACGACTCAGTAGAACTTCTTCAAGAAAGTAATTCTATCAAAACTCGAGGCATCTATTGGAGTTCTCAGAAGGATTTTTTCTTTTCCAAATTAATCTCAGTGACATCCAACCGCAAACTAAGCGGCAAATTTTGTCTGAGATTGCAAAGATATTTGATCCTCTCCAATTTTTGGCGCCAATCATCGTCACGGAAAAGCTTTTCATGCAAGACCTTTGGTCCTTGAAAACTGGCTGGGATGAACCAGTTCCTTCAGAATTGAAAAAATAAAATGGATTTTTTATAGAAATAGTTGGGAAGATTTTTCTAATGTTATTATCCCGCGAGTGATTATTCCTTTTCCCTCCTGTGGAGGATATGAACTTCATATCTTTGCTGATAGCTCATTGAAAGCTTATGGATGTTGTGCGTATATTGTTTGCCGTAATTTTGTCCAATCATTTTTTTAAATTTAATTTGCCCTAAGTCAAATGTGGCCCCTCTTAAATCTTTATCATTGCCACGACTGGAACATTGTGCTGCTCTTCTGGCGGTTGAATTATCGGTCAAAATCCGTCAATCTTTAAATTTCGATTTATTAAAACTTACTTTTGGAGTGACTCAGCCATCACGTTGGCATGGATTGCCAAACCTCCCTCACATTGGCAGGTGTTTGAGCTAATAGAGTGTAAAAATTCAACAATTATCTAATCTTGAACAATGGCATCATGTATCTGGCAAGGAGAACCCTGCAGATGTCATTTCTCGGAGATGTTCCCCTCTTATGTTGGCTAACCTGACATTATACTGGCACGGTCCCCTTTGGCTTCTGCAAGAACCTTCCGCTTGGCCAAATTTTCCTCTTCCGGAGTTATCAGACTTGCCGGATGCTGGTAAGATTACTGGATCTTCTCTTCTCGTTTCCGACTCTCCCCTTCTCTTGCAGCGATATTCCTCTTTCCATAAATTGGTGAGGGTTATGGCTTATCTCCTTCGATGGAAATATTTTGCGGTAGAACAACCCCTTTTTCCTAAGCCATATTTAACCCTTTCTGAATTAGGTTTAGCCACTACAAAAATCTTATGGCTTACTCAACGAGAAATATTCTCTGAAGAATGTCAGGTGTTGTCCCAAGGTCAATCACTTAAGAAATCGAGTAGGCTTTCCTCACTCGCCCCTTTCTTGGATGCTGATGGTATACTAAGAGTAGGAGGACGTTTATCTTTGTCTGATCTTTCTGAGGATAAAAAAACATCCAATTATTCTTCCCTCAAAGCATCATGTCACTTCCTTAATCATTCGTCAGTATCACTACCAGCATCTTCATGCTGGCACTCGCACATTACTTTCTGTCATTCGTGAAAGGTATTGGCCCATAAACGGAGTGCATGAAGTTACCTCTGTTATCCGGAAGTGCATACCATGTTTTAAATCCAACCCTAAAATTACCGCTCAGCTCATGGGTGATCTTCCCAACTTTAGATCTGCGCCTGCTAGACCCTTTACCTTTACGGGGGTGGATTATTCCGGGCCTTTTGTTTATAGAAGAAATTCCCCTGAGGCTAAAAAATGTATTTCTAGAAAACTCTGTATTTCGCTTTTTGTATGTATGGTCACCGGAGCAGTTCACTTAGAACTGGTTACCAACGCCTCTACTGCTTACTTTATGGCAGCTTTTGCCAGATTTTCTGCTCGCCGAGGTCTTTCTTCAGAAGTGTTCTCGGATAATGCTAAAAATGTTATCGGAGCATCTGAACAAATTAAGAGAGCTCTTACTCACAATTCAGCGCTGGAAAGGATTACTGATTGTGCTCACCAGAGAAATTTCAAGTGGCACTTTATCCCCCCTTATGCACATCATCAAGGTGGGCGTTGGGAGTCTTGTGTGAAACTCACCAAGAAGCACCTTAGACGTGTTTGTGGCCACACACCCCTTTCTCATGAAGAATTTAATTCCTTAATTATTTTTATTGAGGGCATAATTAATTCTCGTCCTTTATCACCCTTATCTAATGATCCTTCAGATCTTCTGCCATTAACGCCAGGCCATTTTCTTATCGGTGGTCCGTTGACTGCCTCCCCCCCCCCCTTTGTTATATTCTAATTCTGAATCTTCTTTAGCCATTTCGTGACGCAAAATTGAAAGTTTGCGCAATAATTTTTGGCACCGCTGGAGGTTGGCATACCTCGGTTTGCTTCA
Organism: Meconema thalassinum; assembly: GCA_946902985.2. Lineage (NCBI taxonomy): Eukaryota > Metazoa > Arthropoda > Insecta > Orthoptera > Tettigoniidae > Meconema > Meconema thalassinum. The sequence goes on along the minus strand of OX336391.1, from coordinate 288,904,768 downwards.
GCAGCGTGGTAAATGGCGTGTTTCCTGCTCTAACCTTCAGGTAGGGGACTTGGTCCTTTCGAAAGACCCCAGTCCCCCTCTTGTCTGGAATTTGGGTAGGGTTGTTGAGTGCTTTCCAGGCAGAGATGGTAGGGTTCGCGTGGTAAAACTGCAGACTTCTGCTGGTCATTTTCTCAGGCGAATCACTATGATTGCTCCTTTGCCACGCGAGGCCTAACTTCTGCGCTTTCTTCCTGCAATTTTTTCTCGCCCCTCCCAGCATGTTCGCTTTTGCGAATGTTTTTGTAGGCTTTGTTTCCCGTACGGTTTGAAACATACGTTCAATCTTTCTGCCCCATTATTTTATTTCGCTATAATTGCAGTATGAATGCGGTGTTCTGTTTATTTATTTAACTTAAGTTTCATTTGAATTGTTGTTCTTTATTATTCTTGTCAACTCACCTTTTTCTGAAGTGTCTTTCTAGACGCACCATACTGTCACACTTTCTCATGAAGTACTGTGCTCACCTCAGCGGTAACCCTCGCAATGTGCATGGAGCTATGCGTTGATTGGCTGATTGACAACCCTCCTTCCCATCTGGAATATTCGGCGCGCTGACGTCATTACCACTATATATTCTCTTCATCGCCGTCCTGCTGTGTCTGTCTCATTCCAGTCGTCGACAGCGCTCGTGAGAGCAGCACCAGACCGAGCCGCCAATCGCCGTGCATCAAGTTCGCAGCCAAGCACCGAGCGACGTCCGCACTCCACGTCCGCGCTGCCAAGCAGTCCAGTCGAGCCGAGTCCAGCCAACGCCAGCCGTCAAGTATTCTCCCACCCTGCCTAACTTATCCATCCCACTCAAGAAAATCCTATTGCCCCGAGTTTAATAATAATAAACTCATCCCTCCCACTACCCAATACAGCCAAGACCCAGCTCGCCTGTTGTCACGGCCCACAAGCCGTTCAAAACTGTCAACCTCAGGCGACTGGGATCCGCAGCTGCTACGTCGAAAGCCTTCCTCGCCGAGTCCACTCACGGTCACCCAGGTCCGCCAAGGCGTTTGACCACTCAAATCACTCACTCACCTCACAATCACCAACCCAGCCATGCCCCGCTCAAACAATGCCAGCGATGGCACTCTAGCAGACATTGATTTCACCCAAGCTCTCACCTTTGCAAACCCAGATCACTCATACAAACCGTCCACAACCACTATTCTGATCACGCGCCCCCGGGTGCTGGACTATCAAACTCATCGATCAGCAGTAATGTTGGTACTGGAACCCCACTGGGCCTACATCTCTGAAATTGAAGAAACCTCCAAAACATTCATCCTAGTCACTCCCTCCCACAACCGCCATCTGGAGAAAATCAGGAATGCCCTCAAAAGCCATCCTACCATTCCCCATCACGTGCTGATTTCACAGAAACCCACTGAGGAGCAGAAGCCCGCCACCCGAGCCAAACCTCTCTCCAAATCAAGCACCCAAACTAAGCCCCTACACACATCAAGCACACAAACTGACCCTCTGCCCTCTGTCCACAACAAGAAGACACTAACTGACAACCAGGAGAGATGGCACGAACACACCCAAACGCACACTGAAACAGGAGAAAGGTACACACTAATACACGAACATATAAATAACCACTCAAACCCAGCCGCCTCCCCTGAGGAGAGCGACGCACCTTCACATCCTACCACTGCAGTTGCCCATCCCTCAGATGACACTGCAGCACCTGTTTCTCCCTCCCCCACTACAGCTCCAAAGACACAAAAGCCCAGGCGCCCACCTCCCAGGCAACGCAACACACTTGTAACACAGTGCTATAACTGCCAACGCCTGGGGCATGCTGCATATGACTGCAGGTACGAGGCCAGGTGCAATCGATGTGGTGGTCCCCACTGCCACAAAGATTGTACCGTGCCTAGAGAAACCCCCACATGTGTAAACTGTGGAGGGGGGCACGCGGCATCGTTCCTGGGTTGCGGCCATATAAAAGCTGCCCTAAAAAAACAACACAGGCAGTTACAGCGGACACACCAACATAAGAAACACATCCCCTCCCTACTCTCACTCCCCCACCTCCCCTCCAAGCTCCCCCCAACTTCAGCACTCAGCCCTCGCATGTATCCTCCAAATCCTCCAACAATTAAGTACCGCTACCCACTAAAATTGGTATCACCCTCCCCCTGCCCTGCGAAGCCGCTGTGCGCCTGCTCGGGAGTCCGGCCTCGGCCGGCCTGCCCGGGATGGTGCCCAGCGGCCAGCGGACCCAAACTGCCTTACCTCCATGGTCATGCACACTAACATAAAGTGCCTGAGTGCACAAGCCTACAAACTCCTTAAGGAGCACTCCTCAACTTTTCACCACCTATGATTCTTATCTTCTCCTACTTCATTCACCACCTTAATATCACCCAACTATTGATTCACTAACGGCGTAATTCAGTCACTAGTGAAATCATGGCAAACTCCTTCTACGATAACCCGCTGAAACACACAAATTACTATTGCCTGCCCAGGGACAAAGGACCCATTTCAGGTCGGTGGTCCCATAGGTATATTATTGACGTTATAGAGTTCTGTGTCTGTCTACACCTGCCCACGGCTGTCTGACCACTTCAGTGCAGCCTAGGTAGGCGCACTGTTTACCAACACTGTTTGACCTGAAGCTATCTACGTGGCATGCCTCCCTGCTTGGACTTTGCCAGGCTGGGCAGTCCGGGGTCAACAACTTTCATCTAGGCGACAGCTTCGTCACTTAAACTCTCTACAACTCGGCACGATGAAATCGTAACTGCTCGTACCTGCTAACCAGGTCATTCCCAAGAGGCCTGGCACTGCTGGTTACGTTTCGCTGGAGGAATTACCATCCATCGCCTTTGGAAGCCACATCACGGCTTCTTGGAGAATAACTTTACTGGACTTCATGACCCGCTCTACGCGGGCCAGCCAATTCATGGTCTACACTCGGACCTTGGAATCACGCTGAACTAACTTGCCCTGCCCGGGCAATCATCATCGCTTCCTGCTATTGTCAGCGGGATTTCCGCAGGATTATTTATGGAAGATACTCTCTGGGTCAAGTATCGAATTGTTGGTAACAAATCAAACTTATTTTACATAATACAAGGCCAAGCCTTTAAAACTTCTAACTTGGTTGTCATGGATATTTCTCTATGAATTTTTTTATCGAGTTGCCTGTTATTTGTCTTTCTTCATGTAATCAACTTTGGCAATTCATTTTTTTCCTTGTCAATGCTACTTGCAAGTTGTTTTTGAGTTTCCTGGAGAAACAGGCATTTTGAATTACTTCTTTTAAATCATCCTTTTAATGCAAATAATTGTTACTATTTATCTAAATGTTTATAATAATCAAATAAATGTATCAAAACTAGTCAAGTAACGTTTGGTCTCTTCCATATCGTCCTATTACAGTCCACTGTGTGCCCTAAACCTAAACCATTGCTATTTCCCAGTTGGGGTGCTATCCAAAAAAAAACCTTTCCACGGCCTAACATCTAGGTTATCGGCCGACGCATGATATCGGCCCTTAGCCAGCTATGTGTATGAATTAATTCATCTCTAGAAGAGTGAATTTGACATGGGGGCGAGTTGAGCGCTCTAACCGTAGTCTATAATTAGCCACCGACTAAACCACTAGGGCTCCATGTTAGATGAATCTCGTTTCCTCGGCTTGAAGTTACATGTGCCGTTGATAGGCCAACCAATATAATCTAATGATAGGAGTAAATGTTTTAAACAGTTCCATATTTCCAATGCATTCTGCAAAAAGCAGGTCACCCGTCTATAAGGGCCAAGTGTAGCCTTGAGTGGTTTGTTTATGTCTGTGAAGGAAGCAGTGGAGTTCGCTCGGAGAGACAGAGCTAGAGAATGTCTGTGACAAAAGGGAAAGTGGTGGCCATGTTTGTTGGAACCCCGTGGTGAAGGTTCATTGTATACAGGACCGAGGGTCGGGGTGAGCCTCGATCATTGTTATACTGTAGTGGTAATTAAGACATGTAAATTTTGGTACCCTGAAATATTATAAATTGAATATTATATTAATGAATGTCAATTACATGTGTGATAAGACATACTGCTATCTAAGAATCATCCTGATATCTTAATATTTGGCCGAGTTAGAAACTGGTAAACTTTATATTTTTGTACTAACAGAAACACCTAATTTGAAGAGAGAAACTTCACATTTTACGCTATATTTAAGCAACGGGTAGCATTGTTTCACACCTCGACACAACGATAACAAATTAATGATTTGAAAGAGACCCAATTACGGCATATGGTGGACATACAATTAAAGGTTTGGTTAAAGCATGGTATAACTCAAGTAATATTTTGGTGGGAGAAAGAAGAAGACGTGATTATACACAAATTGTATGGATAAAATTGTATGCATTATTTAATGTAGAAGGTTGTAAGATAAACGTAGAATTACAGACTCGTATTCTTTATGCAGGGGTCGATTAACGTTGAGTGTATTTGTTTAATCAGTGCAATAGCGCACGTGAAAGTGATTACAATGGTAATCACGGTGTAATTTTAAATCAACTGTTATTTGGATTTGTGATGTGGTAAAGTGTGAATAATTTTTAATTAAGGGAAGGAATATTATTTGCATTTTTGTGATGTGAGGTAACGCAGCATGGTTGTTGAACCACATGGACTGATATAAGGACTAATCAGAGGATTAGATTACCAGCCATGGAGGGCGGAGATGAGAGTAACTTAAGGGATTATCTTTGTGTGTGTCATCTCAACACTCAAATTTTATTGCTTTGTGTTTCTAAATGTAAATGTAATGTGGTTTGCTGTGTTATAGGCCGTGATATTAGCTCAAATTAAATAGAATAGAGTTGTGTGTTGTCATTGTAGAGTTGATACCTATTAGTTTCAAATCCTAAATATGTAACCGCTCAGAGGGAGACGGTACACGCCCGAGGACTGCTGCTGGCTGGAGGGGGAAGAATATTTTCCATAGAAAGTCATAATATGGGTACAGTATATAATGTTAATATAGTATGAGCTAAGAGGATCACATAAATGAATAATTGAATAAGAAAGGAAACATAACGACGGACGGAGTAGATATGATCATTCTGAATGGAATAATCATATCGAAACGCAAAAATATAAAATATATTATGGTCATCCAAGTAATGGAAATTGAAGCCGTAATAAGGCTATGATTAAATGTAAACGCAAGCTAGGAATGAGTTAAATGGAATCGTTTTTGTTTGGGGGATAGGTGTATGTCAAAAATCTTCGTGTAATTATCAGGGAAGCGATGGATCATTGGTTCGACGGTAGAGCATAGGTAAGACGCTCAAGGAGATAACGACGCGTGGGAGTGTAAGAGGTAATCCCAACTCCACGTAACAGTCTCATATGAATGTTATAAATGAGGACGCAGGAATTCCATGTAAGTATTTTTTGTTATGATCACGCAAATAGCCCTTGAAAAAATGTGTTGTAGCTGAGTGGATGCTATTGTTATGTAGGATTTCGAAGCTGGGGTGCAATAGTCTCTAGTTCGATTGACCAGACATTAACAGGCGACCAGCATGGCATCTGGATAGTAGTTTGATTTTTATTATTACCACGGCAGCATATACAAAAAAAATGGGGAAATGCATTGCCCCTAAGTTCGAATAAATGAATATAAATCACCATTAACACCAAACAAGTAACCCACAAGGATATAAACGAATTTATGAAATATTAATCAAATGAGTATTAACAAATTAATTGCAGAAATAAGTAGGGATTTAAATGTACTTGGATTTCCAGTCAAAGTGAAAAGTAAAAGTAAGAAGGCCTGAATAATTAACAACAGTGGTCGCTCGTAAATTATCGAGACAGACTGGTGGGGTGAGGACGGTCTCCTCGCTGCACTGGGTCAGAACAGTATGCAGAGCGCGGGGGAACCCAAGGGATCCTACTCGACTAGCAATAAAATCTACAAATGTAAAAATAATTAATGGATCATGTTATGATTTTGAAAAGTATATATCTGAGTTATTGAGTTTGAGCTTAATCTTTCTTGCGAAAATTTCAATGAAATATATGCATTTTAAGCATAATAAAATAAAGAGTATTGTAAGTACGGTAATGTACAAATTATGGTTCCTTCCTTATATCTTAGAATGAACGGGTAAAGAAATTATATGACTAAAAACTTATATGGGAGTGTGAGTTATAAGTCATGAGGTATTGGTGCATAGTTTGACATAAATACAAATCTAGCATGCGTCATTTTAGTGAAGGTGAAAATTTGAGATTTCACCACCGACATTAATTCATTAATAAATTAATGACTTATATATTTTGTGTAAATGAATATGTGTTTGAAAAATTTTCAAAGCCTGATAGAGATTGAATTGGATCAAGGGGTGGAGTGACAAACTCAGGTCACACACCAGCTAATAAATGAATTTAAATACCCAATAAAGGGGTTGTAATGATAAAATTACATGTTATACAGGCTTTGAACAGTTAATAATAAATAATGATAAAGTGTAGAATCACTTATATTAATCATAAATAAATAAAAGTTGGTAAACATAGACCAAAAAGGGTCTAAAGACTAAAGCAAGATTGAGTATGCCAGACATTGATTATTGTAGAGATTATTGAGCGAATCAATTAATTCATTGTTATTTTTGATGTACTCTGTTACGGGTGCTTTAGATAATTTAATTGAAATTTTAGTAAATTGTGGATAATTTGTGTAGAATTTGCTAACCCTCTTGCTCATTATCCGAGTGTATGTGGCATGCAGTGGAAATGAACGTAAAACCCTGTAACTGTAGCCTACATATTCGGGGTCATGGTTGATTATACTCAATGAGGGATACTTAAAAAAACATCTTTCTCCATTTATTCTTTTCATTTAACAATGAGCATCAATCTCTAAAACTTCACTTCTCGGGATCTTATCACACAAAACCAAATCATTCTTGCTAATAAGAATCAGACCAAGTCAACAGATACTTATCTTTACCAAAAAAAAAACTTATCCAAGTCCAAGACCGAACACAATAATCATCTAACGTCTTCCCTCATACATTTCTACAATCTCCATAGATACTCTCAAAGATACTCATTACTAATCAGACCTCTAACAAAATGTTTACAGCATGGAATCTAAAATAATAATCCAAGATATATACAAAAAAAAACGGCATCAAAAAAAGGAACTTCGAAAATACGCTTCACTGGCAAGGCCCTCCATCGCCCCACTGCCAGAAACTAGATATTTCTAACTTTGGGGTAATGGACAGCACTCCCAGCAAGTGCCATTTTCTTAACCTAACAAACCCAAGGAAAGTGAACAGTGACAATACGCCCCCCTATATATGTAATTCTCGCGTGTGAAACACGTGAGAATCACATATATATAAAAAAACAAAGAATAAATTACTAAACATATCACACATACACAGAATTAACAAACACACTAACTAAAATTATCCCTAAATTATGTTCACATTATTCGGATGTTACTATTAAGTCTCTTAGATCATTCAACAAAACATTGATATTGCAAAGATGGAATGTCACTGTTTTCTCTGAGCCTGTTTAAGTACATGCCATAATATCTCTTCTCTGGACTATGATACCAATCACTTGCTTCTGAATTGGGCTCAGTTTCAGATATCCACTCTTTTAATATTATTGAGTTCAAAATGCCGTAACCCATTGTTCTCAAATCTCTCAATATGTTGAAACACGTCATCACCAGTAATCTCGAATATTTTCGTATTTGCAACACTTATACCGGAACAAATACCTCCAGCAAACATAACGCTATCATCCTCAGGTGACTCTAAAGAAATATAGAGTTCTACATTGGACCTCTCATATCCATCTTCATTCTCAGCAATACCATCTTCTTCCTCATTCTTCCACTTTTCGTTCTTCCTATTCATCTGTTTCTCCTTCTTCTCCATTCTTCTTTCTTCCTCTGCCTTCCATCTCGTCTTTTTCTTCATCTGCCATATCATTCCATACCTTGTACTCCTCATCTTCCATCTCCACCATTCCTGTCTCCTTCCCTTCCTCATTTTCTTCTTCTTCTTCTTCTGATCCTTCAATCTCTTATCTTCCTTTACCTGACATCTCATCTTCTTCCTACTCCTTCTCTTTGCTTTCCAGCTCATCCTTTTTTCTAATCTCCAGGTCCTCTTTGTCTGTATTCTCAACTACTTCTCTCTTCTTCCTTCCACATTTTCCTCCTCTTCTTTTTTGTCTGTCTCATCTTGCTCAACAGTTTCTTTCTCTCCTTCCACCGTTTCTTCTTCACCTTATCTTCTTCTAGTATGTTGTCTTTCGTGATTCACTCCTGCACTTTCACCCTCATCTTTAGCTTCTTTTTCTTGACTGCTACTGTCCTCCTCATAACCAACCCCATCGGCTTCTGCCTCCTCACCTTCAGTTTCTTCCATATCACCTGCTTTCTCACTCCCTTCTGTTTCACCTTCTCCCTTATTCATTTCTCCATTCTCTTTTGCCTTTTCCTTTCTTTCGCCTGCCTCCTCTCCTTCAGTTTCTTCCATATCACCTGCTTTCTCACGACCTCCTGTTTCACCGTCTCCCATATCCGTTTCTCCTTTCTCTTCTGCCTTTTCCTTCCTTTCACCTGCCTCCTCTCCTTCAGTTTCTTCCATATCACCTGATTTCTCACGCCCCCCACATCTCCGATATTTTTCTTGCTTTCCTTCAAGTAAATCACTTATTGGGTCAAATTTCTCATCTAACTGTACTTTCATGGATTCCACCTGCTTACTCATAGACACCTCTAATGAACTAACAAACTACTCCAATGATCTCTTATAACTTGTTTTTATAGCATCCTTTATCTCTGTGACCTTGCTAAGCAGCATTAGTAACACATCCCGATTTATAGCCTCCGCCATTTCTTTTTCTACTTGCACTGTACTCACTTTATTAAAGTTTGCTTTTCTTTCTCATTTTCCTTATTCGTGTCCGTATCCCTCTTTAGAACCCCACGTTGTGGCGTCATAATTGTAAATGTATATATTCGGGGTCATGGTTGATTATACTCATTGAGGGATACTTAAAAAAACATCTTTCTCCATTTATTCTTTTCATTTAACAATGAGCATCAATCTCTAACACTTCACTTCTCGGGATCTTATCACACAAAACCAAATCATTCTTGCTAATAAGAATCAGAGCAAGTCAACAGATACTTCTCCTTTCCACAAAAACCTTATCTAAGTCAAGACCGAACACAATAATCATCTAACCTCTTCCCTCGTACATTTCTACAATCTCCATAGATACTCTCAAAGATACTCACTACTAATCAGACCTCTAACAAATATTTTACAGCATGGAATATAAAATAATATTCAAAGATATATAAAAACAGCATCAAAAAAGGAACTTAGAAAATACGCTTCACTGGCAAGGTCCTCCATCACCCCACTGCCAGAAACTAGATATCTCTAACTTGGGGGTAATGGACAGCACTCCCAGCAAGCGCCATTTTCTTAACCTAACAAGCCCAAGGAAAATGAAAAGTGACAACCCCCGATTCGCTGAGCAACGCTGGAATATGACCATAAATTCTCCGTCATTGTATCAGGTACAGTACTAGAATGATAAGAAGAAGAAGAAGAAGAAGAAAGTTCCCTTGGATGAAGAGGACACGCTCAAAGATGACGGAGCATTTGTTGTTCCAGATACAGCAGTAGACGTCAGCATCATGACAGACGATGGCAATGAATGTAGTGCACCAAACTGTATAATACCAACTATACAAGATAGACTGATTGACTGGATTCAATGTGATAGTTGTGAAAAATAGTATCACAACAAATGCGTCGGTATTGACGAGGAACACTACAATAAGGATGACGACTATATCTGCAATAAATGCACGGGAGCAGAACTAAATCTCCTACTGAGGCAGGAACCGACAAGCTTTCAAGAAGCGAAACAAACCAGAGACCATGAAAACTGGAGAAATGCCATGGCAGAGGAGATGGAAGCCCTGAAAATGAACAACGCTTGGACTTAAGTTGAACGACCAAAGAAAGCCAATGTTCTAAGTAACAGATGGGTTTACAAGCTAAACAGAAATCAGATGGGTAACTATCTAGATACAAGGCAAGATTGGTGGTCAAAGGATGCCAACAAAGAGCTGGAGTTGACTATGATGAAACATTCAGCCCAGTTGTCAAGTATGACTCAGTGAGATCTATACTGTCGCTAGCAGCAGCACATGGGATGCACGTCAAGTAGTTTGATGTAAAGACAGCGTTTTTACATGGAGGCCTGGAAGAAGTGTACATGGAAAAACCAGAAGGTTTCTATGATGGCAGCGACAAAGTATGTAAACTGATTACACGTCTGTACGGCTTAAAGCAAGCACCGAGATGCTGGAATAAAAAGGTCACCAATTGACTTAAGAGGTTTACCCTTAAACCAATTGAAGCTGATCCATGCGTGTTCAAGTCACCAGGCATCATAAATGAATGCATTATCATATCAGTCCACGTGGATGATGGACTAGTTGTTTGCATGAAAAAGGGCGTGATCAAGAGACTACTTGATAACCTGAGGAAGGAAGTTGAGATAATAGTGTCACCATTGGGCATGTTCTTAGTAATCAACCTAACCAGGCTATCCGATGGATCAATAACAGCTGATCAAAAGCTGTACACTATGAAACTATTGGATAAATTCAACATGTTAGAAGCAAACTCAGTACACATACCAGCGGACATACACCAATACTTGAATAGTCAAGCAGCGAACAGTTAAGGCAAAAACTGTCACCAAAAGTGCTCTACAGAGAGGCGGTGGGACATTTACTGTTCTTATCGTTGATCACGCGCCCTGACATAGCACTGGCAGTGAACAGAGTGAGTCAACACTGCTCAAATCCATAATTAATGCACTAGAAAGCAGTCAAGAAGATATTTAAGTATCTCAAGAGTTCAGTTGCATACGGAATTAAGTTCCTTGGACGGAAAACAGGCATTCTCGGACGCTGATTTTGCAGGAGACACGAAGACTAGGAAGTCAAGATCAGGCTATCTGCTAAAGATCGGAGATTAACCAGTGATGTGGGGAGTCAAGAAACAAAAGGCCGTAGCTCTATCCACAGCAGAAGCAGAGATTGTGGCGGCTTTCCACGCTACAACAAACCTGGTCTGGCTAAACAAACTAGTGACACAACTAGTTGGATATAAAACTGGAAGTCCAACTCTCATCGTGGACAACCAAAGCACAATCACTTGGATCAAAAACGGTAATTTTGAAGCAAGGTCAAAGCATATTGATATAAAGTAAAAGTTCATACTTGAAATTTACAACAGCAAGGAAATTGACGTGAAATATATATGCTCAGAAAACCAAGAAGCAGATACCTTTACCAAGCCGTAGCCAAAGAATAGGTTTGAGAAGATGAGGGCGGTAATAAGTGTAGCAACATAATAATCTTTTTTGTTGCCAAGTATTGTTTTTAAAGGCAGAACCTAAGTGGGAGTGTTGGCAATATAGATTCTGCCTTATCCTAGTTACCATATATAACCGCTAGGTGGCAGTTCGTAATTTATTGTTGAAATACTGCTACTTCTTCTTTGCATTTTTCTAAACACTGTTACTCTGTCCAGTGCTCTGTCACGCTGCTATAAGGATTGAAGCTTTATTTACTTATAGCATCTAGATAACCACCATAAATATCCAACAAAGCATGTTGTAGGTTTTCGTAAAGGACATCCTTACGGGTCTCCTTGCCCTTATTAACTTATGAACCTCCATCGTCGACACGTATATTCCAACGTAAATACAATCTTTACAGCTGCATCCACTTATATTCTCCAATTAATTTGGTACTGCAATTAATCACGTCGGGGTCACCAAATTTTGTCAGGGACCAGAACCTACCCGGTTCGGGTGTAACCAATATTATTTCTTTACAATAAAACAGAGTGACTTTCTACGTTTGGGTAATTTATAGCACACACCAATTTACAAAAATAACACAAGAATTATGAAAACCAAAGCCAAAGAGATTACTGTTCTGGATACAACATAATTACGTACATGAATTACCATCCACAACATAGTGACACGAACAACTAGGCTACTACATGTTTTGAATAACTCAGCGTGAAAATACCGTGTGGTGTATAAGAAATACTATGGTACTTAAAGGGAAGACAAGGCTAACCTATTAAAAAGATAGTTGTTCTCACGATTCAAGGACGCTCGAGACAAGTTACACCAAGACCAACTACAATCCTCAGACCTTAATGTAGAAAAAACCTGGCGGCGATAGATGCCCTACCAATAGCTAAGATCATGTCATCGGGCTTGTCAGAGTTCGTGCAAATTATTATTTTAACACACCTAAGAGCATAGAAGATATCACACGACGAGACTAGGTTCCGAAGAAATATGCATCGATAATTTAGACTTACCTGAATTAATTTATCTATATAGTACTGGCCTCGATTATAGGTTTCTTCGTCTCCACCCAAGGGGCAGTTACGATAGTCATACTGTGTTTGTGATTCAATAAGAAGCTTTTTGGCGAGTTATCACGATTTCTATTTTTCAGTAATTATAGATAAATATTATTAGCAAGAATTCAAACAGATTCCGAAGTAGGAGAGAAGAATGCACCGGGTTACTGAAGTGCTGTCCCAGCACATACAGAGTATTTGTGTACACAATCAGAATGAGAATAGTTGCCTGAAATAACTGAACCAACGCCATAGAGATACAATTCAATTAAGATCTCTCGTGGAATTGTCTAAAATCTCGGGTAAAACATCACAACGAATTAGTTGATTGAACGTTTAACGAGGTCGTCGTGTGGATATCAAAACATAATTATGGAGATTACAACACACAAGGGACACGATAATATATTACCATCTGACCTATTAAACTTTCGCTTTTCCGTTTGGAATAGTTGTATGCTGGAAATAGTTGATTTAGTAAAGTACTGTAGGTAGGAAAGCACCATATCTCTCTTACGGAATTATCGCCGCACACCAGCACGCAATATAAGTACATATTTGGCAAGGTACTCACAACACTTTATTGCACACATCATAATAAAATATGACTTGCAAGCTGTAAGAATCACAAAAGGATGAATGATGTCGGAACACAATGAGTTCACTGTTTGGCACAGGGGAAACATCTTCATTAACCAATAAAACAGAAGTTCACCGTATTATTTGGCGTGTATACAAGGCAATGTAGATCATCTGCCAGACTGGTAAGGATTTAAGGAGGCACATGTTGCTCAGCGTTCAAGATAACGTCAACGGTTTGGTCTAGCCGTAGATGCTCATTGCGTTTTCCCTTTACATACTGTCCTACTGTAAGTTCGACACTACTGATGTGTACTAGGCTATTATTATACTAGAAAATCATTGTGGTGTATATTCTTGAGTCAGTTTTATGCTTTAGTCTTAGGTACTTCAACATTTTCAGTAAACGACACAATGCCATCGGTCGACTAATCAATCATCACTCAAACGAACCATTCCATATTAAGCATATTATCACAAATGTGCATACGATTGCAGTAAATTAACGTGAACTGGGCTGTACAGACTTACTGAAGACACTCAGAGCTACAGATAAGCGATAGTTTATCCCAACTTTCACCAAACGAAGCTAATATTGTATCACAGCAAGGAATGTAAACAAAAAATATGTCGGGCTTCTGCATACGCCATTTTCACACTTTTGATACCAGCATTAAGGTCTGAGAGGGATTCCACATTTGAACACCCCTACAAAATAGGTGAAACAGTATATGTTCTGGATCCTCTGACCAGAAACCGGAAGTCTAGGAATGTGTACAATGAAGGTACTGCCCCCGAAAATTGAATTATTTTGGGACAAACTGAGAGTATTTTCCGTCCCCATGATAAAATTTAACCAGCAAATATAAATCCTGGAAGTGTGACACAAGAGAGTCGTGTTACAAGTTCTAGGCAGTGGGAGAGCCCGATCACGTGATATAGACGCTTCTAGAAGGTTGAAATCGGCATAGCAACAGTGAGTTACCCATTAAATATAATAAATATTGGTATAATTTATGCTATTGGATCCCAGCCCAGAGCCAATGAGAAGAGGTCTTATTGAAGACGGGATTAACTTCAACTACATAATTTGGAGAAATTATGCATTTAGGCCCATAGAAGATGATTTTCTTAATTGGTAATCAAGTGAACATTAAAAGAAAATATATCTGATACCATAAAAACCGCAGAACGGTTAATCTACGCAGTAATAAGCATTTGTAATCTACGCGCTAAAATTATGGTGGGAGATTGATATGGCCGCCAAAATTTCGACTTGGAGAGGGAGATCCAAGGATCGAGGTTCTTATTCCAGCAGTCTTTGAAGAGTGAGGAAGTGGTTTTTATTGGGTTAACGGAGATCCCAAAGCTTTGTCCGAGTGCGGCGATTGTCGACTCGTGGAGACGCTAGGTTACCAGGTTAGAACATTGGAGATTACCCCACTAGCATTATAAGCGAAGTTGAGAGGAATATTGAAAGTAGAATATCTCATATATATTTGAGACTAGACTTCAGCCAAGTCAATATATAGAAAGTACAGGTCGAATACTATATTCTAGTGAAAGTCGAGCGTTCTAAGTCACACCATTACGACGAAATAAGCCTGCTAAGACAGTTTTTCAAAAGTGTTGGAAGTATAAGCTGTATATCATTTTAGTTGCAACGTGAAGTTGGCGAACGCAGTTCAAGTGAACAGTAGAGCAGAGAACTTCAACATTGGCGCAGCAAACAAACATTATCATAATTACTATTATTATTCTTCGATTAGATTCATTCGACATAATTAATATTGTTGAAATGATGGACTAAATAGTCATGCGCCAGTGACATATTTCATACAGATTTAAGATAAAACAATGGAGCTTCGATAGACAACGTATTGCAGAATACAGACGTAGTGTACGTTCCACCTTGTACATTTTCGTCAGTCAACGAACACTAATGTAACATCAATAAGCAATGGAAATAATTCATTCACCGTCTACATGAATATTTCTATAAATTATTATTCAACGATGATGCTGATATATTTGCGACGGAGAATGAAGATTCTACAAAAGATGATTGTCAAGATGCTAGGATATCCCAGCAACAACAGAAGAATTTGCCAGAAGGATGTCGTTCGAGCCCTGACGGAGGGTAGTGAAATTCCGGAGAGGGAACGTTTTCCTACCTCTGAGGTCGCAGGTACGAGGTTCGAATGGAGATCCATCTCAGTATCTTGAACTGAGGAAACACCTAAAGTATTGTGTAAATACTTACCCATATCTTCAAGATATCGTCCAAATAAGGTAGCAGTGTCATTTACTTATAGTATAGAGCTTGATTAGTGACAATCTGAGCCGACGTTCTTACTCCATATTTCATATTTTATGTATTTCAGTGTTCTCGTGTATTTTACACTTCAGATGTGTGTTAATATTTTTATGCTTCAAGATTATTAGAGATGATTGCCTTTCATCTATTTTTCAATTTTATTCTAAGGATCAGTTGTTGAACTGACATTAAAAATTTTGTTTGAGGAATCAGATTGCCTCATAGAAGACTAGTCGTTTCGACTATCAAATTTTAATATTTTTATTTGAACCAAGACTTCAGACATTGTGTCATAGTTGCAAATTAAATTCTTTTAAATTTAATTTGGGCACTTTAATGTAACAACTTCAACTTTAAGAGCAGAAGAAACATCGAATGATATTGTCATATCATTATTGTATATAAACTTTCGGCGATCTAGGAAATACTAGTCGTTTGATAAGACCGAAGTCTTAATCCCTATAGACATTCTTTGTGTAGAGTGGAAAGACATTATGAAATTGACAAACCTTTTCATTATTTGTAAAGCTAAAAGCTTTGTTCATTTAATTGTTAGAGGAAATATCTTTTGATAGAAGATTATTCAAATCTTTGGCTAGGAATTCAAAGCTAGTTTATCCCGGTCAAGATTGAATTCTATTTGACCCTATAAATAACATGTGTGTTTTTTTTACACTATTTGTGTAATATCACGTCATTATGTAGACCTGATATTACAACGATATACAATTTAAAGCTTGATAAGTGAGGAGAGACAGGAGTATTATCTTTATTACATGTATTTGCGACAGACGAGTTAACAGTTAATTATCTTTTTGTGTATTAAACTTTAGGAGGTCAATCACGACAGTCTAATATCGTTCATTACGACTCGAAGTTTCGTTTGAAGAACTTAATAATGTATAATAGTAGATCAGTAGTCATGCGTAACGACACTGAGGGTCATGCCGTTATTTGAGAGAAGTTCCTACAAAAGAAATGTTAATAACAATTAATCCGTTTTTGGTTATTGTTTAACATAGTGGATGATAATTGTTTATGCCATATATACTGTTATATGAGGATTTGTAGAGCTATGGTGAGCTCGTGCGAAGGAGGTTCCGCATTTTAAGGGATGTCAATGAATTATTGTTCTTTGATAAGAAAAGGCATGGATCATGATAAGAGTCATTGTATACAAGAAGTCTAGTTCATGTGAAGTAACGCTTTAGCTGTGATGACAGTAGGGTTTAAGAGGAAAGCAATTAGAGAACGATTGTCTACTCATGTCATTTATACTATTATTAAACTTTATTAAACCCGGAATTGTATAAATACGTATAGTTAACCTTTGTCAGTATTAGATCGACAATGTAAAGAAACCTATATAAGACGATGTGTGAGCAGTATATGAAATGCTAAAGAGTGTTAGCAAATGTTTTTGTGGAGAAACATTGTAAATAACTAATTGCAAGTTGTATAGTAGCATAGAATCCAAAATCTCGAAGGCAACGTGTTAACAACGTTAAATATTGTCTATTATTATGAACAAATTACTTGTAAATATTTTCCGTAATGATTTAATTATTTAAATAATTTTTACTAGGATTAAATTATCCGAATGTTTTTGGAATAGAGTGTTTTTGTGAGCGAATGTTTTTGTATGGATGATTGCCACCTGTTAAGAGTGACTGTTCAACCTAGTCGGTCTAGAACGATTACGGAGTATGAATGAAAGTTTGTATTAAAATTTCAGTATGATTGGTAGAGAATTGTTTAAGTTATGAGCGTTTTTGTAATGGCAGGATGTAACTTTTATTCGAGGCTTTTAGATGCGAGCCAGACAGCAATGATACAAGCAAATGTGGACAGAAAGATGAACCGTTAGCAGTCGAGGTCATGTTATTATAAAATGTGTAGCCAGATGGCCACCAACTGCTTTGCAAATGGAACAGTTTTATAGCGTAGCACTTTGCTAGCGTTCATTGATGAATCAGGCCAATGCAGGTGCATTTCTAGACGCGTGGCGGAAGAGGTAACCAGTTGTAAGGAATGTTATGAATGCAGGAGCCTCTGTTAAACGTTTTCTTCACGTACAGTAGGCCTAGATATTTCAAAATTGTTATGCTTGTAATTTATACACAGTAATTGCAGTAAGATGTGTAGTGGAAGAGAAGTGTGTATGATTGTATGGTTATTTTTTGTTGTTGATAGAATAGTTTATTGTTATTTATTGTTTATTCTAGATTAATTTACACTTGTTTCCGTTGTCTTTCGTCGTTGACGTGTGATTCATTACAAATATAAGGATTAGAGTATTGTGGATTCATTGTAGGCGAAGCTGGGTTCCCATTCCCCGAGACACGTAGGTAAAGGTAAGTTTGTCCCGTGTAGTTTGTTGTTTATCCACAATATTCTTGTAACTGCTGTATGTAAATCCCTAAAAACCTTATTTTTCTAATGAAGTAATTTGCCGGTTCTGTTAGAAATAGGCAATCAAGCTGGGGCTATGGATATTCCAACAGGCTACTGTCCGGATTTACGGGTACAGTACAATATTCAAAATTGAGACCAAATGTAAAATGAAAAATGGTAAAACTCGCGTGAGAAACTTTAAAGATATTAAACCTAAAAGGAAAGTTCTTCCTATTCCAGAATAACAAATAATTACCATAAATTCATGTTTCATTTCAATTTAACAACTCTGAAAGAGGCATACAAAAATATTGATGATACTGTCTCCAGTCTAGTAATAAGAAATAATAATACTTTTCCATATTTAATAAATGAATTAACTGAAATAACTAAAGAATCCAAAAAGGATTTTAAAAATTATTACCAATTAATTCTAATAGAAATAAACGAGGATTAATTAACGGCTTAGGAAAAGTAATTAAATTCATCTCAGGTAATTTAGATCAAGATGATCTAAATAATTTGCAAAGTCAACTAATTACTTTAAAACAAAGCCGTAATAATAAAATAAAACATATTAATAAATTAATATATTTTTCAAATTCAATTGCTCAAAAAATATACTACAAAATGAACCATGTTAGTAACAATATGGAGGTAATTCAAGGTATCCTCCGAACAGAAGAGTTCAAGATCAGTTTACTGGAAGATACTCAATACGTGTTAGTGTGTGTAAGCAAATTCAACAAAATATTACTAGTGCTGCAAGAAACCATTTCCCTTTCGTTCAATGAAATGACCATCGTCAGGTTATTCTGAAGAAAAGACTTGACTAATTTAATGAAACACTTACTGTCTATTTACCCTGTTAAAAGTATGATTCATTCAGACCAGTATCACCAGTTTGAAAATCTCAAACTATCAAAGACTCAAGTAATTATACTGGATGAAGAAATGATTGTAATTCTTTCCATTCCAATTACGGATGGAAACCAATATCAATTATATGAAATAACCCCTGTACCAACTATTAAGGGCATTATACTCGTCCCAACAGAAAAATACTATTGCAAGGACCCACTTTAATATGGTCCAATACACCCTGTATAAAAATGACTCAATTTTATGTATGAATATATTACAATATTAGAATCACAAGTTGCAATTTAACAAACACAATTGGATGCGAATATGCTTCAATAAGTAACAAGATAAAAATATTTCAACCTTTAAATAAGGAACATATTCTATTTTTCAGTAAGACACCATAGATAATTATGCAAACATGCGTAGGGGCTCAAGACTCTCTACAAATCTCAGGTCCACAGGTAATATATTCGAATGAATCGTGTCCAATTTCCAGCATAGGAATAACATTACATCAAAAACCTACCAACTATATTCATAACTGTCCAATCTTGATTACTCATGATGAACCCTTAATAAATAATTAGATAAACCTTCTCCATTCCCATCTTGACGTAACCAAGCTGAAATTAGACCTGAAGCCCATACCAATAACTTATATCACAAGGAAGCAATTCGTATCCATTAAAATAATTTTTGTACTAACAATACCACTTATAATTTTGTTTATATTTTGACAACCATTAAGCAACCTGTGTAAATCTGTAAAACTTAGACGTAAGAAAAGGAATCAGTTACTGAGTTCAGTAATGCCCAACAAAGAGGGGAGGAGTCATGTACACCGTCTAGGGATCCCCTTAATATTCATGACCAGCCAGAATCTCCCACTAATTTTGGGTTTTTAATGTCATTTTGTTATTATTATTATAATTATTATTATTATTATTATTATTATTATTATTATTATTACGGTATTATTTGCTGGAAACGCAAGGAATTGTATCATGTTAAAACCTCAAATATAGAGAACACACTTCCTCGAGCAATTAGCTGGCCTCGCCTCGCCCGGCCAGGTAGTAGCCAAGTCCCAGAGTTTGTCATATCCCCTTGAAAGTAAAGTCTTGTAGTTCAGTTCAATTATAGCATATATTGCTACTTTCTTAACACAGTTCTGATAGCGATTCCCAGAAAATCAGAACGTCGCCAACAGTGAGTAACTTTGGTGAGGAATGTTAGCCTTGCTCTTTGTCACAGAGTTTCTTAGAAAACTCTGACGATAGTTAAACATGCCTTCAGCCAATACCCCAGTAGATATATTGTCATTGGCCATTGCTCTCCCCTACCATGGCCTTATTTCTTACTGGTTACTAACATGGGCGCCCAAAGGGAGGGGAAAGTTGGGGCCGTGCATCCCCCCCCCCCCCTGCAATTCCGAGAATGTTGATATGCTATTGGTCATTATTACCAGCTTATTTCATAAATTGAAGTTTCTGATAATCAACTGACAAATGTTACAAAAACACTTCTTTAATGTCGCTGACGTAATATGTATTTACATTCAAAGATATGGTTCTAATGATGTCATGCACTAGAGCACTAATGGAAACATACCTCCATTTTTCAATATGGCTATGCCTAGTGTTAAATACCGTATGTTTACCCAACATTATCAAACGTGGTTAGGCTAGATACTACTTTAGCCACCTCACTTTGGCAGTGACGATATGAAAGCACGTTCTGGAGGTATTTTTATACATTACAACACCTATAGAAGGTTTCAGCCCCTAAAACGAGTAGTAAAACACTGTTCCCTTAAGGTCGTGCTTACAACATTGGGTCATTTACTGTATTCAGGCCCGTAATTAATGGGGGAACTAATAGGGCAGCTGCCCAGGTCGGTAGGGTTTAGGGGCGGAAAAAATTCTGGAAAACTGTACAAAACCGCTTGGGCATTAAACGCCAAGCTATTAAACTTTAATCCCCCCGCCACACACACACAAGAGAATTACTAATTGTCGCACATTTGCAATGTTAATTATTTAAGGACACACTAAACAGCATTGTGTTAGTCAACTCAGTGTTCTTGCTTTTAAATGTGACTTGAAAGTGAAATTGGACTAATGAAATCCTAGACTTGTTTGCAAATGACAAGGCAAGAAGGAAGCCCCTTGTTATTTAAATAATTGGTGTTCTTGCCATTGGTTGTGTAAGATATCTTTTAAAATTTAAATGTAATTTCTTTGTATTAAGTTTTTTTTATTCTACAGTATTTGTAATTTTAGTAAGCACATATTTATAATGTCTGCCACTCAGTTAAATATACGCTCCATATGTAAAGGAAACATTAATAAATCTACATATTTTAAGTCGGGTGTAGCAAAGATTTTTTGCTTCAGGAGCCCTAAATACGGACCTGACTGTGCTTTACACTCGTCTAATTTTGCGCCGTTCTGCCTTACTGCGATCGTTATTCGTCTGCGAAATGCCGTATATTTTTATTCAAGGTGTGCCATAGTGTTGTGGTCGATTTCTTGAGAACAGAGCAATTATTGCTACAAATGAACAGCAATCTACCATTGTTGTAGAATCTTAACTTGTAGCGTTAAATCTTCTACGATCGAAGCAATTTATAGGCTAATGGTTAAATTGTTCTGCGGTGTTTTCGTGCCGTTATCAAAGCAACTGAGATTCGCACTCTCAATCGAATGTAGAAGGTAGATCAGTTGAGACAAAATGGTGAATTCAATACTGATAGAATTCGTAATGTTGTATTCTATAATAATTCCAATGGAATCTTCTTGCGAGGCAATTTTCGATGCGCAACATGTAGCCTACTTATATGAGCGGAGAAGCTAATTTAATCCTAATTTATTTGGGCTTATAGTCGTATTTCCCGACTGAAAGTTACTATTCAGTATACTGTGGAGTGTAGATCACTTAGGTGATAATACCAAAGTCCAGAGGGGCATTGATAATGATGGGCTTCTGAAAGAAGAAATTTACAGAACAGACATTGGCAGGCTCTTTACCCTACTCAATGAACATTTATGTGACACTCTTAAGTACGAATGTATAATAGTTACTGTAATTGATCCTGCAATGAAGTAAGAAGTACCTGATTTAGTGAGTTTTATATATTTTACTTAACGGTCAGCAATAATCAAATTAAATATTTTCTTTCTAAAATGAAAATTGCTAACACCAAGGTCGGCACAACTGCGAGTAACGTACAAAACGAATTTATCACTTGGCACAAAATTCATTATGGAAAGAAGAGCAATGCGAAGTATTCATGATAGCTTCCTAAGAAGAGGAAAACGTGATAGATCCACTGTAACAGCCAGTACAAACTAGATATTTGGAAACATTGCTATTTGAATTATTATGGAGATTCATATGTAGGAATGTTTCCACAGTTTAATTTAACTCGGTAATTTGGAAATATCTGAAAATATGTCCTCCATTTACCGTATTTAGAAAATAGGCGAACTGGATTTACATTAGCATTTTAATGAACTACTTGATTGTTATATTATTGTCGATACATGGTGATACCACTATTTTTACCTGTTTTTAAGAACTGAACATTATGACAATGAATCACAAAAGAAGAAACTCGAATTTTCATGGACAAAAACTGTGAACTAATAGCACAACATTCTTCCCAATCTTGCCATAAAGTAGCCAAGAATTTCAGGCCAGTCAAATAATGAATTTCACGAAGCAAGTAATAAATGAAACGAAAATGGGGGGGGGGTAATGAAATGAAACTTATAACTTGGCCCCCCCTCTGGAAAAAATCCTGCAGGAGCCTATTTCCAAAAGTCGACATCTGACATTTTTTACAAAAAGTAGATGTTTTTAAATGTCATATTCCTCTTGGAGAAACGTATCAAATGGATGGTGGAAGATGTTCCAAAACACGTATCTGTGGTTAGAAATCAATATTAAAGTTTGACTTTATTTCCAAATCTCGACATCTGCTTTGTTAAGTTATTTCCATAATCCGACATCTGTACTTCGTTCCTAAATCCGACATTTTGCATAAGAAAGTTGATGCAACTTCCAAAGTGTGTTCCAATACTCGACATTCCTGTTGCATTACTTCGAGGCAGTGTTTCCCGCGAACTTTTGATTGTAGTACTTAGCAATGTCCAGCGCCAATTAACTTCTTTCTAAGTGTACCCGCCAAGTTTGTTCTAATGTGACAATGCACTGTTTCAACGCAGTATTTGTTGGTTCTATACTTCAGTCACCAGTTGTCATCTGATTAATATGGTGCTGTTCTACAAAGCAATGGATAATTCATTTCCTTCTGTACCTGGACGTGGGAGGAAACATTCCCGTGACCCCGAAAACTGGGCTAAGATTAAGAAGAAAAGAGAAAGGTGAGCATTTCGTTACTAATTCTTTTAGCAATAATTATCATATAATCGTTACAATAAAATGCGTTCTTGAAGCAGAATCTAGATAAATATCATATTTTCAGATACTCTGCTTCACAACCCCCAAAAGTACCAATATGCAGTCACAAGAAGGGAGCATTTTAGTGCCAGACGCTAACAATTAAGGACATCAAACAGTTTCATAACATATTCTACAGCACGCCAGAAGCTTATCCAGGACGCACTTATTATCAAGTATAGAACGGCAGCACTTCCGAGGAGAACCGTGAGTAATAGCAGTAATAAGAATAAGAACATATCGATAAAGTATTTTGTGAAAAAGGCAACAAAGCGACCCGGTAAAGAACATGTTGTACCCGTGTGCAGGGCACCTTTCTAGGTATCTTGCAGATATCAAAAGACAGGGTAGGTCTGGCTTGTAAGCGTCACTTTGAGACTGGTCTTCTGCCTATAGATAAACGAGGAGGAGATACTCGTAGCAAGTACAGTGAAAATAAAAGACTAGCTATGAGCATTTTCATAGAGAAATTAAATGTTGTTAGTGAATTACACTATTGTAGAGGACAAAGTGAAAGGTCGCCAGTATTTATCAAGTGAGCTGAACTTAAGTAAATTGTGGAGAAGTTACAACCAGTCAGTATCAACTGAGCTACGAGTTAAGGCAGCTTACTTTAGGCATTCTTTCTGTCGGACATATAATATTGGATTTGGCACTCCAGCGACTGATGCTTGCTCAAATTTTTTGTTGCTGAAAGCTAAACTGAAGCACAGCAAGTTTCTTCAAGGAAATAATAATATAATAACTGAGTTAAGAGTACATAAATTAAAAGCACAAGCGTTTTATGATGTTCTACGTAATCAGGAAGATAATGAACTGATATTAAGTTTCGATTGCCAGAAAAATGTACCCCTTCCAAAATTACCAGATCAAGCCACGTATTACTCCAGACAATTGTACAGGGTGGGGCAGCATAACTTCCTTTTTTCAAACCTTAATAAAACACATTGTACGAATCAGAAAATTTTTATTTTTTAATATAATGTAGGTACAAATACAAAGTTTTGTTTTACTTGGTTTTGAAGATCAAATCAGGTAGGTGACGTCCCCCATTCTCTACACACTGGATGAACCGATTTCTGGCGTTTGTCATAATTCTTACCAGCATAGCAGGCGTTATGTTGGCAAGTTCTTCCTGGATGTTGTTCTTCAAATCTTGTGGGGTCATTGGTCGGTTTACATAAACACGGGATTTCAAAAAAAAACATAGAAAAAAATCACAAGGGGTCAAATCGGGGGATCGGGCCGGCCATTCCAAGTCGCCCCTAATTGAGATTAGGCATCACTAAAAAACACAATAGCGTCCTCAGGCACGACTTCCAGAAACACCTCACACGCGTTCCTCCGAGAATTGAAGTCTCGTTCAGAAAGTTCCTGCACAATCGCCATCTTGAATGGATGAAAATGAAGATCACCATGAAGAATTCTCCTCACAGAACGATTAGAAAGTCCAAGGGCAGACGAAGTGTTCCCGTTGCACCGTCTTGTTGAAACCAAACGTCCCCTAAGTCCAACTCATCCAGTTGTGGAAAAAAAATTCCTGTAACATGTTTACATACCGGTCCGAATTCACTGTCACTGTGACTTCATTTTCCTCAAAGAAACAGGGACCAATTATTCCACCTGAGGAAATTGCACACCACACTGTGAGTTTTGGTGAATGCAAAGGCCTTGGATGCAATTCTCGAGGATTGGTAGCAGCCCAGTAGCGCATGTTTTGTTTGTTGACGGATCCACACAAATGAAAATGGGCTTCATCACTAAAAAACACAATAGCGTCCTCAGGCACGACTTCCAGAAACACCTCACACGCGTTCCTCCGAGAATTGAAGTCTCGTTCAGAAAGTTCCTGCACAATCGCCATCTTGAATGGATGAAAATGAAGATCACCATGAAGAATTCTCCTCACAGAACGATTAGAAAGTCCAAGGGCAGACGAATGTTTGCGCGCAGAACGCCGTGGTGACCACAAAATTGAAGCTCTCACTGCCTCAATGTTATCAGGTGATCTAATGGGCCGTGGGACTCCAGTTCTACGTCTTGTTGCACTTGCAGTTTGTCTGAACGTGGTGACCCACGTAACAATTGATTTCCGGTCTGGGACAGGCGCCAATGGGGCTAAATTAAAGCGATTCCGAAAGGCACGCTGGGTTGCGATCACAGAACAACCGCTCGAAAAGTAGGCCTCAAGGGCAAACGCACGCTCCACACTGTTCCAACGCATGATGGCGACTGAACTGTGTCAGTACAAAACTTTACAGACCCGCCTTTTGGACGAGACCACTAGCGCTCCGGTATTACATCACACTACTAAATGGGGCGCAATTGAAAAAAGGAAGTTACGCTGCCCCATCCTGTATGTACAATTTTACACTCTGTGTAGGAACATCGCGTGATCGTCAAACTACACGGAACACTTTTATATACCAGTGGCTGGAATCTTCTCGTCCAAAAGGATCTAACGAAATAGCTTCCTGTGTTTATGACAGACTTAATCTTCTTGATCTTACAGGTATCACAAAAGTTAATTTGATTTCTGACGGCTGTGGGGGTCAAAATAAAAATAATATTATGATTGGAATGGTTTCCTATTGGCTGTATAATGATTCCCCTGCACAAGTTAAAGAAGTGGAGATGGTATTTCCAATTGTAGGCCACTCCTTCATACCCCCAGACCGAGTCTTCGGGAAAATTGAAAAGGAGATTAAAGTGCGAGACACTATTGTAAAACCAGAAACCTACACTCAAATTTTCAAGCAGTTTGGCACAGTGAACACGTTAGGTGTTGATCGTCCGGTGTATGACTGGAAAGGTAGCGTCCAATCTTCTTTTAAAGCACCAGGGTCATGGCATTTCAGAATTCAATCCTGCAAGAGATTCGTGTTTAGGAAAGTAAAATTATCTATTCTTCTTCGTGGAGAGCAAAATTATAGGAGTGACTTAACTGATTTCAAAGGGATAACTAAAAAGGGAAAAACGGTAACTTTTGACAAAGTTCAGTTGCCTCTTGGAGTAGCCGTCAAAGAAGAGAAGATGAATGATATGAACAAACTACTAACACTTCACTGCGGGGAGGAGTGGAAAAATAATGAAGAACTTCAATATTATAAGAAAGTCATGGATCCTGGAAACTTGACAATATGATGTGGAAGACGATTTTGTTTCTGAACCCCAGGAGGAGGATGACGACTTGAGAATCTAATCTGTGTGACTTATTGCTCCTTGTGTAGTCTATTATTATGTTAGTGCATACTATTTTTATCTAATTTGCTAGAAACTTGTGTTCACTGTAAATTTTGTGTGCTTATTAAATTAGGAGTGCATAACACCATTATGTGGCTTAAAATCCTTGTTAAGCAAAATCCATGTTTTGTTCCAAAACTCGTCATATGCTAGAAGTTAGTTCCAAAATACGATTTTCCATTAACCTACTTCCTAAATCCGACATCTGCGAATTTTAGTGCTAAATATCTCCTAAATGCATTGCTGAATCTACCTCTGGACCTATTTTTTATGTTTATGGTATGTTTATGTTAGAGTTAGTACCAAGAATAACATAAAATTTTCTGAATTTTATTGTTTAAGCGTTTTTTTTTTCGTTTTTCTCAATAACTTAAAAAAGTCAGATGTCGACTTTTCGAAATAGGCTCCTGTATTTCTTTATTGGTGGATCCACTGATCTCTATACATGGATCGCTGATGGCAGCTCTCCGCTGCACGAGAAAGTACGCCAGGTTGAGCGCGCGGTCCGCCATGTTGGTCTACCCATTCACGAGCCCTCGTTATGGGCAAGCAATAATAATCTAGTCAATTTTATTTAGTAATTAATGGTGCTTTGGAGCACATAAAATATAGAGATATGTTCACTCATAGCATAAGAGCATTGGGATCACTGACACGTCATTCCGAGGTCAGTAAATCTCCGGAATATCAATAAAAATGAATGTATAATAACGGCTGACAAATATCAACTTAGGTGCTGAGTACACGCAATTAGCGATCAATAACAGAGTAACGAGTGAAAAACAATTTCTGGAAACATTCTTGTAAATTGTATATACGGTATACATGTATATATGCCTCAAAATTATGCATTCTTCAAATGATGTACCTATAGGCCTTAACGTAGCACACTATGCAGGTCTAGATTCGACATATCGTAATCGGTAATTGGTAATGAATTCCTGTTTCCATGAAATAACCAACAATTCCTCCAAGTAATCCCAGCACTCTACATCAAATACTACAGCTTTTAATCACGCTAGAAGCACAATAAACTTAATAATAACGGGAAGTAGATCAAAGCCAAAAATGCACTTGAAGCCAAACCAATTTCACTCCTCAGCTCCACATAAAACTTAACACAACTAAAAACCTTCTCAAAATATACTCTCCCCACCATTTTACAACTATTAAGCGAACTATTCGCACCCAGAACCATAAAACCCTGAAATGGGATCAAATTTAAACATGCAATAGCCTAGCCCGATCACGTCTGCTTCAGCACCACCGCATATGTATACTTAACTTCACAATAACTTCAGAATTACGGCTAAGCGACTTATCTGCCTGAGAAGTCAAGGTATTACCGGCTTGCCTGGGATGATGGGTCACCAAACCGGTACTTAAAACTAAGATTTTACGCTTTAAATAACCAAATTCAGCCCACTTTACAACTACAAGAAACACAAAATATTTACTGCCAGTATAAATACATGTATAACATCAAACTACCAGTAACCAATCACAGAGCCGGATTCGCAATATTGCACAATGCGCTTGCTGCCATCTTGCTATACCTGTCATCGTCTATTCGGCTTACTGCTACCTTAGCTACCAGCCATCCATGTATAGAGATCAGTGGGTGGATCTTATTCGGAAGACCGAGCTTACTTCGATAATATTCGTGTCTTCTCCCCACCAAACTAACTTAATATTTAAGGTAATGTAATGGTCAATCCGGCCTCTTCATAAACAGACAGCTAACTATGTAGAAACTGTGTACGCTCTGCCAGAGGCGAGCAAGTTAGGCTTCATGTCATTGTATATAATGTTATGTACTTCGGTGTTGGTTAACCAATAAACAAACATACTTTTCAACGTCTTCAGTTCTTCGAATATTTAATAACTCAGACGCGAGGAGAACCTGTGTGGAATTGAAACAAGTAGATTCTCACTCAAGTATCTTAGCAACAGATATAAATTTGACAAGTTGATCATTTTTCACCTAGACAACCGGCCGGAGATCTACCAACTTATTTCGTGTACTAAAGCAGTGTTCGAACTTTTATACGGGGTTTGCATGATCGAGAAATACGCGAACGTATCCTACAACAGTCACAAATAAACTTTGACGAGGCATTCAATACCGCCTTAGCTATTGAAGCATCCAAAATTCAAAATCGGGATCTTTATTGCATTAATCCATTCCAAAACCTGGACGTCAATAAAATTACATCAGTAAAAATACCGATACCATCGAAGTCAAGTGGCGGAGACTTACGGTCAAATTACATGTATAGAGCCTCCCTCAGAGAACATGGAATTGAAAGGCTATGCCTTTGTTGTGGTAAAACAAACATATCTCCAAGGACTGCAGGTCAAAAAAGTATTTGAACTGCACTAAATGTAATAAGACCGGCCATGAAGACAAAGACTGTCTGTCCACACGCACAAAACATGTGAAAGCATTGTCGGAAGAGGAAGAAGCCTCTGACCTCAACCATTTAAGTAGGGGGGCAGGGGGGGTCTAGATAATAGCCTACTTTCCTGGTGAAGTCACAAGATGGCGGCTAACCAAAATGGGAGCTAACCAAAATGGCGCCTAACCAAAATGGCAACTATCCAAAATGGCGACTAACCAAAATGGCGGCCATCACACCTACGAGGTGTGATCGAAAAGTTCCAAAATGTTAACCCATAGCCTACTTTCCTGGTGACTTCGCAACGAGGAGTGATCAAAAATTCCAAAATATTGACTCATAGCCTACTTTCCTGGTGACGTCACATAGTAACCCACCATACATTCAGGGGCAAAGCCAAATGCATGGTCGGATTTTGTCGAATGAGGTGTAGTTGAAATTGGGCTGACACCCCCTTTCCAAAATTCCAAAATGTTGACCCATAGCCTACTTTCTTGGTGACGTCACATACTAACCTGGCAAAGTTGATATCTCCCGAACGCATGGTAGGATTTTGACGAATGAGGTGTCGTTGAAATCGGGCTGACACCCCCTTTCCAAAATTCCAAAATGTTGACCCGTAGCCTACATTCCTGGTGACGTCACATACTAACCTGGCAAAGTCGATATCTTCAAACGCATGGTAGGATTTTGACGAATGAGGTGTCGTTGAAATCGGGCGGACACCCCCTTTCCAAAATTCCAAAATGTTGACCCATAGCCTACTTTCCTGGTGACGTCATATACTAACCTGGCAAAGTCGATATCTCCCGAACGCATGGACGGATTTTGACGAATGAGGTGTCGTTGAAAAATGGCTGTCACCCCTTTTCCAAAATTCCAAAATGTTGACCCATAGCCTACTTTCCTGGTGAAGTCACATACTAACCTTGCAAAGTCGATATCTCCCGAACGCATGGTCGAATTTTGACGAATGAGGTGACGTTGAAATCGGGCTGACAACCCCTTTCCAAAATTCCAAAATGTTGACCCATAGCCTACTTTCCTGGTGACGTCACATACTAACCCGCCATACATTCAAGGGCAAATAGTGACAGGGAAAACCGAAGTAGCTAGAGATTGGAATAGAACAAGAGCTAACCAAGTGAGGTCGACAGGAAAGAAGACGGAGAAGAGCCCGGCACAAGTAAGTGGAAGAAATGCCGAACACAGCTGGGGCCCTTTGATCGCTAACCCACGTTCCACTAGATGTGAGCCCCTGGAAAGAAACTTGAAACACGACTGCTTGGCATTGGCCAAGATAATAGCCATGCTTGCATTAATCGTTATTCGAATGAACCATGAATTGCAGAGGCTTATGCCATGGTTTGTAGCAAGCAATCGAACTCGAGATACTTTAAGCTAAAGCCTAGTGCGCTAATCAGTTAGCTATGGGATGTAAAACAGTGTCGGCTGCTTAAATCCTTCGCACTTTCCTGGGGGAATGATCAAATGAATAACAGATGAAATGAAATGATAGTGAAAAGTGTTGCTCGATTGATCAATCAGGGAATGGAATGAATGAACCCCCCATTTAGCAATGGAATGTGAAACACTGCTGGCTGCTAAAGCCTGTCGCACTTTCCTGAGACAATGATTAAATGAATGACCGATGAAATGAAATGATCGTGCAAAGTATTGCTTGATTGATCAGTCAGGGAAAGGAATGAGTAAAGTCTCCATTAAACAGTCAGGATATGAAACGGTGCAGACTGCTAAAGCCTGTTGCACCCCCTCCTAGGATAATGATTAAATGAATGACAGATGAAATAAAATGATTGTGGAGAGTGTTGCTAGAATGAAATAGTGACAGGGAAAACCGAAGTAGCTGGAGATTGGAAGAGAACAAGAGTTAACCAAGTGAGGTCGACAGGAAAGAAGACGGAGAGGAGCCAGGCACAAGTAAGTGGAAGCAATGTCGAACACAACTGGGGCCCTGTGATTGCTAACTCACGTTCCACTAGATGTGAGCTCCTGGCGAGTAACTTGAAACACGACTGCTTGCTGGCATGCATAAAGTGTAACCTTGAGATAATGAAAACTGCAACTCTTGCATAATGCCAGTGTTAAATTTCACCTCCTCTATACGCGCTGCCTGTCAGATAATATGCAAGTACACTGCATGTACCAATGTATGAATTATTGAATATTAAAAGGAAATCGACTGTGAATTTATTGAAAAGGAATTGTCTTGGCATTTGCCTGGTGGTGAAAATGGAAAAATCATGAAACCCCATTTTAAGAGAAGAGAATTCACTCATGAATCTTTTTTGTAGCGTAGCGGTTAGCATGATTAGCTGGCGCTCCCAGAGGTTCGAGGTTTGGTTCCCGGCTCTGTCAAGAAATTTAAAAGTGGTATGAGGACTGGAACGGGGTCTAATCAGCTGAGTAGAGAGGATTCGTTTTCCACTTTAGCCATTCTTGAAGTGGTTTTCTGCGATTTCTCACTTTGTCTTTGGGTAAAATGCTGTGATGATACCTACCATAAGGCCACGGCAGTCTCCTTCCCACTTCCTTGCCACACCCTCTCACTCTTTCCATCCCTTCATTAAGCCCCTGTTAGCTTTGCATGTGAGGCCGCCGGTGCATTGTGCTGGTTACACACCCCAGTTGTATCACATACTCAAGAGTCTCAAGCTCTAGGACACTGTCCCCTGTGGCGGTAGAGGTGGGCTCCCTTGTTTAGTTCATTGGAAAAAACAATCCTGGAGGATAAAATGATATCGACCACAGGACATGGCATTGACCAAGTGTGAATAGGAAATTGGAAACGTGGAACATGGATATGAATTGTTAAAACGTGGGGATAACAAATGGCTATGTAAAAAACCTATAGGGGCAGATGACCTCGTAGTTCCGCCCCTTAAAACAACAATAACTAACTAAAAAACCTATGGAAAATCACAGAGGCTTATGTGATGGTTTTGTAGCAGACCATTAAACCATAGATACATTAAGTCAAAGCCTATCGCGCTAACCCGTAAGCTATGAATGAACGATACCGATGGTCGACCGCGATGTTCATGATTACTAAATGCATTCATCACTAATTCATGATCCATGAATCGCCGAGCTGTATGTAATGGTTTAACTCTAGCTTGGTAAAGACGAGATTGTAAAATGAAAATTCACAGCCTGCTTTCAATCAACCGAGCGAGTTAGCGAATGAAATGAATGAACCCCTCATTTAACTATGAGGGTTTGAAACTGTGTCAGCGGCTAAAGCCTGTTGCACTCTCCTGGGGTAATGATTAAATGAATGATCATTGAAATAATAATGATTGTAGAGAGTGTTGCTAGAATGAAATGGCGACAGAGGAAACTGTCATCACCAGAGAGAAAAAAAACTGTATCTCTTTGCTTTGTCCAGCACAAATCTTGCATGGAGTGACTGGGATTTGAAATATGGACTCAGTAGTGAGAGGCTAGCATGCTTTCGCCTAATTCATAGAGGCTTTAAAATGCGAGTGACATACACCCATTCTCTGAGCCACATGAATGAATCCCAAAAGATTAAAATTCCAAATTGAGGATGGGTTTAAGATTAATCTTGGAATACTACTGCTGGCTAGCTAGTAGCAGAGATATTGAAACAGGATGTAGTCTTGGCAACAGTGGCATGCATGGAGTGTAACCTTTGTGATAATGAAAACTGCAACTCTAGCATGATGACTGTTAAATTGCACATTCTCTAAACATGCCGCCTGTTAGATTGCATGTATGTATCACTGTATGAATTATTGGATAATTAAAGGAAATCAGCTGTGGACTTATTGAAAGGAATTTTCCTGGCATTTGCCTGGTTGGTAAAAATGGGAAAACCATGAAAAAAACTTTTCAGGGATTACCTAGGTGGGATTCAAACTCACACTTTCTCAATGTCAGCGAGACATGAGGTAGCATGTTAGCACTCTCGATTACTGTAGCTGGTAATTTTGATTTTACTCTCTCCAAGATTAGCTTTTCCATGAACTAAGCAAGAAAATCCTACCTCTACCGCCATTAAAGTAGGGAGATATCACCTGATAGTTTTACTGTTTTAAGAGAAAGGAAATTCACTCTAGAGTCACCTTTGTAGCGTAGCGGTTAGCATGATTAGCTGTCACCCCGAGAGATCCTGGGTTTGATTTCCAGCTCTATCATGAAATTTGAAAAATGATATGGGGATTGAAACAGGATCTACTTAGCCTCTGGATAACTCAAATGAGTAGAGTGGGATTTGTTTTTTTACTTTAACCATTCTTGAAGTGGTTTTCAGTGGTTTTCCACTTTGTCTTTGGATAAAATGCTGAGATGATATCTACTGTAAGGCCACGGCCGCCTCCTTTACACTTCCTCGCCAAATCCTTTCACTCCTTCAATCCCAGGTCAACAGGAAAGAAAACAGAGTGGAGTTTGAAACAAATATGTGAAAGCAATGCTAGACTCAGCTAGGACCTTGTGATTGCCAATCCTACATCCCACTAGATGTGAGCTCCCAGATTTTGTAAAGGATGAACTAGGTAATACAATTTCTTTATTTCATCACTTGGCAACAGTTAGCTAATAGCTGAGATCATGAAACAGGATGCGGTATTGCAATACAAGCTATTGTGTTTGAAAGAAGCAGATATTGCTGATAAGTGAAAACGGAAAACTTATTGTCCATGTCATTTCCGTTTGACGTGCCATGTGATGTAAAATGTTTTTTGCAAGCTAGCAATATTGAATGCTGTAAATGCAACGTCATACCTATCATCGACACTCATTAGTCCCATTACAGGCGATTAATGCTGCAGTCTTATTATTTATTATAAGCGACTTAAGGAAGCAGTAGCGTTACTTGGAGAAAAAATGAAAACTATTTGTGAGGTATGTATTTAATAGATTAAACTTTTTTAAACTGTTTAAATATAAATCACTGTGTAAGTCGTTGATTAAAATGGATGAATGGATTTATTGATTTATTTATTTATTTACAGATAATCGGTTATACCTAATCCAGTTGACAACAGCAGTTATTATTAAAGGTGAGTACCTCTTTTAATAACTAAACGTGTAGGTGAGATTTGATGAATACTCTATCCAGTGTCCATGCTGACTACTAGATGCCATTGACAACACAAGTTTGCTAATCCGTGTTAAAACAACTTAACCATTTGTGATTTGATTAACACTCTATCTAGTGTTCATGTTCATTAGTAGATGCCATTGACAATACGAGTTTGAAAAGGAAATGTTCATAACTAGATGTCATTGACAATACAATTTTGCGAATCTGTGATAAAACGACTTGACCATTTGTGATTTGAATGTGAATAAATGTATAAGTCAAATCTCTAAATCTAATCCTCTTGTACCGGTACATACAGTTGATACCTCCGTTCGAGAATTTTTACAGCAAAAAACAGAGCTTCAAATATTACCGGCAACGATTTGAAAACTATCTTATAATGAAAAATGTATTTCAAAATAAGAATTACTGCACACAGATGTTACTCAATTCTATTGGATCTTCAAAGTACAACACGCTAGCTGCACTTGTAGCACCACAACTTCCAAATGAGCTACAATATGATGATCTAATCGAAGCATTAAAAAAAATTGGTATTCTGCCCGAAGGCAGGTCCGAGCCTCCGAAGAGGCTACCCCCAGCCGGAGTTTACTTGCGGTAGGGTGGCCAGGGCCTTTCCGCTCCTCCTTATGTTGGCCAACAGCGCGCAGTGCCTAGAACCGGCATACCATCCAAGTTCCGACTGCGCCCAATGTTGCTTAACTGCGGAGTTCTCATGGGATCCGGTGTTTCAACACGGCTAGGCCGTTGGCCTTATCGAAGCATTAGAAAAAAAAAGCATTTATGCCCAAAGAAAAATGTACTTGTAACACAGCACAGGTTCCTTTCAACATATCAAACAGGTACACAATCCATTTCATATTACATTGCAGCATTACGTAGGGACATTATTGAATGCGAATTTGTATCGCCTTGCGACTGCAAAATGTCCATTCCTGATATATTTTTACGAGCACAGTTCATTAGAGGTCTACGAGAAAACTCGATTCAAGAGCAACACTTAAGTCAGATATTTCAACATGGAAGAAATAGCAGCAAAGGCTATCGCACTAGAAGCATCAAAAATCGACAGCCATGAATTTGCAGCAAAAGAATCTCCTTCAAACCCTGCAACATCAACCAGTAACTCCATCAAAAAGGTAACACGAAATCAGCGTACCTCCAGAGATGATTCAAGAACAAAATTTAAACCACACTCTAAAGAAAGGCAGAACCAAGACCAACTACAATCCTCAGACCTTAATGTAGAAAAAACATGGCGGTGATGGTTGCCCTACCAATAGCTAAGATCATGTCTCGGGGTTGTCACAGTTCGTATAAATTATTATTTTACTCACCTAAGAGCATAAAAGATATCACAAGACGAGACTAGGTTCCGAAGAAATATGCATCAATAATTTAGACTTACCTGAATTAAGTTATCTATGTAGTGATGGCCTCGAATTATAGGTTTCTTCATCTTCACCCAGGGGGCAGCTACAATAGTCTCACTGTTTCTGTGGTTGAATAAGAAGCTTTTTGGCGAGTTATGACAATTTGTATTTAAGTTCAGTAATTATAGATTAATATTATTAGCATAAATTCAAACAGATTCTGAAGTAGGAGAGAAGAAAGTACCCGGTTACTGAAGTGCTGTCCCAGCACATGCCGAGTATTTGTGTACACAATCGGAATGAAAATAGTTGCCTGAAATAATCGAACCAACGCTACAGAGATACAATTCAATTAAGACCTCTCGTAGAATTGTCTAAAATCTCGGGTAAAACATCACACCGAATTAGTTGATTGATATATGCAAAGAAGTCGTCGTGTGGATATCTGAACATAATTATAGAGATTACCACACACAAAGGACACGATAATATGTTACCATCTAACCTATTAAACTTTCGCTGTTACCGTTTGGAATAGTTGTACGCTGGAAATATTAGATTTAGTAAAGTAATGCAGGTAGGAAAGCACCATCTCCCTCTTACGGAATTATCGTGGCACACCATCTCATAATATAAGTACATAATTGGCTAGTTACAACACTTTATTACTCACATCATAATAAAAAATAACTTGCAAGCTGTAAGAATCACAAAAGTATGAATAATGACGGAAAACAATGAGTTCAATGTTTGGCACAGGGGAAACATCTTCCTTAACCAATAAAACAGAAGTTCTCTGTAATATTTGGCGTGTATAGAAGGCAGTGTAGAACATCTGCTAGACTGGTAAGACTTTACGGAGGCACATGAAGCTGAGCGTTCAAGATAACGTCAACAGTTTGGTCTTGCCATAGATGCTCATTGCGTTTTCCCCTTACGTACTTAAGTTCGACACTACCGGTACTGAAAAGCTATTATTATATTGTCACTAACTAGCAAATCATTGCGATGTATATTCTTGAGACACTTATATTAATGCTTTAGTCTTAGGTACTTCAACATCTGCAGTAAATGACACAGGTACTTCAACATCTGCAGTAAATGACACAATGCCATCGGTCGACTGAACAATCATCACACAATCGAACCAGTCCATAATAAGCGTATCATCACATATTTACACACGATTGCAGTACATTAACGCGAACTGGACTTAACAGACATACTGAAGATACTAATACCCCGTTTAGACGTCCCAGTTGCGATCGCGATCAGGCGCCGAACCAGATTAAGTTGGGACGTCTAAACGCAACAGGATAACATTATCGCGATCAACTTTCCCTCCAACAGGATCAGCCCGATCCCGTTCCTACAACGAGATAATCGCGTTCGCGGCCATTGCGACCGTCGGTGTGTTCTATCCTCCTGCTGTGTGAGTGAAGTAGGTAGTGGAAATGATGGCCATTTTGTATATCTTGTGTTTTTAAAGCGAGAAGTACGTAATGTTGGCCATGATGGTTGTATTTATGTTGGTTGATATCAAATATATGAAGATTGAGAGATACGAAATGATGGATGGGGACAAACATACCAGTGTTTAAAACTGAAAAAAATATTAGCGTATGGGAAAGTCGATGAAGACGATTAACAAAGACATAAATGTATTGTTATAGACATAGAAGGGATTCCGATAGGGCCAAATGACTCTGAACGAACAAAGAAGTATTTATGCAATAACTATCCTAGAGCTGTGCATGATTGTTTCAAAATACTTTTGTTTCCACACCAAGAGTAGGCCTTGCCTACACGACTCCTTAGGATTTGTATATATTTAAGAATATACATTACCAGGTTGAATTAGGCCTATGTATAAAGAATAACTGAAATACTTCAAAACTGCAGCAAGCAAACTACTGTAAATTTCTGTTATAACACTTGGAATGCAAAAGTTGGCAGACCTTAGCGATGTCATGCTGTTTTACTCGATTATCCTGTTGTTTCATGATGGGACGTCTAAACACGTACCAATGACAAATGCCGTTGATAGCGATTGGACATTATCCAGATCAGAGATAATTGGGATCGCGACTGAGACGTCTAAACGGGGTATAACAATTTACAGATGAGCAATATTTTATCCAAGACCAACTACAATCCTCAGACCTTAATGTAGAAAAAACATGGCGGCGATGGTTGCCCTACCCATAGCTAAGATCATGTCATCGGGCTTGTCACGGTTCGTGTAAATTATTATTTTTGCTCACCTAAGAGCATAAAAGATATCACAATACGAGACTAGGTTCCGAAGAAATATGCATCAATAATTTAGACTTATCTGAATTAATTTATCTATATAGTGCTGGCCTCGAATTATAGGTTTCTTCGTCTTCACCCAAGGGACAGCTACAATAGTCTCACTGTTTCTGTGGTTGAATAAGAAGCTTTTTGGCGAGTTATCTCGATTTGTATTTAAGTTCAGTAATTATAGATTAATATTATTAGCATAAAATCAAACAGATTCTGAAGTAGGAGAGAAGAAAGTACCCGGTTACTGAAGTGCTGTCCCTGCACATGCAGAGTATTTGTGTACACAATCGGAATGAGAATAGTTGCCTGAAATAACCGAACCAACGCTATAGATATATACGGTAATTCAATTAAGAACTCTCGTGGAATTGTCTAAAATCTCGGGTAAAACATCACACCAAATTAGTGGATTGAAATATGCAAAGAATTCGTCGTGTGGATATCTGAACATAATTATGGAGATTATCACACACAAAGGACACGATAATATGTTACCAACTAACCTATTAAACATTCGCTGTTACTGTTAGGAATGGTTGTACGTTGGAAATAGTTGATTTAGTAAAGTAATGTAGGTTGGAAAGCACTATCTCCTTCTTACGGAATTATCGCGGCACACCATCTCGCAATATAAGTACATAATTGGCAAGTTACTCACAACACTTTATTACACACATCATAATTAAAAATAACTTGCAAGCTGTAAGAATCACAAAAGTATGAATAATGACGGAACACAATGAGTTCACTGTTTGGCACAGAGGAAACATCTAAACATCTTAACCAATAAAAAAGTTCACTGTATTATTTGGCGTGTATACAAGGCAGTGTAGATCTTCTGCCAGACTGGTAAGTATTTATGGAGACACATGCTGCTAAGCGTTCAACGTTCAACGTCAATGGTTTGGTCTAGCCGTAGATGCTCATGGCGTTTTCCCTTTACGTTCGACATTGCTCAAAACGATAATAATTTTATTTCTACAGCTACACAAACAGGCACATTTTACATTAATCAGCCAGTTCAAAACACTCTTGAAATAGAACATCCGTATTAAATTAACTATAACAAATAAAATATTTCGTTCACTGAATTTGTATGTGGAATAGTTCCCATAACACAGGCCGCGTTTCCCTTTTGAATCGCTGTGCCGATTATCTGCATCAAATAGGTTTTGAACTGTACTAAGCTATTACTATATTGTCACTAACTAGCAAATCATTGCGGTGTATATTCTTGAGACACTACTATTAATGCTTTAGTCTTAGGTACTTCAACATCTGCAGTAAATGACACAATGCCATCGGTCGACTGTACAATCATCACACAAACGAACTAGTAGATAATAAGCGTATTACCACATATTTACACCCGATTGCAATACATTAACGCGAACTGGACTTTACAGACATACAGAAGACACTAAAAATTACAGATGAGCGAGAGTTTATCCCAACTTTCATCAAACGAAGCTAATCAAAGCTAAATAGTGTATCCCAGCAACGAATGTAAACAAACAATATGCCAGGGCTTCAGCATACGCCATTTTTACACTTTCGAGACCTGCATTAAGGTCTGAGTATTGTAGTTGGTCTTGGTTTATCCCAACTTTAATCAAACGAAGCTAATCAAAGCTAATATTGTATCCCAGCAACGAATGTAAACAAACAATACCTCGGGCTTCCGCATTCGCCATTTTCACACTTTCGAGACCTGCATTAAGGTCTGAGTATTGTAGTTGGTCTTCTACCTATGGTAGAACCAAGACCAACTACAATACTCAGACCTTAATGCAG
Organism: Meconema thalassinum; assembly: GCA_946902985.2. Taxonomy (NCBI): domain Eukaryota; kingdom Metazoa; phylum Arthropoda; class Insecta; order Orthoptera; family Tettigoniidae; genus Meconema; species Meconema thalassinum. Next base: position 288,865,426 of record OX336391.1, on the reverse strand, counting down.
GTCTCGAAAGTGTGAAAATGGCGTATGCTGAAGCCCCAGCATATTGTTTGTTTACATTCGTTGCTGGGATACACTATTTAGCTTTGATTAGCTTCGTTTGATGAAAGTTGCGATAAACTGTCACTCATCTGCAATTTTTAGTGTCTTCTGTATGTCTGTAAAGTCCAGTTCGCGTTAATGTACTGCAATCGTATGTAAATATGTGATAATACGCTTAATATGGACTGGTTCGTTTGTGTGATGATTGCTCAGTCAACCGATGGCATTGTGTCATTTACTTCGGATGTTGAAGTACCTAAGACTAAAGCACAATAGAAGTGACTCAAGAATATACATCGCAATGATTTGCTAGTTAGTGGCAATATAATAATAGCTTAGTACACTTCATTAGTGCCGAACTTAAGTACGTAAAGGGAAAACGCAATGAGCATCTACGGCTAGACCAAACCATTGACGTTATCTTGAACGCTCAGCAATATGTGCCTCCGCAAATCCTTACCAGTCTGGCAGATGTTCTACACTGCCTTGTATACACGCCAAATAATACAGTGAACTTTTTTATTGCTTAAGGAAGATGTTCGCCCTGTGCCAAACAGTGAACTCATTGTGTTCCGTCATTATTCATACTTTTGTGATTCTTACAGCTTGCAAGTTATTTTTATTATGATGTGTGTAATAAAGTGTTGTGAGTACTTTGCCAATTATGTTCTTATATTGCGAGATGGTGTGCCGCGATAATTCCGTAAGAGGGAGATGGAGCTTTCCAACCTATAGTCCTTTACTAAATCAACTATTTCCAGCGTACAACTATTCCAAACGGTAACAGCGAATGTTTAATAGGTTAGATGGTAACATATTATCGTGTCCCTTGTGTGTAGTCTTCTCCATAATTATGTTCTGATATCCACACGACGACTTCTTTGCATATTTTAATCTACTAATTCGGTGTGATGTTTCACCAGAGATTTTAGACAATTCCACGAGAGGTCTTAATTGAATTGTATCTCTATGGTGTTGGTTCGATTATTTCAGGCAACTATTCTCATTCCGATTGTGTACACAAATACTCTGCATGTGCTGGGACAGCACTTCAGTAACCGGGTACTTTCTTCTCTCCTACTTCAGAATCTGCTTGATTTTTTGCTAATAATATTAATCTATAATTACTGAACTTAAATACAAATCGTGATAACTCGCCAAAAAGCGTCTTATTCAACCACAGAAACAGTGAGACTATTGTAGCTGCCCCTTGGGCGAAGACGAAGAAACATATTATTCGAGGCCAGCACTATATAGATAAATTAATTCAGGTAAGTCTAAATTATTGATGCATATTTCTTCGGAATCTAGTCTCGTCTTGTGATATCTTTTATGATATTAGGTGAGTAAAAATAATAATTTACACGAACTGTGACAAGCCCGATGACATGATCTTAGCTATTGGTAGGGCAACCGTCGCCACCATGATTTTTCTACATTAAGGTCTGAGGATTGTAGTTGGTTTTGGTAGAACCAGCCAAATCATCGATCGAAATCTAGGCCTAGGATCGATTATAGAAAGCTTGGAATAGAAAATGTATGCTTACGTTGCTGCCGTGACAACCACACAGCAAACAAGTAGTTCCGTGAAGAACTATACAGCCTATTTTCATATATCCTACTTATGTTAATTGCCTCTATCAACATACACAATTTCTGTTTGATTGCTGTAATAGATTCGTAGATATTGAGAACCGACTAAATATTTCGGATGGTCGCCATGTTGGATTTTATATATGTAGGTCCTAGAGTTATGTACTGTTACATGCAGATTATTGTGAACGTGTAGTATTCAAACTTCAATCGCATAATTAGGACACAAGAAAAATTTTGCACAGCTGCCATCTTGAGGTTATGGAAACAATTGAAATAAATTAGATGCCAGTGGATTAACATTCGTATAAGGATTTACTGTACCAAGTTCCACTGAACGCGGATGGTTAAATTGCGAGAAACGTCCATGTGAATATTTATAATTCGCGTCACCGCCATGTTGGATTTGTGATCACCAGGTTATTTAAAGTCCTATAGGTGAACTTAAGTTCATAGCCCCTATGAACATTAAAAAATGCAGTTTGATTGCTAAAATAGATTCGTAGATATTCAGTATCGTCTAAATAATTCGGATGGTCGCCATGTTGGATTGTTAAATGTATAGGCCATAGAGTCATGTACCATTAAAGGAAAATTATTGCGTAGGTTCATTATTCAAACTTTCACTTCGATCGCATGACTACATCACAAGAAATAAAAACTTAATTTTAAAATTCGCACTGCCACCATCTTAAGGTTATGTAAACAATTGAACTAAATTAGATACCAGTGGATTACAATGTGTATAAATATTTCCTGTACCAGGTTTCAGTGCGCTTGGAACATTAAATCGCGAGAAAGGTCTATTTAAAATTTTCAAATTCGCTTGGCCGCCATGTTCGTTTTGTAGTTAACCGGTTTTTGAAAGTCTTATAGATGGACTTCCAGTAGTGCCCTTTATCTCCGTACAAAATTTTAGGGAGATACTGCTAATAGTTTCAGAGATATAGAATGCCGGTGAAATATTTCGCACATCCGCCATCTTGTGATTATGTGAACAATTGAACGAAGTTAGATGTCGATGCATTACAATGTATATTATAGTTGTTCCCTCTATCACATTAGAAAATGTCAGGGTAATATCGGTAATAGTTTCGGAGATATTGAATGCTGGTGAAATATTTCGCACAGCCGCCATGTCGTAACAAAATTTGAAGGGCACGGTCGAGGTCGCCGGGAATAGTGCTATGAACATTCCGAGTTTCATTGAAATCGCTCCTGCCGTTTAGATTTTATTAGGGGGGGGGGACACACACGAATCACACACACACACACACGCACGCACACACACACGGACAAAAGGTGATCTCATAAGCCTATTTTTTCAAAATTGAAAATAGGCTAAAAATTGCCGTATCACACCCCATAACCTCATATGTAACTCATGTAATACGTCAGGCCACATCTCCAAAGTATGTATTTCAACTCTGCTAGGGAAGAAAAGGGCGAACAGCGACACCACAGAATCGACAAACAACATCACTGAAGAATATATAGTCCAGAATAATATTAATAATGTCGTGGACATTTACGAGCAACACAGCACGAATGACACAGCTAAATTCTATACAACCGTACTTATCGAAGGAAGACGTCAGAAATTTGAAGTGTATTCCGGAGCAGGATACACACTGTTGCCAAAGAGAGAATTTGATCGACTATGCCTTGATGCTGAAGTTCAACCAGCTAACATTGCATTTCGGTCATACACTCATGATGTGTTCCTACCTGAAGGACGCGTAAAGGTTCAAGCGTCGAATACAATTCACGTCAGTCGACCGAAGAACTCTACCTAGTTCCAGATAAATTCGAACCCCTATTGGGAAGTGAATGGATCATACATCTGAAAATTGATCTCGCTACTGTTGATCATGGAAGATGTACCGATACAAACATAAATCAAGCTGATATGATGAAAACAGCTGAAGATGCAGTTCAAATGTTCCCGGAAATATTCGTGGGAAAGGTGGGAAGAGTGCCGAACATCACATGTTTACTCTTAGACCATAAATTCAATAGATGGCTGATGACGTCACATTGTTGAAACCAACATCTCGATCAGCTGACTGAAGGGAACTGCGGATAGTGATAATAGAATTATCCAATATGGAGCTCCTTTTGTATTCCTTGACGTTGCTTAGCACTCACCATTAGCCAATTGTAGTCGGTCTTGAGCCATTACCCTTCAGTCAGCTGATCGAGATGTTGGTTTCACATCACAGTACAGGCGCAGTGTGGCAATGCGCCCTCTATTGTATTTATGCTCTAAGTGTTTACTAAAGCTCCGACCGGAAGTCAAACCTTGCTATTCGAAGAAGCGTGATGTCCCGTACGCTATTCGAGCCAAAGTCGTACAAGAGTTGGACAACCTAGAACGCGATGGTATCATCACCAAAATCTTGACATGCGACTGGGGATCTCCTCTAGTTGTCATTCCAAAGTCAGACGGTAATGTGGGACTGTGTGTTGATTACAAACTTGGTGTCAATAGAAGGCTGATAGATTCAAACTACCCGATTCGAAGAATCGACGACATTTTGAACAATCTTCGAAATTCTAATTACTTCTGTCGTCTCGATCTTTACAAGGCGTACTTACATTTGACCGTGGATGAAGAAAGTGCAAAGATTCAAACCATTACTACGCATCGGGGCATGTACAAAGTAAATAGACTGTCTTTCGGAATTAAGACTGCACCTGCTGAATTCAACAGAATAATCGACCAAATATTGAATGGCCTTCCGAAGACCATGTCCTATTTTGATGACATCATCATACATGGAGAAACACTGGAAGAATATCTTGGACACGTTGTAGAACACAACAAAATATCTAAATCCGAAAAAAAAGACCAAAGCAATAAATGAAATAACTCGACCCAAGTCTGCAGATGACGTTCGAAGGTTTTTAGTAATGGTGAGATATTACGCACGATTTATTCCTGACCTTTCCACAAAGGCATATCCTCTCCGAAAGCTACTTCGAAAGGAAGAGAAATTTAAGTGGACAGCAGCATGCGAAGCAGCTTTCATAAAGCTCAAGAATGAAGTTTCTAGTGATCAGGTGCTTACTCCAAACGATACGATCCAGAATTGCCAATCGTTGTAGCGTGCGATGCCAGTCCAGTGGGTGTCGCAGGAATCTTGTCTCATGTAATTGATGGTATTGAAAGACCTATAGCATTTTCATCCAGATCACTGACGGATACAGAAAAAGGATATAGTCAGTTGGACAAAGAAGCTCTGGCGATAATGTTCTCAGTTCATACTTCTTCATTTACATTTACGGAAGAAAATTTCAACTTATTACAGACAATAGACCTCTTACAAGAATTCTACATCCAGCTTCAAATATTCCAGCAATGACCTCAGCAAGATTACTCCGCTATGCATCTTTCCTTCAGGAATTTGATTACAAAGTGAAATACCGAAAGCCGGATGATCATGTAAATGTGGACTGTCTTTCTCGAGCACCGAATCCAGAGCATAAAACTTCCATCGAACAAGTATTTGACAACGAAGTTTTAATGTTGTGTGATCAGATCATTAATCAGATTTCGAGCGAAGCAATAACCCCTGAAAACCTGATCAAAACATCTCGTGAAGACGATGAACTCATCCAAATTCGAAATGAACTCAATTCTACCATAAATACAGATTCAAAGTATACCATTCAGGATGAACTCCTCTTCAGGGACCATCGGTTAGTTGTTCCAAATCAGTTACGATCAGCGGTGTTGAACGAACTACACCACACACACGTTGGAATCGTTAAGATGAAACAGCTAGCACGGTGATATGTTTACTGGAAAGGGATCGACAGGGACATTGAACGAATGGTGAGATCCTGTGAAGCTTGTGCACTGCTACAGAAAAGCCCTGCAAAAGTACCTGTGCACCAGTGCGATGAACCAAGAAAAAACTTTGAACGAGTACACATTGAATACGCGGGACCGTACCGAAACCTCCATTTCCTGGTTCTAGTTGATGCTAAAGTAGTCGAAATTGGTCTGCGTCCATTGTATTTTATTCTCGTCGCCAATTGTTATGTATTTTAGTGGTCGAATGCACGCTTAATATAGTCGAAGCAAGAACACATAATAAATACTTAAATCCTTATATATTTAACTCTACTTTAATACACATAGATATGATAACCAAGGAGTAGTATTCCTTGATAATAATGGATGTATCACAGTATAGATATCAATACAGTAAGGGCACTTCGTCAACACCGGAAGAACGGATTTACAAAAAAACAATTGATAAGGGGGAGCACGAATACACCTGTAACCCGCTAGGTAGTGTAGTACAGTCACTAGAAAGTCAACTTCTACAAGGCTATGCCTATCTTAAAAAGGTATCAGGCAACAGACACTTACATTGCGGTATTAGCAAGAAACAAAGGTCATGTCACAAGAGCTATTATATTCTTTTGTAGTTTTATCAATCAATAAACTTTGGTTTCGAGATTGAAGCTGAATTTCTTTTAAGAAGACAAATTATAACAAATGGCGACGAGAAGTTTAGAAACGAACTTACACGAAATAACTCGCGGACAATAGTGAGTTCCCTGCGGCCTAGATTGTAATCTCCAAGACAACTTGCGGCCAGTAAGTACTGTATATATATTGTTTGGCAAAATGCCGAAAGACTTTCGTCCATTCGACCCACGGGTTGAAGATATCAAATCTTACTTTCAATGCCTCACATATTTTTTTGTGACGGAGGAAATTGAAGATCTGCAAATATGCAAAGCTTTCTTACTACGCAGTGTGGCTCCTAGAACATTCCAAATATTAGTAGACCTCTGTTCGCCTCATAGTCCGGGAAATTGTACTTTCCAACAACTTCGAGACAAGTTGGAAAATCACTACGCACCATCGCGTTCCGTATTTGAGGAACGAATCAAATTCCACAATCGCCGTCCTGCTCAAGGGGAATCGTATGCAGACTATGCCATAGCCCTGAGACACCTAGCAGCAACTTGTGAGTTTGGTACATACCTGGATTCAGCTCTGAAGACCCAATTCTACTCAGGCATCACCAGTGAAACCACGCGGGACCGAATAAAGGATGTGGAAGGTAATTTTAATGCCATGCTTACCATTGCTCAAAGATATGAAAGTGTGCCAACTGTTTCCAGTGTCAACGCTATTCAATACCACAAATCAAGCAAATCAGGAGCATTCAAGAATACCAAACACACTGCATCCAACAACCGGCAGTCAACATCCAGCAACAAGAACAAATCCAATCAATGTTCTGGTTGTCTTGGTAATCATGCCAGGAAGTCATGTCCGTTCCTAGAGGCTGAATGTCACTCATGTGGGATCAAAGGACACATCTCTGCTGCATGTAGAAAGAAATCTGAGAGAAATAAACATTATTCCAGTGGTAAGGTAAAGTCAGTCGAGGACGACCAACAGATAACACCATCACCAGGTGACATGACCTATCTAATTACCTCAGACTTATACAGTATATCTAGTCGTAACAACAGTTCCAGGACATCGATATGTGTCCAGGTGGAAGGAGTCCCCATACAGATGGAAGTGGACACAGCAGCAAGTGTAATCTTAATTGGTGAGCCATTATACCTGCAACACTTTCAACATCTCACACTCAAACCCACCAAATCTCTCCGTGGATGTACTGGACACCATCTGGAATTACTTGGACAACTGGAGGTCCAGGTCAAGAATAAATGCCAGAAAACAACCCTTCCATTAATTGTTGCCAAAGGAAAATTTCCCTCACTGATGGGCCTACCCTGGCTCTGGCAATTCACACTGGATTGGCAGGAAATATTTCCTCCCCTTACCGTACTCCAGGTAAATCAAGATACAGAGGTTTAAAAAAATAAATTCTCCTCTGTATTCAAAAAACAACCAGGTGAAATCAAACACATTGAGGTAAATGTAGTTCTTAAAAAAGGTGCTACTCCTGTATTCTATGGACCAAGGGTCACTCCCATACCATTCCGTCTCCCTACCAAGAAATGTCTGGATGCCATGGAGGCGAATGGTCAAATCAAGCAAACCATGTCCAAATCATGGGGAACTCCTATAGCTGTAGTCCCAAAACCAGACCATACAGTTCGCATATGTGGGGACTTTAGTGTCACGGTGAACCCCCAACTGGATATGGAATACTACCCACTTCCTCACATAGATGACTTATCTATTGTAGCTGGAAATTATTTTTTAAGCTTGGTCTCTCCCAGGCATATCAGCAACTCCGAGTGGCCGATTCATCCCAAGACATTTTGGTACTCACAACACCCTATGGATCTTATAAATGTCAGCGATTACCATATGGTCTGGCCTCAGCATCTGCCATATTTCAAAATATAATGACACAAATACTTGCCTCCTTGAATGTGTTTATTTATCAGGATGATGTCATGGGAGCTCACAAAACCTATGAAGGATGTATGCAGCTTCTGGAAGAGGTGCTTCAAAGATTCCAGGAATACAACGTAACCGTCAACTGGGATAAGTGTGAACTGCTAGTCAATAGATTAGAATACCTCGGACACATATTGGATGATAGAGGTCTCCGTCCAGATACCAAGAAGATTGATGCCATTTACAGAGCCAAAGCTCCATCCAACACAACAGAACTTCAACAATTCATTGGTCTAGTCTCGTTTTATCATAAGTTCATTCCAAATATATCCACAGTCCTTGCCCCCCTATACCAATTAGTCAAGAAGGACGCCGAGTGGAAATGGGGAGAAGAACAGAGTGAAGCCTATGACAAATGCATCCATACACTTACCAGTGATTGTGTTCTGATCCCATACAGCCTCGACCTTACTCTGCGCCTAACATGTGATGCTTTTCAGCATGGTGCTGGGGCTGTAATATCGCATGTGGTGCCCAATGGAGAGGAGCGTCCCATAGCATTCACATCGAAAACAATTTCGTCTGCTGAACATAAATATCCTCAATATGAGCGTGAAGCTGCTGCCATTGTGATGGGCCTCAAGAAATTCCATAAGTATTTATATGGCCGAGAATTTGGACTCCTTACAGACAACTCGGCGCTTATCACAATATTTGGACCAAAATCACACCTGAGACAGTTCACCGCTTTACGCTTACAGAGATGGTCCGTTCTACTGTCAGCTTACAGGTACAAGATCTTACTCAAGAAATCCAAAGAGATACCCCATGCAGATTATCTCAGCCGCAACCCACTCCCAGACCAAACAGAAGTGGAGTCGGCAATAAATCGAGTAGATGTAAGCAGTATTGGACCTCTGTCAGCAATCCAGATTGCTCAAGAGACTCGAGCAGACCCTCTCCTAAAACAAGTTATGCACTACATCATCTCAGGTTGGCCTGACAATATAGAGTCAGCTGAATTGCAACCATTTCACCGCCGCCGCCTAGAGCTTAGCGCCCAACAAGATTGTATACTCTGGGGATGTAGAGTTCTCATTCCGCCTGCGCTACAACCTGTAGCACTTCAAATGTTGCACGAAATGCACCCCGGAACGTCACGTATGAAAACTCTAGCCCGAGGATACGTGTGGTGGCCCCGCATGGACGATGATATAGATGAACTCGTTCAAACATGCACAGTATGCCAATCACTACATATGGCCATACCACCAGAAGAAGTCATGCCTTGGCCATGGCCAAGAAGAAAATGGCAACGAATTCACCTAGATGTTGCTGAGTTCAAAGGTACGCACCTCCTAATTGTCATTGATGCACATTCTAAATGGCCTGAAATTGAAACTATGCATGATGGCACCTCAGCGGAACAAGTGTGTAATAAATTATCTACTATTTTTGCGCGATGGGGGTGGCCGGAAGAAATAGTGACCGACAATGGTCCCCCCTTTGCCTCTCAAGAGTTTCAGAAGTTCTTAACGGAACGAGGCATAACACTCCTACATTCACCGGTATATCACCCTAAGGCCAATGGTCAGGCTGAGAACTTGGTCAAGTCAACAAAAACAGCTCTGCTCAAACAACTATTAGATCAAGATACCAAGACCAAACCCCTGCAAAGAAAGATTTCTCAATGCATTACAGAACAACACCCCATACTTCTACAAAGTCCCAACCAGCTGAAGTGTTCCTGGGTCGGCGTCTTAGGAATCACCTATCACTCCTCCATCCTGCGACAATACTGTCCAGTCAAATGAAGAAGGTCCAAGAGAATATGATAGAAACCAACAAGGGCAAAGTGACAGCCTATCAACAGGATGACACCGTATGGGTCCGGTCTATCATTCATAAGATATTGAAATGGATCCCTGGCGTCATCGCAAGAAGAGTCTCATCTGTCTCCTATGAGGTCATGATGGGAGACAAAATCAAACACTTCTCCACATCACATCTACGCCCAAGAGACGCTGGTGTTGATGTCAGTCCGGATTCAAAACCACCCCAACTTCCAGTGCAACCTCCTCAAATTTCAATATCTGGTGTTCCTTCTCCACCTCCTATATTGACTCAATGCCAAACAGCAACTGAGCAGGTTGATGCTGCCCATGAGTTTCTCCCTACTCCAAACACTCCGGAGGTCACATCCAGTCCGTCAACTACCCAGTCCCAGATTACTGCTCCATATGACAAGATGACCCCACCTGTACCTAGGGATTCAGCCGTCCAGAGTTCAGGCACGCCGGTGCGTGCACCCTACATCACTACACGGTCTGGACGAAGTGTGATTAGACCTTCCTTCCTAAGGGAATACGAATGCCAATTTATATATCATAAGTATTAAAATTGTGACACGTTTACATCTCCACCCATTGCCAATTATACCATACCAAATCATTTTAATATACAGTAATCAATATTTTATTAACACAACTCAACATCGCATCCAAAGACATTCCAAAGACACTACACTCAAAGATAACAAAACCAAAACCATGTAAATCAAAACACTGTCTATTTTCTAAATCAAAACACTGTCTATTTTCTACAGGAAGTAGATTGCTCGAAAGAGCTTTAGTTCACTTTCTCCACATTCTCCCACCTTGCAAAAGGTAGTTTTGCAACACACACTCATAAACTGAAGTAAACATTCTAAAATTATAGTTGAACATTGAGCTCAGGAATGTGAACCACTATAAGTCTAGTTTCTTGAGTTGCCTAACAGTTCTACCACAACGAGTCTTGAATTCACTCTCCTTTTCAGTTCCTGAGTTACTGCAGGGAATATCTTCATTAAGGACCGGCTCACTTAGTCGGTGTTGTGAAGTGTTGATAGAATCACCTTTGTTAAGACAGTTTATCTCTAACGAATAAAGTCGCTGTACTGGACGAAGTAGAATGCCAGTTGCTGTCTTAATTTTAACCAGACGAGTCACATTGTCTCTTCCAGGTAACAGCTCCACCACTCTCCCTAAGGGCCAGTTGATACGTTTCTTGTTGTCGCTCTCCACCAGTACTATGTCTCCTACTTCTATGGATCCCTGTTGCTTTTTGCTCCGTGATCGGAGAAATCCCTGGTATTCTTTTTTGAAGCGATTTCTCAGGCTCTCCCGAACAGCTTGTAGATAACGCCATCTGTCGTTTAAACTGCTGGTTTGAATTTGGTCTAAGTCGGTTACATCATTACCCTCTAGGCTCTGTAGGAACATGGAGGGTCTGAGTGGCTTGAGTTCATCTTCTTCAGAAAGATAAGTCAAAGGTCGATTGTTCATCAGGTTCTCACAATCGCACAGAAGAGTACACATTTCCTCATAATTTAGGCAAGCTTTACCCAAATTACGGCGAAGCAAATCCTTTAGAATCTTAATCAACCTTTCCCAGAATCCTCCCCACCAGGCTGCAGTGGGAGGGTTCAGCTTCCATTTAATCTTCAGAAGGCTGCACATCCTCTCTATTTCAGTCCAATCCAATTGCTCCATGGTTCTGCGAAGTCCGATGAAATTCGTCCCATTGTCCGAATACATGGTATTCACTCTTCCTCTTCTTGCCACAAATCGGCGTAGTGCTTGGATATACGCTACTGTACTAAGTGAAGTGATCAATTCCAGATGTACAGCCTGATAAACTGCACAAGTGAATATCACAATCCATCCCTTTTCTCCTCCTCGTAGAAACACAGGGCCGGCCAAGTCTGTGCCCGTGATCTGGAAAACACTCGATGCCTTGATTCGATCCTGTGGCAACGGAGGAAAAGGTACCTCAAAGCCCTTAGCAGAGTTACGACGACAGATCACGCATTTCCGAACAAATGCTGCCACCGTCCTTCTTCCTCTAATTATCCAAACCCTTTGGCGCAACGAAACAAGCAGTGTGTGCGTCCCAGCATGGTTATGGAATCGATGAAATTGTTCAATCATTCTTTCAACCATCACATGTTTTGATGGAAGTACAACTGGATAGGTATACTCAGGAGTGTCGTCAGAATCAACGACTCTAGACTTCATGCGTAGAATTCCTTCATCGTCTGTGAACACCTCCAGATTCTTCAATTGTTCTTTTCTCTCTTCTTCATAAAGCGTTTCATTCTGGATAAGGAAGTACAGTTTCTTCTCAGCATTGAGACTCTTCGCTATCAATTTCCGTTGATACGTGGTCTCTACGATTCCTTTGTTTCAATCTCAAAATCCAAGCAATGGTCCTAACGATTTTGATGTATCCAGAGAATCGTGAACTTAATTGCAGTAAAATCGTTTCCACAACAGTGTTCTTAGCAGCTACAACTGTTTTCCTCCTTTCCCTGTTGACTTCTTCCAACAATGGTTCAGGACGATTAAATACCCATTCTTCTTCTTTACATTTAAGCCAAGATGGACCCTCCCACCATCTGGATCTCCAAAGTTGTGTTGGTGAACACCCTCTAGACAGGAGATCTGCTGGATTGAGGCTGCCCGGTATGTGTCTCCATGAACTAGCCTTACTGTACTCATGAATTTCCTTTACCCGATTCTCTACGAACACCGACCAAAGCCCTTTATTAGCAATCCAAGCCAAGACTACTGTTGAATCGGACCAAAACACTGTGTGTATATCATTCCGGTGTAGGCATCGAAGGCTCAACCGAGACATTCTAACTCCAAGGAGCACTCCCATCAGTTCAAGGCGGGGTAGTGTCAGTTCTTTGAGAGGCGCCACTCTAGATTTAGCCATCAGAAGACTCAGTTTGATCTTACCTTCTCCTTCCGTTCTCAGAAATATGCAACAACCAAACGCTCTTTTGCTAGCGTCCACAAATACATGCAAAGTGCTGTTGTCATTCAGAAAAATCCTTCTAGGTATCCGACAGTCATGTAGGTATTGCAACTGCTGAGTCCATCGACAGAATTCCTCACAAATGTCTCCTGGTAAAACCTCATCCCATCCTATACTTTTCTGCCATGTCTTCTGCAGAATGAGCTTGGGAATCAGAGTTACTGGGGCCGAAAATCCAATCGGATCAAATATTTTTTTCACGCTGGATAGTACCACTCTTCGGGTTACTAAACCTGTAGTCGGGCTGAAGTTACATCCAAGTTCATCTACGTCGCAATACCAACGAAGTCCTAAGACATTCTCTGTTTTACCAACACCACAATCAAAGGAATTCACCCATCCCCTCAAATTGAAACCTGCGGATAACATCAATTCTTGTGCCTTTAAAATAAAGGGTCCAATTTCTTCCTTTGAAGCGACTCCAGTAAGACAGTTGTCCACATAAAATGCAGGTTTCATTTTTGTAGCTACTTCCTTCAAATGAGTTGGGGGCTCTTCCAGAAGGTTGTTCAGTACAGAAACCAATAGGAAGGGACTGGAACAAACACCAAAAACCACCCGGCAATGTCGAAAAGTGGTAATCTTATCATTATCCCACCAGAGAAAACGGAGCATATCCCTGTCTTCAGGATCAATTATAATCTGCAGGAATGCCTTCTCTATATCAGCTATTAGACCTATAGGATAGGTTCGAAAATTGGTCAGCACTGATGGAACAAGGTCGATGAGGTTGGATCCGGGCTCGAGGCAATCATTCAAGGAATGACCATTTCTGTCTTTGTTGGAAGCATCGAACACCGGCCTTATCTTTGTAGTGCCACCATCTTTCAGCACAGCTCTATGAGGCAAATAATGTGTAGGTCCATTCAAAACCTCATTTTCAACACCTTCGATAATCCCTTTGTTTACCCATTCCTGTAACACCTCATCATAATCCTGAAATTTCTGCATCCCTCGTAACTTTCTTGAAGTGTTCAGTAATCGTTTCTGAGAAATTTCACGATTCGTTTCCAGAGAAGTACAACCATCAATCCAGGGTAGTTTGACAATGTAGCACCCAGATTCTTCTTCTCTCTTCACAGTCCTATCGAAAAACATCTGAACTTGTTGTTCCCTTTCTTCCTTTTTTATCTGTTCGCCAGGATCTTTAATACCCAAAGTCTCAATTTCCCACAAATCCGCCACTCTTGTTGATTGAGTTAAAGTAAGTAGAGTGTAAGACGAGGCAGTAGTTGAGGTGATCTCAGAAGAGCCCATAAGTGTCCACCCTAAACAAGTTCTCACAGCTACTAGACTCTTGTTTACATGTAGAAAGTCTGGCGTGATTATCTGAGCCCACACGTCAGCTCCTAACAATACCTGTATGTCAGTACTGTTGCCACCATTATCTTGGCCAACATCACTAAGTTCAACTCCCTTGTCCCTCAGTAAATTAAACAAGTCAGCATCAACTAGGGGAGCACCTCCACAGATACTATCAGAGCCTAACACTGCAACCTCACATCTGTTTTCCTCGTTCGTACCCAGCAAAGTTATTTGATAGGACTCGAAACAAACAGGTGCTGTTTTCCTACCTCCAAATAATTCTTGACTTAGTGTTACCTTTCCAGTTTGTTCCAACTCTAATTTCTTAGCACAAGACTTCTTTATGTAGCTTCTCTGCGATCCACTGTCACACAGAACTCTTACTCTGTGCGTGGATCCACTAACAACTACTCTAGCAACTAAAGTCTGCAGATAGGTCACATGTCCTTTATTACTACCTGCCATCATGCTAACTGTTTTTGGAACCGAATTACCTTTTGGTTCATCTGAGGCTGTTTTCGCACACATCAACGCGTAATGTTTCCCCTTGCAAAATGGCCACTTCACAAACATCTTACACTTAACACTGACATGTCCCGGTCGTAGACACCTAAAACAAGCTCCCTTTTTCTTTAACCTTACTTGGCGTTCTTCTTGAGAATAATCAATAGCTACAGCACAGTCTTGAGAAAGATGTGAGGTTCTGCCACAGAATATACAAGCCGTATCTTTGTTATTTCTGTTTCCCTTACTAACTGAAACATCCTCTATTGAAATTAAAGAAGCCGCTGAAGGTACGTCCCTACTATTCTTAGTCTTGGTCCTATCGTCTTGCTTAACTCGATCCGTTCTCTCGTTAACTTCAAAAGAACTGTGTCTTAGCTTAAGCCGTTCTTCACCTTCTACCTCAGTCTTTAAGAAGGCTAACAATTCACTCAAGCAACAGTCAGGTTCCTTGGTAGACGTTTCTTTTGATACACGATACCTGTCCCAAGTTCTAAACATAACCTCTGCAAGGCACTCTCTACTAGTGGAAATAACATTGCAGCATATTTCTCCTTTGTTACTCCCAAGGAATCAAGTGCTCTCAACTGTCCCTCCAGACTGTCATACAGTTGGGCTATGGATCTTAAACTATCCTTCTTTAACACCAAGGATAAAAGTTCCCTAACATAGTACTCAATGAGAAACTCATCCTTCCCATACCTAGACTTCAACAATTCTATAGCCTTTTTGTAGTTTTCCTTCGAAGGAGGTAAGTTTTCTACCAACTTCTGAGCACACGAACCAGGTTCCATACACTGAATCAAATAAACAAATTTGTCTTCATCTTTAAGGCTATCTTCATGTATTTTAGTAAATTGCGCCCAAAACCCAATCCAGCACTTCACGTTTCCATCAAATTTTTTCAGTTCTAGTTTTGGTAGTCTTAGTAGTCTCTGATTAGAAGTACGTGAACAGTTACTCGTATTAGCTTCAGAAACGGCTTGATCTCCAACTTGTAAGGCCTGCACTTTTTCCCTAACCTTAAAATATTTCAAGTCGTACTCACTGCAATTGTTGATCTCTGTATCAAGCACAATGTCTTCAAGGTCTTCCTTTTGCAGCAGCTCATTGTATACTTCATCATCCAGACGTTTTAACTTCTCGTAGCGTTCCACAAGTGAAGCATATCTGCTACGAATCTCCACGTGGTCACCATCAGCAATCGCCAACAGTTCTTCAAGCTTATTTACCTCACGTGTAAATACGCCGCGTAATACTCGACGTTCGGTCATCGTTGTTCTGTTTTATTTGATGTTGAGATTGCCAATAGTCCTGTCACGGTCGCCAGTTATATACCATACCAAATCATTTTAATATACAGTAATCAATATTTTATTAACACAACTCAACATCGCATCCAAAGACATTCCAAAGACACTACACTCAAAGATAACAAAACCAAAACCATGTAAATCAAAACACTGTCTATTTTCTAAATCAAAACACTGTCTATTTTCTAAATCAAAACACTGTCTATTTTCTACAGGAAGTAGATTGCTCGAAAGAGCTTTAGTTCACTTTCTCCACAGCCAATGTTCAAATTTTCCCGGGGGAGATTGTAGTACAGTCACTAGAAAGTTACGTCAACTTCTACAAGGCTATGCCTATCTCAAAAAGGTATCAGGCTTTTGTTCTTTTGGCAACAGACACTTACATTGCGGTATTAGCAAGGAACAAAGGTCATGTCACAAGAGCTATTATATTCTTTTGTAGTTTTATCAATCAATAAACTTTGGTTTCGAGATTGAAGCTGAATTTCTTTTAAGAAGACAAATTATAACAGGTAGCACCACTTATGGACAAACACATGATAAACAGCTGATTGATGAATGTATATGTTATGTAATTTATTTACTGTATCTCGATTTTAACACACTAACTCTCTTTAAGTTATAATCAGATAAAAATAAAAATTAAAAAAATACCGGTAACTAGAAAATAGAAAGTGTTAATATTACTGAGTTTTAATTGTAAGAAGTGTGTAATTTAATGTATAACACCACATTCCTTCACACCTGTGGTGTCGCATTGTGATTTCATAGTACCGGTAACGATGGAAGGTTATGGGATGTTTTAAATTATTAAATTAACACACAATATATTGAAAAGTGTGGGGGAAATGTGGTTTTTGTTTCGTAAGCTTTTGTGGTCAGAGCTAATGCAATTCAAGTTTTCTACAGTAACTAAAAATGCATGGAAAGTGAACGGCCTCCTTTTCGGAGCTCGGGGAACATCCTGAAGGAGCTTGGGATCATCGAGGATAGTCTTGAGAAGGTCTGCTTTGCCACATTGATAGCTTCAATCCACATACTGCATAACTAGTTGCTTGGTGTACGTGATGTATACTGAATGTACTTTAGAGCAAACAATGTACCTTATTATTCTGGATCTTATGGTTTCCCAGAATGCCAGGCGGATGTCCTTGTGGAAACATATACTGTATATTTTCAAGTTAAGTGTTAATTTTTAATATTCTCAACTCCCTAACGTAAATACCCGGACAATTCTTTAGTCAATAAAAAATTAATGTTGATGTGAGGGGATCTATACAATGTTCTTTTCATGTTTCATGATAAAATAAACTTACATTATGTGCTATTTCTATTCTTCACCTTTATTAGTTTCATATCTTTCTATGGCTATTATAGCAGCAACAAGTATACAACCTTTTATTTTATATTAATAATAAATTAGTGCATCTCCCTGAATGAACATAGGGGGCTGTTGTCCTCTCACCACGGCGGACCAGGTTAGATTCCCGGTTAATGCATGTGAGATTTTCAAAGTGAAATGTCATGTCCTGTGGTTCGGATTCGACATAAAAAGGAGGCACCGTGGCTCATGATATCAAGATCAACGGTCATGTAAAACTACAAACTTCCTTTTAATGAGCATTATTTGCCAAGAGCTACGAGGTGGGCTAGGTCAATACACAGAATAAAATCACGACAGCTTGATTTTTTTTAATAATGTTATGAATTTATGATATTACCTGGGTATTTATGATATTATTATATCGAGGGCTGAAAAGGAGTGTGTGATTGAGGGATTATAGCTAAGATATGTTGTCCTTACGCCACAACAAGGAAAGTTTTCTTAGTTACGAATTAGGCTACTGTATACGAGGGTGAAGTTCTTAGACCGTATGATTCAACAAATAGGCTACATTTACTGATTGTATTGTTTACAGATAGCCTAAAAATAAATTAAGGAAAAGTAAAGGTGAAATACAAGCTCAGGGCTTAAGTACTCTTAACTAGCCAACCACCCTTCCTACAGAGGCCTGCTTCTTTTATCCTAGAAGCCATGACCACACCCAAATAATCTCCAACAATAGGAAAACCTAAAGTCATTGTGTATTTTTGGACTGGGTTTGATTCTTGGTTAAATATGCATGTTAGAATTTCAGGGTCACATCCAGTGGTCCAATTTCAAAGTAAAAAGAAAAGGAAGGTTCTGTGGTATATGATCACGAGAGCCACATGAAGCTACAAGTTGCTCTGCTAGTGAAGGTGCTAATATACGGTAACTGGTGAATAACACTAGGCGCAATGGTGTCGCCAATCAATCGAGTTAAACACACACACCTAAAATCTCACTAACCGTTACTTAACACCAATCAGACCTAACTTTGCTTGCCACGGTGGGTGAGTGGTCAACGTGTCGGTCTACTAACCCCTAGCTTGCAGGTTCGCTCCTGGCCGTGGTAAGTGATTTTTTTGAAAGGCGGAAAAAATTATGACACCATGTCATACGATGTTGGCATGTCAAAGAACCCATTTGAATTCAGTAGGCCGTGTTCATAATGGCAAAATTAATCTCGTGATTTTCCGCCAACGCAAAGTTCCTCATTTCTCTACTAGAAAGTGCTATAGTGTTCAAGTTTCATAGTGCTTCAAGGGTGTCAAATAACAATGCTTGTGCCCGGCACCCGAGGCCATACGATATTACTTTAACGTTGTCACGACCAATAAGTTGCTGTCTAACCGTACCGCACCTTTTACTGGTCAGTGGTAGGCCTATGTCTGCTCCTTATTCTCCCCACTCTGCAAGATTGGGAATGACATAAGATGAGTTTTCGTGTGATGGATGGTTTGTACGTCTGGATGAAAAAAGTATTAATAATGATGTGTGGCTTTTGGAGAGGCCTGGCGCAGGTCTTTCCAGTTGGCACCTGTTTGTGTCCGGCACTTCATAGTTGAGTTAATACTACGCCTAAGGTATTCCATATAAGGGGCTATCCTAGTGTAATAAGTTCATGACCTCATCGATCATCAGCCCGTGTACTAGTGCGCATGGTATTTGAAAATCAGAAATCCTTAGAGTAAACTGTACCATAGTAGGATTTGCCTGGAGTAAATGAGGAAACTGCAGCCAGTATGGTCACTTTCAAGGGCATCTGTCAAACCTCTGATCTCTGAACTTGCAGCTCCCCAGCTACAGTTGTTTTCCAATTCACTTTTTTGTGGTTCTATGTGAAATGCTTGGCAGGCCGGATGGAAGATTACACTCTTCTCTTGTACAGTATTTTATGCACATAAATTAATCACAGACAACTACACAGAAGGGGCAGATGACCTCGCTGTTCCTCCCCTTAAAGCAACAATAATAATTAACTAGGCCTGCTTCACAGAGATGGTTCAACTTTCAGAAGTACTTCATTTCTGTCATACAACTTGTTGGATCAAAGAAGCTAAATAGTAATTCATGATTTCCATTGACTTATGACACTTAATTGAAATATACACACTGATGTTGCCTCAATTTTAATACATAGTAAGATGTTAAAAAAATGCAGGATACAGTTTTAATAAGATCTCTAAAAGCAGTTGTTTCATTTTTGTAGTTCACTTTATTGATAGGCTGCTTGTATCACGATAAAACTAAGTGACTTATCAAGTAAGACCACTATGGAAACGTAACAAAAATAGTTACAAAATTCCAGAATTTCAACTTTCATCATTTGAGGAGAGGACAAGAATTTCTCAATGACTGGTTGGTTGGTTCTTAAGTTTAGGGGCTGCGACATCTCAATGACTGTCTCATCATCAAAATCATAACCTACTTCTCTTGCCATAAGGGAGTCTGATGTAAGGTATCAACTAAAACCAAAAATTCTGGAATCTTGTAACATATTTTTTTAGTTTCTAAGATGGTCTTACCTTTTAAGTCATTGCTTTCCATCTGTTAAATCGTGCCGGCCCCAGCTCAATCTGGATTTTTAGAAACTGACGTGAGGGCTAGAACGGGGTGCACACAGCCTCATGAGAATAATTGAGTAGCTGTCTGGCCAATAGTGGCTGTATCACTTGGTGGCCTGTCCCTTAGCACGGTGAGATGCAGAGTGGAAAAGAGGGAGGATTTGTAGGAGTCTTGTGTGCAATTGCATGCATTTATTATAGGCCTATCATCTACAATACAGTGGTCTGACACCCTTCATGGTGTAGTGGCTAGCTTTCTTGATCTTCACCCCCTGAGGTTTGATTTTGATTCTCTGCCAAAAAAAAATGGCAGAGAATCAAAATCAAAGAGTTGGAACAGGATACACTCACCCTTGTAAAGCAGGTTTGGTTTTCAGCTTGGACATCCAAAAAGTGTTTTTTCCACACTTCCCCACTTTTACTCAGGCAAATTTGAAGGTTGGAAGTAGGTAAGTACTACTGTAATACACTGAAGGAGTGAAAGCTTACCATCACTGAAAAATGTGGGATTGAGAGCAGAAGTTTGATCTTCACACTTTGCCCGTGAAGTTACTTGAGGCAGGGGCGTATATAAGGGGGGTGCTGAGGGGGCTTCAGCCCCCCCCCCCCCCCCGAAAAAAGCCAATAAAATTAAGAAAGTGTTGCTTTGGTAAGAGCATAAAACAATGGTAAAATTGGCTGTACCCTATTCTTAACTTATTGGCAAAGTTATAAACAATATTAAAATTGAAATTATACTAACTCGTGGTGTAGTGGGTAGCATTCTTCGCTGCCGCTCCGGAGATCCGAATTCGATTCCCGGCTCTGCCAAGAAATTTTAATTCTAGTCTGAGGGCTGGAAGGGGGTGCACTCAGCCTTGTGAGGTAAAGCTGTGAATTCCACAGTATGTTTTTTGAAAAATACATGTAAAAAAACTGTTTACCTTTCGCTTTGTAAATTGACAACTATTTAGATATTTGCCATTTATACTCCATAGATCATAATAGAAAGTTCATTAAGTATATAATTTTATTTGTGTGTTGTGTTGTATTTTACAACTTTTTTTGTATTGCCAGTAATATTTGTAGGCTATATAAACTTTGAATCTTATCTAAAATAATTACACAAAGTTATATGCTGTAAGGTATTGGTTGATATTTCTGGCTATTTTGCGGTGACAATCCCCTGAGAATTTTCCAGGACAGTCAGCCCCCCCCCCCCCCCGATTTTTTTTCTATATACGCCCCTGACTTGAGGAGGAATATAGTGTCCTATACCAGATGTAGTTGGTTGATCTATATAGGGGAAAAATGTAAACTCATAGTTTAAGAACACAATGAGAAAATTATGGTATACTGATATACATAAATTTGTAAAGAGAGAACGTACGATTTTTGATACTGTAATATTTTAGGGCTTACCGCCGTTAAAAAAAATGCAAGATTGAAGCAGAAGTTTATCTTCACTCTTTATATTTTCATCCGACCGGGGAGGGGAAACAGTGACTGTATAAAATATCTGCTTTCAACCATCATTTATTCGATACAGCACCTATTGGCAGCATAGGAGGAGGCATACCCTAGTATCCTTTATCAGGAGTGACTGATTATCACCAAGGATTTTGTTAGCAACTCACTGAATTTATTTAATCTAGAATTATAGAGGTCTTATCAAGTTGTTGTTTCATTTTCAGGGCTTGGACATTGTGATCATTTAGCCCTGTGTACTTGAGTGTGGAATTTGTCTGATAATCAAACGTATTGTGGTGTCTATAGTAGTGCATGCATTTGAAATTGAGGTTAGGATTGGGAAGGAAGCGAACGAGCTTTTGCCCAGAATAGAAGTGGGGAACCACAGAAAACCACTTCGAGGATAGCTGAGGTGGGAATCGAACCTACCCCTTCTCAGTTTTGCCTCATGAGGCTGAGTGTACCCTGTTCCAGCCCTCAGACCAGAATTAAATTTCTTGACAGAGCTGGGTATCGAACATAGAACCTCAGGGTGACAGCCAAGATAGCTATCCACTACACCAAGAGTTGGACCAGATCTGATTCAAAGCCCACTGTCAGTCATTGTCTAAATGATTTTTCTGTTCCAACTCCAGACAACTGCTAGGACTTTTCCTTCTAATAGGCCACGGCCACTTCCAGTCCATTGCCCAGTTTCATTATTCATCTGTAACTCCTCTGGTGAGTGAAGATCAACCTTTGGATTTTAAGTTATCGTATAAATATTTCCAGCTAATCAACACTTAAATGAATAACTGATGTGCGTGGGACATGTTTTGGATCCTTCCATCAGCTGCTACAGTTTTAGTATGTCATTAGCCACTCAGTCCCTAACACATGTTTTAAAAAAAGGAGAAAGATTTACATAGCATCACTTCACAATCCATACCCAGTTCTCTGATGAGGTTGGTGTCAGGTGGAGCATCCAGCAGAAAAAGCATGCTGCACATTGACACTCTCAACCTCTCAACCTCATAGTAAAGGGAAATATTGTGAATAGAAATACACACATATCTTGATACACAAGCAGCAGTCATTCTGAAACTTTAATATACCATAAGAGTGCCAGTGGCTGAGGCGGGAACTATTCTTTGTTTACTTGTGTCATACCATCAACATGCTTGGTTGACAGGTACAGTCATGCGGGTAGGACAGGACTCAACTCCAGTAGCCTCAATCACTCTCCATTATGACATGTGCTCCTGTTATGATAAGCTGCGCTGTTGCAAAACAAATAGAAACACACCATTTTTAATCCGCCCATTTTTTCTTTTTTTCCTCTTTCACAATTGACATAAAAACCTTTATCTAACACAAGTATCATGTGCAATGCTGCTTAAATTTATGTGCAGTTGGCACTCATCTGGCTTACTGGACACATTTATACCCGATACTTCACCTTTTGCTCGAATCACATGAAAACTTGACCATGTGCCCAGCTAGAATTGAACACATTAAGAGGGTTAAGTCCTTGCCTAGCAATAGAATAGGATGTGAGTGGGTTCTTACAGCTTGACCATCATTATCGGAGGAATTTTGGATACTCCTGAACCAGCACCAACCGTAGGGATGTTTTCTCTTCACTTAGGGTAGGCTTTATAGATTGAGGTAGCCACTTGCCACTTGAGCAATATACATCTGACTTATTTGAAAATGAATAAATAATAATGATACAAGAGTGGAGTCTCGCACAAGTAAGATCACTTGTCAGCTTATGAGACACTCCATAGTGTGCTGATCATTTACATGGATGGACAATTTTTAGTGGTCTCAGAGATGTAATTTAAATTAATTGCAATGTAATAAAGTGATGAGATAGAAACACTATGGTTATATTTAAACACAAATAGTGCTAAATGTTCCGGCATAACTCAACAAAATGACAGTGTTTCGCCCCGGTGTGCAATTGGACTCTTCAGTTGGTTAAAGCACACCTCACCAAGACACTGTCTAGTACACACTGGGAAGGCCATTGCAAGACGTATTTGATACATGTGTATCCACGTCACGAGCAAAGCCAGTGCACTATGGGAGTCGAAACTCCTCTCCAAAGCAATTATAACCTTACCTTGGCATTGAATATACAATTTTCAAAAGAAAAATATGTATTGTCCGTTGAGCCACTATATATTTAAACACAAATAGTGCTAAATGTTCCGGCATAACTCAACAAAATGACAGTGTTTCGCCCCGTGTGCAATTGGGCTCTTCAGTTGGTTAAAGCACACCTCACCAAGACACTGTCTAGTACACACTGGGAAGGCCATTGCAAGACGTATTTGATACATGTGTATCCACGTCACGAGCAAAGCCAGTGCACTATGGGAGTCGAAACTCCTCTCCAAAGCAATTATAATCTTACCTTATAATTGCTTTGGAGAGGAGTTTCGACTCCCATAGTGCACTGGCTTTGCTCGTGACGTGGATACACATGTATCAAATACGTCTTGCAATGGCCTTCCCAGTGTGTACTAGACAGTGTCTTGGTGAGGTGTGCTTTAACCAACTGAAGAGCCCAATTGCACACCGGGGCGAAACACTGTCATTTTTTTGAGTTATGCCGGAACATTTAGCACTATTTGTGTTTAAATATATAGTGGCTCAACGGACAATACATATTTTTCTTTTGAAAATTGTATACACTATGGTTAACCGCCATACTTTTTAAGCCACACACTCTTACTGTCACGCCCAGGTCTACTGAGGACCTTGATAACCTAGTTTGTCGCTGAAAGCAACGCTATTAAAAATTCTGAGGGACTGTAGTGTGTCGAATCCTAAGTCTGTTTTCAACAATGTTGGGATTGTAGCTTTGGGTGCAGGACAATCGTGCCTCCTCAGAACTCACGAATTCCAAGAAGACGATTAGTAAGAGTAGGTTCTACCGGTTTCTTTATCAGTCTCAAAACTCACGAGCCGGAGCAGTTTTCTTTGAATGGATAAATGCCCACTCTACCCACATAACGACTGTAGATAGCCTACAATTTAATCGGAATTGTGCAAAAAGGTCCATTGTTTGTGCCAGCTGAAATTGCGTGCCTTCTTGTAATTGGCACTTCTCATCAAGAGATGGGCCTGTCACACAAAGTAAGTTATATGCGACACAGTCAATCCTGTGGTCATTGCAGGCACGAGCTCACTGTACTTGTGTATTTTGAGACTGATTAGAATGTTAATTATTTAGCTACTAGTTTGTTGTCGTGAGTCTTGAATCTATTTGCTACTATTTTTAGCTCGTGCGTTTTGAGACGTAACCAGGACAATCGAAATTTCACAGCACTCATCCATCGGGAATAGAACCAAAGACATACAGTAGATGACGGAGCAAATTCTCAACGTGATCTGCATTGCAGCTTGAAAGTAAAACACTTAATTCCATGTGAAGGGGTTCGTAAAGACAGGCTTGGATTTAATTTTAGGAACGTTTCACACTATTTCCTCTCTGGCCACCCATCTTTGAAAGGAGAGTCCCTCTTCAATTCTTTTGCGAGGCACTGGACGCTATTTTGCAAATCGTCATTTGTTACCTGCTTTTCCTAGTGAGATTACCCATTGAACTAACACCCCTAGTTAAAAAGGAACTTGGCCCCATCCTCCTCTCTCTAGTTTTTCCATTAATTTTGTCCGAGAGGGCCTTGTAATACTCATGCCGTCCTCCTCAACGACCTTAATAGCAGATTCCATTTGCTGAATATCGTAGGCTAATTGAGAAATGTGCGTTTCGACATATTGCTTGAAAGCAAAGATTTAGTCTTAGAATATATTTTTCACCTCAATTTAAAACGAATCCTCTTTAGCACACCTGAAATCCCTACTGATAATAATAATAATAATGTTATTTGTTTTACCTCCCTTTTAACTGCTGCGGCTTTTAGAGACGCTGGGGTGCCAGAATTTTGCCCCGAAGGGGATCTTTAACGTGTCAGTAAATCTACTGACACGGCTCCCTCGCATTTGCGCACCCTCAAATTGCAGATGACTGCGCCAGGATTCGATCCTGCAACAGCAAGCGAGAACGTTACCGCTGAGCCACGCAGCCAGCCTAGACCTACGACCGTCAAAAAGACAGATCTACATAATAACAGCACACTGTTGGTTCTGAAACGTTAACGCAAACTTTAACATTATCGTCCACAAGTGTTCGTCACGCATGTGCTTTAAAGATCGTCAGCTATGACGACTATTGGACAAGATGATCAAACGACAATTTAATTAATGCAGGGTGCTTCAGAACTACATTATAAGTATATTGCCGCTGTTACTTAGGTCTTACAAGGAGAAACGACAATGTACGAGCATGGGTAAAGTGCGGTTTTTTTTTATCCAGTGTTCGTCACCAGCATTTCTAACCAAACTAGGAACGTGAGCACGAAATACCAAATCGCATATGTTACAGAAACAATTACCAACTATATCACACACTTGTAACATTTTATGACGTCGGAACATAACACTTATGCACATAATTAACATGCGATAAGCAATACACCGCGGCCGCGTCAAGATAGCTCAACTCACAGGAGATATTGTTTGACGCTGGGAATCACCTATTTCATCGCACGCATGATTTCGCAAAGTTTCTCGTTATCGGCAACGAAGGTATGACGAATCTCGTAAGACTTTGTTCGATGAGAAAGACCCGTTGACAGGCTTACTATTTGCACCTTTATACGCGAGTGACGACTATTGGTTCAGTGACGAAAACTGGTACAATTACCTTAAGAGAGGTTAGAAAATTGACACTTTAAAGGAAACCATACCTTCTCTAGGGTAGATATTTAATATTGGTAGGGCATTAGGGCGTAATCTTAGACTAGAACTGCCCTCATTTGTGGGGTAAAACATTTCCTGTGAGAAATGAAGGTTACACACACCCTATACATTGACTTGTGTAGATATAGCCAGTATTCCAGCAAATCCTCCCGATTACAGGCCTTTACCCAGTCATTGCATCTGGAATAGGAATTTGTGAATTTAGTGGATAGGTATCTGTGGGACTGGTATTTCATATTTATTAGAACCAAAATCATTCAATTGTAATGTTTGGTGTTTGTACTTACCGCTCCATTCGCCGAGGAAACCGGAATAAGCTGTTGTGTCCGGCGAGGTAAGAGCTGCGGCAAAATTGTACCGCACAGACGTTGGGCATTTCTGCTGTCAATTAAATTCCAAAATTAAAACACTGTATTGTGTTTAATAATTTTTCGCAATATTATCTTCAGACGAAATCGACAGGCCGCACTCAAAGAATATGGGCACGCTGCTCTCTCGCGGATACATGGTGAACCGTCGCCGCCATGCGTGCGTGCGTGCGGTGCCTCCGGTGACGGCCGTTTCAAAACCATGACGAAAAAATTACATGGTAAAGGCCTGATGTGTCCTTACTGTATATGGTTACTATGCTGTGGATGTATCAATAGCACCATGACAACTGTTGTGCCATGGTGTTTGGAAAAGTGAGGGAGACTTTATATAACTTCCGCGACCACCACCAGAGTACTCGTTAACGGGTTATAACATTGCCCTATGGGAATTTTGCTTGACTGACTGACAAACAAGTGTCAGAATTTGATGTGAACACAGCCAGCCGAGAAACAGGCCGTGGATATGTGTTAGAAGTGGGAATTGAATATCCGTCATCCTTGTATGATGAACATGCCGATTTCCCATTCTGTCTAGAGCGAATGGTCCCCCCTAAAAGTAAAGTGGACAGTTCAAAACTGAAGGGCACGCTTTACAACAAAAATCGGTATGTAATACATATCCAACTGTTGGTGCAATGCCTAGCCCAAGGCTTAGTGTTGAAGAAAATCCACAGGGGTATTTCCTTTGCCCAAAAAGCATGGCTTGAGCCATACATGCGACTCAACACAGAGCACCGACAAATGGCGACACAAAAGTTTGAAATCATTTTCTTAAATTGATGAACAACTGTATCTATGGCAAGTCCATGCAAAATGTCCGAAAAAACCGCGACATTAAATTGGTCAATGTCTGGGAGGGGCGTTATGGTGCCCATCGGTACATTGCCAAGCCCAATTTCAAATCCATTAAAATTATCGATGAAAATTTGGCTACTATTGAAATGAGTAAGACCAGCGTGACCATGGATAAACCCATATACTTGGGTCAAGTCATTTTAGACTTTTCCAAATCAGTCATGTATCGATTCCACTAAGAGTTTGCCAAACAGCATTTCGAGGATGTATCTCTTTTGTACAGTATATGGATACAGACTCGTACATTTATCACATCCGCCACTGCAATCCCTATGTCGTGATGAAGGAACATAGTGACTGGTTCGAAACGTCTTCCTACAGCGTTGACAATAAGTTTGAGCTACCCATAAAAATAAGAAGGAAATGGGATTATTAAAAGATGAATGTGGTGATTTGATTATGACAGAATTTGTCGGACTAGCATGTAAGTTGTATGCTTATCGCACATTAAATGACAAGGACGCAAAAAAGAGCCAAGGGTATAGGTAAGGCTGTGGTAAAATATCTTCATGTCGATGACTACCTGGAGGTTTTACAAACAGCTAAAGCTATGATGCATACACAGTGCAGGATACAATCTAGCAACCACGAATTGTATCTTGTTAAACAAAGGAAACAAACACTGGCTTTGTTAGATAACAAACGCAAGTAGGGTGATGACCTGCTTTGCAGCATGCCATGGGGCTATTCCAACAAGGAGAGTGTGTGATTTCTTTGTTTTATGGTGTTGTAAAATAGCTTTTTTCTTTTTTAATAGAAAATATAGTTAATAGTTGTTTTCTTTTGAATGATAAGACATTGTAAATATTAGCAAGTGTAAATACTATAAACAACCTATACCCTTGTCACTTTTTGTTTTGAAAACAAAGCCTTGAATAAGATCCTAATTATTATGCTAGTCATTGTAAATTTGTAAATAGTATTTCTTTATAGTTTATGTAAACGATAAAGATTCCTTGGGGGTATCAGGCATGAGAATAAATGTCCTTTAGGGAAAAATATAGTGGTTGCTTTCCTAAAATGACAGGTGTGAATGGAATTTAAAAAGTGTAAGTTTAAACAAAAGTGTATGTATGTGTATGTGTGTGTGTGTCTGTAAATGATACTACTAGTACTTGCCTTTAGTTATTTAGCATTTAGGCAAATACGTTGAGGAGTAGGTAAGTGAGAGGGTTTAACATTTATTTTTTTAGTTTTTTTTTTTTTTTCATGTAGTCATAACTATGTCTTATTTTTTGTTAAAAGATGGTCTATTTGCAAACCAAGAGGGGTGGGGTTGGATAAATGACTTAAAACCATGGGTGATTGTAGTTGTTGTTGTTGCTGTAACAATGTTGAGACTAGAGCGTCATAGTTACACTCTTTTGCATATAGACTATCATGGAAGGTTTTAATGCTATTGGTCATGCCTGTGGTCTTGAACTCAAGAAGATGAACGACTTGCCTATTCATGCACCTTTCCGCATTTATAGAATAAAAAATAAACACTAAATTTGAAAACCGCGCTCTTTGCATTTGTGAAGAGTTTGAAACATTTCTTCCTTCACGTTTTGATAACTTGCCTGATGATGTTTTTCAAGATATCAATACAAGTAGTCAACCTGTATATTTGATTTATGAAGGTAAAAAATTCATTGATGTATGGTACGTTTTGAATAAACAAAAAACAATATAAATGCTTGTTTAAAATTTTTGAAATCATAGCAGTGATGATAAACATTTTGATTGTTGTTTTAATCCTAAAGTTTATGGGTAGATAAAAGTCGTTGACCATTCATTCCACTAATAATTAACAACACGGCTTAATAATGCATGACTGTTATGATAAGCTATAGCATTATTTCCCACCTGCATGACTCTCCCAACTCTCAAACAATCATCAAGCTGAGTGCTGGGACCACAAAAGGAGTATCAAGGGTTTATATTCAACGACTTAATGAATAACTCCATAGCTAGTATACCATATCCTTTCTTATCGCCATAGTCATCCTGGTTTAAGACATGAGGCTGAGCACCCACATTTTCACTCACTTTTGCACCCACTTTCACACTCACTTTAGCACCCACTTTTGCACCCACCTTTGCACCTATTTTTGCACCCACTTTTGCACCCGCGTTTGCACCCACGTTTGCACCTACCTTTGCACCCACTTTTGCACCTAAGCTATCACCATAAGCCACATAGCCATCCACATAAGCTACCACCATAAGTCACCCACATAGCCATTCACATAAGCCACTCACATAGCCATCCACATAAGCCACCACCATAAGCCGCCATCATAAGCCATCACCATTAGCCACTGCCATAAGCTATTACCATAAGCCACTATCATAAGCCTCCACCATCATGAGTCATCAACATAAGCCACCATCAAGAGAGCTTGGGTTAGAATCTCACCTCGGCTGTTCTGAATAATGGTTTTCATGGTTTCCCATTTTTACAACCAGGCAAATACCAAGACGGTTCATTTATTTATGGGATATCGGCTTTGCCCCTGAATGTATGGCGGCTTAGTATGTGACGTCACCAGGAAAGTAGGCTATGGGTCAACATTTTAGAATTTTGGAAAGGAGGTGTTAGCCCGAGTTCAATGACACCTCATTCGTCAAAATCCGACTATGCATACGGGGGATATCGGCTTTACCCCTGAATGTATGACGGACTAGTAAGTGACGTCACCAGGAATGTAGGCTATGGGTCAACATTTTGGAATTTAGGAAAGGGGGTGTCAGCCCGATTTCAACGACACCTCATTCGTCAAAATCCTACCATGCGTTCGGGAGATATCGACTTTGCCAGGTTAGTATGTGACGTCACCAGGAAAGTAGGCTATGGGTCAACATTTTGGAAAGGTGGTGTCAGCTCGATTTCAACGACACCTCATTCGTCAAAATGCGACCATGCATTTGGGGGATATCGGCTTTGCCCCTGAATGTATGGCGGGTTAGTATGTGACGTCACCAGGAACGTAGGCTATGTGTCAATATTTTGGAATTTTTGATCACACTTCGGTGCGAAGTCACCAGGAAAGTAGGCTAAGGGTTAACATTTTGGAACTTTTCGATCACACCTCGTAGGTGAGGTTAGGCAAGGTTAGTTAAGCCATGGCCGCCATTTTGGTTAGCCGCCATTTTGGTTAGCCGCCATCTTGGCCACCATCTTGTGACGTCACCAGGAAAGTAGGCTATTATCTAGAACCCCCCCTGCCCCCCTACTCATTTAGAAGTATGTACATCAAGCACCCAGAACACATTAACAGCAATGATAACACATCCCCAGAACTCTAATGCAGGAAACACTGTTTTTAACATACACTCAATTGAGGGGAAGTTTTTTCATCACTGTAAAAATTGGTGCGACAACACAGAAATTTGAAGTTGATTCTGGGAATTCCGTAACCTTGCTGTCAGAAAAGGCATTTCTTAACCTGGGAATAAAGGCAACCCTAAAAGAATCCAACATCAGATTCCGATCGTATACAGGCGGCATATTCGATTCTTTGGGAGAAGTACATGTTCCTGTTGAGCATGAGGGGACATAAGAGCGAGGAAAAACTCTATGTCATTAAAGAACCATATTCCCCTATATTACGACGTTCTTGGATGCGCAGTCAAAAGATCGACCTAAATCAGCTGTCTGAATTAAGCCCAGAGGAACCCAGTGCCTTGAACATCATTAACTCATCAGTTGTTGATTTCCTTGTTGACAAAATCACCTCGAAGTACTCGGATGTATTTAACCAGAAGTTGGCAGAATCCCAAACTACGAATGCTCCCTGAAGCTCAAGGAAAACACAAAGCCAGTTTACATCAAACCTCGACCAGTACCGTACGCAATACTCGCAAAAATAAACGAAGAACTGGATAGCCTTGAAAGCCAAGGCATTATAGAGCGCATTGAAACATCCGAGTGGGGCACCCCACTTGTTCCCATTCCAAAACCCGAAGGAGGCATCCATTTGTGCGCTGATTACAAGGTTACAGTTAACCCTAACATCCACGATACCAGGTACCCAATTCCGAAAATTGAAGATATCTTCAATCAAATGAAAAATGGCAGCTATTTCTGCACCTTAGACCTTTACAAGGCTCACTTACATATCCTAGTTGACCAAGAGGGTTCGAGAATCGCTGCAATATCAACTCATCGGGGCACATACGCAGTAAAACGGCTGTTTTTTTGGATTAAAGAATGCACCCAATGAATTCCATTTAATTCTTGATGAGTTACTACAAGATCTGGATGGCGTTTTTGCCTACTTTGATGACATAGTAGTTCAAGGGGCGACAGTTCTAGAAACCCAGCAGAGACTAGAGGCCTGCCTCCAACGTTTGCGAAAGCATAACATCCACCTCAATCGAAAGAAATGTCAATTCTTCACTCGGAAGATAACCTACCTGGGGCACACAATCTCAGAAAAGGGTCTTCAGATATCGACCGACAAAATGGACGCTATCATCAAGGCAACCCAACCGCGCAATGTGGACAATTTGCGCTCATTTCTGGGACTAGCGAACTACTACATCAAGTTTATACCTGACGCAGCCAAACTGATGTGCTCATTAACTCGCCTGCTGCAGTAGGACGTACGGTTTCGTTGGACAACAGAGTGCGAAAAGGCCTTCAAAGATATTAAAAGAGAGATAGCTAGCGAACGGACACTATACAATTCGACCCTGATAAACCTTTGTTGTTATGGACTAGCAGCAGTCAACAGTAATCAGATTGCAGGAGAAGAACGACCGATTGCATTCATTTCTAGATCGTTAAGAGCAGCAGAGAGGAACTACAGCCAGCTAGATCGAGAAGCCACTTCTGTATATTGGAGCTTCAGAAAATTTTACCAGTATCCCTATGGAAGACACAAAGGAGATGGCTATTCAACAGAAACATCAGTGAAACAACTCAATATTCTCGGACAAGAAGCAGCGAAGATAGGACTAAAAATGTCATTTGAGGAAACACAATACATCACGAACATCAGTGAATCATTTCAAGAACTACATCTAGAACAGGGAAGGATCAAGGAAACCAACAAATTCAAGTACTTGGGTGAATGGTTGGAACCCAATCTCTCCGAAGGAACAGCATTATCAACTCGAGTAAATAAGCTAGAACTGTCATACCGACTGACTAAGAACATCTACAATAAGAAGTGTCTCTCCCGCAACACCAAAATGAAGCACTATGAAACGGTCATCCACCCTGAAGCTTTGTATGCCTCTGAATGCCTCATATTAAACAGGAAAGGACTCACTCCTATATTCTTTGAACTCACGGACAAACTAGAAATCCAAGAGAGGAAGATATTGGGACCAATCAAGGAAGGGAGTAAATACATAAGACGGCCCAACCAGGAGCTCTATAGTTACTCTGAAAGAATTACAGACGTGGCCAGGAAGAGACGTCTAACATTTTATGGACACGTCTCCAGGATGCATCCAACCAGGCTGACCAACCAGCTACTCACATACTGGCAAAATAGGAAGACCAAGTCACCATGGCTGATG
Source organism: Meconema thalassinum (assembly GCA_946902985.2). NCBI lineage: Eukaryota > Metazoa > Arthropoda > Insecta > Orthoptera > Tettigoniidae > Meconema > Meconema thalassinum. The sequence continues at coordinate 288,832,529 of OX336391.1, read as the reverse complement.
GAAGTGCACAAAGATCTGCTGGAACTGGGAGTTACGGAAAAGGACATAAAAGATAGAACGTCTCTCAGGAGTAAATTAAAGCAAATCAAGTTCCAGGAAAAAAAAAAACAAGGAAGAAGACAGGTGCCCTCTGGACAAAGGAGAGAAATGAACAACACAGCCAGAGGATGCGTGACTACAGGGCAAACATCAAGACCCACTCCAAGCAAAATAGTTGAATATCGTGTTCGTAGTTGGCCTATACGAAACAAGAAGAAGAACGGTATTTTGTATAAATGAGATATACCCATATCGGGTCACCTGCTCCAATAATCAAACTCTCTGATTGTGATATGTCCCACTAGATTTAGATTCTGATATTATTATTGCACTTTATATAACTGCCAAGAAGACAGGTGATACAAAAGTCAAATGAATTCTTTAAAATATAATTTGGTCACTAATGGGTTAATACGGAAAATACTCACTTCTACAACTTTCAGCGGGTCTGATTTACCACGAGGAATTTCACGGGTGTTGAAAGAGTAAATAGCAACTGATTTTAAAGGATATCTTATTAAAATAAATTGTATTTATCAATAAAAAGTTTATTTATTTATTTATTTATTTATTTATTTACATAGGTCCCAATGAGCCTGAGCTCGTGTTAGGGACAATCAAGTAACATAGTTACAGCATGGCATATATATTGGCAACTCCAGCTATCTGATATGACATCTAGCGGTAAAAATGAGAAACTTACCAAGTAGGGTACATTTGTCACGTGGTGACTGTTTGTATATGGTTTCTTGTATTGGTAAACAGATCGTGGTAAATTGTTCGTGTCTTTATACATAAGTAATAAGTTTTACTCGTTGATAGAGTGAAAAATGAGTAAAAGCAAAGTGTATTGCTCAGTTTACGGCTGTAAGTCGATGTATAAGAGGGCTGCGGATATACGTTTTCATCACTTTCCAAAAGATGCAAATAGCAATAGCCGAAATGTGATGATACCTAATAATACCTTTCCACCCCGGGAAGGATCTAACACTTGTCGAGGTAGACAGACAGAAGACCTGCGACGTAAAGCCAGCGAAGGTTATTCCGTTTAAAAACAGCTGCAACGATGGGCGCGCTGGTAAGATTGAAGTTACTTGAATAATTAATTAAATAATTAATTATTGGCTGCTTGGTAGGGAGAAGGGATGAGTTTAACTTGTATTAAAACTCGGGGGGCGACAGGAATTGCTTGATATGGATGGTTAAAAGGTGGGTTTGGTGTTGAATATTTGAATGGTAGCGGAATCACTCATTCTACAGTGCCCACGGGGAGGCAAATTAGGCCTATATGATTCGTAGTGGAATAGCTCGAATATCGAAGAACTTAGCGATTACGAGGTGTAGGCTTGGCGGAAAGGCTGGCGGATCATCTGTTTGACATCAATTCACGATATAAGTCGGAGCTTGGAACAGTGGCGTCTGGTTTTTCGTGGATGCTAGTCTCGGAATGATAAAAGTAGCACAGCTTAGGTGTGTTATTTATTTGTTTATGTACCGTATTTCTCTATTTGAATGTCCTCGGCGTTGACTCAGGATCGATATTTACATTATATTGCGCATAATAGTACCAAAATAATGTCCGAAGTGTAGCCCTGTGTAAATTTGAATCAGCTGATCTACATCACCCATAAAAACTGATGCTTGATAATATGCAAATGACACCAAAAAATCCAGTGGAACACACAAATTAGATCACGTGTATCGCACAGTTATACATATATACAATTAAAAATAACACTGTCATTACTTTAGAGACCATATTTACTGATTATAACCGAAAAATAAAAAGTGTTCCATATCAAACGCGTGTTATTGAGTATTTTAAACCCTACTTATCCAGACCGACCGCAGCGCCCCAAGTGTTAGTTTGAGTTGCCAATAATTTTCGTAACATTATTGTTTAGTTTAATAGTAGCCTAACTTATATTAGATTGCTAGTGACTAACTTTACAGAGATAATTCGGTATGATACATTGCATTGCTTAAGGCTATTGTACATGGGCTATTCATTCCTAAATAGGAAGTCTTTTGTTTTCCTCTTAAATGTTTTTATAGAGAAACTTTCCCTTATGCCTAATGGTAGCGAGTTGTATTCTTTTATTATAGAGGACATAATTCCTTTAGTTCCAAATTTAATGGATTGGGAATGGCTGGTGAATATTTGATTTACTCCTCTTATTGCATAATGATGAATGTCATTTGCGTGGGTAAAATGGATGTGTGTGTGTATCAATTTGTTTTCTAATTTGTATACAAATACTGTTGCTGACATAGCTATTTGTTTTTGCAGTGGCATAATTTTAGTTCTTGAGTATAATTCATTTGAGGGTGTGAGCCAAGGAAATCCAAAGATAGATTTTATAGCACGTTTCTGGAGTATCTAAAGTTCTTTTATCAGCTCCTTCTTACAATATCCCCATATGAAATTAGAACGATAGCTTAGCGTGTTTAAACACCTTACGAATTTCCCACAATGTTGCCAATTCTACCAACAGCACGGCTTGAGAATTATACATGGCAATGCTTAAAGTGCCGGTAATCTTGCAAACTAAGAATAATTATCTCTAATTTACGAAAATCATACATTTGTAAGAAATTTTGGCTACTACACAATGACACACAAGCAAAAATTAAGTACGGTACGTACTTTAAAACGACAGTAATAAAAGGAATGGTGAAATTTAGACTAAAAAATAAGTATGAAATTATATAATGCTAGATGAAAGATTAAGTATGAAAAATTAACAAAAATTAAAGAAATATCTAACTATGAGTAGCCCTTAAAAATGTTTTTTCTTTCTTTCAAAATTATGAAAATGAAAGGAAGCTTCTAGTTTAACGTGACCGTTAATCTTGAGATCATGAGCCACGGGACCTCCGTTTTACGTGGAATCCGAACCACAGGACATGGCATTTCACTTCGAAAATCTCACATGCATTGACCGGGGATCGAACCTGGACCGCCTTGGTGAGAGGCATACAGCTAGACCGCTGAGCCACCACGCCCCTTTATGAAAATGAAAACAATACGTACAAATGTGGTAATTTCTTGAAAAATAAATCAAAAACGTAAAAGTAATTTTCATTAACGGAGAGGGGGCAGATGATCTCACTGTTACGCCCCTTATTACAACAATAACTAACAAAGAAAAGTAAAACCCACCACCGTTCGAATCAAAGGAAATCGACCTATCTACTTAGTTACGAAGCCGGAAAAGTACAAATTAAATTTAAGATCAAAGGCCTATAACAGAAAGCACCGTAATTTAATGCATGTTATACATTTGACCCAACACAATGATGCTTGAGAAGTTAGTCTCTTAACTTACAGGCTAATTAGTGAAACACGAGCAACGTCGGGTAGAAACGCTAGTACCGTATATAGCCTAATTTTCACTCTAAACTTATACGGTACCGTACATTATTTTTCGATGTTCATGAAATTTTGTTATACAGTAGGCTAGTCCTTCAGGGCCCAACGTTAATTATTCTATTTAACACTGTACCAAAAAAACTTAATGGGAAACCGATTTGGGGGGACCAGAATATTCTCACTGGGATGAGACATAACTCACGGTCACCTCCTTCCAATTCAAACATCTATTACAAATAAATACACACACTAGCCTACTACTATTACCGTATGCATCGCAAGCAAGTACATGGAGATGATGTCCACGATGCCCTATCTCTTAGGTGATACAGTCACAACAACAACTTACAAGGAATTTTAAACATAATCTGCGTCCAGTTTCGATCTCATGAAGAATTCTTTACCCTATGAAAGAATCTTGCGCGGATGTAGAGTTGTAGACAGTCTGAGGACGTTGCATAACGTAGTGTCATGGTCATGGTTTGGTTTGGTTGGTACCGTACGCGGCAGCGGAGTTCTTATGCCCAAGTTGGTGAGCCGGCAGTGGTGCTGAGACTAAGTTTGCCAATCTTCAATCGATGATCGAACAGCTCACGAACAGCTGATTATGGCCCTACATGCAGGTTCGATAGCCTGTTGGGCGTAGTGTATTATTAGAAGAATTCGTTGTGTTCGTGCGAGTATTGGAACAGCCTATAAACTACAGTACAAACCTCGCACATTAGTTGAATCAACTTACAGGTTTATGTTCCTGTGAATGAATTTAACTAACATTCATCGCCTACGGTATTACAGTATTTCCTACATTATAAAACATTATACACGTTACTATTGTCTTTTTCTTTTGTATATTTTTGTTGTATCTACTTATGTTACATATTGCCGTGAAAAGAACAACACTTCAAAATCTGTCAACGCTTTAAAATTAAGAATGAAATATTTCTAGTGTTAAAGTGGTAGGGTTAATTTTTTTACAGCTCTCAATTTTGTGGGTTCAATCAAGTGAGCACTTGTTAGGCGTTTGAGACAAAATCGTAAATCATGTTTTTAACCATTGAAAATGTCAGTAACTTTCCTTAATTTGCGATATTATCTGTTTTTGATCGTGTTTACATTTTCTTTAACCTTACATTATCTTTAATAGCTAAATACATAACTTATAACTTTCTGACAGCAAATGCATTTGTCAAAGCATTGTATTATTTTCTATAGGCCTACTTTACTTTGTTCATTCGCAAGTTATTGTTTTCAAATTCCCAGCAGCATCCTCGTGAGTTGCATTGCTTTCAATGTTCTATTAACTTAATTCAATCCAGGGGTATTATTTTTAGTTTGGCTACCTTCACTTATGAAACAATAGCCTACTGTCCATGTGAAACTTGCTTGTTCATTCCTTACAACTTGTCACAAAAACCTTTGTTGCTCAAAGGGCTATTTTCCCCTTTCTGCACTAACGAGTTCTTTATAAGGAGATGTTGGTTATTGAGGTTTTAAGGGGTGGAACTACGTGGTCATCTGTCCCTAAAATAAGGAGCTGCATATCTACTCTTTATTATTCCTATTTTTATGGTTGCGGGTGGGAACCAATTACTTTCTCTGTGGCACTAGGTTTTATGGCCAGATGCCCATCCTGATGCCAACCTGGTAAAGATGCAAGGTGATATGAAACTTGGTAAGGAGTTTGAAGGAAGTGGCCACGGCATATTAGAAAATACTCTCTTGGCATTTGTCGGAGTTGGAAATGGAATTCTACAAAAAGAGTATGACAAGGATGGCTGATGTTGGAGTCTGCCAAATCTGGAGATAGCCAGGCCCCATGGCGCCTTGTGCCTTAACACATGTGGCTACCACTGTTCGTCAAGTGGTCAAGAACATCCACACAAAGAAAGAATTCTACAATCGTTTGGCACATTGCCTGACATGGAGAAAGCAACATACAAAGATTTATCGACACAGGAAATTTCCTTGGTAAGATTGATGAGCTCGCACACAATGGACTAATACCACAAAGCGAGTAATGGGACATCTCTCTTGCAAGCAATGCGACTGGGACAACATTGAGAAAAATAGTGATGACTGGATTATCTTTTCCCTGGAAATGCAATTCACTATCAGTATCGTGGAAACAATGAGCAAGAGATGTTTAATTGCACTGAGCTCTGCAGTTTCATATTATAGGCAATGCAAGACCATCTGATCCAATAGCATCACTTCTTTTAACAGCATGGCTTAGGCAGCCAAGTACAAACTTCATCTGAACTATGCCTAGTCTAACTAAGAGTGGCCATATTAGTAGGCCTATGGTAAAGAAATTGGTTGCCCACCTTAAGTAATGAAAGGGAATAACGCTGCGAGCCAGTTGGTCTACACAGTTTTTTTTTTAATTCGTTCCAGGAATCGATTGTTTAGAAAATTAGAATCTTATGTGCAGGTTGCTTGTCAGTTGGTCAACATGTTATAACACCATTGCATATGGGCCCTTGTGTTTCTTAAGCGACTAAACACCCATACCTGGGAAGCAGAAGATGTAAGCCCAAAAACTCATTCATAGAAAGTGAAGCCTCAAATTGCAATTTATTTCCTAACATTTAATGTCCTTTTCAGGGAAAGATAATTATGAATATCTGTATTAAATTCCCTGTATTATTGACACAGCACTCCACATAATCTCACATCTTGCATTGCATTTTGCTTGTGTTGATCCCTGCAAAGACCCCTTATGTGGGTATCTCGAGTGCAGGAGATGATAACTACCACAATTCAATAACATCCATCCATCATTATCAGTGAAGAACTCTTAAATAATCAGTTGTGGCTGGCTCTGTGGTCATGTTCTCGCCTGCTAAGGTTACAGTGTCTGACCCTGTGCTTTGTTTATAGTCATGCCAAAGCAGACTCTCACTGGGAATTGTACTCGTTTGAAATGATAAGGCAAATCTGAAGGAATCCTAGGGATTCTGGGTACTAAGACCGTTTCTCCTGTACCACAGCTAGTTAAGATAGTTGCTTCAATGAAACAGTTTATCAAAGTTTTCACTACCAATGGCATCCCATTGCATAACTTGGTAGGTGTAAATTATGTAGCAATATAATAAGCACTCCCACTTTTAAAATAAGCTTGTGTGGTGGCAAGCCAGGAAGTAAAGAATTTAGGAATTCTGTAGGGTAATGAACAGCTTCTTCAGTATCAACTACTGCATCTACTGAGTAATATACTTGAGCCTGGGCAGTGAATTTGGAGAACACCAAGTCATTAATTTTCACAACCTGTTCGTTTATCGGCGATAATACTGCTCTTTCTTTAAACCATGAATGAGACTCGTTAGGTAGGCCATGGATTTGAGGATAAACACTATCAATCAATTATTGAATGGTGCTTACTAAAACACAGAAATTGTGACGGGTAATTTTCCCGTCAATGACAGGTAAATCTCAATTTCCGACTCTTAAGTAACAAATTAGCAAACAGACTATTATCTTCTGAAGAAAAGAGTACTCTCATGTTAGTTTTGAGTGCCAATTTTGTTATATCCGGCCAGATGTAAGATCTTTTTAATGAAGCGTTCACTTCGTCGGCTCTCGTTCCTCTGGTAACAACTGGTAAGATGTGACGAAAATCTCCGGCGAAGAAAACTGTGCAGCCACCCATAGGTGTGTTTCGATTCCTTAGATCACGGAAGGTCCTGTATACAGCTTCAACGGAAGTTTTGTGCGACATTGTAGCCTCATCCCATACAACTAAAGAACAATTTTGGATTAAACTGGCAGTGTTACTTTTTGAAATATTACATACGCTTCCATCATTACTGTTGACTTTCAAAGTAAGTTTAAATGTTGCATCTGCTGCTCTTTCCCCTTCTAAAAGAGTGGCTGCAATTCCAGATAATGCGACGGCAAGAGCAATATTACCACCCGGTCTCACTTTGGCGAGCAACAAATTAATCAAGAATGTTTTGCCTGTGCTTCCAGGGGCATCGAGATAAAATATCTTTCCTAATCAATCTCTTTTGGGTACATTCGTGTTGTCCGACTGAAAAGCACTAAACTCTTGTTTACTAAGGCAACACTGAAAATATGGACACAAACACGACGCAATAAAATATCTTACCTTCCTTCTTAGTGATGGTGTCATAAGCTTGTTTCTGATCGTGGTTCAGACGGTGTTCTTCTTGAGCAACGGTTTGAAGGAGCCGAGTACGAAGTCTTTCTCTCTCTTGTGACAAACGAGAAATTATTCTTTGCTCTGTTTCATTGTTACGTGATAAGCGCTTTTTTTTTTCCGATGTCAATGAACTATGCCCTATATCCATTTTACATCTCGGCGTGATGGCTTAAAATCACTGACTGAACTATTAATTATAACTAATTCTTATCAGATGTAATTTAAGAATGGCGAGGTGCATGAAACACAAATCACCCTTCCGTCCAATCTTAAATTGACTGTGTGTTTTCCAGAACGAAAAGTTCACAGGCGAGTTGCACTTCCAGGGGAATGGCGAGGTGCATGAAACACAAATGCCCCTTCCGTCCAGTCTTAACTTAACTGTGTATTTTGCGGAACGGAAAGTTCTTAGGCGAAATGAAGAGTTGCACTTCCAGGGATTGGCGAGGTGCATGAAACACAAATCTACCTTCGGTCCAATCTTAACTTGACTGTGTATTTTGTGGAACGAGAAGTTCACAGGTGAAATGAAGAAAAGCCGAGTTGCACTTCCAGGGAATGGTGAGGTGCAAGAGACATAAATCCCCCTTCCGTACAATCTTAACTTGACTGTGTATTTTGCGAAACGGAAAGTTCACAGGCGAAATGAAGAAAAGCCGAGTTGCACTTCCAGGGAAACTCCAAACACAAACACCCTTCTCTGAAGTCGTAACTGGGGGCGTGGTGGCGCAGCGGTCAAGCTGTATGCCTCTCACCAAGGCGGACCGGGTTCGATTCCCGGTCACTGCATGTGAGATTTTCGATGTGAAATGCCATGTCCTGTGGTTCGGATTCCACGTAAAACGGAGGTCCCGTGGCTTATGATCGCGAGATTAACGGTCACGTTAAACTACAAGCTTCCTTTGAAGTCGTAACTCAACATGATTCGACGGTTTGCTGCTGGCTGTATCTGGGCTAGTTGGGCTGTAACAGGGGTGATAGACTCACCCTTAGCTAGCTCGTAAACTGTCGCCTCAGTATTTGAATGGACATGGTTGGAAGAAATGAAAACGTAAAAACACTTATAGTGGGAGATGTATTGAAGATAGAGATATGCTCTCGTGGAATTTTTTTTGTAGAACCTTTCATGCTGAACTCTTTCACTCATAGTATTTAGATATTTTAATGGTTTGCCCAGCGTAAGCATACAAAGCGCTCGGAGCCCCATCCTGCTGGAACCACACATAATCCATGATTCCTTTGTCTTGAAGCTGAGGCATTAACTAAGATTGTAACACATGCAAATAAGATTTTCCATTCATGTACCCATCAAAAAATACTGTCCACTCAAGTGACGTGATGACATCCCGGCCCATACCATAACATGAGGTGGGTTCCTTTCCAACTCTTGCACATAATGAGGATTTTCCTTTGACCAGAAACCACATTCCTCCTCTGTGAACTGCGATATATCACACATTCATCAGAAAATAACCCTCTTGAGCGAGACACGGCCAACAAAGGACGGCAGGCTGCAACTCTTTGCTCCTTGTCATTGTCAGATAATTCATTCACATGCATCGGTCTAAATCCTTTCATTTTCAAATCTCTTTTAATGTGATCATGCGTTGTTGACCGCGGTACTTGAAGTTCAGCTGCTCTTTTGCGAATGGATTTAATTGGAGACAGCAAAATTGATTGAGCGACGGCAGCACACGTTTTCGTACGTCCACTACGTGGCCTGTCTTTGACACTGCCTGAAACAAACTCACGTTTCCCCAATCAAGCAAAGTAGCTTTACGAGGTGGGGGCTTGCCAAAGCGATCTCTAAACGCACTCGTTATCACTGTCATTGTTTGCCCCGTATGTGCTCGTTCGTGCACTCACACACACACACTACTAATCGCTCCTCAACATTGTAGCTTTGTCCACTCACGTCAGCCATGTCTTCACAACTGAAATGAAACTGACAACAAAGCTTTTGAGAGCATCAAAGCAGGGATACCAATAAAACGACTATTTAATTCCCCAATTACACAAACTCAATTGTCCATGCCATAATATAACAAAATAATAATATGAAACTAGGGGTATGGGGACTTCTCGGACACCCTGTACATACGATGATATTTAACTCTGGTCTGAGGGCTGGTCTGGGGTTCACTCAATCTCATGAGGCAGAACTGAGAAGAGGCGGGTTCAAAATCCTACCTCAGCCATCCTATAGTCAAGCCATCCTCACTTCCAACTTGAAGTTTCAGTGCTACGTTACAGCTATCTAGCGGTCAGAAGTGAAATCACTTTAACTTGCCAATCACAGGCAGCCATTCAAATCGATATATCACGAAAAACTGATTGTCGATTGCTAAATCGCGACATCGTGAACGAAATTCGATTTGTCGTGATACATCGATTTGAATGGCTGCCTGTGATTGGCTAGTTAAATAGATATCACTTTTCACCCCTAGATAGCTGTAGCATAGCACTGAAACTTCCAAGTTGGAAGTAACGATGGCTCTGCTATAGAAGTGGCTTTCCATGGTTTCCCACTCTACTGTAGCTGAATGTTGGGATTGTGCCTAAATAAAGGCTAGAGTTGCCTCTTACCCAGATCCTATCCCCAATTACAAATATATACACTAGTACAGTTGTAACAATGATGCAGGTTATTGAAAAGATTCCACACACATCCAAGTACATGGGTCTACATGACCATGATGTCACAGAGCCTCTAAATGAATCAGCAACAGTCTGGTAGCCGTAAATTACTAAGAACAAGGAGTGTATGTTCCATGCATTGTGATAACAGAAAGAGACGTCTGATAGACGGTTTTCGGTCCGGTCACTTTACTTAGAATTTCTTCCCTCAGAAGTTCTGCACCACTATATTAGTTCTACTCCTGGCCACATGTGGTGCCACCATATTCTCAACTGTGGTGACCCGCATCAACCAGTGGACAGGGAAAGAGAGGGTTGACGGAGAAGAAAGCAAGGCTTTTAATCTCAAACTTGCATTTATCCTTATTTGAAATTTCTAGGCTCTGTGTATGATGTGTCTGCCAAAGGATCTTCATTGTCATTAGGGCATCCATTCCCTGCCACCTTTTGGCAACTGGGATTTTGTTGGGCCATCAGGATGACAATTTAAAGTAAAGTCGGTGACACAGGTGTCTTATTTCCCGTACAGTACATTGTAGGAGTATATGGCAGGAGAAAGATGTCTAGGCGTATATGCAGTATACATGTTTAATACGAACTGAACGACAAGGTTACAAACAGGCGTATATATGTTACAGGGAAAGTCGATTCTTAGTAAGAGTTGACTCTCCCTAGGCAGAGTCAACTCTTACTGAAAGTATCAGTAACAGTTGATTGAAAACACACAGATCAACTTTTCCTAGGTAGAGTTAACTATGCCTGCTGTGGTTTAGTAAAAGTTGATTCACAGATGCTGCTCAGAAAATGTAACCGCGCGCGCCAAACCTTTGTTATGATTATTAAAATATTGCAATTGTTTGGACTCTTCTTCCATTATTGGACCGACCTTTATAGATCAGAACAATTCTCTGTTTTTATTACCCCACCACACAACAGGCAGTTGCCATTCGTCATTACTCGGCTCTTTATTGTTGTGCAATAGTGACAACATATTCATTTACGTTTAAATAATTAGTTTAAGTGTGTAGTAATTATGTCAGACACCACGGCAGGACTGTTTCGTGAAAAACTGCAGCAGGAACGCTCGACTTCCAAGGTAAATGCACTGACATTGACCAAAGTGAAATATGATAGCTGCATTAAAAATTGAAAAATATAAAAACTGCAATTAAATAAGAAAGTAACGATATCAGGTTTTTAAGACGATATGACATTATTGAAGTAAATGGTATTTCAAAATTAATACACCCTGTCACAGACCAAGACAGCATAAGGTACCATATTATGTTTTTAATGAAGAGTTGTTTGCAGTTCTTAATGAAGCGCACATACCCACTGGACACGGAGGAAGAGATCCTATGATTCAGCAATTGAAAGGGAAATTTCAAAATGTTATTACAAAGGACATTTGACTATTTTTAAGCTTGTGCGAACCTTGCGATCAAAAATTGAGACATAAGATGAAAGGACTGGTTGTAAAGCCTTTGTTATTGAAGGAAATGAATTCACGATGTCAAGTGGACTTGATTGACTTTCGGTCGCAACCTGATGAAGACTTCAAATTTATAATGGTGTACCGGGACCATTTAACAAAGTTTGTTGTGCTAAGACCACTGAAATCAAAGACTGCAGACGAAGTGTGTAATAATATCGTTGATATTTTTACTTTGTTAGGCGCTCTTTGTATTTTACAATCAGACAATGCGAGAGAATTTGTTAATAAAGTTATTGACATTCTGGTTAATACATGGCCGAACTGCAAAATGGTGCACGGCAAACCACGACATAGTCAGAGTCAAGGTAGCATCGAAAGAGCCAACCAGGACATAGAGAATATGATAACCACCTGGATGCAAGACCACAAAACATCAAAATGGAGTGAAAGCTTAAAGTTTATTCAACTTATGAAAAACAGTGCATTGCATAGTGGGATAAAACGATCCCCGTATGAGCCAATGTTCGGTTGCCCCCCGAGACACGGCTTATCTAGTTCAAAACTACCAACTGAGGTACTGGCAAATTTAGAAACAGAAGGGGATCTTCAATGCGCAATTGATCAAATTCAGCAACAACAAGAAAACGAAATTGGAAGTAACGGGAATGGAAATCCTGATGAAAATGAAACAAACCAAAATATATCATGTGGTGAAAAGCTCTTAGATGATAGTGATTATCCCCTCACTGACCTGGACAAATCTACTGAGGACATCAAGATACAGAGAAATGAAGCTGTCAACTGTCTAGAACAACAAGCTAAACGCATGAAAAAAAAAATCAGATCACATTCATCCGCCAGTAGAAAAAGGAACATCAGTTTGAATTCCTATCCCCAATGTTGACCTTCGAATTCCTATCCCAGATGTTGACCGCGGTAGAGGAGATGCTCGATCTATCCTTGGCGTGGTACTGGAGGTTGTCGATGATGGCGTTTACCGAATTGGAACGAGAAATGGAATTCTAAAGCAGCTTTTCCCAAGATAAGTTTTCAAAGTTAAAGTAAAATATATATATTTCTCTCTCTCCTCTCTCTCTCGCTGCCCATAGTATTAAATTGTTCAGATGTCAATGATTACATTTTTCCAGGTCTCAATTCAGTAAATTTAATGTCCTACGAACATTATCCAAGAAAATGAAGTTCCTATGGATAAAACAATAGCTGTGAGGACTGTTGCAACTTCACAATCACTTGGAAATTGACAAGGTTTTTTCAAATGTCCTTGCAACACTAAATGCGAATCCATGAAGTGCATGTGCAAGAAGAAAAGTGTACTTTGCAACTCAAAGTGTCACAAATCTTTACCGTGCTGTAATAAATGATAAATATTTCTATCTCTTTGTGTATAATATTATAACGGTTTTTTATTTTTATTAGTTTCTCTTAAACATTTCTCTCTCTTAATGTATTGGTTTTGCCTTCCTATTCGTTTTCTATTAGCTAATACCGTTTCCTTGCAAATAGTCTACTGTTACTATCTCAAGACAGTGAGAGTATACTTTCCCTAGGTATAGTCAACTCTGACTAGTAAATGTTGATCGAAATTGAACACTTACCGCTTTTAATCAACTTTTACTGAAAAGATCAGTAAGAGTCGACTTTACCTAGGGAGAGTCAACTCTTACTGGATAATCGACTTTTCCTGTAACATATATACAAAAACATACAAAAGAATCAACGATAACATTCTCGTATCTAGAACCGCCACCAATGGCGTTGCACTAACTGGCGCTGAATTTAAACCATAGATCAGCTGTTGGGTTACATATTTCTAACACGCCCACTTAAACCAATAGCTGATCTAGAATGTAACAGACATTTGTCAACCAGACTTCAATCATAGAGTACCCTACATAAACATAATACAATTAATGAAAACATTTTTTGAACACAATGTATTGAAACACTCTTAACCTCCTTGCTGAAGTTGATTTACAATTAACTACCCTCATTAACACAAACCTACAGAATTTACTGCCTTTAAATACAAGCCACAAGTGATTTTAAAGTTTTCCCGACTTTGAATGGGCGCCAAGGTTGACCATATGGGTCTTCCTGAATAAAATAGAATAAAATACGGTACATAACTGTTGCTCCGACTATGAAAAACCATATCCCAGGCGTAGGGCATTTGGCATGCGTTTGCTGATGCTACCAGGTTCATACAAGACAGGAATATAAACACACATGAATTTTAAAGAGATAATCTATTGGCTGTACTACACACATATATACATAATATACAACACAAAATACCCTTCATACACTCGTGATTTATACAGTACCTTGCCACTGAATTTAGGCTCTGAGAGCAGCCAACACTTACGGCCATATCAGACCCAGGCATAGCAGCCACCTACGAATATACACACTGTACCGTCCATACACAAAATATCTACACACGTTAGACTGGTTCACTCCACTTTCTTTCTTCTCGAACTGCTCGTCCACGTCTCCTTTCTCGCATGACTTTTCGATGAAATGTTTACGACTGATTATCCTTTTAGGCGTGGTAAGTTATTACCGACAGCCCAGCTTGCCACGGTGGGTGAGTGGATAGCGTGTCGGTCTACTAACCCCAAGATTGCACGTTCGCTCCTGGCCGTGGTAAGTGATTTTTTTTGAAAGGCGGCAAAAATACGATACGCATGTCATACGATGTTGGCATGTCAAAGAACCCATTTGAATTCAGTAGGCCGTGTTCATAATGGTAAAATTAATCTCGGGAGTTTGCGCCAACACAAAGTTCCTCATTTCTCTACTAGAAAGTGCTATAGTGTTCAAGGAGCTTAGATATCTAGCATCTAACCTCCTTGACTTCCATACTCAAGGAACGACGAAATTCGACATGCAAGCTACCCTCTGGGTGTCAAATAACAAAGCTTGCGCCCGAGGCCATACGATATTATTATTATTATACCGACAGCCCATGGTATGGATGGACCCATGAAATGCACGTAGCCTCCAATAGCCCGTAGGAGCTCAGTGGATTGCTAAAGATTAGTCACTGCTCGTTCGTATTACGATACCATGATCAAGTAATAACGACACTAATTTGCAAGTAGACAACGGACTTTCGCTGTAAAAGCAAGAAGACGATATCTGAACGCCAGACATGCCATTATATGCACTGGCGTAGGGATACATAACCACAATGTTTATTCCGGAACCAAAATGTTGTGTGGTCCGCTCCTAGCTGAACATCCGCGTCAACACATGAACATCAGACAGTCGAAATTCACACTGACGTCACACAATAGTTTGCCATGCGCCAGTTCATCCAAGTTCATGCTATTAATAGCCTAGGTATTCCCACACAAGCCGAATTACTGCCTGTCTTTTCCAGGTATGTCATATATCCAGCACTCGAAAATACCAATTCATTGTACCTTTATAGTACAGCCACGAATCTTAACATTTAACATTACTAGGTCAAAATAAAGCCATCAACCCCAAACCAAAATGAAATAATGCTTCTACTTAATACAGTCTTATATATCCTAATTTCCAAAACGTAATAAATCGCAAAACCCCGTATTTTATAATATCAAATATCCAAAAACCGATAATTAATAAACAGTGATCCTAGTTGGTCCGGACCATCCAAAGATGAATCCGTCCACAAAAACACAGGCACAATAAAAATCACCTCCTGCAACCCCACTTTAACCCAATATAATAAGATACGAATAAAATACCCCAAACTAACTGCACAAGGCAGAAAACCCGAGGGTGAGCTACTGTAACGGAATAAATTCCGTTACAGACGCCCCCACAAGGATCAATCTCTAAACTACAAGGCTATAGATTTATCCTTGTCCCTCACACAAATACACTAGTACTCCTGTCTTGTCATATCGTAAGCAAGATCTCTAGGTGACATATAGCTTGAGGTAAGCAACGTTATATGTACCTAGGACCTTGCCATCGTTGGTAATCAAGCTGTAGGCACAAGAACCTACCCTGCGGTCTATAGCAAATGGACCGGAATGAAAAACCTCATGAATGCAACTCTGCTCTACCGACAGCAGATGCTCAGCTCGCAACAACACCAGATCACCTATCTTAATTTTTACCCCCTCCCTTTCCTGCTGTTTCAAAAGTATATTACCTACAATTCCAATAATCCTCAATTTATTTTATCTCTTAGGGTACACAAGAGTTTAGTGCTTTTCAGTCGGTCAACACGAATGTACCCAAAAGAGATGGGTTATGCCCTAATCCTGAAATAAATTACATGAGATTAATAAAACACTAGATGTAAATATTTTCACCTGTATTTCAAACATAGATTTTATAGCCTAAGTGTATTGGATCTGATGATGATCGCTTGACGATCGAAACTGGTCATCCTAGTGTTTTATTAATCTCATGTAATTTATTTCAGGATTAGGGCATAACCCATCTCTTTTGGGTACATTCGTGTTGACCGACTGAAAAGCACTAAACTCTTGTTTACTAAGGCAACACTGAAAATATGGCTTCAAACACCACAATCTTAGGGTACAGCTTTCCTGGTTGAAAATCCCAAAATCCTGCGAGACACACAAAACGAAAACCTTCCTGCAACTTACTAACCGACACGCCCTCCAAACATAACCTACTGGTACCATCCCACACGGTCACCACCACCAGAAGACTAACAGACTGACTGTTACTAATCTCAAATATAACCTCATACAGCATCTGACCAATCACCTCAACAACACCCTCCATGTAAGAGTGAGCTGTAGGGTACCTAGGACCGCTCAAGCTAGACCTATCTGCGATGTCAAAACTGTGCCCGTAGCCGTGAGCACATCCAGGTTTCTCCGAGAACACCACCCTGTGTTCCCTCAGAACGTCAAGCACCTCTGACTTCTGACCCTCGTCCAACATGCTATCTTTAACAACTGCCTCCACACAGTGATCATCATCACTCAACTCATGATCATCTCCCATGACCCAGAAACAACAGTGATCCACATCACTCAACACACGATCATCTCCCATGATCCAGAAACAACAGTGATCCACATCACTCAACACATGATCATCTCTCATGACCAAAATACCACTTGATACCATGCCGACACCTAATTCTTCCTCCTCCGAAACCTCTTTAATCACCTGAATGCATCCAACGACACTAACAAAATCTCTACCATCAACCTGATAACCTAACCTAACCCAATCCTGTTGCTCACTCCACCCAAACTTCACTAGCGCCTTACTGTGACCTAATTTACAGCTCTGGTCTCCTAACCTATCAGATCCTACATTGACATTATAGTCCAAATCATGTTTTTCTTCCAGAGCGTGAGCAGGAATACTATGCAAGGACTCTCCCCCTGCTCCATATAGTGAGTCCTGGCGAAGTTTAAACTTCCTGGCCTATTGCTTCTCTCAACCTGCCTTTCCATGCCACGCCCCCTATTTGCCTGCTCTTCCTCACGTGGTCTGTTCCCCGGTTGATTGTTTTTCCCGTACCCCTGACACTCATTGTTATTTCTTCCTCTCCCATGATCTTCATACCACATGTACCTATCTCCTCTACCTGGATCCCAGTTCTTCTCTCTCCCCTGATTATAATTTCCTTCTCTTTTATTACCCCCATTTCTCTGACGTTGCCTGCCTGTTTTTCTCAAGGTACCTAACCTTCCAAGTGACCTCTCTATGCCTGTAATAGCGACTATCTCCTGCACGCACACTGCAGTCCTAATGTCATCAGAGAAATTACATACTAACTTCGTAAGAGGATTTTCACTCCCTCCTAGTCCCACATTTTGACCACGTAGAATTCTACCTACAGTATCTTCCTCCATACTAGTCACTATCTCGCTAACCTGGCTAATATTCTCATCTACCTTCTTCATACCATTCCCTAGCAAACTAATCTCGACTCGCTCACCTATCTCCACTACCTTACCACTCTCCTCACTAACTTCAGCACTCTCAAGCATCTCCACTCTCCCAGCACTCTCCCCACTAACTTCAGCACTCTCATCCTTCTCCACTCTCCCAGCACTCGCATCACTAAACACAACGTTCTCTTCCACGATGCCTACAATTTACTCTTTCTGCTCTTCCAACCTATCTACCCTGGGAAATTTCTGGCTAGTCAAAAAGTGCCTGGCTAGAAATCTCCCCTGCCAACATCATTTGTTGAGCATCCAACTTATCTACTTCCGAGTCTACGCTCTCTTCCTGAACAGCAATCTTATTACCTAGCTTAGTTTCCAGATTAGTGGCTTCTACACTGACTTCACTAATCTGGCTAGTAACATGGCTGTCGGGGATAATTTCTGACAATCTTTCCTTGACCTCATCAAGCTTCTCTGACAAATGCTCCGTCAAACTATTTAGCTCACTAGTTATTTTCTCCCCCATCCTATTCATGTAGCTGGTCATCCTCTCCTCCATCCCTACAGACTTGTCGCTAAGATGCACGAGCCTCCTCAACATGCCCATCATACTTAATTCATTTCCGCCCTTCCCTGGCAAATCTCCCCTGACTCTACTGTTTTCCCCCATCCCTACAGCAAATTTCATATCAGACCCTGTCTGATTCTGCCGCTCACCAGCACTGTCCCCCAACAAAGCAGAATTGCATTCTTGCCCTAACGTAGCCATCCCTAATTGAAGTATGTAAAATTATGCAAATTTGCCTGCAGTTTAATTCCTGTGTCCTGGTACACATCAGCATGTCTAAGGCCTCACGTTGGGCTGCCACTGAACACTCTCACCTCCTCGCTGGAGTTGATTTACAATTAACTACCCTCATTAACACAAACCTACAGAATTTACTGCCTTTAAATACAGTCCACAAGTGATTTTAAAGTTTTCCCGACTTTGAATGGGCGCTAAGGTTGACCATATGGGCCTTCCTGAATAAAATAGAATAAAATACGGTACATAACTGTTGCCCCGACTATGAAAATCCTTATCCCAGGCGTTGGGCATTTGGCATGCGTTTGCTGATGCTACCAAGTTCATACAAGACAGCAATATAAACACATGAATTTTAAAGAGATAATCTATTGGCTGTACTATACACATATATACATAATATATAACACAAAATACCCTTCATACACTCGTGATTTATACAGTACCTTGCCACTGAATTTAGGCTCTGAGAGCAGCCAACACTTACGGCCATATCAGACCCAGGCATAACAGCCACCTACGTATATACACACTGTACCGTCCGTACACAAAATATCTACACACGTTAGACTGGTTCACTCCACCTTCTTTCTTCTCGAACTGCTCGTCCACGTCTCCATTCTCGCATGACTTTTCGATGAAATGTTTACGACTGATTATCCTTTTAGGCGTGGTAAGTTATTACCGACAGCCCATGGTATGGATGGACCCATGAAATGCACGTAGCCTCCAATAGCCCGTAAGAGCTCAGTGGATTGCTAAAGATTAGTCACTGCTCGTTCGTATTACGATACCATGATCAAGTAATAACGACACTAATTTGCAAGTAGACAACGGACTTTCGCTGTAAAAGCAAGAAGACGATATCTGAACGCCAGACATGCCATTATATGCACTGGCGTAGGGATACATAACCCCAATGTTTCTGCCGGAACTAAATCGTGTGTGGCCAGCTCCTAGCGGAACATTCGCGTCAACACATGAACATCAGACAGTCGAAATTCACACTGACATCACACAGTAGTTTTCCATGCGCCAGTTCATCCAAGTTCATGCTATTAATAGCCTAGGTATTCCCACACAAGCCGAATTACTGCCTGTCTTTTCCGGGTATGTCACATATCCAGCACTCGAAAATACCAATTCATTGTACCTTTATAGTACAGCCACGAATCTAACATTTATCATTACTAGGCCAAAATAAAGCCATCAACCCCAAACCAAAATGAAATAATGCTTCTACTTAATACAGTCTTATATATCCTAATTCCCAAAACGTAATAAATCGCAAAACCCCGTATTTTATAATATCAAATATCCAAAAACCGATAATTAATAAACAGTGATCCTAGTTGGTCCGGACCATCCAAAGATGAATCCGTCCACAAAAACACACAGGCACAATAAAAATCACCTCCTGCAACCCCACTTTAACCCAATATAATAAGATACGAATAAAATACCCCCAAACTAACTGCACAAGGCATAAAACCCGAGGGTGAGCTACTGTAACGGAATTTAAAATACGAATTAACAGTTCTAAACCATTCCTTGGGTACTATTATGTTTGAATAAAGCACATTATAGCTATTATGTTTTGGATAACGGATATTATAACTCTTTAATATGCACACACATCTGAATCTACATCTTAACACAATGAACAACTTACAACTAACATTGTCACAGAGTAAAAGCATATATACACTCCGACCAAGTTCCATAGAGGACATAAACTAGATACATAATAGTCTCCCCCACTTATATAAAAACAAATAAAAGGAACTATTCATATTCATTTGGGCACATAGTCTTGCAGATACTGAGGAGGTCGCCTGTCTCTGGCTGATCTTCTTAAATAATTATCAGCAGGTGGTGGAAGGCTGTTTCGATCAGGGCGTTCATCTGGTTGCACGATGGTCTGCCTTGTATCATCTGAAGTGTGGGTTGCAGGAGGAATATCCTCATTTTCTAGTCTTGACTGGGTTGGTGTTGGTATGTTTGGAACACCACGCACAGGAGGATTTGTTGGAGCAAAAGTGACATGCTTATCTTTCTTTGGCACGAGAGTCGATAATAACTGGTCAACATGCCGCTTTAAAATTCGTCCCGAATCCAATTTCACATCATAGTGACGCTGGCCGAGTTTAGTTTGTATAACACCAAACTGCCAAATATCACGGGTTTTCTGGTGAATCCGGACTTGCACTCTCTCTCCCACTTTGAAAGAGCGAACAGGGGGTGAGAAACTGGATGTAGTCAAGCTCTTTTGGTTTGGACGTAGAGCATCCAACCGGATACGTAGCCGACGTTTCAAATATAGTTCAGCTGGAGATTGTCCACATGCCAATGGCGTTGCTCTGTATTGAAACAAGATGTTCTGTAACTTAGTCGATAATGGTGCCGGGTCATTTACAGCAGCACGAAGTCGCCTCTTCAAAGTTTGGATGTTTCTCTCAGCTAGCCCATTGGTTGCTGGGTGCCCTGGTGCAATATATTTCTGAAAAATCCCTCTCTCCTTGCAATAGGATCTGAATACATCACTCGTGAAGATAGTGGCATTATCTGACACAAGGACATTCGGGTACCCATGTACGGTGAAGATATTGTCAAGCAGACTGATAGTAGTTGCAGTGGATGGAGCGTCTTTCACCATTCGTACTTCGACCCACTTGGATTTCGCGTCAACACACATCAAGAAATGGTGGTTATCAAATGGCCCCGCATAGTCAATGTGTATGCGTTCCCAATTTTCTTCTGGTTCATCCCAGGGGTGTATTGGAGCTTTTGGTGGATTTGAACGAGTCTGTGCGCACTCTTCACAAGATTTGATAAGCTTCTCAATGTCTTTGTCTAATTGCGGCCAGTAGACATATCGTCTTGCTAACTGTTTTGTTTTCACAATGCCGAGGTGTGTTAAATGTAACTCTTCCAATATTTTTCTTTGTAGTTTCTTTGGGATAACAATTCGGTCTTGACGGAATAGAATACCATTTTCAACTGTATATGGTTCATCCAAGGATTGAGTTTGAAGACGTTGCAGGGTGGCACTAAGTTCTGGGTCTAACATAGTCTCATCACGGATAGTTTCGTACGTAATGGCTTCACTTGACACTTGAAGAATCGTTTCAGCACAGAGTTGTGAAACTTCTGCATTTATTGATGTTTCAATGTTTGGCGAGGTAGATGCAACAGGGGCTCGGGATAGGCAGTCAACATTTTCGTTATCTTTCCCTTTTTTCACTCTTACCGTGTAGTCAAACCCGGAGAGAAACGATGCATATCTTAGGAGCCTTGCGGATGTCATTTGTGGCAGGCCCTTGTTCTGATGAAAAATACGAGACAGAGGTTCATTGTCTGTCACAAGAATGAAATTTCTTGCAAAAATATAGTTGTAGAAGTGTGTTGTGGCGAAAATTATTGCCAGCGCTTCCCGGTCAAGCTGACTGTAATTACATTCTGCTGGTGTTAGGGCACGAGATGCATAGGCGATGGGTCTTTCTTGGCCATCCATCTCATGACTTAATACTGCTCCAACACCCGTAGGACTGGCATCGGTTGACAAGATGATAGGCAGTGATGGGTTGAATGGGGTAAGGACACGTTCACTTCATAACTCGGACTTGAGATTCAAGAAAGCTGCTTCACAGGCTGCAGACCAGAAAAACCGTTCACCTTTCCGCAATAACTGCCGTAATGGGTGGGACTTCGTTGAAAAATTAGGAATGAACTTTGCATAATAAGTCACCATACCAAGGAAGCGTCTCACTTCTTCATTGTTTTTAGGGCGTGGCATTTGTGACACAGCTTGAACTTTCTCTGGTGACTTGCGGATCTCATTATATGATACAATATGCCCTAGGTAGTCTATGTTTTCCTTGAAAAATGAGCATTTGCTTTTGTTCAAATGCAGATTA
Source organism: Meconema thalassinum (assembly GCA_946902985.2). NCBI lineage: Eukaryota > Metazoa > Arthropoda > Insecta > Orthoptera > Tettigoniidae > Meconema > Meconema thalassinum. Next base: position 288,810,258 of record OX336391.1, on the reverse strand, counting down.
TTTTTCGAAAGCCGTTCTAGACAGGCTATTAAGTTCTTGGTGCACTCCTCCTTCGTTGTACCATGTATTATGATGTCGTCAAAATAAGCTTCAGCTTTTGGAAGACCATGAAGGATCTGTGATAATATCCTATTAAATTCTGAGGGGGCAGTTTTGATGCCAAAACTCAGTCGGTGCATCCTGAAGGTTCCTTTGTGAGTGGATATAGTTTGAATCATACTACCTTCTTCATCAACCTTCAGATGTAGATATGCCTTGTATAAGTCTAACTTGCAGAAAAATTTTGAGTTTCTAAGACTATGTAGAACATCATTAACTGGTCTTATGGGATGGTTTGCAGAAATCAACCTTGAATTTACTCCACATTTGTAGTCAACACATAACCTAACTCCCCCATCTGGTTTTGGGATAACAACAAGAGGCGATCCCCAATCACTTAAAGCTGTGGGAGAAATAACTCCTTCTGATTCCAATGAAGCGAGTTCCTTTTCAACGCGTTCCCGAAGAGCAAAAGGGACATCACGTTCACGATTGAAGACAGGTTTCACCCCCTCTCTGAGTTGCAGTTTTACTTCAATATTGGGAACGCATCCAATTTTTTCTTCAAAGATTGTACTATACTGATGTAAAATATCCTGAATTGACTGCACTGAGTTGACAGATTCAGTGTGAAGTGATTGATTTGTGTCCTTGTCAATTTCCTTCAGATCAAGGCCGAGGCCCCTGATCCAAACACGACCAAGCAATGCGGCATGACCTTGCGGAACTACAAAAAGATCTGCAACAATTTCTTTCCCTTTGTATGATACTGTGACAACAATTTTTCCTCTGGGTTTGATAACATGATCAGAATATGATCGAAAACAGACATTTGTTGGCTGCAATGGCAAACCAAGACCCAAGGTTGAACATTCGTTCTCTGAGATGAGTGAATATTTTGCTCCCGTGTCGACTTCAAATCTTTGTGATTTATTGTTGAGTTTAACACTGATAAAATATTTATCTGATTCTTGTCCTACTTCAAAGAGATCTTCGATGCATTCCAGTTGTCCTATCCCGAAATTGGTTTCAGGGTGGTCATGCAAGTTGTCATCTATGTTCTCAGTTGCAATGTTGTGTGTATTTGACTGTTGAAGAAGTGTAGTGATACAAACTTTTGCAACATGTCCCACTTTCCTACATGACCTACATTTAAGAGAGTTTCTGTTTGTGCGACAATCTCTTGACCTGTGGTTTGAATTTCCACAATTCAGGCATAATCCATCAATACCTAGTGCTCTATAATTGACAGAACTACGGCGGCCCCTGGACTGTGAACGTGAGTGAGAGCCTGGGCTAGGCTGTTGAACAAAACGTGACTGAGTATCACTGCTATATTGATTCCTACTTCGGTCATTATATGAACTTGTGGCTTTTGTTACTTTGTTTGTGTCCTCTATAGTGTCTGACGGTGCAGTGAGCTGTTTTGACAGCTGATTACTCTCATACCGCGATGCTTCCAAGGCTATAGCCTTCTTCAGGAGATCATCAAATTTCGTGTCATTAGACTGGAGAAGTTTCTCTCTGATCCAATTATCTCGCAAGCCACGTATAAATTGTGCACGAAGAAAAACATCCGCGATTGAAATTCTGGCGTCACATGTACACTGAATATAAAAGTCACAGTCTAGTAAGTGGCTTCTAAGAGTGGCAACAAATCCTGCAATATTTTGACTTTCTTTTTGATTGACGTTCAAAAAATAGTGTTGGGAAACTACGGTTGAGACTTGGGGTGACAGTATTTGCTTGAAATGCTTTACTAGGTCATTATAACCAAGAGACTTGATTGGTTTATCAGGGCCTAAAAATGCAGAGAGATTGTTATAATGAATTGCCCCTATTGATGTACACAAGAGCTGAGCTTTCTTTGTTGGATCGGTGGCATTGTTGAAGTTTGCGTAATTTTCAAATCGTTCTAAATACGACACGAATTTTTCCTTTTCAGAATCAAATTTTTCAAAAGGTGTGATGTTAGTGGCTTGTGGGGTTGTGACGGGCTGGTGAGCTTGATACCTTTCAAGTAACTTCTCTTGAGAATCAGTAAAAATGTTCAGTAGGCCTAATTGTTGAAACTGATTTGCGTCCATCTTGACGGAACTTAGAAATAATTTTAAAAGTCACAGTTCAAATATAATAAAATGTTTCAAGATAACAGATTTAAAACACACTGGGTAGTGATCGATTACCGAATATTGTCCTGGGCTTGAGAGAAAAAAAAAAAAAAAAAAAAACATTGCATAACCTCAAAGTTCGAACTGCGATAAATATTATTTTGAATATGTGGCATGCAGGCACACGTAGCTGAATATACGATGAGTTGCTTAGGATTGTTTACAAGTACTCTGTGTACATTTCATGTCGATTTGCCTGATTCTTGATTTTACTCACGTGGCCGTTGAAACAGACGACGTAAATACCGTACTTCATTGATGTAGGCTATATCTGTACCGGAGAATCAAGTCCCAATTCCTCGTCGCCAACTATTATGTTTGAATAAAGCACATTATAGCTATTATGTTTTGGATAACGGATATTATAACTCTTTAATATGCACACACATCTGAATCTACATCTTAACACAATGAACAACTTACAACTAACATTGTCACAGAGTAAAAGCATATATACACTCCGACCAAGTTCCATAGAGGACATAAACTAGATACATAATAGGTACAATACACATGTTTTGGTTTAGGTAAAGGTTTGGTGAGAATATCTGCAATCATTTCTTGTGTGGACAAATAGTGCAATGAAATGATTCTCTCTTGAACCTTTTCCCTAATGAAATGATGTTTGGTGTTGATGTGTTTAGTGCGCCTATGAAAAACAGGATTTTTTGCAATTTTCTGTGCACTTTGACTGTCATTATACAAATCAATTTCTTGATTACAATCCATCAACACACACTGCAAATCACATTCACCTTTTACAAATTCAATTTTAATTGGACCTTGATTAGAAACAATCAAATCAAACATCAGATTCTTAAGATAAACTGCTTCCTTCGCAGCCTCTGACAAAGCTACATACTCAGCCTCTGTCGATGAGGTAGCAACTGAGCTCTGCTTACGAGCTTCCCATGATATGGCAGCATTAGCAAGCTTGAAAAGATAACCAGTATAGGACTTACCGGTACTATCACTATCTGTGGAAAAACTGGCATCTGCAAACCCTACCAAATCTAAACCAGTGCTCTTAAAAATGAGTCCTTGGTTTATCGTACCTTTAAGATACCTAAGTACCCTTTTGGCTGCAAGCCAATGCTCCTCACTGTGGCAAGAATTAAACTGACTTAAATATGACAATGCATAGGCAATATCTGGTCTAGTATACACACTCAAATACATAAGTGAACCTATCAGCTGCTGATAAGATTTATGGTCCACGCTTTTGGCTTTAGACAATTTCATATTTACTTCCATAGGAGTACCGATGGGATTAACATCAGCCATCTCAAACTTATTGAGCAGATTCTTTATGAACTGTGTCTGAGAAATTTTGAGTATATTGTTATCTGTGTCCCTTTCTATTTGCATTCCAAGAACCTGAGCAGCAGGTCCAAGATCTTTCATCATGAAATTTTGTTTTAAGACATCTTTTAGTTTACTAACTTCCTGTGGATTATTGTGGAACACAAAGAAATAATCAACATACAGAGCAACAATAATTACAGTATTGCCGATACTCTTTCTGTAAACACATGCCTCATTATGACTGTTTGTGTAGCCCGAAGCAGGCAGAACTGTATGAGCCTTTCTGTGCCACATATGTGCAGCCTGCTTTAGTCCATAAATGGCCTTTTTGAGCAAACAAACCTGGTCTTCCTTTCCCTTCACCTGGAAGCCCTCTGGCTGACACATAAATATTTCCCCCTGTAACTCTCCATTGAGAAAAGCAGTCTCAATGTCTAGATGATCAATCTGTAAATTTAATTCAACCGTTAAAGCAAACAACATTCTGAGTGTGCCATGCCGCACAACTGTTGAGAATGTCTCAACAAAGTCAATGCCAAATTGCTGTGTAAAGCCCTTTGCAACCAACCTTGCTTTATATTTTACATCACCATTTGTATTACGCTTAGCTTTAAACACCCACTTATTCTGTACAATGTTTTTACCTTCTGGGTTAGGAACTAAAACCCACGCCTTATTAACCATCATGGAATCCATTTCGCCTTTCATGGCTTTATGCCATTCCTTAGAGTAAGGTGATGACAAGGCTTCACTTACTGTACATGGTTCACTTTGATCAGAACAATGAGTGTAATGCAAAATGTAATCAGGATATTGTTTTGGTCTTCTTTCTCGCTGGGGGTAGCGACACGCTTCCTCATTGTGCTGTGATGGATTATCTTGATGATCAGGCTCAACTTCCACTTCTTCATTATGCTATGGAGCTGGATCTGGAACATCCCTATCACATGCAGTCAATAGTGGTATACTGACTTCAGTGGTTAGGGGCAGGGCCGGCGAAAGCTAGTAAGGGCTCAGCCACTCTTTTGAAGTTTGGCCGAAGCCGCTGCTGCCGGTGAGGGGAGGGGATCGTTGGCCGTGTGACGTCATAGGGTTGTAAGCCGAGCTTGCCCACTTGTCTTTTCCCAAAGAATCACCTGCTGTTTGTTTGATTCAGTGTCACAGAGAAGTTCATTGTGTGTGTTGTGCATGAGCGTTGTCCATCATCAGTGTTTAAGCAGGTTCTTTTCTAATAATTCGTTACAGATTTCGAGCTTTAATTATACAGTATACGTAAACGATTTCGTATTTTAGAATCGCAATGAAACATGAGCTGTGCTATTTTTAATTGTGGAAATACCTACCGCAACACCAAGGACTGTGAGGTAGACGTCATTTACCACCGATTCCCAACTGATAGTGATATTTCAAAGCAATGGATTACCAAGTGCCACAGGAAAGACAGTATTAACGTAAAAAATGCACGTATTTGTAGTAAGCATTTCTTGCCTGCTGATTATCAAGATGATATGGAAACTTCCATTTAAAAGAGTACTAAATAAATCTGCAGTCCCTTCTCAAAATCTGCCCAATGATAGTACACTAAGCCACATATCTGTACTTATTAGGGCAGACAGGAGCAGAAACAGAGCCGTTAGAGCTTCAGCTATAGTAAGGTAGGCACAGTTAAGTCCTAAAAAACAGGCTATTTGTACTGAGGATATTGACAATTCCAGAGAATATGAAACTGAGAAAAATGAAGAACCACCGAGCTTAACCCGTTGTATAGCCTGTGAACGTAAATCCGGGGTTATTGAATAATTACAAAATGAAATAGTGTGCTTGAAATCGCAGCTAAAATGTCTAAAATCAGTGGTTTAGTTCAGTGAAAGAATTGGAAAAGGTGTTTATAGAAATACATGGTCCTCTATTCGGGTTTGGTTGGTTGGTTCTTAAGTTTAGGGGTTCCAACAACGCGATCATGTAGCCCCGTGTACTTTGGGTGTGTGTAGAATCTGTCTGATAACCGGTGTTAATTGTGATGACTGTATTAGTGTGTGTAATCTGTTTTTTAATTTAAGTACAGACTGCAACTTAGAATTTTTTAAATAGTTCCTACTTTTGCCGCCAAGCGCCACCGTCAACGACTACTAGGCCAAGTTCAGAACTTAGCTACTAGACGCCACTGCAGTCGGCTCTTGGCAACGAACGTAGGAACCTAAGAGCGTTGTTTACTTTCTTAACCTATACAATTGAGCTTCACACAGGTGTAATTAGTGGAAGGTTCTTTAACATGCCATAAATCTATGACATAGGGCCACCGGCTTTACTTCCCCTCCGAAGGAAGGCATACTGAGGGATTTTTAACGCTCTTAAAAATCCCGACGGCTTCGGCCGGGTTTGAACCCGCTATCTTGGGCATAGAAGCTCAGCATGCTACCGACTACGCCACCGAAGCCGCCGAATTAGAGAAGTTAATAGAAACAAATTTAGTGAGAGAAAACCGATGAAAAATCTATCAAATGGGTAAGATCCAAGAAGTAAGCATATCTGTAACTGATTTGTTGTGATTTCGCTCATTTTACCTTGTCTGGGTGCTTTAGCCTTTAATTAAAGCATTATTTATTGACTGTTGAAAGTGTACAATATCAAAGAGGGTGCCACTAGGGGTAGAATGGTATCATGGGGGTCATTAAGTACTGAATACATGCTGCCGGCTAATGCAAAGCAGTGGTGGTTGTATGGCAGTGTTGGCGCGAGTGACAACCCTGTGATGCCACAGTGTTGAACCGGCTGGCAGCACGTATCGAGGGGAAGTGGCTCAGCCCTTACTAGCTCATTCTCGCCGGCCCTAGTTAGGGGTATTATTGTATTCCCTGGTACCACTGGAGGATCTGTTAGAGCGGAGAAAGACATCTCATCAAAAATCACATCTCTCGCTGTGATTAATTCATGGGTTACTGGATGCAGGAGCCGGTACGCCTTTTCTCATCCGAGTACCCAACAAATACCATTCTCTCAGTCTTGAGTTCAAGTTTTCTTCTCAGCTGATCTGGAATATGAACGTAGGCATTACATCCAAACACTTTAAAGTGCGTCAGGTCTACTTTCTCTCCAGTCCACATTTGTTCTGGTGTTGAATTTGGTGTTTTCCGTGCAGGAGACCTGTTGACAAGATATGCAGCTGTATTGACAGCTTCTGCCCACATGCGTTTGTCACAAGCTGCACCTTGCATCATAGCGAGTGCTCTTTCATTCAGTCTCCTGTTCATGCGTTCTGCAGTTCCATTTTGCTCTGGTGTGTACCTTACTGTTAGCTGATGCTTGATGCCACACTGTTTGAAAAAGTCCTCTCGGCACGCCGGAAGGCGGAGGTAGATTTCACCGGACAAACTTGGGGATAGGCGAAAATAGGCAGAATATGCAGGTTTTCGTAGAAGGATCAGACCTCATTTATTGCGAGAAGGTATTTTATAATTGGAGCTTAACTAACATTGTTTTTCGTCATTTTATGCTTATTTTAAACATTTTATTGTCTTATGGGAACGGTAACCTTCCTGTCATTTGGGGTCCATTTTTATACTTGTGGTCACACTGTCCTTATGCAAGGTTTCGACACTGATGTGTAAACTATGTAACGGTCTGTTACTTCTTTACGCAAAATTATATCTCCCGCAGAGATTTTGGTTGGTTCCTCAGTTTAGGGGCTGCGACAACGCGGTCATGTAACCCCGTGTACTTAGGGATGGCTGTATTAGTCTGTAATTCAGGTAAGGACTGCAGACGGTCAATTTCAAGCAGTAGTTCCTAATGTTGGCTACTAGATGCCACCCCAACCAGCAACTCGCAACGAACGTTGGAACTTCCCCTCCAAAGGAAAGCTTACTGAGGGATTTTTAGCGCTCTTAGAAAATCCGACGACTTCGGCCGGCTTTGAACTCGCAACCTTGGGCATAGACATTCAGCATGCTACCAGTTACGTCACCGAAGCCGCTTCCCACAGTCAGATGGTAATACTGAATCTGATCTCGTGCAAGTTCGTTGTCTTGGCAACGTCTGATGGCTCATCCCTCATCAATTTAGTAGTGTTGCCATGGCAACCTCTGATAGCTCTTGGCATTTTCTTATAATTCCGAAATCATTTTTCTCATCCCTTGGCGTAATGGTGGGTCGTATCAAAAATTCTTTCAGACAAAAGTTTTAGGTAATTATTAGGGGAATATTGTCCATTTTGTACGGTTTTGATATTGTGCCTATTAAGAGAGATATGATTAATGTTTCCCGAAAAACCCACTTTTTCCCACCCTTTTGGTCAATGGTTGGTGCTATAAAAAAAACTCTTCAAACATAAAGTTTTGGGCTTTATCCGACACATAGTATGAACCTTGAACGGATTCGATATTTCACATATTAAGAGAGTTATAGCAATATTTCACTTTTTCGAAAAAGGCCCCCCCATTTTCACCCCCTTTGACCGATTTAGCCCAGTAACGAACTCGACCGAGATTTTATAGCTATACATATTCGGTAAAAAATTCAAAGTGATTGGTGCAAAATTACGGCAGTTATCGTGTCCACAAGAAACTGATATATATATAAACTTTTGAACTGACGGTGGTTTTGGGGTCTGGGGGATGTGAAACGCGAAGATATGTCGAAATTTTCCGGAAGTCGAAACATGGGACCCATTGCAATAGTTAGCTTTCTAATGAAATCTACCTAAAACTCATCCATAGCTTTATTACAATACTCCCCACCATTGTCAGAGCGTATGACCTTGATTTTCCTTTCACACTCAATTTCAACAGAATTAGCAAATTGTTCAAAGATTTCTCTTGCCTCACTTTTCTTTTTTAGAAAAAAGACAAAAACCTTCCTCGTATGGTCATCGATGAAGGTGAGAAAATATCTGGCTCCTCCCCAGGATTCCTCAGGCATCGGTTCACACAGGTCCAGTTTGGCACGATGCTTGGTGGTCTTGAAGGGCTGTCGAGCTTGTTTCCCTTCTATACATGGAACACAGAGCTGCTTTTCACCCGAAAAATCAATACCGGTAGCCAAACCATTTTTTAACAAGTCCATCCCCACGTGATTGAGATGGCCTAACCTTTTGTGCCACAATTCTCTAGAATTAGAACTTTTTGAACAAACACTTTTAGCATCACTTAAACAAGACACTGCTGATGCATTTGTACTTACAGACCTGAGTTATTTAAGATATAAAGTCCATTTGACTCTTCAATCAATAATTGCACATCACCTGTAACTTGACAATCACTGTCTTGAAACACTTTACAACCTTCTTCATCAAAAACAATTACATGACCCTTTTTAACAATACTGTTCACAGAGAGCAAGCTTGCTGTAAGGTTAGGTACATACATAACATCGCTCACCTTTGTAAAAACATTTGCTTGTACTGGAACATCACCTATGCCGCCACTATATAGTTTACAATCGTTTGCTACGGTGACTTCATATCCAACCTCCCTTTTATCATCAAATTTTGACATCCAATCCACTCTACCAGTCATGTGTTTGGAGGCTGCGGAGTCCATGTACCAGCTGTCTGCTGAGTGGGTATCATGCTGTGAGCAGAGCCCTACCCTTCTTCTTTTCTTCTTTCTTCTCTAGTGGCTTCGCATCTGCTTGATGTGCTGCTGTCTTGTTTTGGTGTTTGCAATCTTGTTTCCAGTGGCCAGTTTTGCGGCAGTTCCAACAGAATGGTTTCTTGGGTTTAGTATTCTTGAATCCACTCCTGTTGGTGTAGAGTGCTGTTTCTTTGCTGGAGCTGCGTTTGTTTTCCTGTAGCAGTTTACATTTCACAAAGTCACTAGTCAACTCTGCGCTTGAATTTTCCAATGCCATAATCATAGGTTGATAGTCATCAGGTAGTTCCTGCAAGAGCAAGGCACCTAGAAATTCATCAAGTGGTTTTTTTTAACTGCTGCTAGCTGCTGGGAGAGCCCCAAAACTGTGGTGACATATTCTTCCATAGTCTTGAATTGTTCATGCTTGGTGGAACACAGTTGGCGAAGAATTCTTGTGTGCCTGTTGGCGCCTTTATCTTCATTTGCCATTAATTAATTCATATGCCATCTCGAGCGAATTCCATGCTGCTTTCGCCGTTTTTGCTTCCATGACGTACGGAAAAACACTCTTTTCCACCATAAGGTTAATCTTGCACAAAGCACGTTCGTCGCGCCGTACCTTAACCTCTGCGCCCGTTTTATCATCTTCTGCATAACCAGATATGCACTTCCAAAGATCATCGTGCATAAGATAATTCTTCATCTGGAAACGCCAGTCAATGTAGTTTTCTCTCCCCTTCAGTTTCTCGAAGTTATAAAGAGAACCGGTGCTGGATTCCGCCATGATGCACACACTTATTGCACGCGATCACAGTTTTGTTAATTCAAATAGAATCACACTGGTCAGAAAACTATACACTCGTCAATGATCCTGCTGGGCCCATAACCTGTAGGAGTATATGTCAGGAGAAAGACGTCTAGGCGTATATGCAGTATACATGTTAAATACGAACTGAACGACAAGGTTACAAACATGCGTATATATACAAAAACATACAAAAGAATCAACGAGAACATTCTCGTATCTAGAACCGCCACCAATGGTGTTGCGCTTCCTGGCGCTGAATTTAAACCATAGATCAGCTGTTGGGTTACATATTTCTAACATACATGAGTAGTGACTGACAAGTGATAACTCATTACTGCTCCCAATGTATGATGAGAAATAATAACAATAATGTTTGTCTTCCCTTTATTATTCCCATTTCTGAGGAATTCGGGATGAAGTGAAATGCATGAAGCTACGTATGAAATTCAGGGTACCCACTGATAAGAAGTCTATATATTAGACATGCATATATGTTTCAAGGGAGATCTGTAGAGAGTATGTTTGTTTTTTTCTATACCTTTGAAATAGCTTTCATAGCCAAGTAATTGACCTCCCACAAATCATCTAGTTTTTCGTCATATATGTTGCAGAGTTTTACCTAGGTTTACCAAATTGGGCTCATTAGAGGACGCTTAGTACAGTCCGTACCTAATGGGAAGACATGCGGGAGTGTAATTGCTTAGTCTATCTTTTGGTACCAATATAGGTAGGTAGTAGATACTGCTGAGAGAGCTCTTAGCTCCCCTAGCAAAGGAGTATTACGATGTGCTTCAAATTTGGGCTGTACTCTATAGAATAAGGTTTCCTATCCCATCAAGAGTCCAGACAATACCAAGCGTCTGCTGATGAGCCCAATTTGGTACACCCGGGTGACACCCCGCAACATACATAGCAAAACCTAGAAGATTTGCTGGAATATACAACATTATTTTTCAATATTTTTAAAATTTTTATCACAGAGGACTTTAAAAATATTTTAGTTTTTAGAATAAATAGACATTTTTATTTTGTTTAGGTATATTTTCATCAACAAATATTTGTTTGGTTTACATGTTAATTATTATTAAATTTTTGTGTAATCAGTGTTAGAATAGCAGTTACAATTTTGACTCCCAAATTGACATTAAACTCAATCAGAAAAGTCATGTATATCAGTTACTATTCTTTTATGGAAATAACAAAATGTTATTATTATTTCCAGAAATAATGAATTCCACTCCACATGCTCAACAGAAGCACATCAGCCAGTTATGTGATGATGTCCTCTTGGAAATCTTCTCTTACATCAGTGCTCTGGAGTTGGCTCAGACAGTATCACAGGTTTGCACACGATGGAACAGCTTACTGTGTCAAGACTGCTACATATGGAAGCACAAGTGGCTTGTCTGGGATGTGTGCTACCCTGCTGATGATTTTCAGAAAGTCATAACAGCTATACCTAATGTGTGTTGTTTGAAATTGTATTCATCGATTGCACCTGAGCATGTAGATGCAACGGGAGAAATTTTAAGCAGTGTATCTAAGTTACAAAGACTAGATCTTCATCGCACAAATGAAGAAATAATGCAGTTCATAACTCCTCATTTAGAAGTTTTCTCAGTGAGAGATGTATCATGTCAGTGTTACAAGAAGTTAAGCAATTTCAAGAACCTCACTACACTGAGACTAAAAAATGCATATGACTTTTGTGGTAGTCATTTAAGAGAATTAGCTGATAACTGTCCTTTGCTTGTTAAACTTAGCATCTTACACTCACGAGGGGTCACTGAAAGTAATGTGCTGTATTTCATTGAACGCAAGAGGGACACACTTGAATTACTTGAGATAAATGGCTATGCCATAAGCGACAGTGTGTTCTTTTCCTTAGTGCAGTGCAAAAACTTGCGACATTTAAGAGTCATTGATGCCAGGTTGATGAGTGAGCAGTGCCTGAAAGAAATCATTAGTTTGCCTCGTTTGAAAGCTCTCAATCTTTGCCGATTGCGGTTAACGAAGGAAATGTTGGTTGCCGTGGGATTTACTGCTTGCAAGAGACGAATTAACACTTTCCTTGAAAATGATAGACAGAGCAGAGTGAAGTTTGAGTTTGATTAAGTGTCCAGTTTGAATTGCACTCTATTCTAGTACATTAAGAGTTGTGTTCATTTCCTGATGAAATTCATCACTGAAGAAGTGTATTTTCATGAGTTACAGCTTCTGTATAAAATGCAACGTATCATAATATGTTTTCAAATTCTATTTGTACTGCTATTTAAGTTGTTGCATACAAAACAGAATGAGCTATATTATTAATTGCAATTGTATAACATACAGAAAATATGTGGCTCCTCTATCTAGATATATAATAAAAGTTACATTTTACTTGTGCCCTCATGATCGAAACTCAGCAATTAGAAAATAAAATTGAACATTGTATCACAGTTGCATCAAGTCACAACCAGAGTTCACTATGATGCTAAACAGTCATATTATTATTTAATTGGTATATAAACTACAACATGGCACACTATTCTGCTGCTATTTGGTATTAACTATGCAATACCTTCAATTGTCAACTGATAACATTGGGACTGGCTGCGTGGCTCAGTGGTAACGTTCTCGCCTGTGCCCAAGGTTGCAGGATCGAATCACGGCGCAGTCAGTTGGCATATGAGAGTGCACAAATGTGAGCGAGCCATGTCAGTAGATTTACTGGCATGTTAAAGATCCCCTTCAGTGCAAAATTCCGGCACCCCGGCATCTCTAAAAGCCACAGTAGTAAAAAGGGACGTAAAACCAATAACATTATTATTGTTATTGTGAAAACATTGATCTGTATGGAAGAGGGGAACCACACAGTTATAAAAAATTCTGAAGTGCATGTTGATAATAAAGTATTAACAGGGTATTAGTGCCAATAATAGTGATGGTGTATGCTTTCTTTTAACTCATTGCTGCTTTTATGTTACAAATTGTTTTGATTTCAGAGCACAGTTTTGAAAAATAATGCTAGAATAAGAAAAGATATAGTGTATCCTATTGTTATTGCTAGTACTGTCTATAAATCACAACTATGACAGGACAATTGTAATGTTTCTCGTAAGAACAGCTGTATCAATTTTTTGTGGCCATCATTTGTGAGCCCTAGGGCAGATATCTAACGAATCATTATTGTGAATATGTAGACTGCAATTAATATCTTAAGGCGCAAACCTGTGTGTACCCCGAGAGCGAAGAGCGGAAAGGAGGAGAAGGAAACTAGTGGAGGGTCCACTGCTGATGTCGTCCTAGGAGTCTCACTACTGTGTAATACAGTTAATGTTACAGTAGGAGCCAATGTGAACATTTCTGTAGCAATGAGCGAAGTGAATGTTTCTGCCCTCTCACAGCACATGGACTCGCCCGCATACGAAACTCTTTCCGTATGCATGTGCCATCACTATACACCCTGGTGATTTATCTGTAAACCTTCTCTCCATTACCAAGGAAGTTAACCTCATTATATAGTACGGTAGCGTACATTTCTTCAGCTTTAACAAATTAAAAGGTAATAGTTTCAGTGGGATCTCCTTCTACATCTAGGTGTTGGCATAGAATAAACGCCCAACATACATTTTATCCCTTTTGTGTGCACAAATATACCACTTTTCTCCGATCAATTTTTCTCATGTACTGGTAACTTGAAGAAATATTGTCTATTTGAGAGCAAGTCCTTTACATTGACTTGCATTTGCTATTTTCACTCAGTGTCCATCACAGTTATGTTTATTGTTGTCTTGTGTGATGAACATGTCAATCTGGATTTTGATTGCTTTAAAACTGGCCTCCACTGTTTAGTTTCAGAACTTCACACTGATCTTTATAAAAAGAAATTCAAAAATCCAGGTTTTGATTTGTCATACATACTAATATATTGTAAACAGACCTGTGTGGGATCCTTAGAGAAAATAATAAAATTAAAGTCTGTGATAATCTTATATTCAAGTATGAAAAACATGGGAGGGGCCACACATTATTTGAGGCTATGAGGGCAATAGAGCCCCAATTTGCTAAGGGATAGTTTTCCATATTGTTCTACAGCAAAAAATAACCATCAATAAATAGAGAGTTAGGCCACTATTGCACTCATAGCCTTGTTTAAGGGTTGCATCCAATTGTCTGGCTGCTTTATCAGATCTTGAACATCTCTAGAAACTGTAAGGAATTAGAATTTTTATTTGGCATTGACGCACAGATTTCACACTCGGAGAAGATCCTACTGGATATTTTTACCTCATACAGACTTTTTTCTAATACTTGAATGCAATGAAATATGTATTAAACATGAGTTTTATTGGGAGGAAAGTGTAGTTCAGTATAATGAATATTTTTGTTTGTTGTTTACATATTTTTTCATTTATTTAAAAGTTGTTACAGTAGCTTATAATAAATCTATACATTTAGTTAGACATGCCATAAAAGAAAGTCACATGTAGGCACAGTGCTATGCGATGTCAAACATTACATGGGACCAAAAGCTCTGACTATATTTACATACCACAACAACTTCCTGTTATTTGAGCTTTGTAGAAACTAGTAGGTTGGTTGTTCAAAGTACTGATAGCTTCCTACTATATTTAAAGGTATTTTAAACAGATACAGTTTTATATTTGTGTACTTTTATTAAATATAAATGAAACCCTGTTTGCTTTATTTCATCTTCAGGTTTACTGTCGTCATTTTACCTCGTCCTGGATCAGACTTGCTTAGAAAGGTCTAGTTTCAAAATGCAACATTTCCACTTTTCACCAAAAATGAGATTATGTACTAATAAAACTTTCATCACTTGATGTCGGTTAGTTGCAAACTGCATCCTTTTCAACTTAAAAGTACTGTACCTGCTTTTAGCAAGTTGAATAAAAAATATGAATTTTCCTTCGGTGACTTATGATAGTTTCAAAAATTAATCCTTCCAGTTGACAAATCAGAAATCCAGATATCCATGGCTTGCCAAAACAGAGAACATAAAAAAATAGTACATTTGTAATGGTCAATCCTCCAAAGTCGAATGTGCACACTAGCCTCTGTAATACTTAATCGGATGTGTAAGGTATGCCATTCAATTCACCATGGAACGTTGGCCAGTGAAGGTGTTTATTGAGGCAGTGGAGGCGTTCTTTGGTTTGAAGAGTGATGTGGCCGCACAGTGTGAAGAGCGCTGTGGAAGGGTATGTCATGCCTGAGTTTCAGGCAGAAGAGAAATATCCAGGTGGGTGCAACAGTGGCGACAGTGTTGTTTGGTAATTGATAAAGAACCTTCAAAGACATAATAATAATGTTGTTTGTCTTACGTCCCTTTTAACTACTGCAGCTTTTAGAGACGCAGGGGTACCAGAATTTCGCCCCAAAGGGGATCTTAAGCGTGCCAGTAAATCTACTGACACGGCTCCCTCGCATTTGCGCACCCTCAAATGCCAGCTGACTGCGCCAGGATTCTAAACTGCAACCCTGGGCACAGCAAGCGAGAACATTACCACTGAACAACGCAGCCAGACAGTTCGGACAATATGTAAAAAGTTCAAGCAGATTAGCAGCAAATCCCCCCACGATCTTTTCATCGCCATGCTGGACCGCTCACACGTCCTGCAGAGGATTGTAAGGCATGATTTAAAGTTTCATTCATACCAGTTGCAAATGGGTAAACAGTCGCAGCCAATAGATAATGCTTGCAGGCGATTTAAAATTTTTGACAAATTTGGGGATGTCCGATGAGGCAAACTTTCATCTTAACGGCATAACGAATAGAATAAGAAGTGATATCACTGGCCTAGTACGCCTGGTCCGCCGCAGCGCAGCGCTGGCTCCGATCTGTGATGTAAGTTAGCATTGGCGCTTACGAGACTTTTAAAACCTTGCGACCTGTTTTACATGTTCAAACACCACAAGATATCCTCATAGGCGCTAATAAGTTCGACATCTCCACTTTCAATAAGCGAAGACAGAGAGCAAGTTCAAAATGCAATTAGTATTGCTAGCTATCTGTAAAAAAAAAAAAAAAAAAAAAAAGGAAAAATTAACCTCGCTATCAGAAAGGATTTCTTCACATTGTTACACATTTTACATTCCCTTAACAGACTTGCAAAACAGAAGAAAAAAAGCCGTACGAACGCAACTTTCAACTTTACCATAGATTACTATAAAATTCAATAATAACCATAAATTTCACTCCACAAACACCAAAATCGGTAAACTACCATCATTTCAGAAGAACTTAACATTAAACAGACATAGAAGGCATAGTCATGACCCCTTCATAGAGTAGGCTATTGTCTAAAACTGATCACGCCTCCTTCAGCATTACGGTACATATATGTTTTTTAACTCATTGTCTTTTTATTCTCATCCCTTTCTTCACAGAAGTAGTCTTTAATGGCATCAAGAGCATTTTCATTTACACCATACTGGACAAATACTTAGGCAAATTAGGAAATATATGTAGAACAGAATAGTCTTTCAATCGCCAGTTGGTTCTTGGGAGAAGTAATACTTCCATCCCTTCTATCACAAATTTGT
Organism: Meconema thalassinum; assembly: GCA_946902985.2. Classification (NCBI taxonomy): domain Eukaryota; kingdom Metazoa; phylum Arthropoda; class Insecta; order Orthoptera; family Tettigoniidae; genus Meconema; species Meconema thalassinum. Next base: position 288,793,813 of record OX336391.1, on the reverse strand, counting down.
CAAATTTAACAATTAATTCTTCTGAAAAGTGAGCATCACAGATGTAGGACTTTTCAGTAAGATCCCTATCCTTCCCTGGTATGGCCCCTTTGCACTTGATAAAACGTTCCTTATCTTTAGGAGGTTTGAAAAACCGTCTGACCTCTTTATAGTCCCCATAGCTAGATCTGCATCCTGGTACAAAAGAGCAAGGCATCTTCACAACGCACATTAAGCACTCATGAAAATGTAAGGGCTAAACTGCTGTTTACTTACATTTAATAACAATAAAATTAACACACGAAGATAACGTCAACACACGACAAGAAATTAAATTCCATTTCGGTTAATGCTTCCTACAATAGCATTTCAGGTATTAATACTATGAAGTAATAGTGTAAGCACTTGTATATCAATAAACGTTTGCACAGAACACCACCAAAACACTCCGACCAATTAAATACTTAATATATCGCACATAAACATATGTGGAAATCCACAATCTCAAGTCGACTGTAGCGCTGCGTAGCAGCGAGTGCCAACCCGATCCGTATTCATTACATGGTGTTGAGGGAGAAGAGATCACACTTTATATTCTATTCGTTATGTTAACGGGTATGTTGATACACAAAACTTCCACTCTTGGTCAGATGTAAGCCCGCAAATCATTGATTGTTGAAATTAACTATTAATTATGAGCCCCGGTTTAAAACTAAGGTAAGATACTCTGACATGACACACAACACACAAAGTCATTACTCCTAGTAAAATAACACAACTCCCCCCTCGTGTATCTCTCGTTTTAAGCACACCCTGCGTAACGCCGACAGAGTTCAAAAAGCATTGATGCATGTGACATCAGAAGTTTGCCAGTAGGTGCTATGCTTGTGTCGTGTTTACCCAAATCAGTGGAACTCCAGAATTTCATCAGTTTCTACACTTTGTTGATTCCTTCGTTTAAATTTGTGAAATTTGTACTTAGTCACTGCTCGTACCTACTTCAAGCTGTTCTGCAGAGAGAAGTATTTTGGTGATGAGAAGGGTTAAAGACTACCTACCATCTACGATGGGACAAATTAGATGGAATCATTGCTGTCTACTGGCCACCTACTCGGAAATGGTTGACAAGCCATATAACATGCGTCTTGCTCAACAGTCAGTGTTCGGGTCTTTTGTTAGATGTTGGCAAATGTTTTATATTCATATTCTGATGTATTTTAATTAGAAATAATAATAAAAATTATCTTTGTTTCATTTAAATATAGCGTTAGACCTACATTACCATGTTATTTAAAGCCTTAAACAAAACAAAAAATAACAATTCCCTGGTAAGTAAGCAACCGCAGTTTATAAATTTGACCTCCCCCCCCCCCCTCCATATTTGCGAGAAGTTTACGCCACTGCCTCAATGGGTAGCTTATACTGCGCCACCTCTTTCCCTATCAATCTCACAATTCTGGGATATTCCATGGCCGGTGTGAACCCCGATCTGTCAGCTCCTGACTTTTTCCTGTGGAGTTGTGTGAAGGACAAAGTTTTCACACAGCAGCTCCATATTATTGTTGAGTTTAATTACACAATCCAGAAGGAACTTGAGACCGTCCTTCCAGAAATGCTTTGAAATGTCATGAGTAACTTTCGTAAGCATCTGTTAAAGTGCATCTCCGATGATGGAAGTCATATACCTGATGTGAATTTCAAGAAATGAACGGGTTCGTGTTTCAATAATGGCATTGAGAGTCGCAAATCATCATCATCTTGCACAGCGTCCAGCCACTGGCTGGGTCTGTTTGGAACACAAGCCTCTCCAACGTCTTCTGTCTTCCCACCATCTCTCAGCCTCCAGCCTTGTCCAGTCTTCTCCTCTCTTCTTCACGCTTTCTTCCACCCCCTGCAGCCACCTGTCTCTCGGTCTCTTTCCTTCCCACTTCGTCTCGTGTATCCTCCTGGGCATCCTCTTCTCCTCCATTCGTTTTACATGTCCATACCATCTAAGTCTAGATTTCTCTATACCATCCTGTAATGGTTCCTCCTTCATTAATTCTCTGGTCCTCTCATTTCTTATTATGTCCATCTTTATAGCTCCAATACTGCTTCTCAAGAACCTCATCTCACTGGCCGGTATTTTGCTCTTCTCCCTTCCTTTCATAACCCGGTCTCCGAGGCATACGTCAGGATAGGGACATAGTACGTCCGATATATGATCATTTTGCTGTTCTGAGGGACATCCTTGCTCCATATCATGCTTCTCACACTCCTCCGGAATGCTTCTACCTGTCTCGCCCGCTCATTTATTTCTCTATCGCTTCTCCCATTATCTTGTATCAGGCTTCCCAAATACTTAAAACTCTCCACTTTCTTCAGCTGTTCCCCACCAATTGTTATTCCCGTTGTGGTTCTTTCCTTCTTCCTTGTTGTGATCACCATCTCACTCTTGTTTATGCTAAATTTCATCCCATATCCTTGTATTATTCCTTCCCACACGTCCAACTGCTCCTGTACTTTCTCCTCCTTGTTTCCCCAAATCATCTGTAAACACCATTGCTTTCATCTTTTCTTCCCCAATTACTTGTGCCACTCGGGTCATTGTCATCCATCACCACAATGAAAAGTAACGGTGACAGTGCACTTCCTTGTATCAGGCCGTTTCTCTGTTCCAACCAGTCCGATCTCTCTCCTCCCACTTTCACACAGCTCACGCTTCCCTTGTACATCTCCTTTATCCTCCGTATAGTCCATTTTTCTACTCCTCTGTCCTCCAGGACTTCCATACTTAGTTTCTACATACACTCTCATATGCTTTCTCAATGTCCAGGAAGGCCATCAGTAGATCTGTTCCATACTCATAGTGCTGTTCCTGTAACTGTCTTACAGCAAAAATCAAATCCACTGTGGACCTTCCTGCTCTGAAGCCATGTTGTTCTTCCCTCATCCCTCCTTCTATCATTGTCCTAATTCTCCTTTCCAAAACTTTCTCAAACATCTTTGCACAATGACTCATCAGTGTTATTCCCCGATATTTTCTGCATTCTGTTCTACTACCTTTCTTGAAGATCGGGACAATTATTCCCTTTTTCCAGTCCTCTAGGGTCTTCCTTTCCTTCCATGCTGTCTTCATCAGTCGGTACAACCATTGTATCCCCACCTCTCCTGCTGCTCTCACCATCTCCACACTCAACTCATCCACACCTGGTGCCTTCCCTCCTTTCATCTTCCTCACTGCATCTTCCACTTCTTTTCATGTTAAGTCCTTATCTGTTTGCAGTCCATCTTCCTCCTCGCCGTGGTTTCCATTTGGGTTCAGAAGTTCTTCAAAATATTCTTTCCACATTTTCTTCAGTTCATCCCTCTTTTCTATCTCTTGTCCCCCTTTGTTCACCATTCTAACGTAATCCGTCGGATCCTTCCGCCTCTTATTTTTTACCATCCCATACAGGACCTTTTTTGTACCTTCACTATCCTCCTTAATCATCTTTGTCCACTCTTCCATCCACTTCCTTCTCTCCTCACCCACTACACTTTTTGCCTCCTTTCTTTCCTGGTACTCTTCCCTTGTCTTTACCGTCCTATTTTGATACCACCTCCTAAAGGCTCTATTCTTTTCCCTTACTATGTTTTTCGTCTTCTCATTCCACCATGGTGTTTCCTTCCCCCTCTTCTTACTACTTGTCCTCGCATACTGCTTCTGCCGCACCTACTAGTGTCTTCTTAAATCTAGCCCATTCCTCTTCCACCCCTCTTTCTTCATCTGTTGGAATTCCTTTATTTACCATTTTGAGGTACTCGACCCTTCTATCTCCTTCTTTCAGTTTCCATATCCTTATACGTCTTTCCTGGTTCTCAGTCCCTTTCTTCTCCTTAGTCCCTCTCAAGTTCATTACCAGCAATCGATGATCGCTATCCAAGTTCTCCGATGGTATAACCTTGATGGCTGTGATGTTTTTATTTAACTCTCTCTCATACAGGAAATAGTCAACCACCGGCAATTTTAGGATTACGCGTTTCAACCTTCAAGCAGTCATGTTTTGAGGTTTAAATTTATACACTAACTAGCAGAAGTACCCGCTCTTTGAACGGTCTTCGGTATTAACAACGAGACGTTATCATTTGAGCTACGGTTGAAATGGTTAGGGGCGTGTCATTCCTTCATAAGTTTATCAGAACGAAGTTAGTTTTCTGGGTATATCGCAGACACTGTTTATTTAAGGGCCATAAAATGTGGTTTTCGGAGACCCTTTATAGACTCCCTAGTTTTGTGTCACACATTGAGAAGCGCAACATATGCTTTGGTCGTTCTTCTAGGATATTTTTTTATTTTTTGCCTATTATAGCACGTATTTTGAAAAGTTGTTCCTTATACCCACCCTTCTATGAGAAGTACGTTGAAGAGTATTCTAAATGATTGGTGTATTGACTTGTGGTTACAATACCTAATTTTACGATGCTCAAAGCACCCGAACATGAATTATAGGCGTACATAAACATAAATATATATCAAGCACACAGTATCAAACAAAATCATCTTTACAATGAACCAGTTTGTCGACAAAAAAATTATTACTTAAAATGTGCTCTCAAACTAAATTCACCTAACGTGTACTTCCTGACATGACAATAATATTGAAAACCTCATAGATGAAACGCAATATATGTCAAATTAAAACTGACCCTCACTGTTATGGAAAGTCCCCATCCCCAAGAAGACTCCCTTAATAAATTATAAAGGCTTGTGGTGCATGAAAATTCAGGATTTTTAGCCTCCAATGGCCCAAATTCCCAAAAGCTGCAAAAACAATATTCCAATCCAGGAATTTTTGAAAATAATGTTGCTGTTTGGAGATTTAATAGACCTTCTGTACAACATATCGCACGTGTAAGTCACGTGTTAAAATTCTAGGGTACCCCTTGATCCCCTTAATCGCATTGTTGAATTTTACAGTCTATGTTTGATTCCACGATAACCTTATTGCCATTTGCAAACATTTGAGTGGCATTGCTTCTTACAGAAATAAATGGAATGTTGGATGTCACCTCTTGTGATACTATTGTCATGTTTACCGGCTTGCATTACTTCATTAGTTTCTTCTTCTTCTTCTCTCGGATGGGCCAGCTAAGGACCACGACGTTCAACTTTTCAGTTTGGCGAGGGACTTGATATTTGCCCAATATTCGCGCATTATCTGGCTATGTATCTCCTTTCTCTCTTTTGTCCAGATGATGCCGGTTTTCTTACAGGGTGGTCTGTCCTGAAAACTCTTCTGTTTAAGTATCTTTCTGAGATGTGATCGGCTTCGAATATCGCTTTTCATTATCTTCAGTTCTTGGATATCCTTGTTAACTACTGTTAGTGACGGTGTCAAGCTCTTTCTATTTCCCCAGTAGTTGAGAAGCCGGTTGGTTAGTCTTGTTGGGTTCATCCATGAGACATGTCCGTAGAAAGCCAGACGTCTCTTCCTGGCCACATCTGTGATTTCCTCAGTATATTTATGTAGCTCCTGATTTGGTGTTCTTCTGTACTCGTCATCTATTTATTAGTTTATTAAATGAAATTAGTTTTCTGGGAATATCTCAGAAACGTAGTTTCAGAGCCTTAAAACGTAGTAGCCACCGAGGGGCTGAAAATGAGTTTTGTCTCGTCCTTGTACGTCATAATATTATAATAATAATCATAATAATAATTTACAAATATAGGGATAACGATATAATAGACCTTTAGTACCACACCCGCCCGTGTAAATCACATGAAAAAATTCAAGAGACCCCCTTGACACCCTTAAGCGCATTATATACGTATTGATGAATTTTACAGCTTAAGTTGGTTCCGTGATAACCTTATAGCCATTTGCGAACGTTCACAGTAATGTAATAAATGGAATGGCATTGCGTCTTACAGAAATAGATGGATTTCAGAGAATGTGTTGCCATGGTTACCGGCTTGCATTCTTTCAATAGCTTAATAAATGAAATTAGTTTTCTGGGTATATCTCAAAAACTGTTGGTTTTAGGACCTTAAAATGTGGTTTTCGGGGCCCGTAGGACTCCCGAGTTTTGTTTCTCACATTGAGACACTGAAAATGAGCTTTGTCTCGTCTTTCTATGCCCATTTCAGCATGCATTTTAAGGGGGTAGGCCCTCTTTTATGAGATGTATGGAGAAGATTTACATCAATGATTACTTTCGTGCCTCTCATGGACATCTGTACCAAATTTTACGTTGATCCACTCAGCCGTTCTCGAGTGATACGCGTGCAAAGTTGTACACAGACAAAAATTTTGTTTTTGCGCGCAACCGTCATAAACCAGTCTGAAACGCGTTAATAACTCGAACTTCCGTGGAAATTCAGAAAAAACAGACAAACTTTCATTTTTATATATATAGAGATATATTACCTAACTACAAAATTGTCATGCGTTTTGGTGTTAATAGTACAATTCTCAATTTGAATCTCGTTAGGTTAGTTTGTTTTAAAGGTTTGTGAATTATGGTATTATGCACATGTATACAATTTAGAACAACACAATATAATAAATAAAATAACATGAAATCATCATCATTTTAATGTTGATGAACATGAAATAAAATCAGATCATGCACTAGGATAGCGGCTTCGGTGGCGTAGTTGGTAGCTTGCTGAACTGCTGTTCCCAATATAGCAGGTTCAAACCCGGCCGAAGCCGTCAGATTTTTTAAGAGCGTTAAAATCCTTCAGTATGCCTTCCTTCGGAGAGGAAATAAAGCCGGCGGTCCAATGTCATAGATTAATGGCATGTAAAAGATCCTTCCACAGACTAAACTTGTGTGAAGCTAAAGTTGATATCTGGTGGCGAAAGTGGGAACTACTTGAAATTGAACGGAACTTGTAGCTCACCCTAAGGGTGTCTGCTGGAATCAGCTACGGACTCAGGCGAGCTGAATATGTCCTCTGACACTCCCGGCACTAAAAGCCATACGATAAATAAAAAATGCACTAGGATTCTATTTGTATATGGTTACTTATCTCAGTAGAGTATCGTTGAATAGCAGTTACCTTGTTGCCAGCCTCTCCCTACTGAAGATGCGGGAGCCGGAAGAGCTTAGTTTGAATAACGTTATGCACATCTGTTATCGGAAGTTTTAATTAACTGACTGAGGTTGGTGTATGTTATAGATACTGGAACTGTTTTCATTACTATCGCAGGCCATAAGCCATCTTCCACAGCCAAGGCACTTGCCCATATATGCTGCTGACTGGTCTATTAGATGGAATAGGATTCTGCATACTGCCTAGATTCAGGTCATGATTTGTTGAAAAAATAACACATGGTGCATCCTTCTCCCATAACATATTTTCCAAATCGTTCCTGTATGCATTGATTGCCTCATTTTACGAGTGTGGATTTCTTTTATTTAGCAGCACGAAAAGTGGTGACTTTTCTAAAAACATGAGTTTGTTCAGATTCGCTAGATTATCTTGGATTCTTTAATGTCGAGAAAGCTTCCCTTTGCTTCGTGGTGTGGAGTTTTCAAGTCTGCCTCTATGTTAGTGAAAGGGTGGTTATCAAACATGTGTTCGCATATAGGAGAATGTTTGTTGCATTCAATTGCATTTTTCTGCTCTTTGTAACGTATTCCAATCTGTCTTCCACTTTGCCTAACATAATTATCATTACAGCATTCAATCGCAAACACTTTTCAACTAAATTCAATATTAATCCATTGGATTTGCTGAGAAATTACAGAAGTCGGCAACCCTGGATTTAATAAAACAAACAATTTTGTACCTTATTGTACAAGAATAGGACTAAGTGGAGGTTAGTGAGCACTCTTGGAGCCTCAAAAATCATACCACGAAAATTTGCCGATAATTACAAGTTATTCCCTTCTGGGCTCAGAATAATTTCAAACAAATATTTATTACAGTTATGCTAAGAAATTTGTTACAATTTTGTAAAATATTATAAAATAAATCTTAACCAATGTACCCGACCAGCAGATGGACCCAATGGTATAGTAGGGCAAAACTCTGGCATTAGATTAAAATGTCTGATCAGCAATGTATCTTACGAATTAATATTAATACTCTAGACCTGGAAGATCAACTATAGATGCCATATTCACAGCTCGACAGGTAGTAGAAAAGAAATGGGAATTTGGGAAGGACATTGCAATTGCATTCATAGATATGCAAAAAGCCTACGGCACTAGAAGAAGAGGAGATATATGGAAGGGTCTGAATAGAATGGAACTGTCAAAAGAAAGGCAATACAGAATCAGAATACTGTACTGCAAATGTCTGAATTGTGTTACGATAGATGGAAAGAAATCAGAATGGTTTCGAACAGATAGAGGGGTTCGACAAGGAGTGTTCTCTCCCCAGTGCTCTTCAATATAGTTATGAACATCATCATACAGAAAGATCATCAAGGTTTAACAGTAGAGGATATGAAAATTATTGCATAAGCAGACGATGTGATGCTAGGGGAAGACAATGAGCAAAAATTAGAAGAACATGGCAGAGGGTATCTGCTGAAGCAGGCATGAAAATTAGCTTCACCAAAACTGGAATAATGAAGCTCAGCAGAGAATATGAAAAGATGAAGGATGTTAGTTGTCATAGCAAAATCTCAAAGAAATAGAAGCTTACAAATACATAGGAAGTAAACTAACTAGAGAAAGTAACATCGAAGAAGAAATTTTGAGGAGAGAAAATTGCTCAAAATTTTATTTTAGCATGTCTGACATAATTAGGAATTGGTACATACTGAACCCTTGCGAAAAAGCATATGAGACTCGATTTTCGGGGAGTGTAACGGTCCATTTCGTAGAGTTGTTGTAATGAGCGCTTCTTAAAAATGCAGGGTAACATAACAAAATAACATGCAAGAAAAAGTGAATACCAGGATTAAAAACATATCAATTTAATTAACAGATCAACATATTTACAGCAAAACACAAGGACTCCCAAATGACACCCACTTGAATTAATAAAAGTGCCAAACTAGGCCTGATCTCAGGAGAGATCGTTAACCTCCGGACCAAATGTCCCAAATTACTGCAATTACATGTATGTGTGCGGCTCTTCTACATGCGGTACGATGTGTACAATTAATGCGAGATCCGTTACCATCCAGTAAACTTTCAGGGGACGAATCTGCATTGTATTAGAGCTAGACAGACACTAGGAACACAATCTAAACACTAATTAAACTATTCGACACAACCTACACTGAATAAGACAAAATAATTTACGCATGAAATTGGAATCAAAGAATTGCCGTAGCAATCAATACTAACGCCTAAAAATTAGGACTTTTTAAATCAACACAAGTAAATCGACACGTGACCATCAACAAGTAAAATACACACATGGCCGATTGCCATTTTTATATGAAATAAAAAAACACACCCGACCGGGCCAAGACACAAAAAAAACATGAAAATATAGGCAAATAAAATGAGTCACAGGAATCACTAGGCTCAAGCCAACATTTACATCATAACAAGAAATATTTCATTTCATACGATATGCGGTGTTTGTGATGGACATGGCGAACTCCCAAATTAATATTATGATCCAACGATCATTAAAGAAACAGGTTTGCTACTGATAGCTTACAGGGGTCAGTCGGTCATAGCTGGACTGCCTATATGATGAATCACCAGACCTAGATGGGCGCAAAGTGGAATCTGCAACATCTGTCAACCCACGTGTCAAATACCTCGGCCTGCCGTAGCAATGGCTCGAGTCTCGAAGAAGCGTGCTCCCAATAGCACATACTATACGTGTGTGTGTCAAATAAATATATCTTAGCATTGCCCACGGAAATCCAAGAATCAGCACAGGACAAGGTAAGGTGGCCTCCAAGAGCGCTCCCCCCGTCCATTCAAAAATGCAACCAAAATTTGAGGGCAGTAGACACATTCTACCCCTCATCACGAAGAATCAATACACACACATTGACACAATTCACACACCAGAATCACACGTATGGGTTTGACAAAAATCTGAAATAAAAGACATATATTTTTACCGACTTGCATTCCCAATCTAGTCCGTGACTGAAGATCCTGAAAAGGGATATAAAAAAAACTCAAAAATACAGATTTAAGGTGTTCTACAGTGACATCTTAACGTGTTGCGCTCGGCAACCCTAGTATGAATAAAAACCTGTTCGTAAAACATCTAAAAACTTTTACCCCCTTCTCCTAATTTAAATGAATTTGAATAAAGCACCATTTATCATCCAAGACGAACTTCGCATTCGCATGAATAAAATAACCCAATGCACGCGCCGTGCATACTAATAATGACTCGTAAGAAAAATATACAATCAAACAAAATTTGGTCATGTGCCAACGTACATTTAAAAGATAAGAGTGTCGGTGCACGAAATCTAAATACACAAGAAAACTGCTAACAAAATTATTTACAACGTTCCCGCGTCTAATCTAGCTACATATTGAATAAATCAATGGTTTGTACATCACCGTCCAGCTTGCAGAAAATCAGAGCATTTCCCACAGGAAAATTACTCCATCATCGTCGACATTCTGGTAGATGCGTTGCACATCATCCCACCAATCGACCTTGTAGTAGACATCTTGGTGTGGCTTCTTAAAAAAGAAATGTTCAAAATTAATATTCTATCCTGCTCGAATCGCTATGAGCTACTGGCTTTCACTCAAGAGTCCTGGGCGATTACTCCACGTAGAACTGGCCCTATCTAAGCATTCGCTTGGTTCACACGCACATATAAATCACAAAATATTACAGTCTAGTCAGCCACGCAGCTGGCATTTAAAAGTCTCTCAAATCACTTATGCCGAGAGATCTCCACTCCACTTGGCGTGAACTCTGCTCCCTAGAGCCCAATAAAATGTTCGTTCAAACTGACGTGGACTATGCTCACCAGAGCCCGATCATATTGTGTGTCAAACTACTCTCCAACGATCAATTTATTGGAAACTGGCAGAATGGAGTGGGGTGGGGGCAATTTGAGAAAATAATCTGCAGTTCTTAACTCACAGACTTGGGACTAGTATCAAACATCTTCTTCTTATCTGAACGTCTCAATGCACTCATGCCGAATCCCATCGGATCAGCGGTTCTTCATACACGTGGTTTTTCGCATTTTTTTTATGGCACACATAATCGCGTGGGTCAGGCTTCCTCTCTTCTGATTCGATGATTCAATCGGGTATCAGATGGAAATTCACTTCTGGCACGCCCATAATGACGCCAAATTGGATGCGCGTTCACCCTTACTTTGTCCTTGAACTCGGCTTACCAGGTCGTCCCCAGGAATAGCTACCAACGCCACTTCTGTCGCAAACGTTGCAACACACTACTTGCCTTCCGTAGCCCACTTCAACATGCACTGCCTGGATATGAGTAATAATAATAATAAAAATCATGAAAACTTATTGATCGGCAAATCAATAAGGGTTCATTTATCCTCAGCAAGGTTTTGAAATTCGAAGCAAGTGATTTATTTGGATTTTAAAAACATATCCACTGTAGTGTAGATAACATCACTTAAGTATCTCACTCGTTTGCCAGAGTGTGCATTCTACTGTCCCAATTAGCGTGCGCGCTTCTCGCTGCAATGTTCCCCTCTGAGCTGTCATTCCCACGTCTCGCTAGACCTCCCCTCTCTCACTCACACATTTACAACTTCGGCCAGACCTGCCGTCTTGTTTACAAACAAAAGCTCGCTTTCCCATCTACCACGTAGCCACGTGCATTTGAGTGTGGGCTCTCAAATTAATTTATGCAATATGATTCTGCATTCCTTGTCCTGTTGTGATCGGGATTTCTTTATTGTGCGATCCATCTGTTGAGTTTCGCTGGTTGTCATCCTGTCTCTCCTGCTGATGTAGTAAGCTTCCCGCCCCCGCTTCCTGGTGATTATCTGGACTTTTTCTATTTGCCATCGCACGCCCCCACTTCTTTTTCTCTGTTTCCTCTTCTGCATTTAATTCGTCCAGATATTTTTGCGACTCAGCGTAACGCTCGTTCCAATCATTACGGTTATCTCTCTGGTTTTCTCGCCGATAATTCCTCTGATTATTCCATCTACCGTTTCCGTTCCTCTGATATGGCCTATCCTGCCTTTGGTTTCCTCTCCAGTTAGTGTATTCTCGCTGGTACGTCCTCGGATTATTATTGTTATTCTGATTGTTGTAGTTATCACGGCGATTTTGGAAGTTCCTATTATTATTATTATTGTATTGGTTTCGACCGTCGAATTCCTGCCGTCTTGGCGTAAATTGTGTGCTAGTGGACTGCGTCTAAGCTGTTTGCCGATAGTTAATACCATGTTTTCTTCCGATGGCGGCTCATCAAAATCTCGAAATTTTACTAGCTGCTGACTAAAAAAACTCAGAAAACCTTGTAGGGTGTGTACTATGGTATTTTCTGGTATAAAAGCCCATCCTCAACCCCTGCTGCAGTGAAGGGCTCAAAAACTTCCTCAATAATGCTTCTTTAAACTGGGCCATGTCATCGAACGTATATTTGAAGCTTTGAAACCAGATTAAACTTGAGCCATCAAAAAACGCCTCCACTAAACGAAGCTGTTTTGAGGGACTGACGTGTTGGTCATTAAATTAATCATCTAGCTGGCGCAAGAATGCTTTTGAGTTGATCCTGAATTTTCCCTGAATTTGTCTGATTTAAATCATTTCCCCTGATTACTTGTATGACTTGGGCAGGTGTCACACCAGGTTGCGGAGTTGACGTCTCCCCTCTGTAATTGTGGAATGTGTTGCAAGTTGTCTTTGGACTCTGATCTCGGCTCGTATCCTCAGCTAGCTTCGGCCCCTCCGGACCTCCAATATTTCCGTGTTTCCCTACTGAATTTGCTGAAGAGAATAAAGTGGCATTCTCTAAAGATCTTATCTCATTTTTAACGATGAGGTCCGCGTGTTCTTGAATCTTGGACTTGATACTTTCCTCCAAAGCCTGTATTCTAGAGTTATTGTCCCCTAGCCTCTTTAATATCGTCAGCCTGCCCCCTTTAGTATCATTCACCTGCTGTTCCCAATCTTTCGGGATTCTGCTCTTCAAATTGTTATTTTTTCTTCGTTCTCCTGATTCTTCTCAAGCTGTTCCCTAGCACATTGTTGTCGACTGAATTAATCTGCTCTTGTATGTTTATATTCTTCGCCTCAATTCTGTTGAACTGCCTCTGTAGTTCGTCCTGCGTGCTTTTAATCCCTGCCGTATTGTTTACGCATGCTGTCTCGATCTGTTTCTGTTTGGCGGCTACCATTTCATCTAACTGTACTAGCTTGTTGTCATATTTGGATTCTAGTTTCTTGATTTCGCCTGACTGTCTCGAATTATTCTCTGCCACCTCCCCTGCCAGTTTCTCTAGTTCTATTTTAGTACTTTGATTTATTTCAAGGGTTTTTCTCTCCAACTGAACTGTTTGTAAAGTTGTCTGCTCCGATAACTTGTGGTTTAGTTCAACTAAATGTTTATTATTATCATCACTCTGTTCACGTAATTGAGTAGTTATGTTATTTAACTGTTTCTCACTATGCTCTCGCAACTCGTGTAATTGTTTGTCGCTATCCAATTTCTGGATTTGCAATTGCACCGTAATGTTACTGTTCACGTCATGTAATTGTTTATCACTATGTTCACGCAACTCGTGTAATTGTTTGTTTAACTGTTCATCCGTCTGTTCACGCAACTCATGTAATTGTTTATCACTCTGTTCACTCATGCTTTTTAACTGTTCCTCCGTCTTTGCAGACAATTGCACAGACATCTGCTCCAACAACACTTTCATCTCCTCGATGCTAGCCATCGCAAAACACACACGAATATACTCTGAGAAAATAGGGTCATGCACTGGGATTTCAGTCGAACACAGACATGTCTTGATATTTAAATATTACATTGATTCTAATTTAAATAAATTTTCAGTAGTCAAACTCTTACTGAATAATGACTCTTATTTCCAAACAACAAAATAACTCCCTTGTGATCTGTTTTTAAATTCCTAAATAACGGAATTTACGAAAAACACTTTAATTAACCGAAGTTAATTAAATGTAAAGTAAGGCAACACCTTCCTGCTTTTAACTGAGTTCACTAAATTTGCAAATTTTTAAGCTGGGCGCCAGATCAAGTTATCATCCAACACAATATCAACTTCTAACTTTGTTCAACATTTATAACTTTAAGAACTCAGTGATTTTACTGATACACACGGCGGTACAACTTCGCCTCAATTTACTGAATTTACTTTTGTCCTGCTAACCTGGCATTATTTCTCAGCGAAATAAGTTTGAGGTCAACAAAACAACAACAACAAACCCCACTTGGGCAGCCATTTTTGGTATATGAACCCTTGCGAAAAAGCATATGAGACTCGATTTTCGGGGAGTGTAATGGTCCAATTCGTAAAGTTGTTGTAATGAGCGCTTCTTAAAAATGCAGGGTAACACATAACAAAATAACAAGCAGGAAAAATTCAATACCTGGATTAAAAATATATGAATTTAATTAACAGATCAACAAATTTACAATATTTACAGCAAAACACAAGGTCTCCCAAATGACACCCACTTGAATTAATAAAAGTGCCAAACTAGGCCTGATCTCAGGAGAGATCGTTAACCTCCGGACCAAATGTCCCAAATTACTGCAATGACATATGCGTGTGCGGCTCTTCTACATGCGGTAGGATGTGTACAATTAATGCGAGATCCGTTACCATCCAGTAAAGTTTCAGGGGACGAATCTGCATTGTCTTAGAGCTAGACAGACACTAGGAACACAATCTAAACACTAATTAAACTATTCGACACAACCTACACTGAATAAGACAAAATAATTTCCGCATGAAATTGGAATCAAAGAATTGCCGTAGCAATCAATACTAACGCCTAAAAATTAGGACTTTTTAAATCAACACAAGTAAATCGACACGTGACCATACACAAGTAAAATACACACATGGCCGATTGCCATTTTTATATGAAATAAAAAAACACACCCGACCGGGCCAAGACACAAAAAAAAACATGAAAATATAGGCAAATAAAATGAGTCACAGGCTCAAGCCAACATTTACATCATAACAAGAAATATTTCATTTCATACGATATGGGGTGTTTGTGATGGAAATGGCGAACTCCCAAATTAATATTATGATCCAACGATCATTAAAGAAACAGGTTTGCTACTGATAGCTTACAGGGGTCAGTCGGTCATAGCTGGACTGCCTATATGATGAATCACCAGACCTAGATGGGCGCAAAGTGGAATCTGCAACATCTGTCAACCCACGTGTCAAATACCTCGGCCTGCCGTAGCAATGGCTCGAGTCTCGAAGAAGCGTGCTCCCAATAGCACATAATATACGTGTGTGTGTCAAATAAATATATCTTAGCATTTCCCACGGAAATCCAAGAATCAGCACAGGACAAGGTAAGGTGGCCTCCAAGAGCGCTCCCCCTGTCCATTCAAAAATGCAACCAAAATTTGAGGGCAGTAGACATATTCTACCCCTCATCACGAAGAGGCAATACACACATTGACACAATTCACACACCAGAATCACACGTATGGGTTTGACAAAAATCTGAAATAAAAGACATAAATATTTCCACCGACTTGCATTCCCAATCTAGTCCGTGACTGAAGATCCTGAAAAGGGATATTTAAATATTACATTGATTCTAATTTAAATAAATTTTCAGTAGTCAAATTCTTACTGAATAATGACTCTTATTTCCACACAACAAAATAACTCCCTTGTGATCTGTTTTTAAATTTCTAAATAACAGTATTTACGAAAAACACTTTAATTAACCGAAGTCAATTAAATGTAAAGTAAGGCAACACCTTCCTGCTTTTAACTGAGTTCACTAAATTTATCAAATTTTCTAATTTTTAAGCTGGGCGCCAGATCAAGTTATCATCCAGCACAATATCAACTTCTAACCTTGTTCAACATTTCTAACTTTAAGAACTCAGTGATATTACTGACACACACGGAGGTACAACTTCGCCTCAATTTACTGAATTTACTTTTGTTCTGCTAACCTGGCATTATTTCTCAGCGAAATAAGTTTGAGGTCAACAAAACAACAACAACAAACCCCACTTGGGCAGCCATTTTTGGTATATGAACCCTTGCGAAAAAGCATATGAGACCCTATTTTCGGGGAGTGGAATGGTCCATTTCGTAAAGTTGTTGTAATGAGCGCTTCTTAAAAATGCAGGGTAACACATAACAAAATAACATGCAGGAAAAAGTGAATATCTGGATTAAAAACATATGAATTTAATTAACAGATCAAAAAATGTACAATATTTACAGCAAAACACAAGGACTCCCAAATGACACCCACTTGAATTAATAAAAGTGCCAAACTAGGCCTGATCTCAGGAGAGATCGTTAACCTCCGGACCAAATGTCCCAAATTACTGCAATGACATGTGCGTGTGCGGCTCTTCTACATGCGGTACGATGTGTACAATTAATGCGAGATCCGTTACCAACCAGTAAACTTTCAGGGGACGGATCTGCATTGTCTTAGAGCTAGACAGACACTAGGAACACAATCTAAACACTAATTAAACTATCCGACACTCCCTACACTGAATAAGACAAAATAATTTCCGCATGAAATTGGAATCAAAGAATTGCCGTAGCAATCAATACTAACGTCTAAAAATTAGGACTTTTTAAATCAACACAAGTAAATCGACACGTGACCATCAACAAGAAAAATACACACATGGCCGCTTGCCATTTTTATATGAAATAAAAAAACACACCCGACCGGGTCAAGACACAAAAAAAACATGAAAATATAAGCAAATAAAATGAGTCATAGGAATCACTAGGCTCAAGCCAACATTTACATCATAACAACAAATATTTCATTTCATACGATATGCGGTGTTTGTGATGGACATGGCGAACTGCCAAATTAATATTATGATCCAACGATCATTAAAGAAACAGGTTTGCTACTGATAGCTTACAGGGGTCAGTCGGTCATAGCTGGACTGCCTATATGATGAATCACCAGACCTAGACGAGCGCAAAGTGGAATCTGCAACATCTGTCAGCCCATGTGTCAAATACCTCGGCCTGCCGTAGCAATGGCTCGAGTCTCGAAGAAGCGTGCTCCCAATAGCACATACTATACGTGTGTGTGTCAAATAAATATATCTTAGCATTTCCCACGGAAATCCAAGAATCAGCACAGGACAAGGTAAGGTAGCCTCCAAGAGCGCTCCCCCCGTCCATTCAAAAATACAACCAAAATTTGAGGGCAGTAGACACATTCTACCCCTCATCACGAAGAATCAATACACACACATTGACACAATTCACACACCAGAATCACACGTATGGGTTTGACAAAAACCTGAAATAAAAGACAGAAATATTTCCACCGACTTGCATTCCCAATCTAGTCCGTGACTGAAGATCCTGAATAGGGATATAAAAAAACTCAAAAATATAGAACTAAGGTGTTCTACAGTGACATCTTAACGTGTTGCGCTCGGCAACCCTAGTATGAATAAAAACCTGTTCGTAAAACATCTAACAACTTTAACCCCTTCTCCTAATTTAAATGAATTTGAATAAAGCACCATTTATCATCCAAGACGAACTTCGCATTCGCATGAATAAAATAACCCAATGCACGCGCCGTGCATACTAATAATGACTCATAAGAAAAATATACAATCAAACAAAATTTGGTTATGTGCCAACGTACATTTAAAAGATAAGAGTGTCGGTGCACGAAATCTAAATACACAAGAAAACTGCTAACAAAATTATTTACAACGTTCCCGCGTCTAATCTAGCTACATATTGAATAAATCAATGGTTTGTACATCACCGTCAAGCTTGCAGAAAATCAGAGCATTTCCCACAGGAAAATTACTCCGTCATCGTCGACAATCTGGTAGAGGCGTTGCACATCATCCCACCAATCGACCTTGTAGTAGACATCTTGGTGTGGCTTCTTAAAAAAGAAATGTTCAAAATTAATATTCTATCCTGCTAGAATCGCTATGAGCTACTGGCTTTCATTTAAGAGTCCTGGGCGATTACTCCACGTAGAACTGGCCCTATCTAAGCATTCGCTTGGTTCACACGCACATATAAATCACAAAATATTACAGTCTAGTCAGCCACGCAGCTGGCATTTAAAAGTCTCTCAAATCACTTATGCCGAGTAGCGCTTATCTCAACTAGAGATCTCCACTCCACTTGGCGTGAACTCTGCTGCCTAGAGCCCAATAAAATGTTCGTTCAAACTGACGTGGACTATGCTCACCAGAGCCCGATCATATTGTGTCACAAACTACTCTTCAACGATCAA
Organism: Meconema thalassinum; assembly: GCA_946902985.2. Lineage (NCBI taxonomy): Eukaryota > Metazoa > Arthropoda > Insecta > Orthoptera > Tettigoniidae > Meconema > Meconema thalassinum. The sequence goes on along the minus strand of OX336391.1, from coordinate 288,775,486 downwards.
TTTATTGGAAACTGGCAGAATGGAGTGGGGTGGGGGCAATTTGAGAAAATAATCTGCAGTTTTTAACTCACAGACTTGGGACTAGTATCAAACATCTTCTTTTATCTGAACGTCTCAATGCACTCATGCGGAATCCCATCGAATCAGCGGTTCTTCATATACGTGACTTTTCGCATATTTTTATGGCACGCACATAATCACGTGGGTCAGGCTTCCTCTCTTCTGATTCGATGATTCAATCGGGTATCGGTTGGAAATTCACTCCTGGCACGCCCATGATGACGCCAAATTGGATGCGCGTTCACCCTTACTTTGTCCTTGAACTCGGCTTACCAGGTCGTCCCCAGGAATAGCTACCAACGCCACTTCTGTCGCAAGCGTTGCAACACACTACTTGCCTTCCGTAGCCCACTTCAACATGCACTGCCTGGATATGAGTAATAATAATATTAAAAATCATGAAAACTTATTGATCGTCTAATCAAAAAGGGTTCATTTATCCTCAGCAAGGTTTTGAAATTCGAAGCAAGTGATTGATTTGGATTTTAAAACCATATCCTCTGTAGTGTAGATAACATCACTTAAGTATCTCACTCGTTTGCCTGAGTGTGCATTCCACTGTCCCAATTAGCGTGCGCGCTTCTCGCTGCAATGTTCCCCTCTGAGCTGTCATTCCCACGTCTCGCTAGACCTCCCCTCTCTCACTCACACATTTACAACTTCGGCCAGACCTGCCGTCTTGTTTACAAACAAAAGCTCGCTCTCCCAGCTACCACGTAGCCACGTGCATTTGAGTGTGGGCTCTTAAATTAATTTATGCAATATGATTCTGCATTCCTTGTCCTGTTGTGATCAGGATTTTTTTTATTGTGCGATCCATCTGTTGAGTTTCGCTGATGGCATCCTGTCTCTCCTGCTGATGTAAGCTTTCCGCTCCCGCTTCCTGGTGAGTATCTGGACTTTTTCTATTTGCCATCGCACGCCCCCACTTCTCTTTCTCTGTTTCCTCTTCTGCATTTAATTCGTCCAGATATTTTTGCGACTCAGCGTAACGCTCGTTCCAATCATTACGGTTATCTCTCTGGTTTTTTCGCCGATAATTCCTCTGATTATTCCATCTACCGTCCCCGTTCCTCTGATATGGCCTATCCTGCCTTTGGTTTCCTCTCCAGTTAGTGTATTCTCGCTGGTACGTCCTCGGATTATTATTGTTATTCTGATTGTTGTAGTTATCACGTCGATTTTGGAAGTTCCTATTATTATTATTATTGTTGTATTGGTTTCGACCGTCGAATTCCTGCCGTCTTGGCGTAAATTGTGTGCTAGTGGACTGCGTCTTCGTCTGCTTGTTCTGACTTTGACCGTTTTGATGCCCCTGAACTATTTCTGCGGTATTCACGAATTCCATATTTCGACTAGTTTCGTCCAAGTGGCGGAGTATCTCCTCGGCCTGAACTGCGGTTTTTATATTTCCTGCCACTAAAAATTTCTGTATGTTCATCGGAAGCTGTTTGCCGATAGTTAATACCATGTTTTCCTCCGATGGCGGCTCATCAAAATCTCGAAATTTTACTAGCTGCTGACTAAAAACTCAGAAAACCTTGTAGGGTGTGTACTATGGTATTTTCTGGTATATAAGTCCATCCTCAACCCCTGCTGCAGTGAAGGGCCAAAACGTCCTCAAAAATGCTTCTTTAAACTGGGCCATGTCATTGAACGTAAATTTGAAGCTTTCAAACCAGATTAAACTTGAGCCATCTAAAAACTTCTCCACTAAACGAAGCTGTTTTGCGGGACTGACTTGTTGGTCATTAAAATAATCATTTAACTGGCGCAAGAATGCTTTTGGAGTAGATCCTGAATTTTCCCTGAATTTGTCTGGTTTAAAATCATTTCCCCTGATGACTTGTATGACTTGTGCAGGTGTCACACCAGGTTGCGGAGTTGACGTCTCCCCTCTGTAATTGTGGAATGTGTTGCAAATTGTTTTTGGACTCTAATCTCGGCTCGTATCCTCAGCTTGCTTCGACCCCTCCGGACTTCCAATATCTCCATGTTTCCCTACCGAATTTGCTGAAGAGAATAAAGTGGAATTCTCTAAAGATCTTATCTCATTTTTAACGATGAGGTCCGCGTGTTCTTGAAACTTGGGCTTGATACTTTCCTCCAAAGCCTGTATTCTAGAGTTATTGGCCCCTAGCCTCTTTAATATCGTCAGCCTGTCCCCTTTAGTCTCATTCACCTGCTGTTCCCAATCTTTCCGGATTCTACTCTTCAAATTATTAATTTTTTCTTCGTTCTCCTGATTCTTCTCAAGCTGTTCCCCTATTTGATCTTGTATCTGCTTCTGAGTTTTAATTAACTGTTCTCCTATCTCTTTGTGATTCTTAATTAACTGTTCTCCCATTTCTTCTCGTATTTGCTCTTGATTTTTACTTAACTGGTCTTCCAGGTTCTCGCGCAAGTGCATCCTTTCTTTCTCCATTTTGTCAAGTTCCTTTATCAATCCTAGCACATTGTTGTCGACTGAATTAATCTGCTCTTGTATGTTTATATTCTTCGCCTCTATTCTGTTGAACTGCCCCTGTAGTTCGTCCTGCGTTCTTTTAATCCCTGCCGTATTGTTTACGCATGCTGTCTCGATCTGTTTCAGTTTTGGCTACCATTTCATCTAACTGTACTAGCTTGTTGTCAAATTTGAATTCTAGTTTCTTGATTTCACCTGTCTCGAATTATTCTCTGCCACCTCCCCTGCCAGTTTCTCTAGTTCTATTTTAGTACTTTGATTTATTTCAAGGGTTATTATCTCTAACTGAACTGTTTGTAAAGTTGTCTGCTCCGATAACTTGTGGTTTAGTTCAACTAACTGTTTATTATCACCATTACTCTGTTCACGTAATTGAGTAGTTACGTTATTTAACTGTTTCTCACTATGCTCTCGCAACTCGTGTAATTATTTGTCGCTATCCAATTTCTGGATTTGCAATTGCACCGTAATGTTACTGTTCACGTCATGTAATTGTTTATCACTATGTTCACGCAACTCGTGTAATTGTTTGTTTAACTGTTCGTCCGTCTGTTCACGCAACTCATGTAATTGTTTACCACTCTGTTCACTCATGCTTTTTAACTGTTCCTCCGTCTTTGCAGACAATTGCACAGACATCTGCTCCAACAACACTTTCATCTCCTCGATGCTAGCCATCGCAAAACACACGCGAATATACACTGAGAAAATAGGGTCATGCACTGAGATTTCAGTCGAACACACACACATGTCTTGATATTTAAATATTACATTGATTCTAATTTAAATAATTTTTCAGTAGTCAAACTCTTATTTCCAAACAACAAAATAACTCCCTTGTGATCTGTTTTTAAATTCCTAAATAACGGAATTTACGAAAAACACTTTAATTAACCGAAGTTAATTAAATGTAAAGTAAGGCAACACCTTCCTGCTTTTAACTGAGTTCACTAAATTTGCAAATTTTTAAGCTGGGCGCCAGATCAAGTTATCATCCAACACAATATCAACTTCTAACCTTGTTCAACATTTATAACTTTAAGAACTCAGTGATTTTACTGATACACACGGTGGTACAACTTCGCCTCAATTTACTGAATTTACTTTTGTCCTGCTAACCTGGCATTATTTCTCAGCGAAATAAGTTTGAGGTCAACAAAACAACAACAACAAACCCCACTTGGGCAGCCATTTTTGGTATATGAACCCTTGCGAAAAAGCATATGAGACTCGATTTTCGGGGAGTGTAATGGTCCATTTCGTAAAGTTGTTGTAATGAGCGCTTCTTAAAAATGCAGGGTAACACATAACAAAATAACAAGCAGGAAAAATTCAATACCTGGATTAAAAATATATGAATTTAATTAACAGATCAACAAATTTACAATATTTACAGCAAACACAAGTACTCCCAAATGACACCCACTTGAATTAATAAAAGGCCTGATCTCAGGAGAGATCGTTAACCTCCGGACCAAATTACTGCAATGACATGTGCGTGTGCGGCTCTTCTGCATGCGGTATGTTGTGTACAATTAATGCGAGATCTGTTACCATCCAGTAAACTTTCAGGGGACGAATCTGCATTGTCTTAGAGCTAGACAGACACTAGGAACACAATCTAAACACTAATTAAACTATCCGACACTCCCTACACCTAATAAGACAAAATAATTTCCGCATGAAATTGGAATCAAAGAATTGCCGTAGCAATCAATACTAACGCCTAAAAATTAGAACTTTTAAAATTAACAAAAGTAAATCGACACGTGACCATCAACAAGAAAGATACACACATGGCCGCTTGCCATCTTATATGAAATAAAAGAACAAACCCGACCGGGCCAAGACACAAAAAAAACATGAAAATATAAGCAAATAAAATGAGTCACAGGAATCACTAGGCTCAAGCCAACATTTACATCATAACAACAAATATTTCATTTCATACGATATGCGGTGTTTGTGATGGACATGGCGAACTCCCAAATTAATATTATGATCCAACGATCATTAAAGAAACAGGTTTGCTACTGATAGCTTACAGGGGTCAGTCGGTCATAGCTGGACTGCCTATATGATGAATCACCAGACCTAGATGGGCGAAAAGTGGAATCTGCAACATCTGTCAACCCACGTGTCAAATACCTCGGCCTGCCGTAGCAATGGCTCGAGTCTCGAAGAAGCGTGCTCCCAATAGCACATACTATACGTGTGTGTGTCAAATAAATATATCTTAGCATTTCCCACGGAAATCCATGAATCAGCACAGGACAAGGTAAGGTAGCCTCCAAGAGCGCTCCCCCCGTCCATTCAAAATTACAACCAAAATTTGAGGGCAGTATACACATTCTACCCCTCATCACGAAGAATCGATACACACACATTGACACAATTCACACACCAGAATCACACGTATGGGTTTGACAAAAATCTGAAATAAAAGACATATATTTTTACCGACTTGCATTCCCAATCTAGTCCGTGACTGAAGATCCTGAAAAGGGATATAAAAAAAACTCAAAAATACAGATTTAAGGTGTTCTACAGTGACATCTTAACGTGTTGCGCTCGGCAACCCTAGTATGAATAAAAACCTGTTCGTAAAACATCTAACAGCTTTTACCCCCTTCTCCTAATTTAAATGAATTTGAATAAAGCACCATTCATCATCCAAGACGAACTTCGCATTCGCATGAATAAAATAACCCAATGCACGCGCCGTGCATACTAATAATGACTCATAAGAAAAATATACAATCAAACAAAATTTGGTCATGTGCCAACGTACATTTAAAAGATAAGAGTGTCGGTGTACGAAATCTAAATACACAAGAAAACTACTAACAAAATTATTTACAACGTTCCCGCGTCTAATCTAGCTACATATTGAATAAATCAATGGTTTGTACATCACCGTTAAGCTTGCAGAAAATCAACCTCCATCCCAGAGCATTTCCCACAGGAAAATTACTCCGTCATCGTCGACATTCTGGTTGAGGCGTTGCACATCATCCCACCAATCGACCTTGTAGTCGACATCTTGGTGTGGCTTCTTAAAATGAAATGTTCAAAATTAATATTCTATCCTGCTAGAATCGCTAGGAGCTACTGGCTTTCACTCAAGAGCCCTGGGCGATTACCTCACGTAGAACTGGCCCTATCTAAGCATTCGCTTGGTTCACACGCACATGAATGAAAATCCACAGCCTGCTTCCAGTCTCCGACCGGGTCAGGAATGGAATGAATGAAGCCCCCATCTAGCGGCGAGGATATGAACTGTGCCGGCTGCCGAGGCCTGACGCACTCCTCTGGGGCTAGGATTCAATGAATGACAGATGAAATGAAATGATAGTGGAGAGTGATGCTGGAATGAAATGTTGACAGGGAAAACCGGAGTACCCGGAGAAAAACCTGTCTGCCTCCGTTTTGTCCAGCACAGATCTCACATGGAATGACCGGGATTTGAACCACGGACCCAGCGGTGAGAGGCCAGCGTGCTGCCGCCTAAGCCACGGAGGCTTTCACACGCACATATAAATCACAAAAATTACAGTCTAGTCAGCCACGCAGCTGGCATTTAAAAGTCTCTCAAATCACTTATGCCGAGTAGCGCTTATCTCAACTAGAGATCTCCACTCCACTTGGCGTGAACTCTGCTGCCTAGAGCCCAATAAAATGTTCGTTCAAACTGACGTGAACTATGCTCACCAGAGCCTGATCAAATTGTGTGTCAAACTACTCTCCAACGATCAATTTATTGGAAACTGGCAGAATGGAGTGGGGTGGGGGCAATTTGAGAAAATAATCTGCAGTTTTTAACTCACAGACTTGGGACTAGTATCAAACATCTTCTTTTTATCTGAACGTCTCAATGCACTCATGCGGAATCCCATCGGATCAGCGGTTCTTCATACACGTGGTTTTTCGCATTTTTTTATGGCACACATAATCGCGTGGGTCAGGCTTCCTCTCTTCTGATTCAATCGGGTATCGGTTGGAAATTCACTTCTGGCACGCCCATAATGACACCAAAATTGGATGCGCGTTCACCCTTACTTTGTCCTTGAACTCGGCTTACCAGGTCGTCCCCAGGAATAGCTACCAACGCCACTTCTGTCGCAAGCGTTGCAACACACTATTTGCCTTCCGTAGCCCACTTCAACATGCACTGCCTGGATATGAGTAATAATAATAATACAAATCATGAAAACTTATTGATCGGCAAATCAATAAGGGTTCAATACCTACCAAAGTAAAGATCATGATAAACAAATCATCATATCCCCCAATTTTGACCTATGTATCAGAATATTGGACCTGGAGAAAGTAAGACCCGAGTCGACTGCAAGCAACAGAGATGGGTTTTCTGGGAAGGATCCTGGGAAAGACAAGAAGGAACAGATTAAGAAATGAAACGATACGGAACACACTTCAGATCAACCCCTAAAAGCAACAATGGAGGGAAATACTGTAGGTTGAAATGGTTCGGACAAGTAAACCGAATGGGTAAAGAGAGACTACCAAAAAAGAGCTTTGGAATGGTCCGAGTCTGGATGAAGACCAACAGGAAGACTACGGACAAGATGGACAGATCAAGTGAATGATGATGTGAACTGGAGCGGACTACAATGGCAGGAAGTGCTGAATGACAGAATGTGGGAGGGAAGGGAGGATTGAACGACCTGTATAAGCCGAAATGTTTTCGGAAGAGGACTCTCGCCCTAAATTGGAATGGACATATTCTGGTCTCTTTTAGAAGCAGAGATTTTTTTACTTTTAATCATTGTATTGAATATTATTGGAGGCATGATTCCTCTGAATGAACTTCCCCCCTTCAGCTGTTAAACTATACTATATGTTATGGATTTTACTCCCCTTTGAACTACTGCAGTGTGGGAGTGCTCAAAGTTTGCCCTGAAAGGGATCTTGAGGATGTCATTAAATCTTCTAACAAGGTTTGTTCCCATGGGCTTGGGCACAGGAGGCAAGAACCTTAGTGTTTCCAGTCAAAATATTATTTTGATTTAATACTAACCCGAAGAGAGAAAAAAGTCACATACAGCTCTATAGAAAGTTACGACAAGAATAAATGCCTTTGGCTCACAGTTGCAGTGATGCATACTAATAGATACAGTACTCTCTCGGCTATCCGGCCTACTTAATACTGTACCAATACTTTTCCAAAGCTTTAACAAGCGGGCTCCTTCTAGAACCCTATGTGGTATTTCAAAATATTTTCTGCATATCTTGTACTTCTGGCACATGTAGAGCCACAATTATAAGGTACAGTATTGTTAATATGTATTGAATGCCGTACGTTATCGGAAAAAACTCTTTGACAAACGGGACACAGAAGCCCTCTTTAAGAGCTCACAAACAACAATGAGCACACGTAGAGAGCAGCTTTGTGTTCTTTGTTCCTCCAGTTGTCTATCGGAAGTTCAAAATGCTTCCATTTATAAATTGTTGTTTTGTGCTCTGTTGTACACTAGCAAGTGTGTTCACATAGCCTACAGTGTGAATAGGACAGTAGAGCATCATTAGGGAGTGTTGTGGTATCTTAAACTGTGTGTACACTAGCAAGTGTGTCCACATAGCCTACAGTGTGGATAGTACAGTAGAGCATCATTAGGGAGTACTCAGTAGAATAAAGTAGGGAGTGATAGAGGAGTAACACCTCTTTAAAAAACCTTGGTCCAGCTGGCCGGGCTGGTAGTACCTTGTTAGGGTCCCTTGCCAGGGTTACGGTGAAGTCCTCAACGGTACCTGCAGTGGAAGAGGTGAACTCTGGCACAGTGTGGTTGGCGGAAGGGGCAGCCTATTGCTCACGTTTAATAGGGCAAACAATTGTCCATAGTTAAGATGGGCAGATTTTGGCCCAACGGCAAAATGAGCGGAGGAGGAGCCAATCACTCTCATGGCTCCCAACGGTCATTGAGGCGGAAGAGGTCAGGCCAGATGGACTGGCTGTAAAGGCGCACCTCAGTAGTACTTGAGTATGCGGCAGTTCGTTGCAGTCTCTGTGTTCGGTCCTGCAAGTCTCATTCTTTGTGAGCCGCAGGATAAGGCTCGGAGATCATAGTGTGTGGGTCTCGTCCTGGCAAGCTGAGATCCACCCTACACAAATTCACGCCAGTGGCACTTCTTCCATACGTCACTTACTTTCAAAGTCCAACGGCGATGGATATGGATGGTGCGGGCAGGTTATGGGTGTAACTGGAAGCCCCTAGTTCGGAACTGCACGTTGGCAGCAGATGTGTGATGGTCGTCTTCTGGAGACTCTGTGACTACTCAGGAATTCGTCCTGCATCTGTGTTTGGGCAGGCCTATTTAGGATCACTGCTGCCCACCCTACATGGGGAAGGCCCTAGAAAAGTTGGGCTAAACATCGGAAGTCACAATCTTGGTCTGACTGGGCAACCACACTCAGCAGCTCACCCCTCATGCGGTCGAAACTCAAAAACAGTAAAGAATCACAAATTGATTATTGGATCATGGAACATCAGAACTTGGCTCGATATGGACAATAACGTTAGACCTGAGAGAAGGTCAGCTCGTGTAACCCATGAGTTATCAAGACTCAACGTTGACATTGCTGCTCTCAGTGAAACTAGGCTGTCTTCGGAAGGCAAGATTACTGAATCTGGAACAGGATAATTATACCATCTTCTGGAAAGGAAAGTAGGAAGGTGAATGTTGTTGGCTTCGCTGTGAAGACCAAACTGGTAAATTATCACCAACTTACGCCCATTGCAATCAGCGAAAGGCTCATGACTCTCCGCATACCACTCTCAGGAGGTTCCTTTATGACACTCATCTCTGCCTATGATCCTAGGTTAGATTCTGTTGATGAAGTAAAGGCTCAATTCTATGATCAGCTAAGTGAAATCATCTGCAGATAAACTCTTGCTCCTCGGTGATTTCAATGCCAGAATTGGGAAAGATCCCAGGCTATGGAATAATGTGATGGGCAAACAGGGACTTGGAAAATGTAATCCCAATGGACTGTTGCTTCTTGGTCTTTGTGCAGAACACGAACTTTTCATTACCAACAAGCAGTTCCAGCTACCTAACCACTTCAAAACTATGTGGATGCATCCTCGTTCCAAACATTGGCACATTCTTGATTATATCATTACCCGACAATGTGATAAGAAGGACACACTTATTACCAGAACAGCAAGGAATATAGACGATTGTTGGACAGATCATAAACTTCTTATATGTAAGCTCAGGATATCCATCAGACCTAAACCACCTAGGGACATCAAAAATTTGCCAAGAAAGAAGTTTAATACATCCAAACTTCAGGATGAATCCATCTATAAACATTTGGAAACAGGATCGTCACCCAGTTATCAGAAAACCCAGTAACGAATGACATTTAGCAAGAATGGGCCACACTACAGAAGATTATCACACAGTCAGCTGAGGAAACCATCGGTTTTATAGTGCGGAAAAGACAAGACTTGTTTGATGACAATAATGAAGAAATTCTGTCTCTCATCAATGCCAAAAGGAATGCCTATCTTGCCCATCTTCAAGACCCAACTTCCACCACAAAGAGAGATAAACTACTGGAACTCAAGGGTAAACGTCAGACGCAGATATGACAGATTAAAAATATTTGGTGGCAACAGAAGGCTCAGGAACTGCAGAGACTATCGGAACTTCTATGCAGTACTCAAGGAAATATATGGACCATCTCGCTCATCATCAGGTACACTGAAAAGCGCTGATAATTCTACTACCTTGACTGATAGTCAAGAAATCTTGGAACGCTGGAAGGAGCACTTCTCCAATCTCCTAAATCGTCCATCAGCAGCTGCTGAAGACTTCCTTTGTGATGTGCTGCAACAATCTGAACAACTGTGGTTCGTAGCGCCTCGTACTTATCATGAATTCAGTGCAGCTCTCACCCAATTGAAACCCAGAAAGGCACCTGGCCCAGATATCATCCCTCTGGAACTAATTCAAGCCGGAGGTCATTCCCTCAAAACAAGGATTTTCACCCTTATCCTCAGAATATGAGAATCAAGAAAGGTACCTGGAGACCTAAAGAATGACACTATCATCACCATCTTTAAAAAGGGTGATCGCAGTATTTGTGGCAACTACCGTGGTATATCACTGCTATCAATTGTGGGGAAGATTCTTGCAAGAATTCTACTTAACCACCTCAAGGTTATCTCTGAGAAGATCCTCCCAGAGTCACAATGCGGATTTAGAGCTTCCGGAAGCACAATTGACTTGATTTTCTGTGTGAGACAACTACAAGAAAAATGTAGAGAACAACAGAATCCACTCTTCTTAGTCTTTTATGACTTGGAAAAGGCATTTGATTCGGTTCCAAGACCAGCCATGAGGGCGGTGCTGAATCGGTTTGGTTGCCCTCAGCGTTTTGTAGATCTAATCAAGGCTCTCCATGATGGCATGACAGGTCAAGTTTGCCATCAGAATAAGATATCCGATGAATTTCCTATTACCCATGGACTGAAACAAGGATGTCCTGGCTCCAACTCTTTTCGCACTGTACTTAGCTGCAATGCTTTATGATTCACCCACAAACATCCCAGGTGTGGAGGTAAAGTATCGTTTTGATAGAGGGCTTTTCAACCTAGCTCGTCTCCACTCCTTGAGGAAAACTCAGGTTACTAATGTTACTAACATGTTGTATGCAGATGATGCTGCGTCGCCAGCTCTCACACCAGAAGAGCTGCAAGATTCAGTTAATTGTTGCAAAAGTGCATGTGATCGCTTTGGTCTTAACATAAATGTCAATAAGACTAAAGTCTTGGCACAACCTTCACCAGGCACACCTCTTCCTCAGTTCAATATCTCCATCTCAAATGTGCCATTAGAACAGGTAGACCACTTCTCGAGTTAAGTTACTCGACTCGAATCCCGAACGGGATTCCAGTTAAGTTTGTCGCTTAACAATTGTTCGTTGCTAGCTTGCTAAGCTAGGTCCTCGCAGGTTCTCCACGAGACTGAGTGATATCTATTCCAAATGAAGCGAAGAGTTCAATTGATATATTTATTGGTCGACTAATAAGTACTACATTTGAAGTTTTTGAAGTTATTTACAAGTGTCGAGGCATGGAGCCCGACTGCCAACCAGTTCAGTTGGTTAGTCTTAAGATTACTGAATTACAAGAGACTGGAGCTCTGTGAGTCCAGGGTTTTATTAGAATTAAACAAGTCACATGTCAATCCCTTTAGGTGGGATACAGTACAATCTTACTGGCTAGTTACCAGAGTAGAGGGGGACACACGTGAAAGGGACTACTGGAGGTTTTGGAGTAGGAAACATACGTCACGGAAATATCTGGATGGACTCTGTCAAGCACGAGACTGTGTCTCATCTGAACCCTGAGCTGTTTGGTAATTACTCATAGCTTGCTAGTCACAAGGGTATGTGTCATTTGGACCTCGAGTTGTTACTAAATATTATACTGGGAAATTATTCAAGCTGGCAGGGCACGAGTTTGTGCGTCATCTGGACTTGGAGTTGTTATCAGATTATACACAGCTCGAGTCACTTAGTATTGGGAAATTAGCATACATACTGTCTGTTGAAACTCGGCTGACACTTGCAGTAATGATAATAATAATAATTCAGCTTTTAGAAGCTGAATCCATTAATATTGGTGGTTGTGGGTTCTATTCCCGACGAGGAATATAACTCTCGTACCTGGGCAGTACCATTTCAGTGAGCAGGATGTGGATAACAGAATTGACACAACCCATGCAGCATATGGACGATTAGCGCACCAGGTCTTCATGAATAAAGATCTGTCCATGAGTACAAAGCTTTAGTCATTTCTACATTGTTGTATGGTTGTGAAACTTGGACCCTTTACCGACATGATCTTAGGAAACTTGAGCGCTTCCACCTACAAAAACTTCGATCAATCCTGAGGATTAAATGGGAAGACCGCATTACCAATATTGCTGGTCTTGAAAAGGCTCAAATCAACAGGATAGAATCATCCATAATAGGTCACCAATTTAGAAGGATTGGTCATGTCCATCGGATGCTATGGCACCAGACCTCATGGTAGTCCTAAGAGAAACTACAAGGACCTTTTTAAACAGACCCTGAAATTGACAGGTCTTGATTCACAAACCTGGGACATGCTGGCTGAAGACCGCTCAACTTGGCGCCGTACCATCTCGGATACTGTAAAAACGTTTGAAAGGGTTCGACTCACACATGAAGAGGCTAAGCATCAAGTTGGAAACTTCAAGCAGCCCAATCACGTCCCCCTCCAGCAATAATATGTGACTTGTGTGGACGCTTGTTCCATACCAGGATTGAACTCTTTAGTCACCGTAAACACATCCACAAACTGGACTGAAGGAAGAAGATTTATACTCGGATTCGAGTTAAAGCCGATGATGATGTACAATACAGTATTTTAATGAAAGATTGCAGAATGGGTGATAAACAAAAAAAGTTGCAGTGACTATGGATGAGAAACTACGTGCTAAAAAGCGACTCGATTGTTGGGTAACGACCAAAATTATTGCTTTGGAGTTAGGGGTAGGAAAAAGTACGGTTGGATACTAGAAAAAAATCTAGCAGAAATTGAAAAGTGGTGTGCTGCCCGAAGTAGTGAAAGTGGAAACTAGGTTGAAAGGTAAACATAATGGTACGGCTTGGATCGGTAGATAGAATATAGTTATAATAATAATGTTATTGGATTTACGTCCCTTTTAACTACATTGTCTTTTAGAGACGCCGGGGTGCCGGAATTTAGCCCCGAAGGGGATCTTTAACGTGCCAGTAAATCTACGGACACGGCTCCCTCGCATTTGCGCACCCTCAAATGCCAGCTGACTGCGACAGGATACGAACCTGCAACCTTGGGCCCAGCAAGCGAGAACGTTACCCCTGAGCCACGCAGAGATAGAATATAGAACTCCGGCCTATCCGGCTTGACCTTCCGCCACATTAGGCCGGATAGCCGAGAGCCTACTGTAGTTCCTTAGCAAAGTACAAACCATACTAAGTTTCAAAACTGATACCACCATCTGTTGGGGAGCTAGGAAAACAAATCTAGTTTGAGGGCCTATGAACATAACTTGCAATCTAGCTGGGAAAATAGTTCCTTAACAATGAGGTATTGAGACATACCATTAGATGTTGGTAGCATACTGCAATATTGTATTACAATTTGTTTTTACAACTAGTAATGTTTTTTTTTGACGTGTAGCCTCCTGAGAGGCCGAGTGCAGGTCTTTCTATTCGACGCCCGTGGGCGACCTGCGCGTCGGGATGAGAGATGGAATGGATGAAGATGAATAAAACAGGGGAAGGATGTGGAAGGAAGTGGCCGTGGCCTGTGAAAGGTACTGTCCCAGCATTTGCCTGGTGTTGAAAATGGGAAACCACGGACAACCATTTCAAGGACAGCCGACGGTGGGGCTCGAACCCACGCGTCTACCGAGTCAGCAGAGAGCTTGGCCCCATGACCTAACGCCGCGCTTTAGCCAGCGTAGCCACTACTGTCGGTAACTAGTAATGTTGATAACATTTTGATGGCATGGAGTAGCAACACCCTTGATATGTTGTTGGTAGAAGCCACTAGGTTTTTTAATTAGCAACTGTACAAAGATCTGGGTGGTGCAACATTGATAAAACTATGAAATGTGTCTGCATCATGCAAGTTGTTTACCTACCAGTGAAGTATGCCTATTATCTTTTTTGTACAATAGCAGAGTAACAATAAAATGTATTGGAAAGGGCAGTAATTTATATCTCCAAATAAGAATGAAGTTCTTCTGCATTGTATGTATCCCCGAAATGCTAAGCTTAGCATGCAGATGCCAACACAACAATCAAACTTGCAATTCATTCTAGGAAATTAGAAATATTTTTCCATATTATAGCTGCAAGAAATAATGAAGGCAAGAAGGGATGACAGGAATTTTAAAAAAAGTGTGCAAATTCATAGCAAAAGTAGTAATTAATCTACAACTCATTACTGAAACTTTATTTATTTATAATGAATGAAAAACTGTTCAACATAACAGCTCCTCACATTTGAAATGAAAAAAGTACTTAACATTAAAAATTCAAGCATTAGACAATTTTTAATTAAACTATGTCAATCAAGTGCCAAACAACAAGATCCAATGACAAATAAGTCAACAAATGACATTTCAGAAAACGCACATAAATTAGATTTGTACATTTCAGCACCACTTCCTGTCAGAATGTAAGGATTCATACAATACTGCTTAAGGACAAAATATTTGCATTTCACACTTTGCTTTACATAAATGAAAGAAGAAAAATTGAGACATTTATTCACACAACGAAATATAAAACAGCTTAAAACTAAAAGAAAATACAAAGACTATAACGACACATTCAAACCACAATCACTGCAAACACAATGTTCAAAATTGCTGTATTTAAATAAGTTTAATTGACAGACATCTCCAAAACTTTTGGTATTATGCTGTACATCCATACGGTTTTGAAATGTCTAATCTGGGCTGTGAAAGTCTCGAACTATTTGATTTTCCTAAAAACAGGCACAGGAAACCGTTGACACTGGTCTTCAGGAAGCAGTAGCATACTGACTTAGCACAACATATGGAATCAGTAACTAATGCGCATATAGTTACAAAACAATACTGTCGAAACATAAAATCTTTAAATTCAAGGCATTTCCACTTTGAGTGGGAGCATGTAAAATGTTAAAAACCAAGATTATTGAACTAATTGATCAGTTAATACCCCTTTACCCCAGAACAAAAATCTGATAATAAAGGATATTAATCGAGTGCTTTATTGAAAGTAACTTTTCCACACACACTAGCTATAACCAATTCCAGAATACATGTAAGGACTGTAGAGAAATGGTTAATCCTGTATGATTACTTGAGAACATTTTTCTTTGTGATTTACTGCCAAAACGAAAATGGTTCTTTTTATCAAAAGCTCATCAATTGTTTCCTCAATCATACAGGATTTTTCCTTTTATAACAAGAAATATGGAAACCATAAAAAATTCCCACAGTCACTGGCAATACACTCAAATAAAAGTAAACTTCAGTTTAAGTGCACAAACTTAAAACTGTGACTTGAATTTCACAGCCGGGTGTTATAATGAATTTTGAAGTGAAATAAAACAACTATGAATATAAAGAATAATATAAATCAGCCCTATAATTAGGGCCAGGAAAGACCAATCAACATTATTTTTTCTCAAAATAAGATGTTTCAAAAAAAGGAAGCTTGTAGTTTAACGTGACCGTTAATCTCGCGATCATGAGCCACGGGACCTCCTTTTTACGTGGAATCCGAACCACAGGACATGGCATTTCACATCGAAAATCTCACATGCACTGACCGGGAATCGAACCCGGTTCGCCTTGGTGAGAGGCATACAGTAGATGTTTCAATTAGCACACGTTTCAAAAAATGAAACTATACTAACATTTCTGCACATCTAACAAATTTCAATGAAAAACAAAACAGTTTAACAAAAAAAATATATAATTGCATCATTTGTATATTCTGAGAGATCAGAAATTGGAAGGCGAAATATAATCAACTACTGTAGTTATTTAAAACTGAAGTAAACTTTTTACCCCTTTGTACTTAATAAGTATACAGTAGTTGATATTCACCTAATTTTAATCTTAATTCACAATTTCTATCAACTATCATTATCTTGAATTTATTGAAATGATATAAGTAGGAAGGGTCTTTGTAAGTTTTACTGCAGAATTCACATTTGGTTCTTTGTTGATTGTCAAAACTGTCATGAACTAATCATAAAATATTTAACCTCATAAATACTCTAAGCTGATAATGCCCCAACATATGGTACTAATAACAAAATATATACAGAAGAGGGAGGAGAAAGGCAAAAAATAAGTCAATCAAAGAGTCCTCAAATTTGAATTTGTGGATATTGCACAGGTATATTAAAACTTATAATTTAACATACAAGAACGAAAAAAGAAAATATACAGTAAACTACAACTTTTGAAAAAAAAAAAAAAATAACACTAAGTCTTTCCAGAGATATTGAAATATACACTGGAAATTTAAATATATTCTTCAAATATTTTGATCAAATAGGAACTGAAATGCAGGTTAACAACCTACAGTATTTCAAATGTTGTTTAGGTGCTATTATTTTTACAAACAAAAATCATATTCATTTACTGAACATAAATATTTGCACCACAATGGCAATAGAATTAGAAGATGTATTCTTACTATATTGCTATTTTTTCTCACTGAATCGAACAGCTGTTGTAATGGATTTCCACAATCTTACTCACATTTTTCTCAATTTATCTCCAGTCTTAATTTAAGAACAAAAATACATAGAAATATAGGATATACCGTACTTTGGAACAAAAGAAACATGCTGTTTGGCACTTAGTTAAGTAATATGAAATTAAGACTTACAATAACATAGAATGTGAAGCACTACTAAAGGAATAGAATTAATAATCAACGAGGTTAGCTAACAGAGATCCTACATGTTTGTACATGTAGTACGCAATAATTGTAATGTGTGTTAAAATTTAGAAAATGGAGAAATAAAGGCCATATCAAGCAATACCATAATCGAACACAATACTGCAAAATAACTAAGGTTATTTAGAACATGACTGCTGTCTCTCCTACAGATTCAACTTACAGTCATATCCAAGGCACTCCAGTGCTCTTTCTAACTTGTTCGCACATTGAAACACATTTAAATGAAATAATTTCTTTGCATAGTACCTGGTAACAAGAAACCATATGAACAAGGGTAATTCATATACAACACTGGCACCAAATGAAATGGAATGAAATTATGCAAACTCTATGCATAAGGAACCATGAATAGGTATATTTACACAATGTACACTCCAAGAAACATTCAACGCGCTAACCAACAAGGATAAAGGGCAACATGGAGAGAGGTGTCATAGAACTAAACTTAAGTAGCAAATCCCAGTTTCTTGTAAGAATTTTGATAATCACCTTTGTTAAATTGAATCATAACTACATTAAGCCCAAAAGAGAACTTGGTTCTTTTGTAAAGAAGCCAATACTGACTAAGGAGTACTGAAAGGCAAAAATCCTCAGCATGTGAGGACTTTCTATTATTTACACATAAAACAAATATATCTCTCCAATGCTTCAATTTCTTGAAGAAATTATAATACAAAATGTTAAATGAGATGAAACCCAAGTTTCAACTATAGTTTCACAACATAATGTATTTACTGCAATGAAAGAAGAACTGAAGATGTAACTTGGCTGAAGTATGTTAATCTGCATCTTCTTGATAAAAGTTGAGACTCATGCCAGAGGAGTGAGGGTACAAGGGATGCCACCAGTCCAGTACCTTGACATTCACCACTGGATCAAATACTAATGTGTTGCTGTTTTCGGCATAACACAATGGGCCGGATCCAAATTCCAGTCTCATGCAATACGAACACAGGCCATGAGACAGTGACATCGTGACATTACATAGTGTCTGACCCAACACCAAGGGATGAGGTATGTAGTTGAGGCAAGTTACCTGGAATGAAAGATGCAATTTAGAGCAACAATTCAATATATAGTGATATCCTCAGTTAATACATCTCAATTTATTTTCCTGGCTCTAGTTCACTGTTTAATGTTACTGTAAGTTTGTGATCATTCAGGGGTATGCTAGAAGGAGATGAGTGTTGGCTCATATCACTGTGTCAACTATTTCTTCCCTTTTAGGCCTATTATTTTGTGATTTCCATAGTATGGAGATAAATTGACCCACCTTTTAAACACTGAAAGACGATCAGTTCAGTTGAGCTTGATATGGCTACTAATTTTATTATTTTTGAAATTTGGAATCGGCCACATAAACAACTTAAATCTCCGTTGCAGGGCAAGAGCAAACTTTCCCCACCTTTATTCAGCTTGTTTCAGACATTAAGAGATAAACTTGTTCTTCTTGGAATGCATCTTTATTTCCCTCGAATGGAACAACTATCGAACACTGCGTTTGGTGGGCTACCAGACTTTTCTAAGTATGCATAACATATTTCAGACTTGAAAATCTCCTTCAAAGCCAGGTTTTCAGACTTCCAGAAGGAAAAACAGAATCTTCTCCTTTTCACAAATCCCATTTCCCTATCATTCACTATCCTACTAGCTTGCCACGGTAGGTGAGTGGGTAAAGTGTCAAGACAACCAATCCCAAGCTTGCAGGTTCGCTCATGGCCATGGTAAGTGATTTTTGAAAGGCGACAAAAACCAAGACATGCATGTCATACTTTGTTGGCATGTTAAAGAACCCATTTAAATTCAGTAGGCCATGTTCATAATGGCAAAATTAATCTCGGGATTTTTCGCGAACACAAAGTTCCTCCATTCTCTACTAGAAAGCGCTATAGTGTCAAGGAACTTAGATATCTAACCTCCTTGACTTTCATAGCGTTCCAAGGATGAACAAAATTCGACATGCAAGCTACCCTCTGGGTGTCAAATAACAAAGCTTGCACTCGGCACCCGAGGCCATGCGATATTATTATTATTATTACTACTCTACTGAAGTTCAGGCTGAAATATTGGAACTTCAGAATAACATAGCAATTCACAGCAAGTTCAAAGAGGCTCTTGGAAAGGCAGATAGCCAGTAATTCATCACTTTCTGGAAATATCATCCCCATCTCAGTTTTCTGCCCTACGAGACATGGCCCTGCGATATTGTTGCAGATTCGGGTCGACATATATATGTGAAAAATCCTTTTCTATCACACACACATATATATAATGTCCACCCGAATCAGCAACAATGTCTCAGGGCCATGTGCACAATGCCCGAGTACACTTTGCCCATGACACTTATCAAAGAAATGCCTGTATAATTGTAGCAATGTTTCCTGTTACTATGCTTATAAATTGGGGCGATTGCTTTTGTCCAGACAGAGGATACGTTTCCTAGTTAGTTATTGTTAGTTTAAGGGGTCCTCTTAACCCTTAAATTCCCTGGGTGTCCATATATGGACACGCATGTAATAGCATCCTAATTCTTCATTTATAATTTTTGTCCTATTTGGGTTGGTAACAATTCAAAATTGAAGGGGTCCGTTTAAGCTATCTAATGTTTAATTTCCTGTTGCGAGTTCATTGTTGTGTGGCTGTTATGAGCTTCTGAGTTGGGAGTTTAAACTTTGATGTGCAAATGATGGACATTGACACAGAGTAAGTGGCTTTCTAAGTTCATATTTGTTTAAGTCTCTTATTTAGTTGTTGGTGGCAGTATATAAAACATTACAGTTATTACAGTCTGTGTGCCTAAATGGCCAATGATCAATTAGTCTAGTGTTCAGGACTCGTTTATCCTACCGTGTCCATATGGACACAGGCCACATGAAATGAAAATCCACAGCCTGCTTCCAGTCTCCGACCGGGTCAGGAATGAAACGAATGAAGCCCCCATCTAGCGGCGAGGATATGAACTGTGCCGGCTGCCGAGGCCTGACGCACTCCTCTGGGGCAATGATTAAATGAATGACAAATGAAATGATAGTGGAGAGTGTTGCTGGAATGAAATGTTGACAGGGAAAACCGGGAGTATCCGGAGAAAAACCTGTCTGCCTCAGATTTGTCCAGCACAGATCTCACATGGAGTGACCGGGATTTGAAGCACGGACCCAGCGGTGAGAGGCCGGCGTGCTGCCGCCTAAGCCACGGAGGCTTCACAACAGGCCACATAATCATGTAAATTTTATTATTATAATGAACATGACGAAGTACTACTGAAGTACCGTACTGTACTATTGTTCTATGATCTCCGTAGGTCGCTGTCAAGGATATTAGATTCTAATCTAACAGTTCAGGAGGCTCTCGACATTCTCTTCAAAGAAGATGACAGTACCCCAGAAGTAGATACCGTTTACATAGCACCTCCAGACCCAGCAATTTTAACAGATGAAGATTCAGGTGATGAGGATGGAGGTATACGTGACAATCTAAATTCTCGCCAACTTCGTTCACATGCAGAAGTGAGACTAGTTGACAAGGAAGTGGAGACTGCGCCATCGAACCTTCATTACTTGACCAAACATAGGCAAAAACAATGGGTAGATGGTGACTTAGAGAGTAATCTTACGGCTTTTCCTGATCCGGACTTTAGTATTTATTGTGGAAAAACACCAGTCAGATTTTTGAAATATTCTTTGATGATGATGATGTAGTTAAATTCTTGATTGAAGAGTCAAACAACTATGCTCTTTTCAAAAACTGTCCAAATCCTTTTATAACTTCTGAAGAAATATGTTGCTTCATTGGTATCCTTATTTTAAGTGGCTCTCCCTAGTAAAAGATTATATTGGGATGCTGACTATGATACCAGAAACGTGCTTGTGACGAATGCTATGAGAAGAAACCGATTTGAACAAA
Source organism: Meconema thalassinum (assembly GCA_946902985.2). Classification (NCBI taxonomy): domain Eukaryota; kingdom Metazoa; phylum Arthropoda; class Insecta; order Orthoptera; family Tettigoniidae; genus Meconema; species Meconema thalassinum. The sequence goes on along the minus strand of OX336391.1, from coordinate 288,754,538 downwards.
TCCTTCGGTTCCTCCACTGTATAGACAGCAAAAAAATTGATCTAACTGGCAAGCTGTGGAAAATTGGACCTCTTCTTGACAAAATACAACTAAAATGCAGGGAACACTTTGTCCCTGAACAGCAACTGTCGTACGATGAGTCGATGATAAAATATTTCGGAAGACATTCTCTCAAACAATTTATAAGTGGCAAACCAATCAGATTTGGTTACAAGGCATGGTGTTTATGCACAACGTCTGGATACTTGTTTTATTCAAATTAGCAGGTTCCGCCAATCAATACCTTAATGCATTTACATAAACCCTAGGTGCAGTACATGTTTCAAACCATTATCGGTCCTTCATCAGCTGACTTAATGTCTTGTCACAGCATAATACATAAAAACACTGAGCATTGACACAAAGATATGCATACACGTTAAAATATTCACAATCATTCTTTAAAATTCATTAAAAGATATTCAAGCTTTAAAAGGATTTAAAAACACTGAAAGTTCAATTTTCCTGTTAAATGATGCTAATTCTCTTGCTTAGCATCTTGTCAGTCACTTTAGTACTCCTGTTCTCTTCACACGTGAGCGGCGAAGTCGTACAAATTGTTGGGTTGAATATTGCCATGTATAGGGAGCAAACAATGGATAAAAAACTGTCCCAATTGTGCGGCTCGAAGCAAATGAAAATACTAATTAAATTGATTGATCCAGGCAGCAAAGTAATCCTCTGTTAAACAAGAAAAGAAAAAGGTATTTAGACTTGCATTTAGTGGAGAAACAAGAGTGAAAACTCAGCAAATGTGATAGTCTACGAGAAGCCGCTATTGAAAGTGAAAGTGACAACTCATACCTCGTATGCGAGCAGTGTACACGCCGGCTGAGCTGACAGCAGCAACTGAGGTACTATTCTGAGCGAGGTCAGGTCTGTGAAAGGGAAAGGGGGGAGGGGAGCGGGTGTGACTAGCGGGATGGGGAATGAAAAACTGGGGAGTAGGAAAGGAGATGAGTGGGAGGAATACGGGAGGGGGGGCAGTGAAATCAGGTATATTCTCTATGGGGGCTTTGTACGTCTCCTATTAGTGACGTAGTTCGTCAGTGTTTCGTACAGAATGTTGGTGTCATAATTAATATCATTAAGGTTGTGCGAGGGATTATTCCTTAGGGCCTGTTCTATTTCTATTTGTTCCAAAATGTTGAGCATACACCCTTTGCTACAGTAGTGTAGAATTTCCATATCATCTTCGATTTTCGAAAAATTATGATTGATAATGGTTCGAAACATGTACTGCACCTAGGGTTTATGTAAATGCATTAAGGTATTGATTGGCAGAACCTGCTAATTTGAATAAAACAAATTACAATTGTCAATACGGACCAAAAATGGAAAATTTTCCCAATTCTGAAGCGGCTTGCCAGGCTAAAAGGTACAGATTTAAACACCTACGAGTAAAATTGGCCAGCATTATTAAAGACACTGGGTTCCTAAAGAGATGCAGATCACACAATTTAGTTCCCCAACACATAAGAGCTTTTCAGAAAAAAAAGATTCAATAACAACTTTGAAAGGAGAACGCAGCAAATGGTTAACCAAAAGATTTTACAATGCGAATTGAAATTTCTATATATGAAGAAAAATCAAATAAACAATTCTCTGTACGAAATTCACTTGGAGGCCGCCAGTTTTACAGATAAGAAGGAATGGGACTCCTTCTTATTCCATGTAGAAGAAGTAGTCTCATTTCACATCAGCAAAAAGATCGACACTTTAAACAAAAAATTTGACCAACACTTGCAGAAGGCGAGCACTGTAAGCAATGAGGAACCAGAAGTCCCAACCCATGATTTCCACAAACCGGTAGAAAACCTTTCAAATGTAAACTTCAACAAAGCAGAAATTGAATTATTAGAAAAAGGTTTTAAACATCCTCATACAATAGCAAAAACAATCTAACGGTACTAATAGCGGAATCTGAGGCAGCAATTCAAAAACTTCCAATAGAGAAAAGGAACGAAATCAGACACGTTCTCAATAAGAAAATTAACAAAATAATAAAACAGGATAAAAAACAACCCCACAGTAAAGACATGATTAATCTGAAAAAGAAAGTAAGTCAGGAGAATTTAATAATAACAAAGGCGGATAAGGGTAACAGCATTGTCATTATTAATAAAGCAGATTATATCGATAAAACGGAACCGTTCTTGAATAACAAAAACTTTGGAATCGTTAGCAAAGATCCCACGGGGGCCACGCAAAGGAAACTGAAACAATTACTGAAGAACACCATTATGATTCTAGACGAACATCAGAGCAATAAGCTCATCAATATGAACCCAGGCATTCCAACCCTCAGGGCGCTACCTAAAACGCATAAGAACAATACACCGATCAGACCAATTGTAAACTTCAGGGGCAGTCCGGTTTACAAACTGTCACAGTTTTTACAGAAATTTTTGATAAAATATTACACATTTTCAACTAACAATGCTGTTAGAAATTCAATTCAATTTTGCGAGCAAATCAAAGATTTAAAATTAAAAAGTTCAGAGGCATTGCACACCGCGGACATCAGCGACATGTACACAAATATTCCAGTAGGTCCAACTGTCGATATAATAGAGAATAATCTAAAAACGCATAGTAGGCTATCTCGTGATGAAATTAATGAGTTTATTAACCTTTTAAAATTCACCGTGCAGAACAATTACTTTTCTTTCAACCAAAAAATCTTTAGGCAAATAGGGGGATTGGCCATGGGTTCCCCATTATCAGGTATAATGGCCAACATTTATATCGACCATTTAGAAAAGAATAATATCCACAAATTAAAAGGCATAAGTTACTGGGTCAGATACGTCGACGACGTTTTTCTAATAATAGACAATGAAATTAGCAACATCAATCGCATCACAGCAGAACTGAACTTAATTGACAACAACATTAAATTTACTACAGCATCCGAAATCGAACAGTCCATAAATTACCTAGATTTAACTGTTATCAGAGACGCTACAGGCCTACGATTCAAAATTTACAGGAAACCGTCCCAAACGCACACCATTATCAGGAAAGACTCAAACCACCCACCCAGCCACAAAAAAGCTGCATTTAGAGCGTTCATTAATAGGGCCGTTAGCATACCCCTATCTGAGGAAGACTGGAACAACGAGCTTTCTATTATACATCAAATCGCTAGAGCCAATGATTTCAGCAAGCCCTACGTTGACTCCCTTTTAAGCAAAATTAAGAATAGACCGGTAACTAAATTACAACCAATAGAAAAGAATAAGCCCTTCGCAATCTTCACATACTCAAACCAACTCACCCACAATATTACAAATGTTTTTAAAAAACAAGAGGTAAAAATAGCTTACAAAACAACCAATGCCACTATGAAACATTTATTTAATTCTAAGTCTGTTAATATACAAGATAAATTTCAAAAATCAGGAATCTACAGGATAAGGTGCCAAAATTGTGATGCGGACTATATAGGGCAAACCGGACGCAGTTTCAAAATTAGATATAATGAACATGTTAACGCGATAAGACACAGAAAATTCTCGGCCATTGGTAATCATATGAAGGAGTTCAATCATAATTTTTCGAAAATCGAAGATGATCTGGAAATTCTACACTACTGTAGCAAAGGGTGTATGCTCAACATTTTGGAACAAATAGAAATAGAACAGGCCCTAAGGAATAATCCCTCGCACAACCTTAATGATATTAATTATGACACCAACATTCTGTACGAAACACTGACGAACTACGTCACTAATAGGAGACGTACAAAGCCCCCATAGAGAATATACCTGATTTCACTGCCCCCCCCCCCCCCCGTATTCCTCCCACTCATCTCCTTTCCTACTCCCCAGTTTTTCATTCCCCATCCCGCTAGTCACAAGCGCTCCCCTCCCCCCTTTCCCTTTCACAGACCTGACCTCGCTCAGAATAGCACCTCAGTTGCTGCTGTCAGCTCAGCTGGCGTGTACACTGCTCGCATACGAGGTATGAGTTCTCACTTTCACTTTCAATAGCGGCTTCTCGTAGACTATCACATTTGCTGAGTTTTCACTCTTGTTTCTCCACTAAATGCAAGTCTAAATACCTTTTTCTTTTCTTGTTTAACAGAGGATTACTTTGCTGCCTGGATCAATCAATTTAATTAGTATTTTCATTTGCATCGAGCCGCACAATTGGGACAGTTTTTTATCCATTGTTTGCTCCCTATACATGGCAATATTCAACCCAACAATTTGTACGACTTCGCCGCTCACGTGTGAAGAGAACAGGAGTACTAAAGTGACTGACAAGATGCTAAGCAAGAGAATTAGCATCATTTAACAGGAAAATTGAACTTGCAGTGTATTTCCTTTTAAAGCTTGAATATCTTTTAATGAATTTTAAAGAATGATTGTGAATATTTTAACGTGTATGCATATCTTTGTGTCAATGCTCAGTGTTTTTATGTATTTTGCTGTGACAAGACATTAAGTCAGCTGTTGAAGGACCGATAATGGTTCGAAACATGTACTGCACCTAGGGTTTATGTAAATGCATTAAGGTATTGATTGGCGGAACCTGCTAATTTGAATAAAACAAATTACAATTGTCAATACGGACCAAAAATGGAAAATTTTCCCAATTCTGGATACTTGGTTAATTTCTCTCCATCAAAACACCGAATATGAGAACCACTTTGGGAAGGCAGCCATGTCTTTGGTTCAAATGATCGATGACTTCAGTATCGAAATGAAACGGATGCCCTTCCATTTTTTCTTTGATAACCTGTTTACAGGTTTTGACCTGTTGCCATTTCTACGTAAAGAAGGATATGGTGGAATAGGTACAATTGGGGAAAACAGGACTCCCAAAACCTGCCCTTTACCTCCCAATAATAGTATGATCAAGAAAGAGAGGGGATATTTGGGTGAGTGGATAGCGTGTCGGTCTACTAACGCCAAGATTGCAGGTTCGCCCCTGACCGTGGTAAGTGATTTTTGAAAGGCGGCAAAAATACGATACGCATGTCATACGATGTTGGCATGTCAAAAACCAATTTGAATTCAGTAGGCCGAGTTCATAATGGCAAAATTAATCTCGGGAGTTTCCGCCAGCACAAAGTTCCTCATTTCTCATATCTAACATCTAATCTCCTTGACTTTCATAGTCAAGGAACTACGAAATTCGACATGCAAGCTACCCTCTGGGTGTCAAATAGCAAAGCTTGCACCAGGCACCCGAGGCATACGATATTATTATTAGCGAAGAGATATTCGGTAAAAGATAAACAGTTTATCCGCATTGAACGTCCTGATACGGTGTGAGGATACAACAAGTGTATGGGTGGCGTGGACCGAATAGATCAGAATACTGGCATGTACAGGGTAAACAATAGAAATAAGGAATGTTACTGGCCGATTCTGTCCTGGCTCATTGATGTATCGGTCCATCATGCTTGGCAGTTAAAAAGAAGCGGAGGAGTCACACTAACGCAGCTAGATTTCAGACGAGAAATTGTACTTACGTACTTGAACCAATACAAGAATCCCATAGGAAGGCCATCTACTAGCTTAGGTTCCACATCTAAGAAGCGACTTCCAATCGACATCAGGTATGATGGCTACAAACACTACATTGTGAAGATTGAAGAGAAGGTGTGTAGGAGCGTGCTGTGCAAGGAAATAATCAGCTGTACGCACCAAATGCGGTAAATATGATGTTGGACTCTGTGTGGAATGTTTCGGGATATACCATGAACGCCAATGAACTGACTGTGTGACAGATTTTAATACAGGCAGCACGAGGTTCTCCTGATCTATCAATGTTTATTTGATTTTACAACAATAAGAAACTCTCAGAATACCATAAAAATAAAATCTATTGTTTCTGGTAACAATGTCTCTCTGGTGCATTATTTTCACGGTCTCGTGTGATAGGAATTCTGTATTATACTTTGAATCAATCCAGGGTAACATGATTAACATGTTATCGAGACTATGTAAGTGTCCAGTGTGTCCATCTCGACACGTTCAATTTTGCCCATTCTGTGCAATAAATTTTTCAAATAATATATTTTTAAGTTCTTTTAGAAGCATCTGAAGCTACTTACCCCAAAACATACCAGAGAAAGACAAATAAAATAATCTGGGCAGTTAAGGGTTAACACAGATTCAATTATACAAATTTAGAATACATTGGACTCTGTGTGGAATGTTTCGGGATATACCATGAACGCCAATGAACAAAACGTTATCCGCACGACTGTTATCCGCCCTGCAACCGCATGACTTTTATCCAAATCCGCTGATATTTCAATATTATTTTTAATTTATTAGATAAAGCATAAAGTGTTAAACCAACACATTTAGACATTTGAGGAGAAAGTCGTTCCTGACAAATTGCTTCATTGCAAGGAACTTAAAGTTGGATGACACTTCTGGTTTCTTGACCTCTGCTTTAGACAAAAAAAAAAAATGGCTATACTTTTTTGGCTACTTTTACACTTGTGCCTCAGTAAGTTTGATGTGCCTGATTTGTGTCATGAGTATGAATACACTTTTTTACAGGTAGAACATCCTACTATAACGTTCACCTTTTCGTTTCCAATGAAAACATAACCAAATGTCTGCCATATCGTTGACTTGAGCTTTGTTTCACGCACTATTGAATATTCACCTTGTTTTATTTCAATAGATAGTTTATACATGTTGGTGAAATGATGTTCATACCCCCGGTCGCAGTAACATTCACTAATAATAAGTGAACTTCTCTTTACGCTTGGAGGAAGGGATTGGCATTTTGCCGGAAATTCCTAGTCAGTCGTCATCCATCTGCTTCTTGACCCATCCTTGTTCGCATAGTTGATGTCATAACTCTCTCCGTTGCAATATCAGTCAACATGTTTCAGAGCCAAGTTGGAAATAAATCTAGATACACATGGAACCAGATCTTCCAGGATAGCATAGGCGGCGAAGTAGCTGACTTGAGGAATGTTAATGATGTCACCACGATGAACTAACAAGCTTATTGACAGCATTATATCTCGTACGTATAGTAATAAAGACGGCAGTGAGAAATGATGAGAAGTCAAGACCATCTACTACAAACATATGGTACCGGTACTTAATAAAATGTAGTTCAAAGCATATGAGTAAAATAATCTTCTCATGTACATACGTGCCTGAATATTTCATACGCAATAGGCTATAGGAGTATTCCTCTTTTAAGCATAAAGCTGTAGGTTGGCATAATATTATTGTATGTTCCACATTGTATTCTAAAAACTATCCGCAAATTTACTCTAAACATTATCCGCTATCTGCACAGCCATGCAAACTATATCCGTGTTGCGAAAATTTTTGCGGATATCCGCATCTGCACAGGGCTTTACTTATAAGGGGATAAAGAGAACAGCAGCCACCACGTCATGGACTAATATAAGATCAGGTATTTTGCAAACCAAGGTTTCCTTGTAAATCAGCAAGATCCACACACTCGGTTAAAATTTGGGCCAGGGTCAATACAGCTCCACAGGTACAAAGTGGGGTAGGGGAGTCTTCCCTCCTCATTAGGTACGAGTGGGTGGATCTTGCATGGCCTAACCTTAGTCTACACAAAATTATAGACTCCCGAGACCGGAAAGAGCTCCACCACACGCGAGTACAGCGCGACAAACTCATCTGAAACCCCGGAAAATATGCGATTTCCTATGCTTCCCCTTGCCCCTCTAGTCATCATTCTATAGGACCTACTATTATTTGCTGCCTCGAAAGACGTGACTTGCACAGTTACATCATCAGAAACCAATAAGGAGAGAGTTCATTCATCATTGCCATATGTTTCATTATTGTCATTCCGTCGCCAGCTGCCGCATGGTGAACTTCATAAGGCAAGCATTGTGGCTTTATCGTAGGCAGCTTTGTCCTAATTGCTGAAGGTTTCACAACATTGTACACACTGGCTCTGGGTTGCGCGCACACGTGAGGATGACTTCCCAGCGGTGTCAGTTGTACTTGAATACTTTCTTTATTTATTTATTTAAAAACTTCTGAGACTGCTAAGAAATGTGTGCTAAGCATAGGTTGATATTATTTTCCATTTCACAGGATTATATTTTATAAACAAAATTTTGTATTAATTTCGAACTAAACTGTTATCGTTTTATTTCCAATAATAAATGTAACACATTCAATCACGACATTCCAACAACTATTTAGGCGTGTGTTATTATTATTATTATTTTAAACAACAGACATTATCTGATATGGATGTAGTTAATTGTTGATTTAGCATCGGCGCTTTCCTATCCCGCTCTCACTCTCCCACCTACCTTCCACGCTCACTCACGCCAACAGCGCCCTCAATCAGTGTTTCAGTTGAACTAGCCGAGCAATAGTTTCCTTGAACGCTTTCAGTTTGCTGGTCATTGGGTCAGCTAGCCACAGACTCTCCCAGAATGCTAGTACTTGTCCAGTCTTGGGAATCGGTATCACGATTCCCTCTCGCCACTGGGATGGAAACTCCTCTTCAATCCATATACGGTTGAAGAGGGACAGCAGTTGTTTAGTACTGGAATCGCAAAAATGTTTCAGCATTTGATTATGGATGTTATCCGGTCCAAGAGATGTATCCATGCACAGTACAGGCGCACTGCACAGTTTCCGTTCTGAGAATGGTACATTGTAGAACTCCAAAGCAGCAGTGGCCAAGGACAAGGGGTGAGCCTCTGCCATCCACTTTAGAGTCACAAATATTGCATCAAATCTCCTGGAGTAGTATACATCTGAGAAGTTCGATCCAACACTGTTGGAAATTGTGAGATGGTCCGTGATGATGACTCCATTGATGGAGAGACTGGGTATTGTCAACGATGACAGAAGTCCGTAGTTCTGAGATGAAGTAGCCTAGTATGTGCTGTCATCTACGATAATATTTTCGGAAAGTAAATCAAAACTAATTGTGAACTCGGAAAATTTTCTCGTAATGGTTAAGGAGCGTGTGTTTCAGGCAATTAACTGGATTAACTAGGCTTTTTGGTTCACTTACCATGTAGCAGGGAGAAGGGGGCAGTGCCATCATCATCATCTTGCACAGTTTCCAGCCATTGGCCGGGTCTGCTTGGAACACAAGCCCCTCCAACGTCTTCTGTCTTCCCACCATCTCTCAGCCTCCACCTTTGTCCAGTCTTCTCCTCTCTTCTCCACGCTTTCTTCCACCCCCTTCAGCCACCAGTCTCTCGGTCTCCCTCTTTGTCTCTTTCCTTCCCACTTCGTCTCGTGTATCCTCCTAGGTATCCTCTTCTCCTCCGTTTTACATGTCCATACCATGTAAGTCTAGATTTCTCTATACCATCCTGTAATGGTTCCTCCTTCATTAATTCTCTGGTCCTCTCATTTCTTATTCTGTCCCTCTTTGTAGCTCCAATACTGCTTCTCAAGAACCTCATCTCACTGGCCTGTATTTTGCTCTCTCCCTTCCTTTCATAACCCAGGTCTCCGAGGCAGCCGTCAGGATAGGGACATAGTACGTCCGATATATGATCTTTTTGCTGTTCTGAGGGACATCCTTGCTCCATAACATGCTTCTCACACTCCTCCGGAATGCTTCTGCCTGTCTCCCGTTCATTTATTTCTCTATCGTTTCTTCCATTATCTTGTATCAGGCTCCCAGATATTTGAAATTCTCCACTTTCTTCAGCTGTTCCCCACCAATTGTTATTCCCGTTGTGGTTCTTTCCTTCTTCCTTGTTGTGATCACCATCTCACTCTTATTTATGCTAAATTTCATCCCACACGTCCAACTGTTCCTGTACCTCCTCCTTGTTTCCCCAAATCATAAAATCATCTGCAAACACCATTGCTTTCATCTTTCCTTCTCCAATTACTTGTGCCACCCGGGTCATTATGTCATCCATCACCACAATGAAAAGTAACGGTGACAGTGCACTTCCTTGTTTCAGGCCGTTTCTCTGTTCCAACCAGTCCGATCTCTCTCCTCCCACTTTCACACAACTAACGCTTCCCTTGTACATCTCCTTTATCCTCCTTATAGTCCATTTTTCTACTCCTCTATCCTCCAGGGACTTCCATACTTTGTTTCTGCATACACTGTCATATGCTTTCTCACTGTCCAAGAAGGCCATCAGTAGATCTGTTACTCATAGTGCTGTCCTTGTAACTGTCTTACAGCAAAAATCAAATCCACTGTGGACCTTCCTGCTCTGAAGCCATGTTGTTTTTCCCTCATCCCTCCTATCATTGTCCTAATTCTCCTTTCCAAAACTTTCTCAAATATCTTTGCACAATGACTCATCAGTGTTATTCCCCGATAGTTTCTGCATTCTGTTCTACTACCTTTCTTGAAGATCGGGACAATTATTCCCTTTTTCCAGTCCTCTGGGGTCTTCCTTTCCTTCCATGCTGTCTTCATCACTCGGTACAACCATTGTATCCCCACCTCTCCTGCTGCTCTCACCATCTCCACACTCAACTCATCCACACCCGGTGCCTTCCCTCCTTTCATCTTCCTCACTGCATCTTCCACTTCTTTCCATGTTAAATCCTTTTCTGTTTGCAGTTAATCTTCCTCTTGCCCGCTTTCTTCCTCCTCGCCGTGGTTTCCATTTGGGTTCAGAAGTTCTTCAAAATATTCTTTCCACATTTTCTTCAGTTCTTCCCTATTTTCTATCTCTTGTCCCCTTTTGTTCACCATTTTAACATAATCCGTAGGATCCTTCCGCCTCTTATTCTTTACCATCCCATACAGGACCTTTTTTGTACCTTCACTATCCTCCATCATCTTTGTCCACTCCTCCATCCACTTTCTTCTCTCCTCAGCCACTACTCTCTTTGCCTCCTTCTTTCTTTCCTGGTACTCTTCCCTTGTCTCTACCACCCTATTTTGATACCACCTCTTAAAGGCTCTATTCTTTTCTCTTGCTATATCTTTTGTCTTCTCATTCCACCATGGTGTTTCCTTCCACCTCTTCTTACTACTTGTTCTCCCACATACTAGTGTCTTCTTAAATCCAGCCCATTCCTCTTCCACCCCTATTTCTTCACCTGTTGGAATTCTTTCCCTTACCATATTGAAGTACTCCACCCTTCTATCTCCTTCTTTCAGTTTCCATATCCTTATACGTCTTTCCTGGTTCTCAGTCCCTTTCTTCTCCTTACTCCCTCTCAGGTTCATTACCAGCAATCGATGGTCGCTATCCAGGTTCTCCGATGGTATAACCTTGATGTCCGTGATGTTCTTATTTAATTCTTTCTCATACAGTATATAGTCGACCACCGACTTCCTGGTCAAGTCATCACTGTACCATGTGATTGTGTGGCTTTCTTTTTTCTTGAACCAGGAGTTCCCAATTAGCAGGCTGTTCCTTTGGCAGAAGTCCAACAGTCTCTTTCCTTACTCATTTCTTCCGCCCCAACCCTCTGGTCCCAGCACACTCTCATACCCTTGTCTTTCTCTTCCTACATGGGCATTCAGATCCCCCATAACAATCATATTTCTTCCTACCAGCTGCTTCTGCAATTCCTCTTCAAACTCCTCCTTCTCTTCAGAGGCGCAGTCTACTTGTGGAGCATACACTTGCACTATTTCTACAGTCTCTCCCCTCAGTGCTACTTTCACATTCATCATCCTATCACTTATTCTCTTCACTTCTTCTTTTAAACCATCTCGTACTACTACTCCCACTCCATTCCTCTTTCCCTCTTCATTCCCACTCCAGTACAGTCTATAGCCTTTTCTCAGTTCTCTCCTTCCTTCCCCTTTCCACTTTGTTTCTGCCAATCCCAATAAATCCAACTTCCTTCTTTCCATCATATCGACTATCTCCTCCACCTTCCCCATCAGCGTTCTTATGTTTCAAGTTCCAAATCTTAGTCCGTGTTTACAGCAGTGTTGTCGTCTATTATATCCATCATGTCCGAGGCTCGTTCCATTCTTGAAAGCATTTGGTTTCATCCACTACTGGCTTGCTGGGCTTATCGTAGCTTCACCAGAGCCCCGTTAGCCGTCACTTTTCAGGGTTCCTGTAGGACCTTCACAGCTACCGTAACGGTCCCGGGGCACACGAAGTCCCCACTGTACTTCACCCCTACAGGCAATCCCCTACTTTGTGCCGTTGCCCGTCTCCCATGACGTGGACGAGGGGTTGGACTTATGGGAGACGGGCAATGCCATATTTTGTTTAACATTCTTGTGTGTGCGTTTTAAAGTTTTAGGTTAAGTGTTTTGTTTTTTTGGTGAGATTTAATTTACGCACAGAGTGCGTGATGTTTTTTTGAGTGGTTGTAGGTTGTGCTTAACCTTGTGAACTGATTTAAGTTTTTTTTTCGTCAGGGTTAAGTTTCGATTTTCTGTGTTGTATTCTTTATTTTGGTAATTTCTTCCTTGTGGCAAGTTGTCGCTCGTGTTCTTGATGAACATTTTCTGTATGGGATGGGATGTGGTTGCCATTGCTCTATTTCTTCTTGAAACATGGTAAACTTAAAATCACCTAAAATTTCTTTTCTTCTCTACTTTCATGTAAGATTTTGACAACCCTCATGGTTAAGCCAGGTTGGGTCACTAGTCAGTCTTGAGTTGGATTCTGTAGGGGTTGGGAGTATCGGCATGATACTGTATGTAGGGTCAGTGCTTGATTTGTAAAGAAAGAGGTTCCGGTACTGTGGGTTACCGGGTGGTGGTGGGAGGGGGGTGGGCTTTATGGAATATTGAAATATAGAGTTCTAAAAACGATATTTTTACTCTTTTCTGAACAACTTTAAAAATTAATCAGTGGACAAAATAGTAATCTAATTTTGATTGCAATTTTAAATTAAATTGACACTGCTGTAGAAACAATTTTCAATTTGTTTTTTTACATAATTTAAAAAATTTAATACATTCGGTTTGAAAATATACACATGTTCACCAACAATCTTTTATTTCTTGTTTTATAATTTTGTCTTTACAGTTTTCTGAAATAATTATTCATTATAAAAGTTACTGTACTTAAACATGTTTTACCTCACAGTTTATAAAATTGTACAAAGTTTAGAAAAGTTTTCGTTGTATGTGCCTCCTCTCTCTCTCTCACCTTGCTGTTAGTATCTAGAGTGGAGTGCCGTCCCCGAAGCAGACAAGATTCCACGTACTTTGAAGTACAATCCAGTCAAAGACCAAGTTGACCTTGACTTACAACTAACGTTCCAATGTTCTAAAAGTTACATTATATATTCGACTTTTCCCCCGTACAGTGGTTTCGGTACGGCGTACCGGTGCGTACCGTCACAAATCTAGCCCTGTATAGGGTTAAGAATTTTATCTGAAATATTTGTAACTTAACTACTTTATTTATATTCTTGTCATTTGGTTAGGTGATTGTTCGAAAATTTGTTCTTTTTTTTTATTTTTTTTATTTGTGAAAGTTGTGATTCATATGGTACTTCGAAATTTTATCTTACGAAGTTTGTAAATTGTACATGCATCATATAGCTTGGACTCACTGCTTTTGTATTTCAACTCTGGCATGTCCAGGTCTTCACTCTTTTTAGTTTGTTTCTCAACTGCAGTTCTGTTTCAGGACAATTCTGGCACTCTGTTTATTTTGCCAGCCACATAGGTCCAGCTTATTTCGTTGGTAAATAGTAGTTTTTTTAAATGTATTGTGAACTGTAAATGTAAGTTAGGATGTAGATAAGGTAATGCTGTCACGAATAAATTGTATTTGTTTTATTTTTTAATTAAAATTATTGTCTTTATTTTTGATTTAATATTCAGGTGATACCTTTTGGAATTTTTTTATTTTAATGTACCAGACTGTTTCATTCCTCTATTTATATTAATATATTGTTAAACTCCTCTTGAAAGGTGGCTTGTTAACTTTTTGTTCTCCTTGGCCCACCGAGTTGTCCACGGGCGATCCTCAGCCGAAGTACCCTGCATTCAGTTAGTTATTGTTGTTTTAAGGGGCGGAACTACGAGGTCATCTGCCCCGCATTCACTTCCTGGTGCGGACTCCTCCCTTTTCCCTCCATGTGTCATAACCTGTAGGGATGGAGGCGATACTTAAATGGTGTATAGAGCATGGATCGGTTTCCACAATCTACAGGCTTACTGTTTACAAATGGTTTTGCGGCGAGCAAACAATGTAAGAAGCCTTACAAGTTAATGTAAGCTAATCTATTTCTATTCCTGCCAACAAGAAACAAGTACAGTAAATGTTACAGGAAATCATTCTTCTCATTCACGAAATCAGACTTATATTGAATTCAGTAGATATTAGAAATACTGCTTGGAATTGAATGAAGTAATGAACTAAGCCTGGGGGGAGAGAATGATAGAACACCAGTTGCATTGGTCTAAAGCCGGTGGTCCCATGTCATAGATTTATGGCATGTAAAAGATCCTTCCACAGACTAAACTTGTCTAGGTTAGATTTCGTTGGAACGCTTTATCAAAGTTCCAACGTTCACCACTAGGTGTCATTGACATCTGGTAGTGAAAGTTAGAACTACTTGGAATTGCAGAACTTGTAGCTCACCCTATGGGTGTCCACTTGAAGCAGCTACAGCCTCTGGCGAGCCGAACATGTCCCCGGAAACTCCCGGCACTAAAAGCCATACGATAAATAAATAAAATAATCTTACCTGTAACACCTTGCAGCCATCATCTTGATTTGCAGTTACATCTTCCAACATCTCAAGAAGATCTGGTTGACGTGGTTTTGTTCTGCTTCCACGACCCATCAAGATGGAACTTTGTTTTAATTTGAAATAAAATACCCACTGATTCTTGCATTTCTGAACGAAAGACATACAAAAAATTATAAACTGAACTAAACAACAATGAGAATTATTTATTAAAACATACTCACAAATCCTAAAAGAGTCATAATGAATTTCTTGCTGAAGAAACAATCTGTCACATTTTGCTATAAGATGTGCTATTGGATGCCATGAAATATCAGGTACGAAACCTAGTGTGGGACAAAGCAGTCCCCGTAAAAGCCAAACAAACAATGTTCAAATCTTACCTCCTACCAATTATGACATATGGGTTGGAGACCTGTGTGTTATTGAAAAGAGACATCAGCAAACTGCAAGGATGCGAAATGAATTTTTTACGACCGGCTATGCAAAAATCAAGAGACAGAAAAAAAATGAGTAAATTAGGAATGACATGCAAGTGACCTGTACGATGGAGGAAAGATTACGCATTGCACAGTTGAAATGGTTTGGGCATGTGCAGAGGATGGAGGAGAATAGAATCCCCAGACAGTACTTGGAAATGGCAATACCTGGAAAGAGACCTGTTGGACGTCCAAGAAGGAGGTAGCTGGACCATGTAAATGCAGACCTCATGGAGAAAGGAACAACACTGCAGGATGTGGAAGGAGAGGAACTCTATAATGACAGGAACCGATGGAGGCATATTGTCCATAAAAATCCTACCCAGCCCGCTGGAAGGATATCAAGATGATGATGATGATGATGTGGGAAGCATTGCATATGATTACTACAGTAATTACTAGCACACGGCACACCATCACTTGAGAGCTCTACACCTAATTTTTAAGCTAAAATTTACACTCGCTTAAGAACTACTCATTTTCAGGATGTGCCATTACAGTGTAGCAAAGATTCTCCTACAGCCGGATTAATGTCTTACCAGTTATTTATTCTTTGAGGAAAATTTGTTGACCAAACCAATGCTGCCAACATAGATATTTACTTTCCAGTTATAAAATCATACATAATCATACATTATCTTATGCCAGTCATACACAAATAGGGAACCTGTACGAGACATATTACATTTCAATATCATTGTCGTTGTCCATTAGCCTGGTACAACACAGTGGCTATGTGTCCAGCTTTCCTGCTATTCAGGCTCAAAGCGACATATTTTTCGCAGGGGCTATCCAAGGCTCAACGCGACACAATTCTGGAGCTGGCTGTCTGCCCAGCTTTTCTGTTATGCGTACTCTATGCGACACAGTTCTGGAAGGAGCTATCATCTTATTTATTTGTTTAAACATCCATTCATACACAAATTGTGAAGATTTATGAAATGAGTGTGCAATTCGTTACTGCTCCGGGTAATTCTCTTCGTAATGTATGCTCATTTGTTACAATCGGTTTACTTGTGAGCGCCACAAAAGGGCTCTGTAATATTGAAATAATACATATATATACATTATGATACAGTGAAACCTCCATTTATCGTTCCCGGAAGAACAGTTTTTCCAGATTCATCGTCCAAACTTTGCAATCCCAGGAATTTTCCTAATCAACCTGAATTGACAAAAGCTGCATCCAACATTGCTTGAAGTGTCGTTTAACTCGTCTGTCGTCCAAAACTGGTCCCAACGAACATTGATCATGAAAAGCACGAGCAATAGTAATGCGTATGTGCAATATTTTCGGAACATCCTGTACTCATCATCATCATCGGCTTTAACTCGAATCCGAGTATAAATCTTCTTCCTTCAGTCCAGTTTGTGAATGTGTTTACGGTGACTTAAAGAGTCCAATCCTGGCATGGAACAAGCGTCCACACAAGTCACATAGTATTGCTGGAGGAGGACTTGGTTGGGCTGCTCGAAGTTTCCTAGCTTGATGCTTGGCCTCTTCATGTGTGCGTCGATCCCTTTCAAACGTCTTTACAGTATCCGAGATGGTAAGGCGCCAAGTTGAGCGGTCTTCAGCCAGCATGTCCCAGGTTTGTGAATCTAGACCTGTCAATTTCAGGGTCTACTTAAATTGGTCCTTGTAGCGCCTCTTAGGACCACCATGAGGTCTGGTGCCATAGCATAACTCACCATATAGCATTTGACGAGGTAATCTCACATCGTCCATCCGATGGACGTGACCAATTCATCTAAATTGGTGACCTATTATGGATGATTCTATGCTGTTGATTTGAGCCTTTTCCAGAACAGCAATATTGGTAATGCGGTCTTCCCATTTAATCCTCAGGATTGATTGAAGTTTTTGTAGGTGGAAACGCTCAAGCTTCCTAAGATCACGTCGGTAAAGGGTCCACGTTTCACAGCCATACAACAATGTAGAAATGACTACTGCTTTGTACACCATAAGCTTTGTACTCATGGAAAGATCTTTATTCATGAAGACCCGGTGTGCTAATCGTCCATATGCTGCATGGGCTGCGCCAATTCTCTTATCCACATCCTGCTCACAGGTACAGCTCACAGAAATGATACTGCCCAGGTACGAGAAGTGGTCTACCTGTTCTAATGGCAAATTTGAGATGGAGATATTGAACTGAGGAAGAGGTGTGCCTGGTGAAGGTTGTGCCAAGACTTTAGTCTTATTGACATTTATGGTAAGACCAAAGCGATCACATGCACTTTTGTAACAATTAACTGACTCTTGCAGCTCTTCTGGTGTGAGAGTTGGTGACGCAGCGTCATCTGCATACAACATGTTAGTAAC
This sequence comes from Meconema thalassinum, assembly GCA_946902985.2. Lineage (NCBI taxonomy): Eukaryota > Metazoa > Arthropoda > Insecta > Orthoptera > Tettigoniidae > Meconema > Meconema thalassinum. Next base: position 288,737,091 of record OX336391.1, on the reverse strand, counting down.
CTTAGTAACCTGAGTTTTCCTCAAAGAGCGGAGACGAGTTAGGTTGAAAAGCCCTCCATCAAAACGATACTTGACCTCCACACCTGGGATGTGTGGGTGAATCATAAAGCATTGCAGCCAAGTACAGCGCAAAAAGCGTTGGAGCCAGTACACATCCTTGTTTCAGTCCATTGGTAATGGGAAATTCATCGGACATCTTATTAAGATGGCAAACCTGACCTGTCATGCCATCATGGAGAGCCTTGATTAGATCTACAAAACGCTGAGGGCAACCAAACCGCTTCAGCACCGCCCCCATGGCTGGTCTTGGAACCGAATCAAATGCCTTTTCCAAGTCATAAAAGACTAAGAAGAGTGGATTATGTTGTTCTCTACATTTTTCTTGTAGCTGTCTCACACAGAAAATCAAGTCAATTGTGCTTCTGGAAGTTCTAAATACGCATTGTGACTCTGGGAGGATCCTCTCAGAGATAACCTTGAGGTGGTTAAGTAGAATTCTTGCAAGAATCTTTCCCACAATTGATAGCAGTGATATACCACGGTAGTTGCCACAAACACTGCGATCACCCTTTTTAAAGATAGTGACGATAGTGGCATTCTTTAGGTCTCCACGTACCTTTCTTGATTCCCATATTCTGAGGATAAGGATGAAAATTCTTGTTTTGAGGGAATGATCTCCGGCTTGAATTAGTTCCAGAGGGATGTTATCTGGGCCAGGTGCTTTTCTGGGTTTCAATTGGGTGAGAGCTGCACTGAATTCATGATAAGTAGGAGGTACTGCCAACCACAGTTGTTCAGGTTGTTGCGGCACATCACAGAGGAAGTCTTCAGCAGCTTCTGATGGACGATTTAGGAGATTGGAGAAGTGTTCCTTCCAGCGTTCCATGATTTCTCGACTATCAGTAAAGGTAGTAGAATTATCAGCGCTTTTCAGTGTACCTGATGATGAGCGAGATGGTCCATATATTTCCTTAAGTACGGCATAGAAGTTCCTCAAGTCTCGAGCATCCGATAGTCTCTGCAGTTCCTGAGCCTTCTGTTGCCACCAAGTATTTTTAATCTGCCTTATCTGCATCTGGCATTTACCCTTGAGTTCCAGTAGTTTATCTCTCTTTGTGTTGGAAGTTGGGTCTTGAAGATGGGCAAGATAGGCATTCCTTTTGGCATTGATGAGAGACAGAATTTCCTCATTGTTGTCATCAAACAAGTCTTGTCTTTTCCGCACTATAAAACCAATGGTTTCCCCAGTTGACTGTGTGATAATCTTCTGTAATGTAGCCCATTCTTGCTGAATATCATTTGTTACTGGGTTTTCTGATAACTGGGTGACGATCCTGTTTCCAAAATGTTTGTACATGGATTCATCCTGAAGTTTGGATGTATTAAACTTCTTTCTTGGCAAATTTTTGATGTTCCTAGGTGGTTTAGGTCTGATGGATATCCTGAGCTTACATATAAGAAGTTTATGATCTGTCCAACAATCGTCTATATTCCTTGCTGTTCTGGTAATAAGAGTGTCCTTCTTATCACATTGCCGGGTAATGATCTAATCAAGAATGTGCCAATGTTTGGAACGAGGATGCATCCACGTGGTTTTGAAGCGGTCAGGTAGCCGGAACTGCGTGTTGGTAATGAAAAGTTCATGTTCTGCACAAAGACCAAGAAGCAGCAGTCCATTGGGATTACATTTTCCAAGTCCCTGTTTGCCCATCAAATTATTCCATAAGCGGTGATCTTTCCCAACTCTGGCATTGAAGTCACCGAGCAGCAAGAGTTTATCTGCAGATGGTACCTTGGAGATGATTACACTTAGCTGATTATAGAACTGAGCCTTTACTTCATCATCAGAATCTAAGGTAGGAGCATAGGCAGAGATGGGTGTCATAAAGGAACCTCCTGAGAGTGGTATGCGGAGAGTCATGAGCCTTTCGCTGATTGCAATGGGCGTAAGTTGGAGATAATTTACCAGTTTGGTCTTCACAGCGAAGCCCACACCTTGAATACGACATTCACCCTCCTCCTTTTCTTTCCAGAAGATGGTATATCCTGTTCCAGATTCAGTAATCTTGCCTTCAGAAGACAGCCTAGTTTCACTGAGAGCAGCAATGTCAATGTTGAGTCTTGATAACTCATGGGTTACGAGAGCTGACCTTCTCTCAGGTCTAACGTCATTGTCCCAATCAAGCAAGGTTCTGATGTTCCATGATCCAATAATCAATTTGTGATTCTTTACTGTTTTTGAGTTTCGACCGCATGACCGCTGAGTGCGGTTGCCCAGCCGGACAAAGATTGTGACTTCCGATATTTAGCCCACCTTTTCCAGGGCCTTCCCCATGTGGGGTGGGCAGCGGTGATCCTAAATAGGCCTGCCCAAACACAGATGCAGAACCGAATTCCTGAGTAGTCACAGAGTCTCCGGAAGACGACCATTACACATCTGCTGCCAACGTGCAGGTCCGAACTAGGGGCTTCCAGTTACACCCATAACCTGCCCCCCCCCCCATATCCCATCGCCGTTGGACTTTGAAAAGTGACGTTCGGAAGAAGTGCCACTGGCGTGCATTTGTTTAGGGTGGATCTCAGCTTGCCAGGACGAGACCCACACACTATGATCTCTGAGCCTTATCCTGCGGCTCACAAAGAATGAGACATGCAGGACCGAACACAGAGACTGCAACGAACTGCCGCATACTCAAGTACTACTGAGGTGCGCCTTTACAGCCAGTCCGTCTGGCGTGGCCTCTTCCGCCTCTATGACCTGTTGGGAGCCATGAGAGCGATTGGCTCCTCCTCCGCTCATTTTGCCGTTGGGCCAAAATCTGCCCATCTTAACTATGGACAATAGTTTGCCCTATTAAACCTGAACAATAGGCTGCCCCTTCCGCTAACCACACTGTGCCAGAGTTCACCTCTTTCACTGCAGGTACCGTTGAGGACTTCACCGTAACCCCGGCAAGGGACCCTAACAAGGTACTATCAGCCAGGCCAGCTGGACCAGGGTTTTTTAAAGAGGTGTTACTCCTCTATCACTCCCTACTTGATCTAACTATATATATATATACTGTAACAATGTAGTGCCTATACTATATAAGATATCACCACTGCTCCATGTACTGTATTAGAGTAGTACTGTATAACATTACACTATGTGCTATTGCACCACACTGTGTCACTCCACTAGTAGTAATACCAACACTAAAGATGAGAGGTATTTACATTCTGGCTTTTTTTTCTCTAAATATGTTTATATGCGAGTGCACAGGGAATAACTAACTAAGCATAATTCAAAAAATAAATAAAAAATAGATACAATAAAATTGAATTATTGCCCATACAGTATGGCAATTTCTATAATATATGTGCTATGTGCGCCAATTTTTATCTGTTTACTATAAAGTTCCATCATATTGCCTTCTGGGATATATTACATCTAACAGTATTGAATACGAAGCCAAGCATGGCACTACGGTAACCCATGAAGACCAAGAAGATAGGAGCTGAGTCTACTCCTGCAATTAGGAAAGTATCTTTCAGCATCCTTCTCAAGCGGTGCAATTTGTAGAGCTTCAGAGAGGTCCCTGGTATACGGAAGTACAGGGTCATCATTTTAAATCCGCCCTGTACGCGGCGCTAGGTCGGTCAAGGTGACCTTGGCAGATGCAGCCTTATCTCCCCAATGAACAATTGCGCTGAGATCAGCAATATGTGGTCGGTATATCCGGTGTCTTAAGTTTATGAAGTGCTAGTTGAATTGACCTAACATACTGTAGTAAGTTTTAGGGTCAGAGCTCTTAATCTCTTTGTTGTAATAACTGGGTGGGTGGCAATCTACTAGCTAATGGCTTGTAAACAATAACATATATGTATATGGTAGAGCACAGAAGACTACTTTCTCTCGAGTTGTGGTGTGACAACCACCAACCAGAATGCATTAGATAAGATGGCAAGATCATATACACTGCAATATAATTTATTTTAAAAAACTTACACATGTGGTGGTAGAGGGATCCGTAATAAAAGAACTGACTGTAGATTTGACAAAAATAAGAAAATACGGTACTTTCAAGATAGCAGCAAACAATCACTCCCTGAGAAAATGGCTATGGTATGGGCATACTCCCTTTATGGTTGATACATCATAACCTGCATTATTTTCTAGATTCTATTCGCTTTTGATATAATTTCTGGCAACTCAATTCCTCTTTTGACTGTTACAACAGTCCAAATCACAATTCCTTCACGGATAAACTTCTTCCTATTTCATCTCCATTATTATATCTTCTCTCTGAATAAACAATTAGAGTAGCTCTCTTTGCTATACACTCTTATGCCATTAGTTCATGATATTAGCACTAAAAATGTTCCAAAGCTGCAGCAGCCATCTTGCATGTCTTAGTAAAGCTTCTTTACTTCTGCGTTTATCCACAATAACAGCTTCAGCCGGCATCTTCCACCAGTGACCTCCACACAGACTACATTGCACCCAGACAGATTGGTAGACGGACAGGTTTTGGTCATCGGCCCATTTTCCTTCCTCTCATTTTCATCGGGCACTCAGCGCAATCAGAAGAAGCCTCCGTCACATATTTCATATAGGACAAGCCCATTTGGTCACATCACATAATCAAGAGACGCACAGAGTGTCAACATCTAAAATTAACATGACGCAATTGTCACAGATGATTTCTACAGTGCAATTTAAAATTAAAAACAAAAACTTTTTATCAGCATCTTTATGTGGCCATTTGCTCCACTTGACAATTTAAAAAAATCATACAATGACACAATAAACAATTACTGTAGTTCACTTTCATAATAGTGCTTTTAATGCGTTTTTAAGTATTTTAACGTGTGTTGTTTTAGTGTATTTAAGTATGTTTTTATGTACAGTGTAATCTACAGACATGTTGATGTGGGTTGATTTATCACGATTGATTGTGTAATTATTAAGTCAGGGCTGAAGAAGGACCACAAATTGGCCCGAATCATGTACCCGATATAGATATGTTCTAAAATATAAAATATTGATTGACGGAGTCTTCCTCAAACTTGGTATATTATATCTTGCACATTACCTATATAAAGTCTGTTGCGCATCCATTATGATACCTTCTCTATAGTTTCTTTACTCCATGCTAGTAAATCATGGTGCAGATAATAAGATACCAATACAAGTACAAGTATGAATCTTCTAGGAATGCTGCAATCACCTCTCCTTCTAACAGCACATCACAATTGCAACAGTTCACATATAAACGGTCCCAAACACTATTTCTGGACAGTGCAATCTCGGGGAAATTTTAGTTTATATATTGCTTCAAAGTGATGTTTTCTATACAACTTGTATTCGTTGTGTTTTGTTATGTGAAGTGATGTTTTCTACACATGGTGTATTCATTGTGCTTTGTTATGAGAAGTATTCTTCTGTTAGAGCGTGCCGTTTTCGATTCATTCGGAAATTTCCTGGTATCCATCCTCCATATAGGCACACGATACGCGATATTGTAAAAAAGTTCTGCTCCACCGGGTCCGTTTTCGGCAAGTTATAACGAACGTCACCCAGAGAGAAATCCGCCGTGTGTCTGGAAACTTGTTTACAAGGTGCCAGGCATGCTTGCGAGCTGACGGACAACACTTTGAACATTTCCTGTAAAACCAGGTAAGTTTGTAGATAATTATTTTCACCAGAAATTGCTATTCAAGGACTGTATATTGACGCGAAGTAGCGGGGAGAAGTGGCACACTTTTTACCGGCCAGCGAGCGGGTGTCAGTGTGAGAGCTTGCCGTGCCTTGATTGGTATCGGAGGGGAGACTTAAATTGATGACCTGGTATTATCAATAGGGGTTTTAACTGTATGTAAATATCTGATCACATTAACTTACTTGATGCCACATAAGTACACATTGACGTTTAGTGAGGGTGTGTGGACTGTCTTCAAATGAAGTTACCACTTTTAACTTATTGATGAATGGTGGATACATGTAATGGAGAGCACGGATCACACAAGTTCGTAGCCCATACAACCGCATCATACATTCTGGCTCCAAACGTTCCGGTAGATTAGGAACGGTCTTGTAATACCTAGAAAAAAGAAACACTGTTAATTCATGGACATCCTTCTAAAGTATTGAATACCAAACCAAACCCCGTGGCACCACAGTAACCTATAAAGACCAAGCACATAGGAGCCGAGTCTACTCCTGCAGACAGGAGTGCACAGCGAGAGGGCTTCTTCAACAAGATCTTCTGTGTCCATCCTACACCATGCATTTCAAAATCATCTATCGGTTTTTAGCAACAGAAGAACCTGTCTTTCTGATGAGACTGGGAGGTTGTAATGAGCTTGTCAGGGTTATAGCATTGAAGAATTAATTAGACTGATAATGTGAATGCCCACCTTTGAAGATAGCAATGTGTCTAACTGTGAAGATTGCCCTTGTCCTTGTATGTGCCCTTATCTCTCTGCCTGCATCTGCCTATCATAGGGTTTGTATTCTCCTTATTCTGCCGATTGATTGATTGATTTTAAACAGCAGGAAAAGAGTTGGAAGAGTAATAACGACAAATTAAAAGTTACTTTTATGGGCCAGTACTAACAAAGTGCTTCACGAGTATTATTTAACAGACAATGAATGTTTCATTGCAGTTTAAAGGTACCAGTGTTATGCTAAATATGCTAATTATGCAAATACCATAGCTAGGGATACCATTTTACAGTAGATAAAAATCTTAGTTGTTCTTAATTCATATTAGGGGCTTGGAACATCTCGAGGCATCAACCCAATGTACTTGGGTATGTGTTGAATTTGTCTGATAACCTATGTTTCTGTGATCATTGTAGTAGTCTGTGTGTAGCTGTAATTATTAGGATCAGGGATGGGAAACATGTCCCAGGGCTTGAAATAAGCTACTATCCTGGCATTTGCCTGGAGGGAGTGTTGAAAGCCCAAGGAATACGATGCTCAGATGGTCACCGTCAGCACCGGGATTTTAACCTCTGATCTCCAAACTTGCTGCAGCTCTCGTCGTGGTCATGGTCTGCAATTTAACATGTACAGCTCAGTCGCAGGGTAATCAAAATCTTAAAAATGCAGTGCAAAACCTTGGCCGATTTTAGTTTTATTTTGTGAAAAAATAAACCATTTCGGTGTTACTTCGCATGAAATCAAATATAAGTGTTTATGGCTCAAGAGATTTAAAAATCGGAATATTTCTGCAAATGCATTGTGTGAATCATCAAGGCTCTTATTTCATACATATAAATAATACTAGTGAACCCTTTCTGTCTGAGGGCTCAGATCTTATCAGTGTTCAAGAAATTATTTAATTCTAATGATCATGCCAGGTCAGGAGAAATCCTGCTACCGTATGACGACTGTCTGGCCGAGGGTCTGGGTCTGGCGGCCAGTACCAAACCAGGCAAACTAAGGGAGAACCAACGGCTACGGGCGGAGCAGTTTTCCTTTAGCAAGTTTGATGAAACCTGTGTGTAGGAAATGACACACAAATTTATCACAACGTTGCTGCCTTGCAGTTTAGATAGGGGAATATCAAACCTAAGGGAGTTAATCCCAACAGAAAATCTTCCTCGTGCATTAGGCCCAACAAGCCAGCTTGAGGAGTAAAATTGTCGAATTGCTTTCAACAGTAAAATGAGACTCGGATGTAAGAAACGAAAACCAAGATATGGAAAACCTTCTACGTGTAGTTCTTGTAAGGATGACGGTGGCAAGCCCGAAGTTAAAAAAAACTATTCAAAGAAGAAAAGTACTGGACGGAGGAACAATAAATTCAAAATAGCAACATTAAATACCATTACCCTGACCGACAAATGTGAGGAGCTCGTAGATCTCGTGGAAAGAAGGAAGATTGAGGTCCTTGGGCTGAGCAAAACAAAGTGGAAAGGGAATGGAACTAATTTGCTGAGGAAAGGTTATACACTCTACTGGCATGGAAATAAGATGGAAGCTAGGATTGGTGAGGCGTTTATTATCAGCAACAACATCGAAGCTGTATCTGATGTAGAATATGTAAATGAACGAATTATCAAGCTACATCAGAAAATCGACAAGAACACACTGACCATTGTTCAGGTTTATGCTCCACAGGTTGGGTGTAGTCAAGAAGAGAAAGATGACTTCCTTCAAGAATTAGAAGACCACGAAGAACAAGATAACATTCTTGTTATGGGGGATTTCAATGCTCATGTGGGAAATGATAGGACAGGATACGAAACAGTGATGGGTCCTAATGGATATGGAAATCGAAACCAAGAGGGTGAATGCCTTCTTGACTTCTGCTTAAGAAATAATCTAGTTATTGAACACCTGCTTTCAAAAACAGCTGAGCCATAAGATTACAAGGTACAGCTGGAATGGAGAACAGAAATCTGTTATTGACTATATTATTGCAGATAAAGAAGCTGGAGCATTTATTAGAGATGTGGAAATACTGCCAGGAGAAAGTTTGGATAGTGATCACAGGTTACTAGTAACCATCCTAGGAAACATCCTGATAAGAAAGGCGAATACAGGGTGTCGAGCGATGACCTATTTTCAAATTCCCGTATAATTCCCGTATTTCCCGTACGAAAATCCACCAAATTCCCGTATATTTTAGAATCCTCTAAGACTAGAGTTCGCATACCGAATGGCTGAAAAATGAATCTTAAATTGCGAATCAAGATTTCCTGGCGTACCGGTAAGTGTAACTGCATTTTCGGAGACACTTCCGCTGCCCGCGGGTGATGGCGAGATCTAGGCCTAATCCGTAGCGTGAGCAAAGCGCGAGCGCGCGAGTGAACTCTCTCGCAGGTGGGATGAGATGCTACGAACACAAATAAAATACCGTTCACCTGGGGAGACCTGATATAAATGACTGTTTTACTGAGGAGGGTTAAGAAAGTAGAGAATAGGAGTGTCCATAATAAATGTTTACGGGAAGTGACCGAATTGTATGTTACCGTAACCGTATAGAGCTTCCACGAGTTAAAATGGCACCGAAGCTTATGCATAGCGAACTTCTGGTCCGCGAATCTCCATTTGATTTTCATTGGCAGTGAATCGATCGTTCGTGATGATCTTCTTTATCATTTCGGATTGTGGTTTTGTTTTTAGGCGTTCAACTTACGAAATAAGAACTAGAGGGTTGGCCTTTCATGAATATTCCAAAGACAAGTGCCTCCTAAAAGAGTAATTAGTAAAACTTCGCATCAGAGACGACCATAACAAACGGCTTGCCTACAAAGTGTGCGATTTGCACATTTCAAACGGCAGCGGTCTAACATATCTTAGACTACAATAATTAAGTTGGTACAAATTAAATATGTTATATGTGAGAATATTATTATAATTTGCTATCCAGTTGTTATATTAGTATAGTATGCATTGACGTGGCCCGTTTAAATGCTAAATTGTGACGGATGCTACGAGTTATAGGCTATTCGCCGTACCGGTAGGCCTAATATTTACCAACAACGCATCGTTTCTTCTTTAATATTTATTTAATCGTTATAACTATAATAGCCTATCTATTAACACTTATTTAACCAATAATCATTTTATAATTCTATACATATTCCAGGTATTGCAAGAAAGCGATATTTGGTAGCACATGCGGTTCCACCTTAAAATCCAACCGTGCCCAGTTTTCAGTACATATGAAAAATATTACCGTAAGTTAATAAACCAAACAACTGGCGACAATTTTTTTTTTTTTTTAAATGCTCATTTACATCTTCACCATAGTCTACGTAAAGTACCATACGGTAATCACTGAAAGGGTAGGGGGGATATGACCTCAATTTCATAAACGAACGAACCTCATTTTGCATGAATTATGAAACCCGAATCCTAATGGAGGTAGAGATTATCTGCATTTAGAAATATGTTAGTCAATAATTTAAAACAAGATGCCAGATAAAGAAATAAAAAAAAACGCGTGCCTACTACGGTGTAAAGTTGCTCCGTGAAAAAATAAAAAAAAATATATATATACACCTCGCCAAGATTATACGATGTGCATACAGTTAAATACAATCATCCAATTGGAGGAACACTTTCTTTGTCACGATCGTATAAGCAATTCAAACATAAACTGATGTAATTTACGGGAAATTGTGCAACATTTAGAGACTACGAATGTTGTATGAGGCACAACGTTAGCTGACATTTCGCATCATTAATACATGAGGAATGAACACATGCAGAGCTTTCTCACTGCACACAGCTGAAGATCATATCATTCTTGGTGCATTTTACGTTCTCTTAACAACAATAATTTGCTTAGTTACATGCAAGGAAAATTGTAGTACACAGTTCCCATTGCTTCCATTACCTGACTACTAAACCAGAAGCTGGTAATGCATAACCATACACCGGTGGCGCGTCATATGGCAAATGAAAGATCGAAAGAAAATGGAAGCTCTATAGAAGCCCGGAACAAGGCGATACAATTATCTACACTATTGAAAATAGTCAAAATACCCTTTGTAATAATGAATAATAATTTGGGGGGTCATGTAGTAATAGATGTTACCCACCCCCCCATCCCTTTTTAGATCACGACTTTTATAGTAAAATTGGAGGTGTGTCCGCTATTACAAGCGCAAATTATGGGACAAATACAGTATTGCTAACCCCGCGCATTCGGTACCGACAGCCTTCCTGTCACTTTGCCCCGCTTTTCCTCTCCGCAATCCACGGTCGCCACATAACAAGACCCTACGTCCAACCGCCACACGGCAAGAATTCTGAGCATGCTTCTCACCTACACCCTGTATTTCGAAGGAGCTTGGAACAGCTGAGCTGTGTTGCTAAGTTTTTAGTCTTGTTGTAAATCAACTGATTCGAATAACTCACAGCGCTACACATCAGACATTATTTCTGTACAATATACGTAATATATTTTATTTAAAGATCCTGAGTCAACGCCGCGGACATTCAAACAGAGAAATACGATATTTTAGATGAATAAATAAATTACACACCGAAGCTATGATACCCTGATCATCGGTATTCAATTCAATAAATACGACAAAGAGGGCAAACACTCTACAGCTAATGAATATAAAAACACTCACTATGCAATTATTATCCTTTAACATGAAACAAGAGTCTGAGTGGAGGTCGTTCACAGCTTACTACAATAGTTGAAAGATAATACCATGCACACTCACTGAATCGCGACTCTCTACGGTTAATATTAGCTTTCGTGATAATACAAAAGTAAAGTTAAGGTAAAGACATATTTAGCACTGAACACTCAAACAAGCCCTTCTGTGGCGATATTATTGCCGTGGTTTTATATTTAGGCCAGGCGACAGGTCGGAAAAAAAGCCTCAATAAGGAATTAATTAGTGGAAAGCTGGAAATTGCTTTAATCGCTTTATTTGGACCCAAATATTACTCTCCCAGGTTTTCCCCTCGAGCGAAGTCGGCGTTGGTCCTTTTGGCCCTAAGAAGGTACCATTTTTCGTTTTATTGCAAATATCTCCCATACCATCAACTTAATCAGCAAAATACCCATTGTAAAAATAATCTAGAGTAAATTTACTACAAAAATGTTCCGTACCTTTTGTCTCTAATGTGAACAGTTACGATGCTACGACCATTCAAAGTGGAGCCCTTTTTGATTCTTGCGGAAAATCGATGGAAATGATATGCCATATCAAAGTTTCTTCATGTTATAAATATTTGTCAGCATTCCAGGTGCACAAGCTGTTAACTTGTTACAAGTATCAATAAACAAATGGTCAGTAAGTACATTCAGTTCTGATTCAGTACATTTTTCATGTAGACTTCATTACTTTCTCACCGAGGGCGTTGGCAACAATGTGTACAGATGCAGCTGGCTTACCGCGCTCGGCCTCCCATACAGTTGGCAACCACAGTCTCGTGATGCCTCTCCGCGCGGTAAATTAGAAAATAAAAATCCGCAACACGGATATTCCTGTTGATCCTCTTGTGCTTTTCCAACGCATTTGCCTTGCAAAGAAATCCGATGCACAATTGAAACAATATTTCCAGTTTGAACTAGCTCCGTATCCGGTTGCGATCTTTGATGAAGCGGGAATGCGTAAGACGCAAAAGTCTGTGTTCTATAAATTATTCCATCCAGTTACCGATGAGCCCACATTTGAGGACCTACATCATGTTCTCGACGGAGGATATCTTCTGCACCTGTAATTTGGCACCAAATCGATACTTTTGTCGACATTAGTGCCAAATATGTTAATTACGTTAAAAGATACTTCAAAAACAGTGTCATTATTTTCTATGGGTACCCTGACGACCCAGCAGCTCGCAGTACCAAGTCCGCTGAATGTCTTCGACGATCGCACAAGCATGATGCTGCTAATGTGTTTTTTGATGAGTCCATGTCAGCACCTATGCCACAAGCAAAATTTTTGTCTAATGACACAAACAAACGAAGATTGATCGACTTGTTGCTAGTCAAATTCAAAAGCGAAGGAATCGAAACCAGACAAGCTCCAGAAGATGCCAATATGCTCATCGTTACCACCGCACTCGAGTTATCTCTGCTAGACAATTCGGTCATTATAGTGCCTGAAGATATAGATATCCTGGTCACCTTGGCGGCTCGTGTGCCACCCTCCACGAAAATGTATTTTATGAAACCCGGCAAAGGTTCAACCAAACAACAACTATTTTGCACAACAAATTTCAATCTCCCGCCGTGTGTGCAAGAAAACTTCCTCTTTTTGCATGCGTTTAGTGGGTGCGATACAATATCTTCGTTTCACAGGCAGGGCAAAATAAATTCGTAACACTGATGAAGAGTAATGAGGAACTGCAAACAGCTGTTAGGGTTTTCCGAGACGTGAACGCAAACCCCGATGAAATTGACAAAGCGGGCCAGTTGGTTTTGGCTAGGCTTTATGACAACAAAACCACGAGAAATACCCTGAACGAGTTGCGGTTCAAAATGTTTGCAAAATCTCGAAGCAAACATCGATTTAATCTCCCACCGAATCAGCGGCACGTGAGCACTCTTTAAGAACATACCATCAAATCCAAACTTGGTATGGAAATTATACAAATCCACTGGATTGGGGCTGGAAAAATTCTCAATGTGGTTTGGCTCCCATACCTACGACGAGGGATCCGGCGCCACAAGCGCTTCTAAACATAGTGTCCTGCAAATGTTCGAAAGGATGTAACGCAGCGTGTAGTTGCAGGAAAACGGGCCTCCGATGCTCCAGAATCTGCATGAATTGTAAGGAACAGTCATGTACAAATGCTGCCGAGGAAGATGATATGGATGATTGTGACGGAGACATCGATGTTAATTTTGAGCGCCCTGTACCGATACAGACGATGAAAGCGATGACGGAGAAATTGAGGCAGACGATCAAGACTGCCAGCCTTCATCAAAACGGTTTAAAATCGACTAACGTTGACATTTGAACTGTGGATTAGGCCTCCTGGGGACACCACTTTAAAAGAAACGCGCTATTTACTCTACCGCCAGGTGGTGCGGAAAAGAGCGATTTTATGCGAATACTATGCAATAATAATACTAATGGTAGGTACTTTGCCATAGCTGTTTACATAGAAAAGCTGTTATACTTGTAACAAGTTAACAGCTTGTGCACCTGGAATGCTGACAAATATTTATAACATGAAGAAACTTTGATATGGCATATCATTTCCACAGATTTTCCGCAAGAATCAAAAAGGGCTCCACTTTGAAAGGTCGTAGCATCGTAACGGTTCACATTAGAGACAAAAGGTACGGAACATTTTTGTAGTAAATTTACTCTAGATTATTTATTATAATAGGTATTTTGTTGATAAAGTACATGGTATGGGAGATATTTGTAAAAAAAAAAAAAAACGAAAAATGGTACCTTCTTAGGGACAGAAGGGCCAACGCCGACTTCGCTCGAGGGGGAAAACTTGGGAGAGTAATATCTGGGCCCAAATAAAGCGATTAAAACAATTTCCAGCTTTCCACTAATTAATTCCTTATTGAACTACCTGTCGCCTGGCCTGATTGTCGAGTTGTAGGCTATTGAATGGCTCACAGTATTTTGAACACTATGACGGGAAACAATAGCCTGTGCTCTATTATCGATTAACGCAAGCGAACTGACACCAATAAATAAATTATCCTCAGTCACTTGGCAAGGGTTTCTTTGACACTCTCCATCCCTTCACTGTCCATATCATCATCACCACCATCATTGTCAATTGCCAAGGTTAATAACCATTTCATCCCCCGCGATATCCAGACCGCCTTCCGTATTTCTTTCTGTACATGCTGTACGGGATGTGTCTAGTCCTCAGGTCGAACTTTGGCGAAGTAAAAGTAACGAAACAATTACAATGGAAGGAAATCGGACACAGACAGTGGTTAACAAGCGACTGAAACAATGCCTGCCCATACGAGAAGAATTCTGTCACTTGTGTGGTGTATTTTATAGCCACATGTTGGTGACTGGTGTTGGATAATAAAATGTCGAGAGCTGTGAGATACTGTTTGTAGTTTTTGAAACGTATGCATGTGTAACGCATTTGCATTGAGTGTTTCCCGGACTTGAAAACAATTTGGTACGTGCATCTCCCCTGCGAAAGAAGACCATGGAAAGGCTAAAAACTGTAAAATTGCACACGCGACACGCCGCGAATACTTTTTAATTCAGATTTATTTTATCAAAGTAGATAATAGAAAATAAAATAATGCAAAACGAAATTAAATAAGTCACTTTGACAAATACAAGATTGTTACTAGGAACTTCAGTTATACACAGCTCAAAATTAAGTTCTTTTGGCCATACTATTTTTTCCAATTCCTGGAGATCATTCGTGGGTTTTCTTTCGACTGCCACCTTAGCCGGCGCTTCGCACCTGTTTCGCTTCCTTGAACACGGCGTGAGAGTTTCGTGCAGTATGGACTCTTGCTCACGGTTATCTTCTCTACTCCATCAGCTGCCATCACAGCGTCCTGAACAGTATGCACGCCAATCAGACTTGCTTTTTTGTAATTGACGATCATGCACTCCTTGTTCAGGGAAAAACTTCTCTCTAGAGCTGCATTGCTGTGATACAAAATCAGTATCACTTTAACGAAGCTTGTGAGATCGTGTTTGGCAGGAACTGAGGAAGGTGCCGAAGCCACTAATTCAGACCACAGCCCGTCGAGCCGTAGCACTTTCCCGTCGAACTGCTTCAAACGCGCAGTGACGGAGGGCAGTCTCAGAAGTGCGGAGTAGCTGTTCTTGATGCGGTCAGCCATTGCTCCAGAAAGCAAATTCTTCTGATTAGAAAGAATATCCTCTTGTGCTTTTCCAACGCATTTGCCTTGCAAAGAAATCCGATGCACAATTGAAACAATATTTCCAGTTTGAACTAGCTCCGTATCCGGTTGCGATCTTTGATGAAGCGGGAATGCGTAAGACGCAAAAGTCTGTGTTCTATAAATTATTCCATCCAGTTACCGATGAGCCCACATTTGAGGACCTACATCATGTTCTCGACGGAGGATATCTTCTGCACCTGTAATTTGGCACCAAATCGATACTTTTGTCGACATTAGTGCCAAATATGTTAATTACGTTAAAAGATACTTCAAAAACGAAGCTTGTCATTATTTTCTTTCGACTACCCTGATGACCCAGCAGCTCGCAGTACCAAGTCCGCTGAATGTCTTCGACGATCGCACAAGCATGATGCTGCTAATGTGTTTTTTGATGAGTCCATGTCAGCACCTATGCCACAAGCAAAATTTTTGTCTAATGACACTTTCTTTCGACTGCCACCTTAGCCGTCGCTTCGCACCTGTTTCGCTTCCTTGAACACGGCGTGAGAGTTTCGTGCAGTATGGACTCTTGCTCACGGTTATCTTCTCTACTCCATCAGCTGCCATCACAGCGTCCTGAACAGTATGCACGCCAATCAGACTTGCTTTTTTGTAATTGACGATCATGCACTCCTTGTTCAGGGAAAAACTTCTCTCTAGAGCTGCATTGCTGTGATACAAAATCAGTATCACTTTAACGAAGCTTGTGAGATCGTGTTTGGCAGGAACTGAGGAAGGTGCCGAAGCCACTAATTCAGACCACAGCCCGTCGAGCCGTAGCACTTTCCCGTCGAACTGCTTCAAACGCGCAGTGACGGAGGGCAGTCTCAGAAGTGCGGAGTAGCTGTTCTTGATGCGGTCAGCCATTGCGCCAGAAAGCAAATTCTTCTGATTAGAAAGAATATCCAGGGCAATGACGATCCTAACTTCTTCCAACTTCCCCTATAGGGTCTAGGCAGGAAATAGCACGGGTCATCTTGAGAGCAAGAGGTGACCTCTCTTTGATTTTTTCAGCCATAGGATACGAATGTACAATTTTCGGCAGTTGGTGCGAAATTGCAGCATATCCGCGTCTGGAATTTTCTGAGATCTTGAGCTGTTAGCTTCTTTAAGGGCTGCTCTTGTCGAGAAACCCAGGTCTCCTCTGTGAATAACAATGCGGACTGATTCCTGTATGTGATTGTCAGCAATGAGCGCGGAGAGGGTACGGCCGGCGGTCGGCCAGGCAAAGCATGCATTCGACGTTGGCTGGGTTCTCATCCCGCTTAGCGCTCTATCGGTGGCGCAAATTGCGGGTGGCAGCGCGGTCTGCAGGCGATATGGAAGACTGAGCAGAAGGACTCTACCGAGCGTTCGGGGGCTAAGAAGTCAGGCATTGTGAGACTTTTCAAGATTTCCCGTATCAAGTGCGAATTTCCCGTACAATTCCCGTATTTTTCCCGGGTCACTAAAATTCCCGTATTTCCCGTATCGCTCAACACCCTGCGAATACCAAACGTAAACCCAAGATAAAAGTTTGGGATTTTGATAAACCAGATAAGAGGTCTGAATACCAGATGAAAATTAGAGACCAACTGCCTAAATATGAGACTGGATCAGCTGAAGAAGAATGGCTTGGATTTAAGTAAATCCTGGTAGATACTGCAGTAAATATTGTTGGCAAAACAAGCAGCAGAGTAGGAGAGAGAGAAACCCCATGGTGGAATGAAACTGTCCGTAGATCAATAAAAGAGAGAATTGAAGTGAGGAAACTAAGGGACAGAGAAAGGCAGAAAGAAGAGAAATTACAAGAACTCAGTCAGCTGTACAGGGACCTGAAACTTAAGGTGAAAAGAATCATTTCTGCAGAAAAAGAGAAATACTGGACAGAATTCACACAGAAACTAGAAGAAGACTGCAGGAACAACAGGAAGTTATTACATCAAGTGGCGAGGAGTAAGAAAAACAGCAATGAACCAATCAAGGCTGCGGAGAAGGAATATGGAAACATCACATCGAGATGAGTTGGGACAGTATTTCGAAAAATTATATAATGATCAAAATTCAAATACCAAACAAGTGGAGACTAAAAAAGAAGAAAATATCCCAGATATGGAGTACCCTCTAACATGGATGGAAGTGGAAAATACCATTAAGAACATGAAAAAAGCTAGGGCAACAGGCATTGATGATGTAAGCGGTGACATGATCAAGGCAGCTGGACTACAAGGATTGCAGTGGTTGTTTCGAGTCCTAAACACTATTTGGAAAGAAGAAAAAATACCAACAGACTGGACTAAAGGTGATCGACGGAAACCTAGCAACTACAGGGGAAATACTCTTCCAACTCATGGCCTGAAGATAATGGAACGAATCACAGAACACACGATTAAGAATTATCATTGAACCATAGCTTGAAGGAGACCAGTACGGTTTCAGACGGAACAGGGCAACAACAGATCTGATATTTTCTGTCAGGATGATCATGGAGAAGCACTGGGAAAAAGGAAAAAGACAATCTTCATTTTTCTAGATATTGAGAAGGCTTACGACAGTGTACGAAGAAATACAATCTGGGAATGCCTTCAAAATAGATCAATACCATGCGCTTTAATAAATAAAGTCAAGATGCTATATGAACACTGCCAGAGTTGTGTCCAAATAAGTGATGGCTATCACCACTTTTATTCATTACTGTAATGGATGAAATAATGAAGAGAGTTAAGAGACTCAATAAGACCTCTGAGTTTAAAGCTTTAGTGCTTGCAGATGATGAAGAAATATGGGGTGAAAATGAGGCTGAAATACAACAGAAGCTGAATGATTGGAATGCTATATTTAAGCAATTTGGTCTGAATATAGGTGATGGAAAAGAACTGGGAATATGGAGAGGATTTGATCATGACTTTCATAGATCTAGAAAAGGCATATGATAGTGTCCCCAGAGAGAAGGTATGGGAAACCATGGTTAAGAAGAGACTGGGAAGAGAAATGTTGGAAATGGTGCAAGCAATGTACAACAACTGTGTTAGCAGGGTTCTGACCCCTGTTGGAAAGACAGATTGGTTTAGGAACAAGACTGGACTAAGACAGAGGAGTGTGCTGTCACCTCTTTTATTCATAATGGTAATGGATGAAATTGTAAAGGAAACAAAGGAAGCATATGGACATAAAGAAATGAAGTTACTATTATTTGCAGACGATATTGTGGTCTGGGGAAGGAACACGGAAGAAGTGCAAAAACAACTAGATGCACTGAACGAAAATATTCAGAAGTATGGCCTGAAAATCAGTATAGAGAAAAGCAAGACCATGGTGATGACAAGAGGGGAAAGACAAGGAAAGGGCATTGTGAAAATTGGAAGTCAGAGTTTGGAAATTGTGGACACGTTCAAATACCTAGGAAGTGAATTGATGCAAACTGGTAGGTTGGACATGGAGATTGGCAGGAGGGTACAGCAGAGCAATGCATTCTATCAAAGTGTAAGAAAACTTGTTTGGGATAAGGAAGTACCAGGGAAAAGCAAGGAGGTAATGTATAAAATGTACTATGTACCCATATTAACGTATGCAGCTGAGACTTGGACCCTGACGAGCAGGCAAGAGAGTAG
The DNA here is from genome assembly GCA_946902985.2 of Meconema thalassinum. Taxonomy (NCBI): domain Eukaryota; kingdom Metazoa; phylum Arthropoda; class Insecta; order Orthoptera; family Tettigoniidae; genus Meconema; species Meconema thalassinum. Next base: position 288,718,178 of record OX336391.1, on the reverse strand, counting down.
AATCCAAGCCAGTGAAATGAAATTCCTAAGAAGTATGATAGGTAAGACAAGGAAAGACAGAGTGAGGAATGAAGATGTTAGGAAGGAAGTTGGGATGGGAAAACTAAATGAGAGAATTGAGAAGAATAAACTAAGGTGGTTTGGACATGTAAAGAGGATGGAGGAAAATAGAATACCAAGACAGATGCTGGAGGCGAAGTGCAAGGGTAAGAGAGCAAGGGGAAGACCTAGAACAAGGTGGATTGATTCAGTGAAGAACAGCGTGAGAAAAAGAAATCTGGACTGGGACAAGATCGTGGAGGAAGAATGGTGGAAGGAAAGAGGAAAGTGGAGAAGTGCCATAAATACCCCGACCCGGCAGAAGCTGGATAAGGGGAAATGATGATGATGATGATGATGATGATGATGGTCTGAATATAAGCAAGTCCAAAGCGGTAGTGATGCCCGTTAGTCAGGGTTGGCAAAATAGCAGGGTTTTTTTTCAAAAAATCATTAAAACAGTTTTGTTTTTGTTTTAAACAGTTTTTTTGAATTCGGAACATGTTTTAAACAGTGTAATAAAATGCTGTACTTTTAATACTTGAATATAAATATTTTAGAGATCATCTTGACCAGAGTTGTATGGTAAGTGAAAATGAAAATCCACAGCCTGCTTCCAGTCTCCGACCGGGTCAGGAATGGAATGAATGCAGCCCCTATCTAGCGGCGAGGATATGAACTGTGCCGGCTGCCAAGGCCTGACGCACTCCTCTGGGGCAATGATTAAATGAATGACAGATGAAATGATAGTGGAGAGTGTTGCTGGAATGAAATGTTGACAGGGAAAACCGGAGTACCCGGAGAAAAACCTGTCTGCCTCCGTTTTGTCCAGCACAGATCTGACATGGACTGACTGGGATTTGAACCACGGACCCAGCGGTGAGAGGCTGGCGTGCTGCCGCCTAAGCCACGGAGGCTACTGTATGTTAAGTAATAAACCAATATTTACAACTGAAACTCAGCCAGCAGGGAAATTTAGTTACCAGCTGGGATTTTTGGCTGGCATGTTCAAAGTTTTGTCACTGACAATGCTGCCAATATGGGGAAAATGAGGGATGAATTGGCAAAAAAAGATATTAAAGAAGTGATAACTTATGGTTGTTCAGCTCACCTGCTTAATCTGTTAGCACATGACTTGGAGGTGGTTGGCATTACAGAACATGTTAAACAAATTATTAAATACCTGTACTTCTGGAACACTCACTTTGCAGCAGCCAAGTACAAACAGGCTGGCGGCCCAGCTCTTCCTCTTCCTACAGACGTACGCTGGAATTCTTTAGCTGACTCTATAGAGTCCTATTTGGGTAACTGGCATATTATTGTCAAAGTCTGCACTAAAAATCGAAGTGCCATTGAACCAATTATAAGTGCAAAGGTAAATGATATCAATATGAAACTAAATGCTCAAGACTATCTCAAAAAACTTAAGACTGCATCAGTCTCATTAGATAAGATGCAGCGTGATGACTGTACCATTGGGGAAGCAGTAGAGGTTTGTCTTGACCTGCTCATTTTTTTCAAAAATGAAAACAATCCCAATGACGTCAAGAAATTCATGAAACGATTTAACACCGCTGTAACTGATACCCATCTCCTTGCCAATCTCATGGATCCACGCTATCAAGGACAGAGACTGTGTGAAGAACAATATCATTCTGCTATGGAGTATGTTGAAGCTTACCACCCAGATGCAATGCCTGACCTAATTAAGTACAAAGCAAAATGTTCACCCTTCAAGGAATACCTGTTTGGTCCTGCAATACTAAAAGAAATTAAACCCCTGACATGGTGGGTGGCCCTGCAGAATAACATTCATCACACAACTTCAGGCCTAGCACATCAGCTGCATAGTGCAGTTGCTTCATCAGCTGGGACAGAACGTCTTGTCTCCACTTTTGGGTTTGTGCATAGCAAAGTCAGGAATAGGTTACGGACTGAGAAGGCTGCCTAACTAGTTTGTGTTTTTCGTGAACTCAACAAGAAACCTCTTGAATAAAGACAAAGTGGCAGTGATATTTGGATTTATAATATTTTAAATACATCCCTATATTTTCTGATAGATGTTCGCTTGCAAAAATTTTTAACAAGGACATCAAAACCATTACAAAATCACTCTATAAACTTTATATTATTACTTAAAACCTTCAGTAGAAGGCAGAGAAGACCACTGTACTCTACTGTATTGCAAAATGATTAATTAAAAATATGAAAATAAAAAAATAAAAATTCTGTAAAGAAACATATTTTAGATGGTTGTTTGAAGCATTGAGTTAAAAACTAATTTTAAACAATGTGCATTGTTTTAAAAAGTTTAAAACACGCTGTTTAAAACATATTGTTTTACACATGCCAACCCTGCCGTTAGTCAACAAAATATCTGTACTAACATCACTCTGAATGGTACAAAGTTAGAACAAGTACATCAGTTCTGTTACCTTGGCAATGTATTGTCCACAGATAACCAACCATCTGCAGAAATCACTAGTCGAGTTTAACATGGAGCACAATTTTATCATCTTCTTTGGGATAAGCAAGTTCCTTTAAGAACAAAACTAATACTCTACAAGAGCTTCTTTGTACCTGTTACTACATATAGCTTAGAAACCTGTACCCAATCCAAGAGAAATACCAGCAAACTACAGGTGGTGGAGATGAAGTTTTTAAGAACTATGATTCAGAAGACAAGAAGGGACAAAATAAAAAATGATAAGATATGCCATCTTGTCCAAGTAGAATAATCTCTTAATGAGATCTGTGTTGAAGCCCGGCTGAAATGGTTCGGTCATCTCAAAAGAATGGACACACAAAGAACAGCTAGAGTGAGGTTTGAGAAAGAACTGAAAGGCAAGAGACCATGAGGTCGACCGAGGAAGAGTGGATCGACCAGGTTAGAAATGATCTTGCAGGGAGAGGTCTGGATTTACAGTAAATCATAGAGGAGGAAATGATCTTGGAGAGAACTAAATGGAGAGCGCTCATTCACCGCATCCGGGAAACTGCAGCCGGTTCATGATCATGATCATCCCATCCCTTTATAAATAATTTGGGCTATTCAATGATCCTCTGAAAGCAGTAGTGTGCCTTTTAATTTTATTTTGATACTTTTTGTTTAACATTTTCAGAACACTGTTGAAAGTGAGATGGTGTGTTTCAGATATTATACAACATCATGTTTGTAGGATTGAGGTTAATCTTCAATTGGGGTGTAAAATATTGGTCGATTTCAAATGTTATTTAATGAAAAAATACATGATACAAAAAGAAATAAGTAGGTGATTAAGGCTCTTATTTCATACATGCAAATACAACCATACAATTTTTCTGCTTATGTTGTAGGTTTCATCAAGTCCTAAAAGTGTTACAGAATGACGCATACTTATTGTAAAGATAGAAGCCATTTTTCAGTGTTGCCGAATTCTAATAAAGAAAGCTTTTCAGCCAGTTCAGGGGCAGATGATCCTTAAAAGAACAATAACTAACTTTTCAGCCAGTCAACACGAAATGTGCCCAATTAAATTAGGCGGGAAAGAAATATTTACATACCCTACAAGCTATACAAAAGTGTGCTAGCTTGTAGGGTATGTAAATATTTGTTTCGCGCCTAATGTAACTGGGCACAAAAAGTGTGTTAGCTTGCAGGGTAAGTAAATATTTTCCCCCCGGCTAATGTAATAGGGCACAATTCATGTTGACAGACTGAAAAGCTTTCTTTATTATGATGCATACTGGCTTGCAAGCTGGGCATTTGCAACCAGGGGCAGTTTTAGTACAAGGACACGCAGCCACAGGCTCCTCCATTAAAAGGCTACCGTGCGTTTTAGTCATATTGACAGTCCTGTGGCAATGGCACTGATGTCACAACATATGTCATGATGGTTAAATAATTCTTACATGTTCTTTTCTGTGTGCTTGTTGTTAGACCGGAACTGGAATGCTGCAACGAATTCCTTTATCATTTTTGCTGCATTTTCAGGCATTGGAGGTATTGGCGTTAATGTCATTAACAAAACCATGTAATGAACTACTGTAGGTAAAGAGCTTAAAAAATAAACACCTTAACTTATGAGGAGAGACTGTTAGCAAAGGAATTAGGCCCACCAAAACCAGATCTGTGCATTAATCAAGTCTTTAAAGATAAAAGCAGAACATATAACTGAGTTTCAATAATATGTGTATGAAAAATGGTAATGGCTACGTGGGTGTCCGGTTGTAAATTAATTAATTTGTTTTCTGCGCCTGTTATTGGGTGGAGATGACACATGGACCAAGACTGGTAACACAAATCTGAAACATTCGCCCGAGAGGCGTAAGCAACATTGTTTGATAAAATGCCATTTGAACAATGAAATGATCTTAGTAGCGTTGGGAAAATTGATGCGTGCTGTGCTTCACCCTTTTCAAAACTCATGAGCCACCACTGTTTGAAACAATGAACTTAGACTTGAATTACTTACAAAGGAATAAGATACTAATTATTTAGAAAGACATTAGTTAGCCAGGAGGGGGAAAAAAGCATTGTGTTTCGTTTGCATACATAATTATATTATGAACATACTGTGATGCATCAAATAATATATTTTTTAAAGTGATTACTTTGTTTTGAACATGTTACACCACCCATTAATGTGAAAAAGGAGCCTGTTATTCAAGAGTCATTGGATATTTACATACATAAACCTAAATGCAGTTTTCTCTCAAGCAAACAGTACTTTGAAACCAACTAGCATTAGATCTGTCATTAAGAAGGGAAAAAGAAGAAGAAATGGATATTTTAAAATATATATACATACATACACAAGAGTAAAGATACTAATCTTTTACGAATGGGTTCCTCCACAATCTTTAAAAAAAAATATTGCCAAAGAGTAGTTGCTTACATATATGAATTTAAAAGGAATACCCCAAATTTTGGGAACAAAAGGCCATTTGCAAAATTCTTATTACTAAGCTTTCTATAAGAAATAGCACCATTTTCTTAGGTATAGTGAAAGTCTTGCTAAACATTATCGTGAAATATGGGCAGTGAGATTACCGCTTAATGACACAAGAGCAGCACTGAAGATTCCTGCAAACTTGAACAAATAGATTCTTGCTTAACAGCACAAGTGCAGTGCCAGAAACACCTGCAAACTCAAATGGTGGATCCTTGCCTAACGGTGCTGGAAACACCCAGGAACTCGAACAATGAAATTATCACTTGACAAAGCAAGGGAAACACAATTAATACCGACGAACTCAAGTAATACGATTCTCACTTAACTGCAAAAGTTGGAGTTGGGAATGTTTACTAACTTAAATAGTGAGATTCTCACGTAACGGCACAAGCGGTGTGCCGGAAATACCTACAAACTTGAACAGTGATATTCCCGCTTAACAGTGTGGTGCCAGAAATATCCGCCAACTAGAACAATAAATTCTTATTTTCAGGTGCAAAGGAGACGTTAGAAATACCTGCAAACTTTGAACCGTGAGTAATGGCACGTGAGCAGTGTCAGAAATGCTTGTGAATTCATATGGCAAAATTCTTGCTAAATGGCACCAAAATTACCCGTGAGCTCAATACAGTGAGTTTTTCACTGAAAGATGTAAGAGCCTCTGTGGAACAAACACAAGACAATCCCTTTTCAATTATTCACCATAGTGTGTTCAGAGGGAAAAACATTGTTCGAAGCAGTAGAATAACTTTCATGTGGTTAGCAGCCACAGATGAACTTATGCAGTGTTTTGAAGTTAGTTGTTACCTTTTGACTGTTTGTGTGATTGTAAAAGTCTCCCAATGTGAAAGTTTCATTGTGCCTGACATATTACTATGTTGAAGGAGGGCATTGTGGGTGTTCCAATATTGATACTGACATACAAAAGTTACTCAGCTGTAAATATTAACTTATTATGAATTTGAGGGGCATAAGCCTTTCAGGAAACACTTGAAATGCATTTAAAAGCATGTTTTTATTCTTCACTTGACATGCCATTTGTTGTTTGTTTTAAAAGGGATGTAATAGCAATAACAAAAATCAAAATTCTTTGTTTATTAGTTTAAACTATATTGTTCAGTTTTTGTTTTAGAATTAATTGAGCTCAAAATAACTTTCTTTTTACATTTTCTGTAACAAAAAATTATGATTTTTAACCCACTAGGGCCAATATTTCTACTCCAATTTTCTTGAATATTCATCACTATAAGGTTTCCAAAATATACAAGTGATCTAGTTTCTTTTCAATGGGCAGTGTTCGTAGTGGTAGATTGAATGTATCCCGAAAAGATGTTCTGAAGAATGTACGAATAATAGTTTAGCATTATGTAAAACAAGAGTTTGAATTATTACAAACCCCTGCTCTAGCATTCAGTAAAGAAAATATGATAACATAACTGCCAAGCCAATGAAATTTAATTTACCTTTTGTACAAATTGAACCAGAATTTGGCAGTGCCGACGACATTCATAGCACTTTTGCATATGCAAGCAAAGGTGGCTACATCTTCGGGGCGAATGTATTCTGATATGAGAAACCAAACATCCAGGGGGTATTCCAACCCCCCACCACGAGTGCTTGGGTCATCTTCAGTGATGGTCTTCTTTCGACGTCTAGGCTGCTTCTTAATGATGTATGCTACAACATCAGGGTTTGAAATTAGCAATGATAAAACATAATACCTACAAAACAGTACCTAATTCCTTCAGTTGTGAAGGCCATTAGCTATATTTCCATACCGGTATGAGTATATGGCCTGAAATGTATGATTCCTCCACCAAAAGGTAGTTGGCTCACTCAATGGCATGTCTTAAAAGTACATCATTGACAATATGCCCTGTAATGCACAATTAATAAATACCAATTTAACAACAAGATTACTGCCAAACAGAGATATACATGATGAAGTTGAAGCAATACAACATAAAAATGACGTACGTCATAGAAATACAGTTGAAGCAATGGTAAGGGCTTGCTTACAACTGGTCTGGGAATGGGAAGGTAACGCGTTGTTGCAGCTCTGGTTCACAATTGAGGAGGTGACACGCAAAGACGAACATGTCCACCTAATGCAGTTTTTCACAATCAACAAAAAACGTATTTCAGCCATACATGATAATGAAAATAACATATTGAAATGCAAACAATTTCATTTTCATGCAAAAAGGGCAATTCATGACTGCAAATAAATCTACGATGATAATTTTTGTTTAAAAAGCACATTTAATTATGGACATGTTTTCTTTTGCATGAACTGTTTGGACAAGTTTGGCTTTGAATGATTTTCAAAACGAATGTGTTTTATTTTTTCATAATCGCTTACATTTTATTCATTAATAGTTGCCATAAGATACCAAAATAAAGTAACTGACATTAAATTTACGCGGTTTATTTTCACTTTCAATATTTCGGGACGTGGGTTGGCGAACACGGGACCCCATCGAAGTCCGGCATTGCTTCCACTTACTTGTGCCGGGCTCCTCTCCTGTCGACCTCCCTTGGTCAACACTTGTTCTTTTCCGACCCCGACGGCATTAGGGTATCCGAGGCCTAGGGAGTCTTTCACTTTCCCGCCTTAATTCGCCCTTGTCTCATCTTTCCTGATACCCTCATTCTTCGAGGGGTCAGCCTTCTTTTTCTTTTCATGTTATCTCCTGCCTTCTGCACAAGGCCCTCAAGGAGGCAGGGTGTATGTAGCCCTACCACATCTGGTGCACCCTGGATAGTGCTACACCCTCAAGGGCACACGACTGGTGAGTTTGGGAGTTGGTGACCCTGAGGGATTCCTGAGCTGAGTCAGTTTTGCCCGCTTTTTCCTCTGACCTTGGGGCGGGCCCTCTGCTCTTTCCCCCTTTCCTATCTGCCTTTCATGGCTCTCCTTCCTTCCAAGTCCCTTCGAGAGTTGATGGCATTTCCTTTCTTCCTGTCCTTTATTTGCCTTATCTTTTATTTGTTTACAATTTTTTTTCTATTAAGTAAGTTTGTAGTTAGTATTAGTTATAGTTTTTCATTCTCATCTCCTCCTTCACTATCACCCAAACCATAAGTGGCCGATAACCTAGATGTTAGGCCCCTTAAAACAACAATTATCAACATCATCATCATCAACATTTTCCTCTTTCTGCTACCCTTGTTTGCAATCTTCACACGAACACATTCTTCATCCATTCTGCTACAACCCTGACGTAATAATTTTAATAGCAATATGTAATATTATTAAGCCGGAGTACAGAAGCACGGAACTATTGCTGCTCTGCGCGGCACGTCTGGTCTCGCGCGGAATAGAAATCACGTGACATGAATCAGCGCTTCCTACTGGCCGTATGGACTAGTTCGTCTTTGCAGGAAATGTAGATGTGGACAAGTTCTTGTTTGCACTGAACGATGCATTTTCACAGGCGTGTATCATGGGACATATTCAAGTTTGCTTAAATGGCACGATCTATTTACATTCCGTTCATCTTCTATGACCCGTTCCATATTGTATCTCATTTTTTTTCAATTGTGGACATGTTCGTCTTTGCGTGTCACCTCCTCAATTGTCCCAGGAACAGAAACGAGAATGGAACTTGATGTTCTTGTGTTATAACTGAAGACGAAGCAATTTATCTTATATTCGTATACATTGCTCCTATGCTCCTTAGTCACGAAATGCATTAGTCCAACATTGTTTTTAGTCACTCAAGAAGAGATTTTGTGCTTCCGTCTGCTTTATAAAGAAGCCGATAATATTGATGTATGACCTGTTAAAACATCATTTTACTATTGTGTGTTTACATGTATATATTTGCAACAGGGACAATAGCTCCACTTGCAATAAATTATATTTCTCTTATTCAAAATGTATCATTATGTTGAATATGAATTCCATACTTTTGGCATGAGGAGTTAGATAATGACCTGGCACATGACGATTATAATGGATATGAGTACCGTTGCTATATTTCGGCTCCATATTACAAAATAATATCACTTCTTTGATGTGGGCTTACTGGTATCAAAAATATATTAAGGTGTAATGCCTATGAAAGGTTTTACTAATAAATAATACGCCTAATATGATTCCACTCCCCACATACGCCGACACTTGGTTATATATTTTCTGTATTCCTTTATTTATTTATGTATTTACTAGCAGTAGTACCCGGCTTCGCCCGGTGGAATGATGATAATATCTCAAAGTCTCCTTAGAAATATAATGGACTTAAAATCTAGTCATTTGCCCCCTAGGACAATGAGGGCGTAATATCTAGGTCATTTACCCCTTTGATAAGGATGATAATGAAAACTACTGTTGAATTGACACGTCAAACTTACAAACTACCGTAATAGAAATACATATTTCAAAATTCACAGGCGAGGAAAACTTATTGTGTGTGATGATTAATGGTGTAATGGGCGTAACATCTAGTCATTTGCCCTTCTGATGAGGATGATAAGGGAAACTACTACCTGTATTGAATTGATACTTCAACTTATAATGTACACAATGTACTGTAATAAAAATAAATATTTTAAAAATCACAGTCGAGAAAGACTTTATGCGGCGGTGATTAGTGGTATGATGCGCGTAACATCTAGGTCATGTCTTACTGCTCGGCAAAGAATATGGGTCCAAGCTGCACAAACCTGAGATGATCGCAGATGATGACGAAATATGATGACACACGTTCGGGGTTCCCCGTCGTATTTAGATTGGCCGGGGAATCCCTCACTCTTTCGCAACACCACAGTGGCTTGAGCAACGGCCCTGTGCTGGCATCAGCATAGACAGCAGACAACACGGCGGGCTCGGAAAAGTCCTCTCATGTCACTTCACGATGAATCAGCAAGCTATTCTCACAACTTGTGGGACGTGGGTTGGCGACCACAGGACCCCAGCTGAGCCTGGCATCGCTTCTACTTCCTGGTGCCGGGCTCCTTTCAGTTATCTTTCCTGTCGTCCTCCCTTGTTCTCTTCCGACCCCGACTGTATTAGGGTGTCTGCGGGCTAGGGAGTCTTTCAATTTCCCACCTTAATTGGCCGTTGTCTCATTTTTCCTGATGCCCTCATTCTTTGAGGGGTCTGCCTTCCTTTTCATATCTTCTGTCTTCTGCTCAAGGCCCTCAAAGAGGCAGGGTGTGTGTAGCCCCACCACTTCTGGTACACCCTCAAGGTGTAGTTAGTTAGTTATTGTTTTAAGGGGCAGAACTACGAGGTCATCTGCCCCCTCAAGGACTTATGGCTGGTGAGTTAGGAAGCTGGCTACCCCGAGGGATTCCTGAGCTAAATGCAGAGAATGTAGTGGTACGTCAGAAATTTCAAGTGGAAAGTGTTACTCATCGAATTCCAAAGGTTAAGTATGTAAAATTTGGTTTAGATCGGTGAAACCGTGTAGATTTGTGCCAAAGGGCCTAAATGCAGAAAATAGATTGGTCTGTCCGAAATTTCATGTCGACAGTGCTACGCGTTGGATTTCATAGAGTAAGTATACTAATTTTGGTCCAGATTGGTGAAACGATGTACATTTGTGCCGAAGGGTCTAAATACAGGGAATGGAGTGCTTGTCGGGTTCCAAAGGGTAATTATAAACAATTTGGTTCAGATCAGTGAAACGGCGTAGATTTGTCCCAAAGGGCCTAAATGCAGGGAAAGGGGTGGTCTGTCCGAAATATAAAGTGGACAGTGATACTCGTTGGATTTCATAGAGTAAGTATACTAATTTTGGTCCAGATTGGTGAAACGATGTACATTTATGCCGAAGGGTCTAAATACAGGGAATGGAGTGCTCTGTCCGAAAGTTCAAGCAGACAGTGTTACTCGTCGGGTTCCAAAGGGTAAGTAACTTACATAAAGATTGGTTGAGATGGGTGAAACTATGTAGATTTTTGCCTAAATGCAGTAAATGGAATGGTCTATCCGAAATTTCATTTCGACAGTGTTACACGTCGGGTTCCAAAGGGTATGTATGTATAATTTGGTTCAGATCGGTGAAACACGGTAGATTTTTGCCAAAGGGCCTAAATGCAGGGATTGGAGTGGTCTGTCCAAAGTTTTAAGTGGACAGTGTTACTCGTCGGGTTCCGAAGGGTAAGTATACAAATTTAGGTTCAGATCGGTGAAACGATGTAGATATGTGCCAAAGGGCCTAAATGCAGGGAATGGAGTGGTCTGTCCGAAATTTCAAGTGGACAGTGACATTCATCGGGTTCCAAAGGGTAAGTATACACGTTTTGTTTTCGATCGGTGAACGATGTAGATTTGTGCCAAAGGGCCTAAATGCGGAGAATGGAGTGGTCTGTCCAAAATTTCGAGTAGACAGTGTTACTCGTCGAGATCCAAAGGGTAAGCAGCCTATGTAAAATATGGGTCAGATCGGTGAAACGGTGTAGATTTGTGCCAAACTGCCTAAATGCAGGGAATGGAGTGGTCTGTCCTAAGTTTTAAGTGGACAGTGTTACTCGTCGGGTTCCAAAGGGTAAGTAGCCCATATAAAATATGGGTCAGATCGGTGAAACGGTGTAGATTTGTGCCAAACTGCCTAAATGCAGGGGTTGGAGTGACCTCTCCGCAATTTCAAGCAGACAGTGTTAGTCGCAGTGTTCCAAAGGGTAAATATACAAATTTAGGTTCAGATCGGTGAAACGGTGTAGATTTGTACCAAAGGACCTAAATGCAGGAAATGGGGTGGACTGTCCAAAATTTTAAGTGGACAGTGTTACTCGCAGGGTTCCAAAGGGTAAGTATAAAAATGTTGGTTCAGATCGGTGAAACGGTGTAGATTTCTGCAAAAGGGCCTAAATGCAGGTCATGGGGGGGGGGGGGGGTCTGTCCGAAATTTCAAGTGGACAGGATTACCCGCAGGGTTCCAAAGGGTAAGTATACAAATTTTGGTTCAGATCGGTGAAACGGTGTAGATTTGTGCCAAAGGGCCTAAATGCAGGGGATGGAGTAGCCTCTCTGATATTTCAAGCAGACAGTGTTAGTCGCAGTGTTCCAAAGGGTAAATAAACAAATTTTGGTTGAGATCAGTGAAACGGTGTAGATTTTTTCAAAAGGGCCTAAATGCAGGTCATGGGGTGGTCTGTCCGAAATTTCAAGTGGACAGGGTTACCCGCAGGGTTCCAAAGGGTAAGTATACAAATTTTGGTTCAGATCGGTGAAACGGTGTAGATTTGTGCCAAAGGGCCTAAATGCAGGGGATGGCGTAGCCTCTCCGATATTTCAAGCAGACAGTGTTAGTCGCAGTGTTCCAAAGGATAAATATACAAATTTTGGTTGAAATCGGTGAAACGGTGTAGATTTGGGCCAAAGGGCCAAAATGCAGGGAATGGAGTGGTCTGTCCGCAATTTCAAGCAGACAGTGTTAATCGCAGGGTTCCAAAGGGTAAGTATACAAATTTTGGTTCCGATCGGTGAAACGTGTAGATTTGGACCAAAGGGCCTAAATGCAGGGAATGGGGTGGTCTGTCCGAAATTTTAAGTGGACAGTGTTACTCGCAGTGTTCCAAAGGGTAAGTATACAAATTTTGGTTCAGATCGGTGACACGGTGTAGATTTGTGCAAAAGGGCTTAAATGCAGGGAATGGGGTGGTCTGTCCGAAATTTGGAGTTGACAGGGTTACCCGCAGGGTTCCAAAGGGTAAGTATGCAATTTTTGGTTCAGATCGGTGAAACGGTATAGATTTGTATACATAACAAACAGACAGACAAACTTTCTGCTTTATATATATAGATTTTACTGCAGACATTATATTAGTTATGGAAGTGAAAGCATCTTATTTTATTGCCAACATATTCACAGGGTACTGATAACATTCTAGAGAAATAAACTTGTTATCACCTTTGTATTGTACAGCTATTTTTCTTGCTTAAACATGTTGCCATTACTTGCATACGGACTCCAAGAATGGGAAACTTAATAGAGAACCATGTTACCCGTTTGTCTTCCGGGGGTAACTTTGGGTTTCTTGTTCCTGGAGAGTGATTGTGTAGGTAGATAGGTAGCATACGCATTTCTTTCTCATTGCCATGACAAATGAAGACATGGTGAATTCGCTCACCGAATTCAAACAGGAACCATAGCACAGTGCTAGTGTAAGCTTGTTTGAACTTGTGCTGATTGTCAACAATGATAGTCCTATAGAAGGTCATTAATATTTGCCCCCACCCCAGCGAATAATATTATGGGCTTGTATGTATTCTTTATTATCAGACAGATAACTCCACGTGTGAAAGGCAGGGATGGCTCAAAACTTCACAAGTAGAATGAGCAGGGGTAAGTGGATAATTTATCTGGTTCAACGAATTTCAGGTAGTCACATAGAAATACTGAATACTTTGTTCATTTTAATAAGCTCATGAGCTAGGAATGTCATGGTCATCAGCCCAGTGTCTGAAGTTTGGATGGGTAGGTCCACCTCTTGCACAATGCCTGGTAAAGTGGAATATAAGATAACAAGAAACAATGGGTACCAAAACAAAACTCAAACATTGAAAAGAAACTTTTGTAGTCACCAAACATGTCAACTAACTTAGTTGTCAAATTACTTTCAATAGTTTGCAAGTAGACTTGGCAGACTTCTGGGCTTTTATTTTCAGAGCATGTTAATTCTAGCTCTGGCTGAGAACAGTCACCATATTTCCTTGCATAATCTTCAAATATTTTTAGCCTAAAATTGATGGAAGAAAAGCAGGGTGCGATGATTATGCGAAGAATATTAAAGTTCAAAGAAGAAAAACCACAATCCTTTTTTTTTTAATATACTGTATCATTATTTGCTGCAAGCTTGTGCACTTCCTTAATATTAATATTTGCTTAATTTGTAATCCCATGTATTTCACTTTCATCAAGATCACCCTACATTTCTTGTCTTTTCTCATTGTGAACACCACGTGAGTAACATCACACACAGGTCTCTGTTGCGATGTTTCAACGGAAGTGGCTGATGCTAGACTGGTGTGGGGTGTCTGTTGCGTAAGTTGCCGCAAATAGCAGTCGGACTTATTTTTGCGTGGGTTAGGAGCGTTTGGTATGGTGGCTTATTGGATCTGGTCTCTCCAAGGCCGACTCGCGGATGCGATGGGACCTAGCATGCCAGCCGCTTGCGTAGTTTGAGTCATAGCCTGCAGGCAGACTCCTTTCAACCGACAAGGTCCTGGCAGCATGTGAAACAGACAAGTGTACAAATACGAATGTGCTAAGGGACAGTGCTAAGGAACAATGCTGGCCGCTCGCAACATGCCAGCAGGCACAGAGACGAAACTTCCTCCTTACAAGGTCATACCAGGTTACAAACTCGTAGTAGCGTGTGCAACCAATCGGCGCATAAATACGAATGTGCTATGTGACGATACAGACCACTCGCATAGCGTGTCATAGCCCACAAGCACAGAGGCAGGGACTTCTTTCTTCTGGCAAGGTAACGCCAGGTAATAAGCTCTAGGCAGCATTTGCAACTGACTGGCGCTCAAATATGAATGTGCTAAGCGACGATTATGCAATTCAATTTTATGAACCAATAATTTGTATATGAAAAGTAGGGTGCGACTAATATGCGAGGAAATACAGTAATATCTAGCTCACATTAGATTATGATTCAAATTCTTAGTTTCGTTTCCAGAGACACTACAGGGTGTTTGTAAATTTCGGTTACCAACTTCTAGGATTTGTAGAGGGGAGTGAGTACATGCTATTTAGAACAGGAACCCATGTCCAGAAATGCACCGTTTCCTTTCTGCATCTGTTCCAATTCAGACGTTTACCTCATCCATTTCTGCTTCCACTTCCCCCTCTTCGTAAAATGAGATTTGGCAAATGTGTCAGAACATCGGAAACTTTCGATTTTGTCTGTATGTGCAATCATAGCCCTCACAAAAGGAGACTGATTTGTACAAACAAATGTAACAACTAGCTGTATTGGGCATTTTGTACCAACTTGCAAAGTTTTATTGGAAGATACACTCCCACCCATTCAGACATAGAAAGAATACTGTAGATACGACAATTATAAATCTGGCTGGCATTTCTCGTTCCCTCAGCAGAAGCGGATGAGTTAAACACCTGAATTGAAATGGATGTACAGTAGAACGGAAATGGGTTCCTATTCAAAATATTAAGTACTCACTCCCATCAAAGAGTCCTAGAAGTTTGTAACCAGAATTTCCAAACACACTGTATAATCCTTTCACCAACTATTTAGAACCAGTCTGATTACTCCTATCATCAGCTCAGCAGTTGTTGATGTTTGAGTCTTCAGTCTTTTGACTGGTTTAATGCGGTCTCCATGCCTCCCTGTCCTGAGTTGATTGTTTCATCTCTATATAGCTACCACACCCTACATCCGAGGCAATCTATTTAACATATTCTAAACTTGGTCTACCCCTGCAGTCCTTGTCCTCAACCCTTCCTTCCATAACTAAGCTTGCTATTCCTGGGTGTCTTAGTATGTGTCCTATCAACGTATCTCTTCTCTTCATTAGCAATCGCCAAAAACATCTCTCCTCTCCCACTCGCCTTAATACCTCTTCATTTGTAACCCTTTCTACCCATCTGATCGTCATCATTCTCCTGTAACACCACATTTCAAACCCATCAATTCTCCTCTTTTCTGTTGCACCAATAGTCCAAGTTTCACTTCCATAGAGTGCCATGCTCCAGACAATAGCTTTCAAAAATGACTTCCTAATACCTAAATCTACATTCGATGTCAACAGACACCTTTTCTGTAGAAATGCTTTCCTTGCCTGAGCCAACCTACTTTTTATATCCTCTTTGCTTCGTCCATCACTGGTTATTTTGCTTCCTAAGTAACAGAAGACTCCTACTTCCTTTAGCTCTTCACCAGCCAATTAGATGTCCATAGGGGTTTCAGCGGTATGTAAGGTTATTGCCCATTCATCAGTGACAGATGCTGCTTTACCCTAGATGCTTTTTTTCTTTTACCTCCAATTTTCTAAGGAATGAAACAGTACAGCATTGTAAAGAAACCAACACCTTATATTGACACTATTTTATGTGAGACACAAAGGATTACAGGTCGTACTGACAAAGAAACAAATGCTGTCTCTAAAAAAATTAAAAAAATAAAATTGCAGTATGCACAAGCACAATAGTAACATATTGACTGCTGCTGCAGTCTGCGAGGATATCCTGCACAGCATCATAGTTTTCCAGGTCTGCTGCAAGCAACTGAAAGGCAGCAGAGTGATTGTCCTATCTATTTCCATTCATCATGCCAATACCATTCTCACTCTGGGCGATTGTGAACTCGCCCTAACTTCAATAAAGGATCTATCCAGTATTTTCCTTTTATTGAGGACTTTTCTGCTTGCTACATTATGGGAATAACCAACACTAGCAATTCAACAAAAATAACATGCACAAAAGAAAAGAAGAATACCTGTTGCACCGTCTTCACCATCTTCATTCTCTTCTACGAACTCAAAGTCCCCTTCAAACTCATCAAGCTTATCATACCATGCTCTGCTGTCAACTTCTTTCAAATGTTTAACTGAAACAAAATCAAGGTAACTTGTTATTACAGCAAAACATCTGGGGCAGATCATCTCTCTGCTCCATCCCTTAAAACAACAATAATTAACAACAGTAAAATCTGCCTTCGATGGAATGTTAAGGGGGGGGGGGGGGGGGCTACACCCTTACAAGACATTTTCCACTTCATAAAAATACCCTATTAAGAAAATGAAATTGATTGGAAACAACCTTACACATCTGCTTTATTCAAGCATAAGGGCTTGGCTGCTGTGCTAATCACGAAAGGAAAATCACACTTTGTACCAGAACCAGAAAGGCATCCTCCTGGACACCTATCTGTCAAGCAGAACGATTTCTGCGGTTCAGCCGTTATATCCCCGGACACTCATATATCACAGTTACCTACCAAACGCAGTACAAATGTGCTGTGATTAATGTTGAAAGCCAGCTTGCTATGTTCATAGAGAGTGAAGTCACAATTGTATTTGTGACCAAGTACTATGTGCTCTCTTCAAATATGTTAAATGTAGAATTTAAGTGAACAGTGTGTCTGTATTAAATTCTGCTCAAAGCTTGGGAAAACAGCTTCAAATACAGCTTTGGAGAAACACGCTATAGGATCATTCCCACATACTATAGTGGTTTACCAGCTTTAAGAAGGGAAGAATATGGATGATTGTGAGTGCCCTAGTGTCCCAGTGTCCACATCATATTTTGAGTTACAGCCTCCCTAAATTATGCACCTTAATGACCTAGTTGTTGATAGGCCCTTAAACACAACAACTATATTGTATTGCCTCCGCCGCTTGTATTGTGTCATAAGGGGAGAGTCTCTTGGCTTAGCGTGCGGTAGTCAAGGATCGTGTTAAACAGTGCTTCCTTAGGTTTAACCCCGGTGACTCCTCCACTTGTATGGCCTTCTGGTAAGAGCGGCGCTTAACGTAGGGTGTAAAGCGGATAGTTTGGAGGGCAATACTTTTGTGTGAGTGTACTGGAAGAGTGGCATATGTGTGAAGTTGAAGGTCGCTGGCCTTGTCTCAATGAGTGAGCAGAGGACTGCTGACTTAGCGATCGGCAGACAGTCAAGTCGGCAGGACTGCGTGTGTGTAAGAAAATGGCTACTCGTAGAGCCATGGGTTAGGGGTTCGATGAGGGTGTTTAATAATGCAAAGAGTCAATTAGGGTGTGAAAAGGTAGCTTTATTCCACAAGAGTGGGGAGTGTAGAGAACTTCTAGTGACGCAGGATGTAATAAATTTAAGTGAAATGAGATGAGAGGCGATAACTAAGTAATTGAGGTGTGAAGTTGGAAGAACAAGTCCAAAGGAAGTAACCTTAGAGCAACACTCACCAGATTGTAGATTGCAGAGGCGACATCGAGAGCTTCCCCCAAGAGAGAGATCCCCCCCCTTCGGGGCTGGTCTATTTAAGGTAATTCTCATCGTGACGAAACCTGAGTCAGCGATGTAGATGTTGATGTGTCCTAGATAATGTTGATGGCTCGGTGTTTGTCTTTGTGTTGAAATGTTACTTCATGTGTGTGAGGTTAGTTCGCCAGGCTAGTGTGATTGTTGCTGTAGGTTTCCTTATGGTCATGGCGTGAAAAGGGGGTGATTATGCCCTGTGGGGGGCTCGGGTCATAACCCTCTTTTCATTGTCGATGAGGTATTTTTAACACTTGTAGGTTTTACTGCTTATTTGTGTTCATATTATAGTTTATTTTTGTGGGCTTGTCACTTGATAGTAATAACCACTTGACTAGAGGTGTCACACATATTCAGATAAATTAACATATACTTACTTTTCAACACACTTTTAGACATTTACATATTTTCAGTCTCGATTTTCTATTTTGGGGGCTTATCACTTTAAGCGATTCTCAGCAGTAAAAGGCAAACCTTTGGGGATTCGTTGGAGAAGGTTAACCGTTGTATGAATGCATTTGTGATCTTTCAGACTTGTAGATATTAACTTAATAAGTTTTCTTTCTAGGGGGATTAACACTTGCAGTTTTTAACTGCAGTATTAGCCGTATTTTGTAAGATTCTGTCGCTCCTAGGAGGGTTAGGTTTTGAAGACTAAATCAGTTCATGGTTAACATTTGTGGAATTTGGTTGTGTTTTTTGTTGAGTTATTTGTCTTCTAGATTTGAATTTTTGGATCCAATGATGCTTGCTTGACGAGCGAAACATGACATCCTGTAGCTTCTCCCTCTTCTTGTGATCCTTACAAATAACTTTGTTTTGAATTACCCAGTATTGGGATTGTATCGTGTTGACAGACGGAAAAGTTGCAATATCAAGAATTATAAGTAACGATAATAGGCAAAATTTATGAAACTAGCCCACTGAAATATAATGAACGTATTGACTTTATAGGTAAGGGGACATAGCTTCACTCTAGTGCTAATTTGGAAGCATTGCGAGTATTTATGCCGATCACACTAGCAAACACTGTCCACCTGCTACAAAGGAATAATAATAATGGTATTGTTTTATATCCCCATTAACTATTGAGGCTTTTAAAGACATCGGGGAGCCGGAATTTTGCCACATAGGGATCTTTAATGTGCCAGTAAACCTAATGACATGGCTCCCTTGCATATGCATACCCTCAAATGCCAACAGATTGCGCCAGAATTCAATCTTGCAACGGTTACCACAGCAGGCAAGAACGTTACTCCTGCACCAAGCAGACAATCAGTACAAAGGAATGAGGCTGTGTCTTACAACTACGTTTATTCATGAGATTTAGCTTATCTGAAAATCTTCAGTCACCAAACACCAAAGCCACCACGCTCCTCTAAACTAAAGAAAAACTACCTGATAGTAAATTTAATTGTTAAAGAATATTGTAACAATTAAGAGCTTGGGCAACATGGTCCCTAGTCCTGTGTACTTGTGTGTGTATTTTTGATTGAGAATAGGATTGGGAAATAGGCAACCATGAACTTAAGGTAAGTAACCATACCGTTATTTGCCTGGTTGTAGAAGTGGAAAACCACTTCTAGGATGGGTTAGGTGTGAATCAAAACCACCTCCTCTTAGTTGTGGCTCACAAGGCTGAGTGTACCCTATTCTAACCCTCTTACCAGAATTTTAATTTTTTTGGTAGAGCTGAGAATTGAACCTAGTACCTTTGAGATAGGAGTTTAAATGCATACTCCCAGATCACAGAAGGTGGTGAATAAGTTAACAAGTTTTAAAAGGTCGCCTCCGTAGCGTAGCGGTCAGCATGGTTAGCTGCCGCCTGGAGGTCCTGGGTTCGATTCCCGGCTCTGCCACAAAATTTGAAAAGTGGTATGAGGAATGGACCGGGGTCTACTTAGCCTCGGGTGTTCTAAATGAGTAGAGGGGGTTCGATTCCCACCTCTGCCACCCTTGAAGTGGTATTCCGTTGTTTCCCTACTTAGTCTTCGGGCAAATGCCGGGATCGTGTACTACTGTAAGGCCACGGCCGCCTCCTTCCCTCTTCCTTGCTTATCCATCCCAATCTTCCCTTCCCTCATGAGGACCCTGTTCGCTTTGCAGGGCGAAGTACTGATCACACCTCCCCAGTTGTATCCACTCCGACCAAGTGTTCCCAGCTCTAGAACACTGCCTGGAAAGGCGGTAGTGGTGAGTTCCCTCGCTGAGTCCGTGGGAAACACCAACCTGGAGAATAAAATTTTCTTATAAGAAAAAAAAAAACACCACGTTTTTAAAAGTCATGAACAAAACTAAGGCAGAAGAAGTCCCTCTTCAAGCAATGGCAAAAGAGCAAAACTGGGGAGGAACCCAGCGCACACCAGGCCTCAAAAAGGATGCACAATGAGCAGTAGTTCAAGCAAGAGTCAGCAGTGATAATGACTTTTATGCCAAACGGAAATGGCCATGAATGACAAGAACACTCTTCAGGATCGCAAAACAGAGACATAACAATAGCAAGGACATGAAGATCATCAAAGATTGGCACTGTGCTCTGCTCTTGTCAAATGAAGGAATTAAGTATACATGGAAGGACTATTACAACCAGGTATTGAATGAAACCTACCCAAGTGAAATAACTCCCGGACATGCCTGCAGTTAAAGGCCCCTTAAAAACTATTCTCATAAAGAAATAGACTACGCAGTAAGCAGAACTGCAAACAACAAAGCTACAGGTCCCAACTACAATCCAGCCGAAGTATGGAATAAGATGGGTATTGTAGGAATAATGTTCCTACCATATCTCTTCAATAAGATCATGAAGATGAAAACTACAGAACCATAAAACTCCAAACCTCCAAAATATGGGAAAAGAATCATACACTAAAAACTCCTCCAAATCACAACAGTAATAGACAATCATTGTGGCTTGTCTCAGGAATGTTCTTAGTCGGCCCTTGCTACCTAATCAGAATTTTTATGGAGAAGACCAGAGAAAATATGAAGAACTTCCACATGGTATTGATCGACCATGAGAAAGCTTTCAACTGACCACCAAGAAAGCTTATTTGGCAAGCACTGAAATGTCGACATGTTCCAAAACATTACATCAACATACTGACTGGCATGTATTGGAATGTCACAACTAGTGTGCGCCAGCCCAGCAGACACAAGCAATGAGCTCGACAGTGAAGTCAGAGTACACCAAAGCTCAGTACTTAGTCCCCTCATTTTTTTACCTTGTTATGGATTATCTGACAGCTGATGTGCAATGTTCTTCATGAAATATTCTTTATGTGGATGGCATTGTCTTCATAAGTGAAGACCAAGAGGATCTAAAATGAATGTTGGACTAATGGAGAACAGGTCTAGAAGCAGCTGGGCTAAAAATCAGCAGGCGGAAGACAGAATAGGTCTAAATGTGTTGGAACTTTTCCAAGTACAGTATGCTAAGCAATGTACCAAACACCTTCAAGAAACTGCTCAGAGAAGCAGAAAGCTCCAAATACCTTGGCTCAGTAATTTCAAAAGATGGAGCCATTGTCACAAATGTCTACCATCGTATAAACTCCAGATGGATGAAATGGGGAGATCTGTTTGGAATACTGTATGATGGGAGAATTCCTGTTTTCATACTAAAGGAAAGGTCCATAAAATGGCAGGAGGCCAGGCATGTGTACAGTGCAGTGCTAGCCAGTCGAGAAACAGCATGAGAAAAAGTTGCAAACTGCCAAGATGAAAATGCTGAGGTGTTACATTATTGGATAGAGTAGAAACAACTACATTCGAAGGAGCTTCAAGATCAGACCCACTACTGATAAGTAAGGCTCGGATTTTTAGGTGCTAAAATCGGGGAAATATTTATTTTTTATGTATTAAAAATATCTGAAATATGTGACAAAAAAGTAAAAATATTTAATTATAATTTAGTTTAGTAATGTGATTATAAACAATATGCAGTACCCATGAATGCAATTTATTCTATGTCTCACTGACTGCTGAAGCATTACAATACACAACGAGATACATCTTCAGCTAGTCCATCACAAATGACCAATGATTATCGCGAAACACTTATTCTATAGGCGCAGTTTTGCGCCTTCAGAATAAGTTTCTTGCCCTTGAGGTATTGTGTAACTTGAGATCGCTGTTCAGCTTTGATTGCATACCCACATGGTTGGCAGAACAGAACGCCCCCATCAGGAGTAAAATTATCTTTAAATTCTGCAACAGATGATATCTTGGTAGTTGTTTTTAATTTAGGCAGCGTAGAACTGCCTTACTCTGAAATGAACTGCATGTGAGTGACACTGGTTCCAGGTAGCTGGGGGAGGTCTAGAGGAAATCCCCGGCTTCCACAGTGAGTGGCACGGGGCGACAAGTTAAGAATAACACATTTGCAAGCTGACATACGCTCTGCATGAAGATTAGATAGCTCACAGGTTCTTCCCCGTTGAAGTAACACAGAACACAAATGCAATATACTGAATGATCTAGCATACTGATTTTTAAAAATGTAAATATTATGTCTTTTTATGTGCCAATAAGTGAAAAGCAGGAATTTATGTATTTATAGAAAAAAAGCTTAAAATATGTATTTACATTGAAAAATATTTATTTACCTAAAAATCCTAGCCCTACTGATAAGACTATCTGAGAGCAGGCTTAGGTGATCTGGTCATGTCATGAGAAGACCAGGGAGGTAATGGTGATCCTGATGAGAATGGAACTGACATGTCAAGGAAGACACCGACAAACATGGACGCCCTTAATTAATAAGAGACCTGCTGAAATCCAAACTGGACCCAGTGACAGGCCAGAACACGAGAAAAGGGCACATTGAAACTAGGAGAGCCAACCCTGAATGAAATGGGAAAATGGCTAGGACAAAGAGAAAAGAGAGAGAGAATAAGTTAAAATTTATCCATATTTTTACTAATGATTAAGGTAAATGCACCAATAGTCGTCATGTTAAGACTGATTTAATCAAGAAAATATATATACCATATACATTTTGGTAATTTAAATCAACAAAAGCACTGTACCTAACCTCAAACTCTACTCTATCACTAGGAAACTCTCAATATCGTTTTAGGAAAAAATGATGTATTTTTAAAAAATGTGTGTTTTTGCGCTAATATGTATGTGGATTTTTTCTATATTCGTCACCGGTTTGCACCAATTGTCGTCACATTGTTCGTTTTCCTTATCTGCTGTCAGGGCTGGATTTACCAATAGGCCTGAGGGGCACAAAATTAATCTGAAATTTTTTTTGTCAGAAAATTTCCTTAAAAATATTAGCCTATACTGTAGACTACAATACACGTATTTCGTATAATTTTATGATTTAAATTAAACTTTCCAAAATTTTGACACTTTTTCAATTTATAATATGGCAATCATTTTCCAACAAATGTTTTGCAACAGCAGATTTTTCGACTTCAGCTATAGAACAGGAATGTTTTATAATCATACCTGCCAACCATCGGAAGTCAAAACTAGGAAGATTTTTTAAATTATAGATTTCATCATGCGCAGTATACCGTGGAGAGGGCGAATGAGGGTACACGAAAGACCTGCGTGTCTTTATTGAAGCATGAATTCAGCATAAAATTCACAAAAATGTAAACAATCTTCAATCATCGAGTAGTATGTTTGGCCAATATTTAAACGTAAGAGTACATAATATTGTTTTTTTATAGAAAATGCCTACAATCTTTCGTATGGATTACACGTCGAATTCGCTTCCACATATTCATTCTACTTTACTAATGTACATGAATTTCATATGGGGATATTGTAAGAAGGAGCTGATAAAAGAACTTGAGATACTCCAGAAACGTGCTATAAAATCTATCTTTGGATTACCTTGGCTCACACCCTCAAATGAATTGTACTCAGGAACTAAAATTATGCCACTGCAAAAACAAATAGCTATGTCAGCAACAGTATTTGTATACAAATTAGAAAACAAATTGATACACACACACATCCATTTTACCCATGCAAATGACATTCATCACTATGCAACAAGAGGAGTAAATCAAATATTCACCAGCCATTCCCAATCCATTAAATTTGGAACTAAAGGAATTATGTCCTCTATAATAAAAGAATACAACTCGCTACCATTAGGCATAAGGGAAAGTTTCTCTATAAAAACATTTAAGAGGAAAACAAAAGACTTCCTATTAAGGAATGAATAGCCAATGTACAATAGCCTTAAGCAATGCAATGTATCATACCGTATTATCTCTGTAAAGTTAGTCACTAGCAATCTAAGTTACTATTAAACTAAACAATAATGTTACAAAAATTATATATATGCCATGCTGTAACTATGTTACTTGATTGTCCCTAACACGAGCTCAGGCTCATTGGGACCTATGTAAACAAATAAATAAATAAAAAATAAATAAATAAGATTCCGCCATGGTCCGTATTGACAAGAGATTATAAACCAATATAGTACAATATATTTCCATCAATCAATACCAAACGGAAATATATTGTACTATATTGGTTTATTACCACATATTCACGTAGGCTTGACAACTGTTTGTCCGTAATATACCACCAATCAGAATGCGGTATGGCGATCAGCTGACTCACCATTCCGAAATCGCAGCTATGGAGCTCACAGCCAAGCGAGGAACTTACACAAACTTGCACAAAAAACCAAGGTTACGCAAATCACAAGAGAAATTACGACTTACGAGAGAATCTCCTTGAGCAGGGTGTCTACTGTAAGGATGAAGTAAAAATTAGTTACTTTTTAGCTACCTTTTAGTTACCTTTTAGTTAATTTTAGTTACCTTTGAATTCAAGATACGTCTGCGGTCTGCAAGTAAAGGGGCTCATCACGCGGTGAAGAAAAAAAACAATGAACTGTGTTTAAAGCGGTAAATACAATTCACTTAGGGAGTTATAAAAAAATTAAAAATAATAAATAAATACTAGATATTTATTATCAAATGAGTTGTTTCAGATAATACGTCGTCTTGTGCACAAGGCGTTTTTATAATTGCCAAGAGGTTGCTCTGCTCATGACCATTTGGCGAGATTTCCTTTGTCACCGCGGTAGATCACGAAGAAATTTATGGGACGTTACGTGATTGTAACCGAATTCTGTCTTCGCAGTCAGGTACGGAGAAATTTCGAGATGTTACACGATCGGCGCTGATCTCACCCGTTTGTCGAGATTCCCGTAGTTTTCGCGATAGAACACGGATAAATATCGTGATTTAGATAATCGGTGTCACTTTTAGTCGTTCGACGAGAATTCCATTGTCCTTGAGGTCGGGCACGAGAAAATATAGCATTATTACGCAATCGGCGCCACTTGCTGTCCGTTTGACAATAATCCAGTTGTCCTCGTCATTGAATGCGGATAAATATCGCGATGTACCGCAAACGGTGCCGCTCTCGGCCGTTTTACGAGATTCACGTTGTCCTCGCGATATTGTGCATACCGCGCCGCACCCGGTCGTTGAACGATTGTCTATTCGTCCTGATAGAATGGTGGAGGCAAGCTCAAGGTTGGACATGGTTAAAATTCGCGAGTAGTTATGGACAAGTTGTATGGCCGGCGCCGTGATTCCCGCTGTCCCTATGCTGTGGTTGGGAGTTCATCGGTTCAGGGTGGATCACGAGGAGAAATTAGTATCGCGACGCTACGTAGGCTGTCATATCTAAGTGGGTTAATGCACTTCTCGCTCCCCGTACGCTTTTGAGTATACGGACATGGGAAAAGTAGCGAGTAGGTTTCGGAATGTTTCGTGATTGGTGCCCGATCACCTTTGACGGGATTCCCGCAGTCCTCGTGGTCACAAGTTCACGCTAGGGTACGGGTTTTATGATTTTACGTAACTGACGTCGATTTCGGTCCATTTGACGAGATTCCTGCAGACAAGTCGTGCGGTCAGCCGGCCGTCTTGAGTATGAATGTTCGAAGTAGATATCAAATATTAAGAATTATTCTGAGAGGATTGCATGAATAATACGACTAGAGGACACGTTTTCTTTCGAATGCCAATCACGAATTATACAAGTTTTCGAAGTAACCGGTTAGATTATAATATATCCGATGGAACCAAAGTTCGAAGGAAAAATCGACATATAACGGAATTTCGAATTAACCATACTGGATGTCGCAAATTTACGAGACAGATAGTTATAGCCCACGTATTTCGAAGCTTTTTCATAATTCTTTTTCGAAACGGTAACATTTCGCAAGATTGCCACATTAAATTATTTTTCGTTATTTCTGGACTTCAATTTGACATAGTCTCCAAATAAATGCGAGAAATGCGAGGTTTCTGATTAGTTTCAGAAGTTTTCGCGAATAAACGTCTCGCGAAAAGTCAGATTTCCTAATAACACAGATAAATATTTCACACAAAACTAAAACGTCTTCTTGATGCCGAAAATATACGCTGAACGATGTATACCACTCAAGGTATCCTCAGTATGCATTTCCTTGAGCTCAGGCACGGGCAAAATATAGCTTATGCAAACCCGCTTGCGTGAAACTCGCTCCATCGCAATCTCTGAGCCTAGAGGCGCGAGTTTAAACGATTCAATCCGCCTTCAAAAAAATTTCGTTACCCGTATGTAAAATTCGTTACTTTTTCGTTACGTTCGTTACCCATTTGTAAAATTCGTTACTTTCGTTACCGGTCGACACCCTGTTGAGAATGGAAATTATTTGCAGTTCCTTTTTCTTTTACAATATATCACTGGGGCCCGAAATTCGGAAGAAATAATAGTAATTAAGAAGATCGGAAGACGAGGTGAAAATTCGGAAAGTTTCCGAATAAATCGGAAGGGTTGGCAGGTAATTTATTAGGAGAGCATTTAAGTGTTGAATATTAATATCAGTTTAATTTGAATAATTCATTATGCATAGTTGTAGGTTGTATGATGTAATGTATATGTATACCTGAATATCGGTAAGTGTATAATGAGTCTTAAATGGTTTAAACTTATTTTAATATCTCGTTGGCCTATTTATTTATACTTTATATATACAAATTTAGACACAGTTGATTCCCTCATTATTGTAATTTATTTAATTGATATTACTTCACGATACCGGTACTTTAAAATAAAAAATTCCTCCACAAAGACCTTTCTGAGGTCTAAATTCTCCCTTCTTCACGATGGTATGAAGAGGGGGCGGCAAAAACCCACGGGCCTAGGAGCGCATAATATCTAAATCCGGCCCCGTCTGCTGTTCATAATGCATTTCTGTTAATTGTTGCGTAACACACCGATTTATCGACATGGAGGCTAACATTTACGAATAATGCAGTACCAGTAATTATTTAAAAAAGGAAAAAAGAAAAAATCGGCATCGGCAATCGGGAATGGAGGGTAGACATACGGGCATGAAAAGAAGGTATGACGAATTTCATAAGACTTGACATGCTTGTTATTTGTACTTATATACGAGAGTAATGACATTCAGGGCACAGTCAGTGCCTGTGGATGCTGTGAAAGGTTCTACTCATAGGGTTAGGACTACTGTTCTGACTCAGTGAGGAAAGCAATGGCAAACTACCTCGCTCCTCTTCTTGCCTAGAACGCCTCAAAACAGCGCTGCCTTGGGTTTTTGTGGGTATCTACTCACATAACGTAACGGCGGTGCTTTTGAGGATCCGACCAGCCTTCGGGCTGACTACCTAACAGACAGACACACATACGAGAGTGACGACTATTGGCTCAGTGACGAAAACCGGTACAGTTACCTTAATGCTAATAATTTATCCCAAGTCTGGTGTAAAGGACGTGTATTTTGTAAGAAAGAAAAGAAAGAACAACTCATATCCAGTGATGCGCTCAAATCTCAGCTAATAAAAAGTAAAAATAAAACTAGAGCAGACATCTCAAACTTCACCCCTGAGAGTAAAAAAAAAACAATAAAAAAATGGAATTCTTAATGAAATTCAAAATCAAGGGACATGGGGGGGGGGGGGGGAGGAAGTTGTTAAGAAGCCAGAGCAAGGCTAGTAAAACACATGTATTTTACAGTCTATAGAGAAGAAATCATAAGACAATCTTTTTCCTTTTTTTTTTTTTTTTTTTTTGTATGGCTTTTAGTGCCGGGAGTGTCCGAGGACATGTTCGGCTCGCCAGTTTTGTAGCTGCTTCGAGACGGACACCCAATGGGTGAGCTACAAGCACCGTTGGGGAGGGAAGGAGGGAAGTTGGAATGTAAGGACGAGGAGTTGGAAGGTAGCGGCTGTGGCCTATAGTTAGGGACCAACCCCGGCATTTGCCTGGAAGGAAGATGGGAAACCACAGAAGACCATCTTCAAGGTTGCCGGCGGGGGGATTCGAACCTCCTCGCCTCCCGGATGTGAGCGACTGCCATCAGTCATGCCGTAACCACCACGGCTAACTCACCCGGTTCCATGTTAATGTATATTATACAGTAGCATAGAAAACGCCTAAAAACATGTGAAGTATCTGATCTCTTAGCAGGGAGCAAACTACTATTAAGAACAATACTCAAAGTGTTGGTTTCTGATACAGGAAATCATGATAGATAAAAAGGAAATGCATATCAATGATACAAAGGACAGAAGTCAACATAGGAGACACGAGAGCTGTATCTTATCTGACAGGAAATTAGACGGAAGTGAACTGCTCCAAGAAAAGGCACGTGCTGAGATAACTGGCAATATTTTCTATAGACTCAAATATAAAGAGACAAGCTAGTGAGACACACAGTTCACAGCTCCTCCCCGTGGCTTATGATCGCGAGATTAACGGTCACGTTAAACTACAAGCTTCCTTCCATAGTTTACAGCTCACCCAATTACAAATTGAATTTTCAAGGCAAAATAGCCAACACTATGTGAATTAATGGCTGTTAATATAATTGACTGCCACTGTGGCAGTATCGCTACTATCTGAAGCACTGCGTGTTCAAAATCCTGCAAATCTACCTGATGAAATATTTTGCTTGCCCCTCCACAAGTATGCCTCATAAGTGCTGTCTTGAGAGCTGAGGATTTTCCCAAAACCACATAACATTCAACCACCCTGTGGGTTGTAACAGACCAAAAAGAATAAAACAAAAACTTATGATGATTAATGCTGTTTTAATTGCTGAAATATTGACGTCATCTGCCCCCAAACAGACTTAATTTCTGCATTTTGGTGATGATGGTGCTTGTTGCTTTAAGGGAGTAAACATCTACATCATCTGCTCCTTTCCTGCAATATAATCAAGAGGCTGTTTAAATGCCCTCCATTCAAGGCATTTATTGCCACTTCAACTTCTTAAAAATTAATTATCAACAATGCATTCTAGGAAACTTAAACCTTAATAAAGACATGTCTCTAAGTAAACTGGGGGAGAAGTGAATTTGAATGTTGAATGAATGGGTGACTAATACTAAAGCCCTGTGCGGATGTGGATATCCACAAAAATTTTCGCCATGCTGTAGTTTGCATGGATGTGCGGATAGCAGATAAGCTGCGGATAATGTTTGAGTAAATTTGCAGATAATTTTTAGAATGTACAATCAAAACTTGTTGAATATCATTACTAGGACCTGGATGTTTATAACTAGGGGACAGATTTCTATGACAAGTCAATACAAAATATCATTATAAACGGCATATTTTGGTAATTTTCATTTGAATTTCGTTTTATAAAAATCAGAATAAGCTCTAGAAATTATTGTTCAGGATGGACTGAAATATACTACTGAAGAACCATTCTAAAGTAGTGTATGGAATGTTTCTAACAGGTAGGAGCTTTTGTTTGCTAGCTGGGCCAATTCCTGGAAACAGGGCTATTGTTTACAGGGAAGCCGAGATAATTCCGCAGTTATTTGTCATCCTTCTTATCTCTCTCCATCACCCTTCCCTCTTCCACCTTCAACACACTGAATGACCTTGGTCACTCATTAGGGAGCTTCAGTCATTCAGTTTCTTTCAATATACCTAAAAGGAAAGTATCAATTTATGGGAAGTTGTGAAGTTTTATTCGCGAGTTCGGTGAAAACATATTCAGTACGGATGGAGTGATATTATTCTGTAAATTGTGTGAGGCAAAAGTTACTGCCGAAAAACGCTACTCTGTGCAACAACACTGTAATACTGCAAAACTTAAGAATTGTCTAACTAGATAGGCCTATTCTGCATTCGAAAATAGGCAATGTCTGCTATTCGAAACCCTGACATCAAGTTCACAGTGTTCACAATTTTCACAAGGTCTCTGCAAGATGATGGTTTCGTCTAATATTCCTTTAAAGAAACTTAACAGCCAAAGCTTCAGACAGTTTCTTGAAAAATATACAAAGCATCCTGTTCCCAACGAATATACTCTCAGGAAGGACTATCTGACCCCTTGTTATGAAGAGATGTTGAATATAATAAGGAGTGGCGTGGGAGACAGTAAGATATGGGTTTCAATAGACGAGACCACAGATGTGGCAGGAAGATATGTAGCAAATGTGATCGTTGGCACGCTGAAGGAAGACCGGCCTGGAGATACGTTCCTCCTGACATGTGAAGTGCTAGAGAAGACAAACCATTCCACCATTACAGTTCTCTTCAACAATTCAATGAATCTGTTGTGGCCAAACGGGGCAAAGAGAGAGCACATTTTTCTATTTGTAACTGACGCTGCTCCGTATATGGTGGAGGCAGACAAGGGACTTAAAATGCTATACCCGAAAATGATACATGTGACATGTCTTGCACATGCCTTGCATAGGGCAGCTAAAGAAGTTAGAAGTAGCTACCCTGAAGTTGATAAATTAATATCGAACTGTAAGAAAGTGTTTGTCAAAGCTCCACTTCGCGTTCAGAAATTTCAAGGAGAAGCACCTTCACTACCCCTACCTCCCCAACCAGTTATAACGCGATGGGGGACTTGGCTTGATGCCGCAGTGTACAATTGCAACAACTTAGATGTCGTGGAGAAGATCGTGAAGTCTTTTGATCCTGCAGAATCGTCCTCCATAAAAATCACTCAAGATTTATTTTCAAGAACTACATTAAAAACGGACCTGGCTTACATAAAGTCCAATTTTAATTCTTTATCTGGAGCAATCACGCAACTGGAAGTTTCAGGTGCAGAACTAAGCGATGCACTGGATGTTGTAAAGTGCATTGAACAGGAATTAAAGCACGCGAAAGGAACAATAGCATCTTAGAAAATGTACTGAAAAAAAAAGAGCGGACTTGTGTACCTGCGTGGAATAAGTGACATTCTTTGTGAAAACCCTTCATCTGCAGATTTCCAGGAATTTTCGCCAAGTGATTTAACTCTATTCAAGTACGCTCCCGTTATATCGTGTGATGTCGAAAGAAGTTTCTGTCGCAACAAGACGATATACCCATCGACAACAGGAGGGGATTCTCATTCAACAATCTTAAGATGCATGTGGTCATAAATTGCAACAATCAGAATAATGGAGACGAGATCAGGTATGAAAGTTTCATTCAAATAACATAGCCTATGTTTTGTGTATAAATTAAAACTGATTGAATATTGAACAGTGAAAGTAACTGCAGTTTTTATGTCTTCCACAGAGTCTGTCCTTGGGGCAGATTACCTCGTAGTTCCGCCCCTTAAAACAACAATAGCTAACTAACTAGAGTCCGTCCTTGCTTAGGAGTATGCAGCGTAACCTAACGAGTTCATGAAATATTCATCATTTTTAGTTGATTTTGGGTTAAAGATTTCGAAGAATTAATACTTTTTAACTCTTAATTAATTGCATGCAGGCTGTAGCAATCGTAATAAAAGTGTTTCTATGTAACGTAGATGCTATTCAATAAGTCATATTTTGAATTTTATAGGTCATATTTTTATGTTTTTTAGGTCATAAATGCATACATATTTCATACATTTTTAGGTCATAGAAATCCGCTCCCTATTTATGACATATTTTTCCGTTATTTATTTTTCTTTTCTTTTCATGATTTACGCTAATTTCATTCAAATTATGTCTTCTTCTTATGACGCCGTCTCCCTCCGAAGGTTGGTGATCCAATTGATTATCATTACACGCGAAATGGCAGCACGGGAGATTTCTATAGACGTATGTCCATACCACCGCTGCAAGTCTTTCATCCAGGAATTTCTTCGTCTTCCCACAGGTCTTTTCCCATCAATCTTCCCTTGAAGGATTAGCCGGAGAAGTTCATATCGTTCACCTCTCATGATGTGCCAGAGGTAGCTGAGCTTACGTTCCTTGATGGTTGTGAGAAGCTCTTTCTTCTTGTTCAAGATGTTGAGGACTTCTTTATTTGTTTTCCTTTCTACCCAAGATATTCGGAGTATTCTTCTGTATAAATACATCTCAAAAGATTCAATCCGTTTCTCCAGTAAAGGGCTGAGCGTCCATCCTTCGAAACCATACAAAAGGACAGGAAAAACATAGCAACGTAACATTCGAACTCTGAGCTGAAGGTTGAATTCTTGGCTGGTGAATAAGGTCCTCATGGTATTGAACATATTTTTTGCTTGTCCAATCCTGGATAAGATTTCACTCTTTGAATCACAATGCTGGTTCACTTAAGTTCCAAGATATTTGATAGAAGATACTTGTTGGACGATGGTATTGTTGATGTGAAGGGAGACCTGTTTTGGTGTTTTCGAGAATACAATCAGCTTGGTCTTGTTAATATTTAAGGATAAACCGTAGGTTTCACTGGTCCTCACGATATTGTTTATAATAATTTGAAGATCACTAGGGTTACTGGCTAGCACAATCGTGTCATCAGCAAATCGGATGTTATTAATGACATAGCCATTGATTTTGATGCCTAGATTAACATCTTCAATAGCCTCACTGAACACAGTTTCAGAGTAGATGTTAAAAAGGAGTGGGGACAGGACACATCCCTGGCATACACCTCTTCGTATAGCTATGTCCTCCATAGTAGTTACTTCTGTTTTGACCTCTGCCATTTGATTCCAGTACAGATGGGAAATTCTACGAAGATCACCAACATTACACCAGTAGATTTTAAAATCTCAACAAGTTTTACATGAGATATGCAATCGAAAGCTTTTCGGTAGTCGATGGCGCAAGCGTGCACATCTACATTCATATCTAGGCATTTCTGAGTTAAAACATTCAAGGAGAAAAGAGCCTCGCGAGTACCCAGTCCATTCCTGAAGCCAAACTGAGTATGTCATTAAGCACAATTCACACTCCAAACTGTACAGGGTTGCAATTCTGGCTGTACAACATTAATTTTTAACATAGCACATGACATACAAAGCCTAAGGGAACGACTTTCTCCTCAAATGTCTAAATGTGTTGCTTTAATGTATGTAGGCCCTATGTCTACCCCTTATTATTCCAGTTTCCAATGGGGTCGGAGTTGAGATGGCGAATCAAACCCGGACCACCGGAAGGCGGCCAGGGCCTTAATTGAGAAACCATTCTAGCATTCTCCTGGAGTAGAAGTGGGAAACACAGAAAACCACTTCTAGGGTGGCTGAGGTTGTTGACCTGAAACTTCAAAAGTTAGAAGGGATTTCACGTCAATTTATTTCTATCCAAAATTATTCTGGTCTCTATGTGGTAGGAGAAGAGGCAAGACAGTTTCCATGTGGAAATTATATTCAGGATAGACGCCTTCATTACGCCAATCGCTGGAGAGAATGACAAATGAAATTAATGAAGTAAGGTTTGATGTGGCTGTGTGTGGTCTTTCGAGATCTGAGATAGTCTGGCCATGCACTTTAACATGCGTTGCTACCTCGGCTGGTTTGTGACTTTACATCAACAAATTTAAGGAAGTATTTTAACTCACCTGATTCCATACCAGCCCCTGTTACTGTCACATGCATTGTTACCAATATGCTTGATTCCATTTTTAAGATTATTATACACACATCAAAAAAAGTTTTGCATCACCTCGGTTCCCAGATCTCCGGCATATAGACGTTGACTGTGTATATTGTATCAAAGATACAGTCCCTTTGACTGTTCATAGATGTCACTAAAACTGCTCAAAGATGTAAACAACCATGCATGAGCAGGGCCTATTAGACGGAGGGGGTACGACAGCCGATCAGTTCCAGTCATTCCACCAGGACGAAGGTACGCTGCTCATGTTGTCTGTAGTTCTACCATGCCTAGAAGGTCAATACCGCAGTTCGATCGCGTCCGCATTGTTACTTTGTGTCAAGAAGGGCTCTCAACAAGGGAAGTTTCCAGGCGTCTCAGAGTGAACCAAAGCGATGTTGTTCGGACATGGAGGAGGTACAGAGATACAGGAACTGTCGATGACAGGCCTCGCTCAGGCCGCCCAAGGGCTACTACTGTAGTGGATGACCGCTACTTACGGATTGCCGCTCGGAGGAACCCTGACAGCAATGTCACCATGTTGAATAATGCGTTTCGTTCAGCCACAGGACGTCGTGTTTCAACTCAAACTGTGCGCAATAGGCTGCATGATGCGCAACTTCACTCCCGACGTCCATGGCGAGGTCCAGCTTTGCAACCCCGACACCATGCAGCGCGGTACAGATGGGCCCAACAACATGCTGAATGGACCCCACAGAATTGGCATCACGTTCTCTTCACCGATGAGTGTCGCATATGCCTTCAACCAGACAATCGTCGGAGACGTGTTTGGAGGCACCCTGGTCAGGCCGAACGTCTTAGACACACTGTCAAGCGAGTGCAGCAAGGTGGTGGTTCCCTGATGTTTTGGGGTGGCATTATGTGGGGCCGACGTACGCCACTGGTGGTCATGGAAGGCTCCGAAACGGCTTTACAATACCTGAATGACATCCTCCGACCCATAGTGCACCCATATCGGCAGAATATTGGAGAGGCATTTGTCTTCATGGACGACAATTCTCGACCTCATCGTGCACATCTTGTGAATGCGTTCCTTCAAGATAACGACATCGCTCGACTACAGTGGCCAGCATGTTCGCCAGACATGAACCCTATCGAACATGCCTGGGATATGTTGAAAAGGGCTGTTTATGGACGTCTTGACCCACCAACCACTCTGAGAGATTCACGCCGAATTGTCGTTGAGGAGTGGGACAATTTGGACCAACAGTGTCTTGATGAACTTGTGGATAGTATGCCACGACGAATACAGGCATGCATCAATGCAAGAGGACGTGCTACTGGGTATTAGAGGTAGTGGTGTGTACTGCAATCTGGACCACAAATGCTGAAAGTCTAGCTGTATGATGGTACAACATGCAATGTGTGGGTCTCATGAGCAATAAAACGAGCTGAAATGTTGTTTGTGTTGATCTCTATTCCCTTTGTATTTAAAGGTTCCGGAACTCTTGGAACCGAGGTGATGCAAAACTTTTTTTGATGTGTGTATTTTGCTGCACCTGCTTTATCACCCAAATTCTTTTATCCTTATTGTAGATCAGGTCCATGTACAGTAGGTCCAAATATCATGTTTTATATGCCTTTGGCGTGTTTCTTTATTGTGTGACTCTCCCACTATGCTATTTCTGTCCTCTCCATGCACAAGAGACAACATGAGCACGGCAAACCAGACGCATATGACACAATGTTGGCTCTAGTACACCTCGTGGTCAGGTGGTGTGCTCAGTACTAAATGCACTGCAGTGGCCGGTCAAATGGACAGTGCTCATGTGATTAAACACTGCAGTGCTAGTGTGCTGTACAGCTCAGAAATGGGCAGGGTAGAGCTGCACTTCGCCAGCACGAGTAAATTTCTCCCTAGTACTACTCTGCATCCCCATTGCAGGGCCATGCCTCCTATCCTGTATCTCAAGTTATTTCTAGACAAATTGTGTGTTCCTGGCAGGGTTCTCTTGCAACTAACTGGGTGTAATATTGCAAATGGGGGGACAGTAGGTGAAAGCGTTACTGACTAACCCATACAGCTGGATTTTTGACAGACTGTATTTACTGTGGTTTAAATAGGGTCTTGATATTTTGCCATATGGGAATAT
Source organism: Meconema thalassinum (assembly GCA_946902985.2). NCBI lineage: Eukaryota > Metazoa > Arthropoda > Insecta > Orthoptera > Tettigoniidae > Meconema > Meconema thalassinum. Next base: position 288,682,343 of record OX336391.1, on the reverse strand, counting down.
GAAAGTCATTGAAAACTACTTGAAAAGTTATGGTTGGTTGGTTCCTCAGTTTAGGGGCTGCGACAACGCGGTCATGTATCCCCGTGTACATTGGGTGAGTGTAGAATCTGTCTGATAACTGGTGTTAATTGTGATGACTGTATTAGTGTGTGTATCTGTTTTAATTGAAGTAAGGACTGCAGACATTCAATTTTTTTTTAAGTAGTTCCTACTTTTGCCACCAAATGCCACCGTCAACGACCAACTAGCTCAGAACTTAGTTACCAGATGCCACCGCAGTCGGCTCTTGACTACGAACGTAGGAATCTAAGAAAGTTACTCAAATGTATAAACTATATATAATTTAGCTTCACACAGGTGTAATTAGTGGAAGGTTTTTTAACATGCCATAAATCTATGACATGGGACCGCTGGCTTTACTTCCCCTCCGAAGGAAGGCATATCCGACGACTTTGGCCAGGTTGAAAAGTGAATACCGGTACCATACCTGCCAACATTCAAAAATAGAAATCCAGAAGATCCCAAAGTGCAAAAATTTAACACGTACATTTGTTGCAAGGTCTTAAAACATAGCGAGAAAAGACTGCAGGGAATGAGATTACAAACTCTTGGTGATGTGAGACTATCTAATTCATTGACAGTGGAGTTAAGGTGACTGCAATAAACACTCTGTAGAATGTATATCACTCCTTAAATGCATGATTGAGACACCCGCATGTCAGCATAATTTTCTTCTTACCTCTTTGTGGAAGGTACTGAGTGATTTGGAGCTCTCAAGCACATTTGTGCAATTGCCTAACTGGCATAATTTGAGGCTTTCTCTTAACCTCCTCAACCCTTTGCATTACAAGAATAATTTGTAGCCCAGTTTTATTTTAGGATGTCTTCTACTTACATGCGAATTTTCACGACATTCGCTCTAGTAGTATTTTGGACGCCAACGGAAAAAATTAAACGGGAGGGTATATATGGTCGTTATATACCTCATCCGACATAATTTAAAACATATTGTTTTCATCGGTACTTTATTAACGTAATATTACAATCATTATAATATTAATCCCCCGATGTTACATCACTCACCACGACTACGATGGGACGATGCAGCCGTCTGGAGATTGGTGGTTCGAATCCCAGCGGAGAAAATGGCCATCCAGAGTGTCCTTTGTCCACACTCCCTCCAGACAAATGCTGAGATGGCACCTTATTTCAGAGACACCTACCGCAATCCCTGCCCCTAATAATTACAGTTATACTCTACTTCAGTCACTACAGAAAAACAGGTTACCAAACAAGTTATCAGTGATAAGACCCCAAAACTAGAATAATACACAAATATGTAAAAATGTGTATGGATACTGTGATGAAATCATTAAGGTATATCACAGCAGTAAAAGACACATTTTTGTGGATTAGTTGATGGAGGGCAAACACTCGTATTTGTGGGTGGCAACGCGATATTTCGACATTGTAAACTTGTAGATATTAAAACGAAATAGCGGACCTGTGCGAAAAATTTCTCATGTTCATAAACCTCACTTTCCCCAAAAGTTTTATAATGAGAGACTTAAGGAGAAAGGTCGTTATATTTTAATTTCAACCAAATGATTATAGAACACTATTTACATTTCAGTTAGAATTCCAAGTTCTACGTTCCCTAACTTAAGAAGGTAATCACTGAAAATTGGATCATCATAACACTCACCGGTTATTAGATATTTATGAAATTATACGATTTGAGTACTCATTCCTTTGATTTACTGTTTCTGAAATCCATTAAGAAAGATAAAGGAAGGACCTCAGATTGCTAAAATGACATGAAACAGACGTCACAGCGGCCAAAATGTGAAGTGGACAGCAATATGGAGCGTATTTTCCTACGGCAACAGTATCTGTAAATCTCACACTTCGTACATTTTTTTACAGAAATTATAGATATTTATGAAATTAGAGTGCAATTCGTCACTGCTAATGTCTATTCTCTTTCATTTAAATGCTCATTTGTCACAATCTGTCACTTGTGAGCTCCGCAGGTGGGTTAGTTAGTTCATTATTGTTGTTTTAAGGGGCGGAACTAAGAGGTCATCTGCCCCTCTTAACACAGATTAAAGAATACAAATTTGGAATTGAATTTAAAATTTTGAGGTGGACATCTAAATTTAAAAAGACCAAAGATTAATTTAAAAAAAAAAAAAAATTATAAATTATAAAAATAAACAAAAATTATGGAAAAACAAAACATTATCATTCAAAAACGAACAAGTCGTTGAGTCAACGTTCACTGGAAAATTTAGATTGCTGGCCCTAACCCACTCTCACTTATAAAGCGGATAACGCGATCAGCAGCCACCGCGTCATCGGCTAATATAAGTTTGAGTGTCATCTGCAAACCAAGGTTTCTTCGTAAGTCAGCAATATCCACACACTCGGTGAAAATGTGGGCCACGGTGAATCCGGCTCCACAGGTGCAAAGTGGGGGGTCTTCCCTTCTCATTAGGTACGAGTGGGTGGATCTTGTATGACCTATCCTTAGCCTACACAAAATGACGGACTCTATCCGGGCCCGGAAGGAGCTCCGCCACACGCGAGTAGTTCCCTTGATCGCTCTCAGTTTACTGGGCAGTGGGTCAGCTAGCCACTGACTCTCCCAAAATGCCAGAACTTGTAGGCGTAACTGAGAGCGAATATCTCTAGCGGGTACCTCCATTGGTCGAGGTGGTAGTGATACCGCCTCTTTTGCAGCTTGATCTGCCAACTCATTTCCCGCAATTCCCATGTGGCTTGGAAGCCACAGAAAGGTGATTCGAGTGTCAGCGTGGCACAGCCCGGCTAGTAGGTCGTGGATTCGCTGCACTAGGGGGTGTTGCGGGAAACATGTAGCAATTGACTGCAAGGAACTCAAAGAGTCGGTACACACGAGAAAGTGGATTCGTGCATCCTGTAGTGCAAACTGCAGAGCTTCATAGATGGCAACGAGCTCCGCAGTAAACACACTACAGGCCTCAGGCAAAGAGATCTTGGTATTTGCACCATCAATAACGTAAGCACAACCCGCCTTCTCGTCCACCTTCGAACCATCCGTGTAGAGAATGCCAGCGTCCGGAAATTGGTGAACCATGCTGTGGAACTGCCTACGGTAAACAGAGGCATACGTGTTCACCTTAGGACCTCGGTGAAGATCTAACCGAATTTCCGGACGCGAGACTTGCCACGGAGACACCTCACTAGAGGCCGGTTGGCGTACCCCTGGTGGTCTTGGATACCGAAGAGAGCTTGATAGGTTGGGTGTTGCGGCATTCGACACACATTTTCAGCATATGCTAAAAGCATATGTTGGCGTCTATAATTTAAAGGTGGAACACCCGATTCGGCGAGTAGGCTGGGTATCGGGCTGGTCCGGAAGGCACCGGTAGCCAGCCTAACGCCACTATGGTGGATACAGTCCAGCATTTTCAAGGTTGCCAGCCTTGGTGAACCGTATGCAGCAGAACCATAGTCTAGCCGGGACAGGACGAGGGCTTGGTAGAACCATAGCAGCACCGCACGGTCAGCCCCCCACATAGTGCCACTAAGAAACTTGAGCATGTTCAGTTTCCTGAGACATGTCATTTTTAATTGCCGTATATGGGGCTGCCACGTTAATTTGCTATCGAAATGGAGCCTCAGGAAGCGATAAGTGTCAACCAACGGCAACGCAGCATCCCTGAGATGTAGTTCAGGGTGTAAATGTAGCCTCCGGAGCCGACAAAAATGGACGACGGAGGTTTTCGTTGCTGAAAAACGAAAACCCCGGTCGTGAGCCCACCTGTCGACCCGGTTGATAGCTAGCTGCAATTACCGTTCCACGACTGCCATACTTCCAGAGCTGTAATGCAGGAGGGATCTATACTATTGAAATAATATGCCTACTAGCGGACCCGTGCGAGAAATCTCGCATGTTCATAAGCCACACTTTCCCCAATAGGTTTATAATAAGAGACTTAAGGAGCAAGGTTGTTATGTTTTTATTTGAACCAAATGATTATAGAACACTACTTAAGTTTCAGGCATCCCTACGGCCCAAATGCGAACTGAACAGCAATGATGTTGCGTATTTTCCTACAGCAACAGTATTTGCAAATCGCACCCTTCTTACAAAAATTGATAATTATGAAATTAGATGCTATTCGTCACTGCTAATGCCATTTGTGTGCCGAGTCCATTGATTGACAGCTTAGCCGTAACACTCACCGGTTATTCGATATTTATGAAATTATACGATTTGAGTACCGGTACTCATTCCTTGAAATTACTGTTTCTGAAATCCATGCAAAATGATAAAGGAAAGACCTCAGAATGTTAAAATGACATCAAACAAGCATCACAGCGGCCAAAATGTGAAGTAGACAGCAATTATGGAGCGTATCTTCCTGTAGCAACAGTATCTGCAAATCGCACACTTCGTACAGTTTTATAAAACTTTTTTTTTTTAATTTTAAGAAATTATAGATATTTATGAAATTAGAGTGCAATGCATCACTGGTAATGTATATTCTCTTTCATTTGAATGCTCATTTTCCACGATCGGTCGCTTGTGAGCGCCGCAGTAGGGATCTATAATACTGAAATAATATATATGATGATGGGTTTTTAATTTTTCCGGGGCCTTAATTCTCAAGTATTTCACAGCAGTGCAGAGAATTGTGGGGCACGATAAGAGTCGCATACAATATTTTTGAGTGGAGAACGCAGGGACCTACAGGGGTGTATTCCTTAATTGTTTTTATTTTTGTGTGTGTGTTTCTTACCTTGTAATTCATGTTAACAAAGCTTTACATACAAAAAACAGATCTAACCTGAGACTTATGCCCCAGACCCCCTGGTTTGAAGTACAAACATTAATTTTGTCCCGACAATAATCTAACCTCATAGCTACCAATACTGAAGTTTAGTCCAGACAGTGATCTAACCTAGTAGCAATCAAGGGTTTTTATTCAGTGAAGTTGGCAGCATTGCCTGATCCAAGCCTTATTCAACATGGCGATGAGTGTTTCCGACAAGAGTAACATAGATTATTTTCAGAAATAGCATCAAGGTATCGAGAAAATGAGGCATCGTCCCATCCCTAAATATAAGCAACGAATGCAATAATGTAACATTTCTCAGTTGGTGCAGGCTAGAGTAAAACATGTCTTCCCTCCGATGTCTGTCTCATTTATGACCGACTATGGAAGCTAACGAGTGGTGATGAGTAATGGAATTTGGGGCACAGCTAGTGCCTGTAAGTGCTGTGAAAGGTTCTACTCATAGGGTCAGTCGTGCTGCATTGGCTCAGTAAGGCAGCAATAGCAAACTACATCACTTCTCACTTTGCCTGGTATGCCTCATTATAGCTCCACCTTGGATTTTTGTGGGTTTCAAATCGCATAACCTACAGTGGTGTCATTTGAGGACCTCACCAGCCTCTGGGCTGACTGTGTAACAGGCAGACATGAAGAAAAACTAAAATATATACCACAATTTATTGTAGACATCAACATGTCACATGACATCCATAACACGAGCGTGACTGACTTAGAATCTGAGCAGTAAAAATTAGAAAATGTGTACTCACCTTCACGTGCAACGGTGTTTGATGCAGCTTTCTTTAAACGGCCCTTGCCAGAGGAGATGGAACAGTTCGCAAAATCATTCAAGGTCACATCTGGAAAACAAAACAAGTATCATAGCATTTCAAATCCAATGTAAATAAACTAGAAAAGGTTGTTGCAATTTATGGGGAAAGATGGAGTCCCAAACAATGTTTTGAGTGGTGAACGCAGCAACAGTAGTGGTAAAAGTAGGGACCAACAGTGGTGTAATCTTTTAATTTTTGTACAGGTTTCTTTCTTTGTGTTCCATGTTAAAATAGACTTTACATTCAACCTGGGACTTATGCCCCAGATCCCCTTGCTAGTAGCACAAACATTAATTTTGTCCAGACAGTGGTCTAAACTAGTAGCAACCAACGTTTTGTCCAGACAGTGGTCCAACCCAGTAATAACCAACAGCTTCATTTGACAATGGCTGTAAGGAAGTGTCTTGAAAATGGCTTTAGGGAAGTGAAGTTGGCAACATTGCCTGATTCAAGCCTTATCAACATGGTGACGAGTGTTTTCAAGTTGACAATTTTATTTAGGGGCTAGCGAGACAAGCAATACCAGGGTCAGCTGGGTCCCCATGGACACCAATGCATGGCCCACTAGATGTAAGATGCTGGAGTGAGGTCACCGAGAGTCATTTAACGAAGATTCATTTACAAATCTTGGAAACTGTCTATCCTAATTAAAGTAATTTGATAAATTTGATCATGTGTTGAGATCTAATCAGAGCCCCTTCATAGCTAAGAGAGATACACACTGACCTTTCACCACTCCATACTGAATTCAAATCTTGGTTGGTGCATGTGAAATTTGTGCTGAACAAAGTGGAGTCATGACAGGTTTATTCCAGGATCTCTGATTTCCCTTCAATTTCATTCCAGTAACCTAATACTCCACAACTATTATTTATTTCTAATCACCTGAAGAAATATAGACTTCACCAACCAACATGTTTCCATTAACTTATTTGGAGTTAGATGCATTAACATCCCAGATCTAGCTAGCAATTGGATGGAATCAGATTGATAAGATTATTTTACAAAATCTCACTGGGATCTGATTTGAATATTTATCATATCAGCTTTCATCAGGTAGCCTATTCAAAATGTGAAACATCAGTTGACAGAAACATAAGTAATTGTTCAGTAAATAACCAGTTGTACTTTAATCACAGTATAGGCTGGACGTTTGTTTTAGAAGAGTGAAATATCTTAATGGAAGCCTGGAGGCGAGTTACCACGGTACCTGTGTTGTTGTCACCTGCCCCATGCGGTCAGATGATTGAGAAAGCAATCTCACACTACTGCTGAAGTACAGTTATTGGCAAATATAATGGCGTTCTGTTCGTAACTATGTAACGTGTACTTCCGCCTCACACAATACTTCGAAGTTGACTGTACTGTCTGCACGATGGTGTTGTCATGGGCTAAAGTCTGGAATTCCAGTTCATCAAACCGGTGGTGACAAATGTGAAGCGAGAGGGCTAGAGAGTGACTGTGTACGGGCTCACCCGCAAGCTTTAAGGTCAAGGGCAATCGTCTAAAACAAACGTACGGCTTGTACCGGTTTCAACCACATTGTGACTGTCTTCAGCGATATATTATAAAATATGTATAACTGGTTATTGACATAAGGTTTCAATTTACTGAATATTTAAACTTAGTCAGTAAGGTCAAGGGCTACCATGGTCATATTCTTAGCTTTTCATAAGTAAATGTTTCAGTATTTAGAGGCAAAACTCATCCATATTTGACATATTAGTGAGGATAACATACAAGTGAAACTTGAGGGAAAACAATGAATATTGCTGCATTTATGAGGAGAGCAATTTAATCAGCGATATTCTCAGAAGGCCCAAAGATTTCATTGACCCTGCAGGTTAGCCTACACAAAATTCCATGTTCATGGGGCCACGTACAGTATACATTGGGACGACAAAGCGAAGTGTAAAAACAAGATGTCACATATTTTCAAGTGCAAGGTGGGGTGGTGAGAAACGAATGTTCATAAATTACTTTTAGTTGTTCGATTTAATTGAAAAGTTGCCCTTAACTCTTCCAAAGCCATGGCGAGACAAAGTGATTGGTTGTTACTTGGTTAAACAGTCTGGGCGAAACCATTGGTCACTACTAGGTTAGACAACTGTCTGGACAAACATTACTGCTTGTAATAGCCTATAAGCAAGGAAGTCTGGGGAGTAAGCCCCAGGTTTGGCTTGTGTTTGTATGAAAAGCCTTTAACATATAACATGTACGCATCATTTAAAGCATTAGTGTCATCCATGATGTCATGTATGCCAGCATTTTGCTTCTAGGGGAAGTTTGTAGTATCATGTTTCGCGATCTAACCGTACTACTCCCTCAGAACAAGTATTTGAAAATGCCACCCACACTTGCTGGGGAAAAGTGAGGTATCAAGAAAGGTTTAACACAACCTAACAACCCAAAAGGCCGTTCTAAAGATTTGGTTAGCCTACACCTAGAGGTGAAAGGCTAGTTACAGCGGTTCCCAACCTTTGTCACCTGACGCCCCCCTTTTCAGATAAGGGAGTTCATCACGCCCCACTTCTCCCCACCACTCATCGCTTCTTAAACCTCTTCGATTGACACGAGAAGGTTATAGACCTAACCTAACAACACTACATAATGAAATAGGTCTGGCCGGTCCCGTGGTGTTGGGGTAGCGCGCCTGCCTCTCAACCGGAGGCCCCGGGTTCAATTCCCGGCTCAGTCAGGGATTTTAGAAACTGGCATGAGGGCTGGAACGGGGTGCACTCAGCCTCGTGAGGACAATTGAGTAGTTGTCTGACAGTGAGGCAGCTCCCCGATCACGAAAACCAAGATTAACGGCCGAGGGGACACAATGCGCTGATCACGCGTCACCCCAATATCTGCAGGCCAAATGGCTGGGCAGCGGTTGCTTGGTAGGTCTAGGCCCTCACGGGCTGTAGTGCCAGGGGTTATTTTTTTTTAATGGAATAGGCCTATCTATTACATACTAACTTCATTTTAGCACAATACAAAGAACAAACTTTTACAACAAATCCTTAAATTAGTCAACAAATGTCAGTGTGAGGGTTGACACTTTTCTCTTGGTAAGATTCGGTATGTTTGGTTTGATATTTGACAGAGCACAGTGGAGATCATTTGCAACATCTAGCCGACAACACTGCTTTGTTTTTATGACACTCAGTGTTGAAAATCCTGACTAGTATAAATATGTCTTTGAAAATGGGACAATGACATGCAATGCAAATTTGGCTATTACAGGATACACTGCAAGACAGTTTACCCAAAAGTCACCCAAACCTAATATTTTAGAATCATCTTTTAGCTTTGATTCACACTTCAAATCTATGGCTTCTTCTTGAAGATGTGCTGGCAGTGCTTCAATGTCAATGGCAAACAAATTTCTTGTTAACATCCAGGACCACTCTTCCGACGAGATATCAGGAAAGTAGAAGTTGAATTCTTGTGCCAGGGAATCCAAATGGGACTGAATTTGCACCTAGGTTTATTAAGATCACGTATATTTTCCGGCATAATTTCATTAAGGCGGAGAAAGGATGAGAAGTTGTTCAACTGAAGCCGGCGTTTCCATAACTGTATTTTTTCCAGGATGCATAATATTGGAGTTTTTGCCTTGGAGTTTTAAGTTCAAACTGTTCAAAGCTTCAAAGAAATCACTAAGATATGCAAACGAGACGATAAAATTGGCATGATTTTGCTTCTTACAACATAGCAAATTCCCTATTTCGCCTCCAACCTCGCGGCTCCGCAGAGGTTTGTGCCGACAGTTGGCAATTACCAGTGCTTTTGAACGGTTGACTTGGTGCGACAATCACTTGGGGAGATTCGAAAAATGTTTATTTTACAAAATTGTAATATTAGAGTTAAAAATACTTAACTTAATTCTGAAATCACTTCACGCCCCCCTTGATAAAGCCCCATGCCCAGGTTGGTAACCCCTGGGCTAGTATATTATGTTTAGCATTAACTGTATACTTATAAACCATGCAACGACTTTGTCCATTTTACAACAATAACTTAAAGAATGATAAGAAGAAATAACACTAATTCCATCCTGTGACATAGGAACTAGAGGGGCAAAAAAACTTATGAGTTTCACAACCCATTATCTACTTCAGAGCTGACAAATACTTCAAATGAGGCAGAAATGAATTTTAACATTCCCCTTAGTAAAAAAAAAGGAAGGCCTACAGGTTAAAGATATTTCAAAACCGTTGGGTAGCCTATGTGACATCGTATGTCAATATCCTCATTACATTGTTCTGACGTCAACCTCAGTCAGATCTACAGACTAGGCTTACCTGTAACAATGTGAATAAATGGGCAAAGGAATCCTGCTGAGGTTAAATGTAGATAAGACTGTCTCTATGGCCTCCAGAAACTGAGGAAATAGGGGAACATTACTAATTGGTGATCAACTACTGAAGTCGGTCACTAATTTTAGATACCTGGCAGTCACGTTTCAAATACCTGAATACCTGTCCCCTCTACGTGTAATGGAACGAGTAAACACTGCCACAAAAGCAATTTAGTGACATATTTCGGAGCTAACTGTCGCCCACACATCTGCCACGAGTTATTTCATCTAAAAGTTAGACCTGGCTTGGAAGATGTATGGATGCACCTTGGAAAGAGGTGGTCATATGGCATAGAGAAGGTGAAAGCATCCTATTTAAAGAAAGTACTTTGTCTATCAAAGTACACTCCATAACTTCACGTATACCAGTTGTCGAGGTAATTATTCTTCGTGGAAGACTTGTGTTTGAAGCTACTGCTCTTGGCCACTCCAACAAGAAACTTCTACAAGAGCTCCAGTATATAAGAGGACTTCTACCTTGTGAAGAGATGACCACCTGCAAATGGACAAAAGGAGGCTATGAGTTCAGACACATGACTAGGCTTGCGGCACATAGGTTTCACCACAGTTTATGTCAAAGGGTGGGCTTCCATGAACCAGGTCTGGACTGTAGGTACAAAAGATGTAGCAAACTCTGCAACCTGAGGGTGAAATCCCTAACGAAACTCAGTATCGAGGACTGTTCGTAAGAACCTAGTTCATGCACATTGTGTGCAGCAAAACATATATTGTAATAAAAACGTTAGGTATAAAACTGCATACTTGGAACAAATGGATAGGAAGAAATCAATCAAGTTCGCTAGTAATCTGTTCTGTGCTCGAACAATAGCAAATTCACAGACTCACGGCTGAAATGAATCGACAGTCAAGGTCAAGTCTAGTGTTTTCGTGAAAGGAAGTTCAATAAGTAGGATGGAAGTCATTGCATAATTGCGTACAGGATGAAATATTTCCTTAGTGCTCTTGGTAAAAGGTTCCTCCAGTGACACATTTGGTGAAAGATAAGCGAAATATATCAGGTACTAGTATTCACCGCTAACCTCCAAGGTTTCCACTTGAATTCTTCTGAGAACTCAACCTTCTCCCTGCTTTTTTACTCGTCCCCGACATCTTCTACCACTAAAGCTGTTATTCACTATAAATGTATATGCGTACATGATGTTAAAAGTTCAAAAAAATGGAATGAAAATTGAGAATTATAAAAAACACAACCCCCACTATCGTCAGCCATATTGGACTGATCAGTCAGGTGATCATCCAAAGAGACAGCACATTCGGAACACACTGCGTGTGAAGTTTCTTGAATTAGAAAAATGTTGGAATAAATGAATGAAATCCATCCGTATTTTAGTCAATTTTGTAAACTGCCTTTACGAAAATGAGGAAAATAATGGTTAAGATCGTGTGATGATCCATCAAGCAGAATGTTATCTTAAAGTTGACCATGTCTGTTGGATGTTAAAAACTCAGAAATAGGGTTAACCTTGCTCTTTAATTTGTCAAATCTATATATATTTTTTTACGAATCGGGATTTGACGGTTCTTTAATCAGGATGTCTCTTTCTTTTTGCTATCTCTTGGTCTCAGCCGTATATTCTGACGTCATGGTTCAAGATGGCCGCCTGGATTGAGAAGTGTAGTTTTAGGACTTGGGTGATAGGAATTTGTAGGTGTGTCAAAGCGGTGTTTAAGGCATAATGTCGGGAAAATACGCCCGTATTAGTTTCAATGTATCCATTCGTATATGTAAAAAGGCTTCAATGAACCCGTGTGTAAGCTTAAGATAATAAAAGTAGCCTAGTTGCATGTACCGTATAATATATAGTGATTCATTTCGGGAGAATCACATCTTAGAACACCGCTAGTTTCTTTACGGAAATAGTATTTATTCAGTCCGTGTCGGTGCTTCCTAAAATAAGCCAAGATGTGGAATATGATGTGTGATGTGATGCCCACCATATCAGAGGATAGTATAAGCCAGAGAAGCTCGCAATTCTCGGGTGAAGATGCGAACTTCGAGCAGCTCATGGTTTCTATGCTGGATGAGCGCGACAAACTTATGGACAGTTTGCGAGAGACTCAAGAGAGGCTTGGCGATACTGAATCAAAACTAACTGAAGTCGAGAAGGAGCGAGATTCCTTGCAGCGGCAGATTTCGGCAAACCTCCCTCAGGTGAGCAACACAATAATTACTATCAGCCATTCACATCTCATGAGCTGCCCATGCACCCGATTTGGAGCTTTATTGATTCCCCCTTGGCAAGACCCTGACCGCCATTTTTCAATGGTCCTAACGAGAAATATTAGTTAATTCTACGTATTTTGAGGTATCTTCATTTGTTTTAAGCGTGTAGGTCATTCAGCTTGTCATTGATTTTTTAGCTGGCACCGTTGTGGTCAACTCTTTCACCGATATCCATTTTGTTTATTTAAATGCTTTTATTTGTATCACCGTGTGCATGCAATGAATTAACAATTTACTGTTAATAAAGAACTCCCCTACCCACTACTTTTGACAGCATACTCACATAAGTGCTGCTGAAACCTTGGAAATTACTTGACTTGGTAGTGTATTATAATTTGAGGTTAGGTTTCGGTTTGAAAGAACGAAGCGACTTTATGCAGGAAGAGGCTTGCTTAGGGCTTTTATTTTAACGTCAAAAGATATTGATAATGATAAACAAACATACTCCTCGGTTCTGGTTAGGGTAATTTAGTTAACATTGGTGAGCCTATGCCTACGAGCATGCAATGTATGGTGTCAATTTGAAAAAGAACTCTTTTCGAATTCATGTTCAGTGTTGTGGTTTTGATTTCAATATCCCTATTTTAAAATAGTTGATTTCCAGAAAAATACATCACCGAAATCAATTAGCTATTTAACTTACCAAGATATAACTTAAGTTAAATTGTTTGGAACTGCCCACCTATAAATGGTTGTATGTAGTATTCTGTGCCGATGAGCGTTCGACATCTAATAAATATCGATCTGTTAAACAGAACCCTCTGCATGCACCTATACTCCATATCCACATGTATCCAGCGAATTGTGTTCAGTATCCTTCGTCCCTGAGGCGGCCTACTGTTGAGTGGGAAGGTGTCATTCAGTGAAGTTTGTGTGTTCCTGCTTTGTGCAAATTGACGTGTTGTACAGTCTACTAGGAATTATAGGCTACCATCTTCCAGTGCTGTTTATGGAGTTGGTTGTTTCATTTAGGGGCTTGCGACATCGTGGTCGTCAGCCCCGTATATTTTGTGTGTGTTTGAGTATGTGTGGAATGTCTGACATGTGGTATTGTGATGTTGGTTCAAGTGTATGTCCTTGGGTAGGATTTGGTAGGAGGCGTCCGTGGCCGCGTTGCGTACTATTTCGTAATTTACCGGGAGTAGAAGTGGGGAAACCGGGAATAAATGCTTCTATAGGACCATTCAGGTGGGAATTGAACTCTTCATCTCACTGTTACAGTCTAGAGCTAAGTGAACGTCGTTCCAACCTTCCGAGGGCAAGACACTTTCTTGGCCTTTGGGAAGACTGGCCACTGACAGCGGTTCAAAATACTAGTAGACCTTACGTTGTTCGTATCTTAGTGTCATACCGGCGGGATTTTGTGTGTCATCAAATGTTGTGCGTTTTTGAAGTTCATTGCTGCGAACATAGCGAACCTTGCTGATATGATTGCATTTCACGTGTGGAATGTCTGACGGGATAAGAGCAGCGTTGGGTCAAGTTACTTTCTAAAAGTAACGAAGTTTCAGTTAATTTGTGAGTAGCATTTACAATTTTAGAAGTAACGCATCGTTGCTTTTCCATTAGGCCTACTTTTGTATTTAAAAATATAGTTGCGTTTTTAGTTTTACCTTACTATCTGACAAAACTGCGCGAGAGGAGAACCTGCCTTTTGACACTCACACTTGGTTAATATAAGGATAATATATTTTCATACCTTGTTTTATATTCTGGGGGACATTACTAATTGCAATTCGGCTGCGCTACATAGTAAATATTGGTCTGGATGAAGATTATTGAGTGGTTGGCAATACTGTTTGTGTCCATAAATTCACGCGTATAATGGCCGACACAGCTGGAATTTTGCTATACAAGTCGTGATCTTAGAATCCAGATGGAGGGGGGATATTATTTTATTAATCCCGTTTCCAACGGGGTCGGGGATGAGATGCGATGAAATTCCACGTTACTGATGGTTGGTACGCTCGGATGCCCTTCCTGACGTCAACCTCACGAGAGAAGTTAATGAAATGAATATGAATGAAAGTTCAATTTCAAGTACCTGTAGTTCCAACAACTTTGTCTACCCCGAATGTTGTAACTTCATAGAGCGTTTCTAATCCAAATAACCTACAAATTTAGCTACACATTACCAATTGTAGTGGTAGGTTCTTTTTCGTGCCATAAATCAATGACATGGGCCCGCCGGCTTTGATTCCCCTCCGAAGGAAGGTATACTGAAGGATTTCATCGCTCTTAAAAATCCGACGACTTCGGCCGGGTTTGAACCCGCGATCTTGGGCATAAGCAGTTCAGCACGCTACCGAATACGCCACCGAAGCCGACGGAATAGTGGATAATAGTAACTTAATATGAAAAACAGAATGAAAAAGCAATGGCTATCACATTTCTACGAAGATGGCCTGGGTCCGATTCCCGGCTCTGTCATGAACTTTAATCGTAGTATGAGGTTGGCCAGCATCTAGAGGACAATTGAGAAGAGTGGTGGTTTCGTATTCTACTCGCGACCATCGCAGAAGTGTTTTCGTAGTTTTCCAAAGTAATTTTAGATCGCTGCTGCACTTCCTAATCTTAGCCCCAAGTTACAAGCACACGCAGTAGCACGGTCACTAAAATAACGCAGGTTATCAGATAGATTCCACATACATTCAAGTACCGGGGTTGATGGCCATGAGTCGCAAGGCCTAAATGAAACAACAATAACTCGCTCGGGCCGGCTTTGTTTCAAGGTTATTCCCTACTGTTCTGTCAAGTAAGTAGGCTGTGTGTTCATTCTCAGCCCATTTCATGCATCTAGGATGATCCCCTAATTGCTCGAAAGTAATAACGAGCATTTCCGTGTCATCACAAAAAAGGTAAGAGGCAGGCCTATGTTCCCTACTTCTATTTTGGTTGTAGGGGCCGATAACCTAGATGTTAGGGCCCTTTAAACAACAATTAGGCTATCATCATAATATTTATGCTGTCACCGTGGAGGCCCGGGTTTGATTCCCGGCTCTGCCAAGAAATTTAATTGTGGTCTGAGGCCTGGAACGGGGTATACTCAGCCTCGTGAAGGAAAACTGAGTAGAAGCTGGTTCGATACCTACCTCAGCCATCCTAGAGTGTTTTCCCGTAGTTTCCCTATGGCTACTCCATGAAAATGCTGGGATGGTACCTACCTTAAGGCCACGGCCACTTCCTACCCTATCCTACGTCAATTACAAATACACACACCAGTACGGACATCACAGTGACACAGGTTATCTGACAACTTCTACACACAGCCAAATACACGAGCCTAAATGACCACGATGTTGGAAAGCCCCTAAATAAATATCAACAACCTACTTCCATTTCCTATCTAGCAAGTGACTTGCCCCCTTCCTGTCCTATTAACTTATTGCTGTTTTGTTGAACTGCGACATTTTTCGGGCTGTAGACTTTAGGTTCTAAGCAGGGCTAAGTTAATTATCTCTCCATGTCAAGAGCATTAGATATGACTAAGAATTAGATGTTCAGGTTGCGATTTCCATGTTCATACTCCTTGATGATTGAACTTTCACTCCCTAGATATATGTACTGTATGTTGAGAATTTCACATGCATGTTATTTATAAAAGAGGTGCCGATCGGAGAAAGCTTGCATTGGGTATGAAGCCTTATTGCTGACGAAGGCCAAAGGTCTCATCCTTCAGGTTAACTTAAATCATAGTTTCACTTCGAGAGTTTGAATAATATGTTTCTTCACTTAGGCCTGAGGGTAACTAACCATCGGATGTATTGACCAAGGTCAAGCATTCTGTTTATCACTGATCTTCCTGCTTGTAAAGTCTGTCGACCAACCTATGTTCCTGTGATGTCTGCAGTAGTGAATGTAGGCCAACTTTATAGCTGTTCCAAGGTACTCAAAATAAGGTACTAACTTACCACAGTATTTTCGTAGGAGGATGGTTAGAAATCACTGACAGAAATCACACGCAGGATCGACGTGACACTTGATCGAAACTCGTATTTCGACTTACACTGGTTCAATCCTTGGTTGTCTCATATGCATTTATACAAGTATTTATGAAGGCAGGTGCGAAGGATTCTTCTAATAAGTATCCTATTTCGATGGGCACTGTTGAGATGATCTTAGCATCATTAAAATATACTAACGACCATAAGATTCCGTAGAGCAGGCATGTCCAGCCATGCCACTGGTGGCTGTGGCGCCACGGCTTACCACGAGACTCGCTCCGTGGCAGAATAAGCCCCGCTCTTCCTCTCCCCACCGCCACTCCCGCCAGCTGATCCTCTCACTACCTTCTCTTGCTAGAGAATACGCTGCGCTGTAGTGGAATGGGTTATAAGCCAAGTGTCAAGCAAGGCAAGAAGGACATTCTGATTTCCTCTTCTAAAATAGAATGAAGCTATTCTCAGAATTCATTCGGCAAACGCAATGCAACCGAATATTGCAAATCTAGTTGCATTGAAATCGAAATCATGAACTACATAATGATGTGACCTGTTGATAGTTGTAAATAGTTTTATTAAGTAATAAAGCAGGCAGTATGATTCAAAGGATTTGTTATAGCTACTGATTATTGGTTATTAATGTCCCATGCAACGCCCCGCATATCGTTGCCCGTCCTTCCGCCAGCCCACTACCACCACTACCGCAACATCTTTCTTGCCTGCAGCCATGCCTCGACCCCCACCTTCCCCACTCAACCCCCGAATCACTAAGGACAGGCCGTGGCACTAGCGTGGCAGACGACTGCCACCGTGGCATTTTCCCTGGACAGGCCTACCGTAGGGTATACTATCTTTGAAATAAATTCACTGTGATTTTCCATCAGGCAATGCTTTGAGTACCATTGTTCCACTTTTCGAGGAGTTATTTGGTGCATAAAGTATGTTACTGATTAATTTTAACGAACTTCTAGAAGTTGTAGGAGGCATTGAAATGAGCAGTTTGTTAAAGGACAACCATAGTAAAGAGGGTCAGGGAATGTTCACCGCAGTGCCTAGGCACTGCTACGTTAGGTGAGAGTCGGAGTTAAGCTGCCACAGCACAGCTCAGCTCACACGTGTGTTCTGATATCCTGTCGACCTTGGAGAAGACAGCCAGGGCGAGTGAGCGAAAGGTCTGACACCGCGCTGCCAACTTAACTCCGGCTCTCACCTAACGTACCAGTGCCTAGGCACTGCGTAGAACATTCCCTGACGCACTGTATTAATGCCAAATAACGATAACGATGCTACAGTGCGTAAAAGACGTCGGTAAATCACCCTGCAGATAGGCAATCCAAGGCACAAACTAGACTTTTTTGTCTTTGACAAGCTGTAGTGCAGTTTTGCCATGTGTCATTTCATTGCATTCGTACCCAAGTTCCCTAAATCCACGATCCTTTGCGATTTCATAAATGGTCTTGTGTTAAGAAGAATGAACGTGTTTATTGCTGCTAACGTATCGTGTATTTATGTTGTAAAGACCTGATCAGTATCACGGGAGTTGTCCGAAGGGGCGGTCTTTGAATTCATTCACGTATGCAGTTGTTGGAGATTCTTGTGATGAAATTTTGCATTAATATTGGTCTGACGAAAGGAAAACTGCAGTGGTAGTATTTGATCCCCAAATTCACTGCGCCGACACTTACTGCTCAGTTCCAAGCTCTATGAACTTGCGGGGTGAGGGGAAGGGTCAGGCGAGAAGAGAAGGATCTGTCAACAGCCCGCCGTGATATGTGGTATTCCTTTCTATTCCAATACTGCAATACATAGGGCCGTTGCTCAAAACATTGTGGTGTTGCGAATGAGTGAGTGAGTCACCGACCAATGTATTTGGTTCTGTTGCTACGCACGTACCGGGAAACCTCGTCACTTCACTCCTGATAGTCCGCGATCCTCATTCCTCTCAGGTTCACGCAGCTTAGTTGATTGGGCGAAATTGCACTCGTGTAAATACGCGTGCTGGCCTTTGCCAACTCCTCTTTTCCTGTCCGACCTTTCGCTGCATTGCTCTATTACAGGCGTTTTCAACCTAATGCTCGCGAGCATCATGGCGCTCTCGTCATACGAGCCAAAAAAGTGCTCCTGAGCACAAGCTCCCATGAGATCCATTCTTAAAATGGGAAACCACGAAAACCATTTTCATGACGGTTAAGGTGGGATTCGAACCCACGCTCCCCCGATGCCAACGAGGCACCTAGGAAAAAAGTGTCAGTCCTCTGACAGTGAAACCCGAAAGGGAAAGGATAGTATCTTGTTTGTTCACCCGTCATCGACCGCAAACAGCGATATATCTTCCACAGGTTCATTCTGTAACAGCCTGCATGGACACGCGACGTCCAGTAGCATCCCGGAGCACCAAACGGAGTTCTGTAATATTCAACCTGCGGTTCCCGTTTCTAACAAGCGACCTCCACTAACCTCCAGGAGCGCCAATCGGAGTTCAGTAGATTCAACCCGCGGTTCCTTCGAACCAAAGGTTGGGGATAGCATTCATCTGCCGCAGTTGTCGAACATGGACGGCCTAAGTTCTCCACACTACCCGTCGTCCTGCACCGGTTTCAGGTTCAAACCACCTCTTTACGGAGCACACGTCGAGCAACTTACCTTGTTGACATAAAGACGTGACAGTGCGTACAAGATTGAATGTCGACAGTGTATGCCGTGTCGTCATGGATGTTCACTACACTTGGCGGTTAGCATTCTTGGCTCGATCGCCCCGGTTGTCCGCGTTCAATTCCCGACTGCGCTAAGAAATTTAATTCTGGCTTGAATGTTGAACTCATCCTTGTGAAGAACAACTGAGATGGGGTGGGTTCGATTCCCACCTCAGCCATCCTGGAAGTGGTTTTCTGTTCTATACTATTTCTGCAAATGTTTCGTGTATTATGCGTTTCAGACAGCTTGATGAATGTGTGGATAAATGCATTCTTTGTATTCTAACAGTCTGTTTGTACACTTTTAACTTAAGAACGGGTGGATAGTTCAAATTGAAAGTTGGAAGGCCTACACGTATTCATCACAGGCATGATTCAAATAATTTCTATTGTGTGGTTAATATCGGTATCAACACCCCTCTTTTTAAAAGGTGGCTTCGGTGGCGTAGTTGGTAGCATGCTGAGCTTCTATGCCCAAGGTCGCGGGTTCAAACCCGGCCGAAGTCGTCGGATTTTTTAAGAGTGTTAAAAATCCCTCAGTATGCCTTCCTTCGGAGGGGAAGTAAAGCCGGCGGGCCCATGTCATAGATTAATAATAATATCGTATAGCCTCGGTGCCGGGTGCAAGCTTTGGTTAATTGACGCCCAGAGGGCAAATTGTCGAATTTTATCGCTCCTTGAAGCGCTATGAAAGTCAAGGAGGCTAGATATCTAAGCTCCTAGACTCTATAGCGCTTTCTAGTAGAGAAATGAGGAACTTTGTTCTGGCGAAAAATGCCGAGATTAATTTTGCCATTATGAACACGGCCTACTGAACTCAAATGGGTTCTTTAACATGCCAACATCGTATGACAAGCGTATCACTTACTACGGCCAGGAGCGAACCTGCAATCTTGGGAGTTGCAGTCCGACACGATAACCACTCACCCACCTT
This sequence comes from Meconema thalassinum, assembly GCA_946902985.2. Taxonomy (NCBI): domain Eukaryota; kingdom Metazoa; phylum Arthropoda; class Insecta; order Orthoptera; family Tettigoniidae; genus Meconema; species Meconema thalassinum. The sequence goes on along the minus strand of OX336391.1, from coordinate 288,662,523 downwards.
GGCAAATGTCAGATTTATGGCATGTAAAAGAACCTTCCACTAACTAAACTCGTGTGAAGCAAAATTTGTAGGTTAGGTTTCATTAATGCTCTTAAGTTCCAACGTTTGTCGCCAGGCGATGGTTGCGATGGCATCTAGTAGTAGCCAAGTTTACAGCTAGGTGTCTTGGACAATAGCATTTGGTAGCGAAAGTAGGAACTACTTGAAATTATCGTCTGCAGTCCTTAAAAACAGATAACACACTAATACAGTCATCATTAACACCGGTTATCAGACTGATTCTCACACAGCCAAATCCACGGGGCTACATGACCGCGTTGCCGCAGCCCCTAAACTAAGGAACCAACCAACCCCTTTTAAAATAATGGTACAGTATTTTGTCGTAGGATAGAACACTGATCATTTGAAGTCTCTCAGCGCGAGAACGTTTTTGTTGTTGCTAATTCATTTAGGGGCTTGGGGATTGTGGTCATTTAGTCTCATGTATTTAGGCGTGTATGAAATGTGTCTGATAACCTGGGTTATTGTGGTGTCTAGTATTGTGGAGTTGTATTTGAGCCTGGAATTGGGAAGAAGGTGGCCGTGGCTTACGTTAGGAATCATCCCAGCATTTTCTTGGAGTGGAAGTTGGAATCTATGGAAAACCACTTCTAGGATATCTGAAGTGAGAATCGTTTCCCCCCTTCCCAGTTCTTTTCACGGGACTGAGTGCACCCCGTTCCAACCCTGAGATCCGAATAAAATTCTTTGCTGAGCCGAGATACCGTGAGCACAATTTATCAGCAAAAACGAGCAGTGGCTGCTGCAAAAGACCTTTGTTACCAACTTGAAACGTCATCTGGAGAGAACATCATTTATCGCATTGCCAAATATCGTCATCGCTCAACTCAAGATATTGGAGACGTCATGCACATTAAAGGCTCAGACAAAAAAATACTGCGAGATCAAACAGCTATCCTTCAACAATGGTCAGCATATTTTTCTAATATAAGCAATACAGATTTTTCACATCCTCCTGTTGTAAGCCCTGATCCCACCTTCGGACCTGTGCCCCAAATTACAGCTGACGATGTACAAACAACCATAACAAAAATGAAAAATGGGAAAGCCACAGGCCCAGATGACATCCCAGCAGAAATCTGGAAAATGCTTTGGAAGCCTGCTGCAGAATTCCTTGCCACGCTCTTCCAGCAGATCATCGCCGAAAATAAACTCCCACGTGCATTGACAACTAGCATTACAGTCCCAATCTGGAAGCGTAAAGGTGATGTTAATGATTGCTCGACTTATCGACCTATTAGACTCCTCTGCCATACATTGAAATTATTTGAAAGAGTGCTGGATAGGAGGCTCAGAAATATTGTCTCTGTCACACCAAATCAGTGCGGTTTTGTTCAAGGTTGCAGCACCACTGATGCAATCTATGCCACACGCCAATTGTTGGAAAAGCACAGAGAGAGACAAAAAGTGTTTACACATGGCCTTCCTAGATCTAGAAAAGGCCTTTGACAAAGTCCCACATGACCTTATTTGATATCTCTTCGTTCCCATGGGATTCCTGAAACCTATATAAAATGGGTCAAACAAAAAAAGTCAACCCCTGGCACTATACAGCCCATGACGGGCTAAGGTCGACCAAGCGACCGCTGCCCAGCCATTCGGCCTGCAGATACTGGGGTGACGCGTGATCAGCGCTTCGGGTCCCCTCGGCCGTTAATCTTGGTTTTCGTGATCGGGACGCTGTCTCACTGTCAGACAGCTACTCAATTGTCCTCACGAGGCTGAGTGCACCCCGTTACAACCCTCACGTCAGTTTTAAAATCCCTGGCGGAGCCGGGGAACGAACCCGGGGCCTCCGGGTGAGAGGCAGGCACGCTCCCCCAACACCACGGGGCCGGCATATAAAATGGGTGCAACTTGCAATGTAACTAGTGTAATACGCTGCCCAGCCGGAATCTCCCGCCTTTCGATATCACCATCTGTGTTCATCAAGGCTCTGCACTATCGTCACTGTTGTTTATCCTCTGCATAGATACGGTTACGGCTGACATACAAACACCACACCCTTGGGCCCTTCTTTTCGCTGTCGATATTGTACTTGTACAAGAAACACGCCTTGAACTCCAGCATCAAGCGCAAATATGGATGGAAAGGCTGGCTGCCTATGGACTACGCCTTAACATCTAGAAGACAGAATATCTTGAATATGGCCCGCAAACCGACGGCACTGTCGAAATTAGCGATCAAGATCTGCCCAAGACAAATAACTTAAAATATCTAGGGTCGGTTATCACGTCAAATGGTGATGCCACTTAAGATACTCGGGCAAGGGTAATTGCGGCCTGGCTCAAATGGAAACTGGTCACTGGTGTCCTCTGCGACAAAAAGATACCTAAAGGCAAAAGTATATAGGCTAAGACAGTTGTACGTCCGGCAGCATTTTATGGGGTAGAATCCCGCCCAATGACAAGAAAACATGAACAGGCTCTGCACACGATGGAGACGGACACTTGTAGATATGACCATGCCAGAAATACAGATGTTCGACAACAATTAGGTGTCACACCAATATTACGGAGAAAGTGAGGGAAGCTCGTCTCCGTTGGCATGGTCATGTTATGAGAATGCCGGGCGACTCTGTCGCCAAAGTAGCTTTCAACCGGGACCCAGGTGGAATGCGACCACACGGACGACCTGCGAAGCGTTGGATCGACGATATTAAGACGGATATGCACGATGTTGGCTTACAACCTGCAGATGTCAACAACAGGAAAAAGTGGAGAAGGTGTAGTAGAGCAGCGGACCCCGTACTGGGATAAACGCTAGGAAAGAAGAAGAAGCAGAGCCGAGAATCGAACCCGTGACCTCAGGGATGACGTCAAGAATGCTAGTCACTACACCACCAGGTGGTCAAATGCGATAACAAAGTCCCCCGTTAAACATGTTTTGAGGCACAGTTTTTTGTGTATATTTACACCATGCTGTTCTCGCCTTCTCAAAACTAAACATGTCTGACTACAAACATGAAAACACCCAATGAATAACTTTTCATCTTTTCAAAATATTTTATTTAGCAATTGAAAATATAACAAAAAAGAACAATGCCCAATCAACTTTTATCTCTCTAAAATATAAGTTCTGTATGTTAACATAAGTGTATGTAAACAGGATATCTCCACTGCTAGGAACTCTTGGGAGTGGGTAATGCTTTATACAATTCCTAGTATACAAATGAATGAAAATTCACAGCCTGCTTCCAGTCTCCGACCGGGTCAGGAATGGAATGAATGAAGCCCCCATCTAGCGGAGAGGATAAGAAGTGTGCCGGCTGCCGAAGCCTGTCGCACTCCTCTGGGGCAATGATTAAATGAATGACAAATGAAATGATAGTGGAGAGTGTTGCTGGAATGAAATTGTGACAGGGAAAACCGGAGTACCCGGAGAAAAACCTGCCTGCCTCCGTTTTGTCCAGCACAGATCTCGCATGGAGTGACCGGGATTTGAACCACGGACCCAGCGGTGAGAGGCCGGCGTGCTGCCGCCTAAGCCACGGAGGCTCGCTAGTATACAAATAAAATAGATAATTTGCTTATCAGCACATTGTTTTGCAAAAAAAAAACTGATGGTAATCCTTGGTGGTGAGACAGGCATAAATAATCCAGGCCCAAATGGTTTTTAGTTTTATCTGTTGTGTGTAAACGCATGAACAGACTGATGTGATGTTGTTTTCGATATTGAATAAGGCGCTCTTAAGGGGAAGATAAGAAAAACCTGGGCCCTCTCAATGTGTTTTCGGCAGATGAACTAGTTACAGTAGGCTAAATATAAAAATAAACCGTCCTGCAACTGAGACGGGATTGGTATTGGGGGAGAAGAAATAACTGGGGTCCCGTGGGGCGAGATTAGGTAGCAATGTTGTCAGGCTCCAGAAGATCTACTGTGCTGAATGAGGATCTAAATTATCTCAAATAATGCTAGATATCCAGTTACTTTAATTTTGTTACTACCGGTAAGTTTGTCATATGCCCTTTGAGTTAAATTTATCAACTGAAACTTCAGCATATTTGAATGCTTATTGAGACCGATAACCTCAAATGCATGACCATTACAACCACCTTCCTAATTATGTCATTGTCTCTCGTACTGCCGTGAGATCACCTTTGGTGACATGTTTCCATTTTGGGTAGAATGACTAATCTGGATGCACTTCCACTTCTGTAGCCGAACTCACCAAGAAATGTTCTACGAAATGACTGCTCAAATTAATTGAAACCCCCCTGGCTCGTGGCGAAATTCGACGGCTCTGTTGGATGTTAGTTTGCTTCGCGTTTTTTTACATACTCCAGGAAATGCTACAGTAGATAGTAATTCATTTCAAGTCCCTGGACACCTATCGCAATCTTAACTTTAACCTCAAATAAACACAGTTACAGTAGAGGCTACTCAAACCACAATAAAACAGGTCACACGCAGACATTTTAAGTGCTTGAGGTTCTTAGCCGTGAGAATCCTGTTATGTTCCTATAATGAAGCAACACTAACCACTAAGTCTACGATATGCTGCTGTTGGAACTTTTTGTGTACCGTATTCGTTGCATAGAGTAAGCCGTGTAATGCCGTTGGTGTCCCGAGCCACGTGCGGCTTAGCCGGAAGTAGCTTGTTGATCCGGGTGGTGACCGACCGCTGTTCATTGCCGCCGCTGTGTTGTGCTACTCGCAGGAGGCAAGGGCGCTGAGACATTTCCATCCTTTTAAGAGTACATGGCGTATAATATGCTTCAAACCTTTTCGTCGTAGTTGGAGTTTAGTATAAATCATTAACGATATTAAATCGGCCAGCTGCGTGATGTAGCAGGTATATCTCTCTCATGTTGTACTCAAGATTACGGGATCGAATCTCGGCGCTCTTGATTGGCATTTGAGAGGACATTTTAAGAAATTTACTGGTACATTAAAGCTCACCTTTGGGATAAAATTCTGGCACCCCAGCATCTTTAAATCCGTAGCAGCGAAATGGGACGTGAAACCAATAACATATTATTACCATATTAGTTCGCATGCCGATTTCCGATTTTTAACATAACTCTTTTCTTGAATATTGCTCGTAACGTCAGAAAACTTGAATTGAGTTTTCATTGAACTGTTAAAGCGGACATCATTCGTGATTGGGGGCTGTACTAGCTTCTTTTCGTGTTGTTCATCCTTTTTAGAGATAGGAACATTCAGTGTATTGGCCTACGCACAGTTTATTTTCATTAAAGCTTGTTGTGCCTTTCAGCATTTGTTCTGAGTGCATACAAGGCACCTCTGTGATCCCGTATTTTCATTTAGCAGTGCAGCCCTATCTGCTTCTGCAATTTCACCTTTATATTGTAAAACATTGAGGTCCACATCCTGGTATAGAGGTGGGCTCGATGCCCACCTCAGCCATCCTGGAAGTGATTTTCTGTGGTTTCCCACTTTTACTCCATGCGAATGCCGGGATGGTTCTCAAATTAAGGCCCCGGTCGCTTCCTTCCCAATTCTCACTTGAATTACAAATACGGCACACACGCCTACAGCTATCACAATAACACTGGCTATCAGACAAAATCCCACGCTCACCCAAGTACACGGGGATAAATGATCACGATGCAAAGTCCCTCAAATGAAACAAGAAACGTTAAACAGTGAACCTTAGCTTAGAGTGGGTCATGGAGAGATGCCTAACTTTTTACATTAAAAATTATTTTAATGTTGGAAAAAATATTTGTATTCCCCAATACATATGATAGCTTTCCACATCATATTCTAATACTACAATTTAATTTGAACAAATGTGGTGGTCACCGACAATATACACTTAAAAACATACTTTATATGATACACCAGCGGTTCCCAACCTTTTTGGACTCGCGAAACCCTTCTACATCGATCTGAGTTGGGTGAACCACTGACTTTTAAATATGCAATGTACAGGGTGGTTATAATTAAACTTGGGCTACTTGCGAGGGCCCCCCGGACAAACCTGTGATCGTAGGACAATGAAACGGCGTGGAAACTTTTCGCAGGACATGCGGAAGAGACATAACGAATAAACTATTGAAAGGAATACACTTTAATTTTCACATGAGTGGGTAACAGCTGTTGATGGCGTACCATTTTGACAGTCCAGGTTACAAACTATGCTCAATGTGACTACCATCTGCATCCACGACAGCCTGGAACCGCATCATCGGCCGATTGTTCCACATTGCGTGGCCATCAAGATCCTCAGATTTGAACCCGTGCGATTTCTGGCTGTGATGTTACCTTAAGGACAGGGTGTATCAACGGGACACTGAAACTCGTTGGCGTTTGAAGGCGAGCATCGCGAGGGAGGTAGCCAACATTCCACCTGACATGATGTGGGCAGTGGTAGAGCACTTGCTAGTGTGGTTCCAGGCTGCCTTGGATGCGGATGGTCATCACATTGAGCATCGTTTGTAACCTGGACTGTCAACGTGGTACGCCATTAACACCTGTTTCCCGCTCATGTGGAAATTAAAATGTTTTCCTTTGAATGTTTTATCCGTTATGTCTCTTCCGCATGTCCTGCCCAAGGTTTCCACATCGTTTCATTGTCCTACGATCACTCGTTTGTTCGAAGGGCCCTCGCAAGTAGCGCAAGTTTAATTATAACCACCATGTACATGTAACTGTTCGTTAGTGGGGTCGCGTTACTCTTGTTAGTATTGTTAGAGCACAAAGAAGCTGGCAGACTAAATTTCTATTGTAGCGAGATCAAAATAATTGATTCCTAACGTTGTTACACAACTGTAAATCAGTCATTCGCGGTAAATAGCCTATTAAGTTATTGTGGAAATACTATGATAAGCTTAAATTCCCGATGTTACACATATGAACAAGGGGGCATTACAGGGTTATTTTAATTTAAAGTAATAATAATAATAATGATAATAATATGACAGTGCTGCAGAAATTAAGGAAACAGTAATAGGCCTAACCTCGAAACCCGTCATTATGGAAAAGTGGCGAACCCTTTGAAATGTATTTTGCGAACCTCCTGGGGGTTCGCGAACCACAGGTTGGGAAACGATGCGATACACTAACTAATTATAGAACTTTTAACCCAATGTGCTTAGTAATAATTATGCATTTTCTAAATGATTGAAACTATTCAGTAGTTCACTTTTGAACACTTAAGATAAGTTACCTGAGATTTTTAATTCCTACTCTACCCGCACAACGCACTGGTGCGAAGAACAACACAATGAAGCGAGTGGTGCGATCTCTTGACAGCTTCCCAAACTATAACAAAATAGGCGACTTCTCCCGATCGCCATCTCTCCCCGATCCACTCTTATGTCTCATAGACATCACAGAACCATCCAAGCTTACTCATACCAACAGCTACCCTAGTCCTACTGCTCCCTTCTATTTGTCCCAGCATTAATTTATACCCTGCATCCATATCTGTTATTTCCAGTTTATGAATAATATATCCTGAACCCACCCTGCTTAGTGCATAACCTACTGTAGTTGGTGCGACCTCTAGTGACACTATATCGCCCTGATTTACGAAAGGAGAAGGCTGTCATCCGCTTGAATGGTGAGGAGAGGAGACACAGCAGTGAGCACATGGTTTGACGCAGTGTTCTACTGTGCCTTGACTCGTCACTGTCATTAGACCCCAGTATTTGTGTCTTCCTCTTGGAATGTTATGAGTCATGCATGACCTGTCTCTGTGGCAACGCAGCATTTCTCCACGTGCTAGCTTTGACAGACGTCAGCGTTCATTATTGGTAATACAGAGTATAGTGTAGAGCTGGTATACTTGCTAATCCCGAGGGCTATGCCAGTTAAGGGTCTCCTACTGGAATTGTCTCGTGAGTAGGCTCACCGAGGTACTTCAGAGGTTCTGTGCTCTCCAAATCTGATTTTCTTTTTATGTTCACTGTGCTTTCCTGTTCAAACCAACCTCGAGTAGTTTCTTCCGTATAGCCTGTGTACTGTGGAGATGGAGTCGTGGGAAACATTATCATGGTTTAATGATATGCAACATGGATTTCGGAAAGGTTACTCATGCGAGAGTCAGATCCTATCACTTTTTCAAGATATCAGCGAATTGTTAGACCATGGAGTTTCAGTCGACACCGTAGTTATAGATTTTGCAAAGGCATTTGATGTCGTGCCGCATGTCATGCTACTCCATAAATTAGCTTCGACGAATATTGATAGAAGAGTAATTTTATGGATCCAAGAATTGTTGACCGGTCGTTCCCAGAAAGTGAAAGTCGAAGGCAGATTCTCGGATGAAATTACCGTAACGTCGGGTATCCCTCAGGACAGCGTAATCGGAACTTTGTTATTTTTGGCGTTTATAAATGACTTACCAAATGGGATTCGCAGTGACTGTCGATTGTTTGCGGATGATTGTGTAATTCACTGAAGAAAATGGAAATTGCAACACCATGAAGGCATTGGTCATTTGTGTTGATTTTCAGGATATGGAACGATGCCATGTAGGTATGTTAACTGTCAACGTTTCAGACCCATTGGATTGTTGCTACAGGTCTCCCCACGTGATTGGTCGCGGAGGAATCAACTCCAGTATACGGACTCTGGTGTAGCGTACTTGACTTGCAGTCTGTGCAGTGAAGTGTTCCCCGTCAAACATGCCTCGACGACAGAGAAGAGCACGCTACCAACAACTGTCGCCGTTTGAGAGGGCTCGGATAATTGGTCTGTGTGAGGCTGGATTATCGCTAAGGACTGCCGTTGCACGTGTTGGCCGACATGCATCTACGGTACAACGTGTATGGCAGCAGTGGTCAAATGAAGGTACCCACACTCGTAGACCTGGCACAGGCCCAGCGCGACAGACAACTGTGAGAGAGGATCGCCGCATCATTCGGATGGCCCGGAGGGAACCCCATGCAACACAGCGCAAATTCGAGCACCTGTGGCACCCCACGTTACAAAACAAACAGTTGGTAATCGCCTGCGTGCAGCTGGCTTAAGATTCCGTGTCCCTACAGAAGGTGATCCATTGACCCCACAACAGCGACGTGTAAGGCTGGCCTGGTGTCGAGAACGATCGACGTGGGTCGACGAATGGCATAGGGTCGTCTTTGGTGATGAATCGCGCTTCTGTCTTGCCCGCAGTGATCGCCGGAATCGTGTGCGCCGACGTACCGGGCAGAGGGGCCGCCCAGACCTTATTGTCGAGAGGCACACAGGGCCAACACCGAGCATTATGGTCTGGGGAGCTCTTGGCTTTAATGTGAAATCACAATTAGTGCTTGTTGAGGGCACTATGGCTGCTCGACAGTACGTTGATAGGGTACTCAATCCAGTGGATGTCCCTATGATGGCGAACATTGCTAATGGGCTGTTTCAGCAGGACAATGCCCGGGTTCACACTGCACGCATCTCCAGAGCAGCTCTCCACGACATCACAACCTTAGAATAGCCCGCCAGATCCCCGGACCTCAGTCCTATTGAGGATGTGTGGGACATGATGGGTCGACATCTGGGCAACCGTCCTCAGCCCCCACAACTATGGAACAACTGACCCATGAAGTGCTGCAAGCATGGGCCACAATTCCTCAGGAAGCGATCCAGGACCTTATTGACTCAATGCCTCGCCGAATTCGTCAATGTATTGCAGCTCGTGGTGGGCACATCCTGTATTGATTGTTGTCCAAACTTCCGGTCAGAGGGACCTGAAAGTGTAATCATCGAATCACAACCGAACACTCGTCCTGCATGTTCAATTGCAGCAATGTAGCACCACTCCTTCTGAGTGTTGCAATTTCTATTTTCTTCAGTGTATATCGAAAGATACATGACTCACAAGACAACGCAGCACTTCAAGATGACCTGAACCTGGTCTATAAGTGGGCGATTGAAAATAAAATGAAAATAAACACAAGAAAATGCAGTCTCTTAAAAATAGGGAAAGTGCGAAGGCAAGAATTTCAATATAACATTGGCTCGGAAATACTTGTAGAAGAAGATTCTTGCAAATATTTGTGCGTTCACGTAAGGAATGATATGAAATGAAATAGCCATATAGGATGTGTAGTTTCTAAAGCTTACAAATCCCTGCACTTTGTAATGAGGGTATTAAAAGAAAGTAGTACCTCTGCAAATGAATTAGGATATTTGTCACTTGTAAGACCTATTCTGGAATACCCCTCGGCCGTTTTGGATCCATATCAAGTAGGGCTCATAAATGAGTTGGAAATGGTACAAAGAAAGGCCGCTAGATTTGTGGTCAGTGACTTGAATCCCAGGAGCAGTGTGAGCCGCATGTTAAAGAAACTTGGGTGGGAATCACTGGAGGCTAGGAGGATGAAATCTAGACTCTGCGCTCTGTACAACACGTATACAAATCAACCAGCATGGGGTGAGCTTAGCAAACGTTTGGGAAAGCCCACTTACATGGGTAGGAGCGATCGTCCTTTCAAAGTTAAGGGCCGACCACAGCGAACAAATTATGGTAAATATTATTTTGTAAACCGTACCATTGATAACTGGAACTCTCTACCTGCCGCAGACTTATTAGAGCCTTTTCCCAAACACGCTTCTAGTTCATTCATTGTGAGATGCGTAACTACGGGGTGACCAATCGCTAGCAACCCACCTCCAAATAGGCTGACCTGGCGTCCTTTTGAGTGTTCAGCCTAACCCCGGCAAATTGGGCTACTCGCTGAACCAAGAAGAACGTTTTAAATTTTTAATAAATAGCATTTAAGGTGTCCGTCATTAAGTTGTACTTGACTGCCTGAAGAATAGATAGTCAAGAGTGTTTCTCCTGAATCCTTTCGTCGTTCACAATGCAAAATAGGGCGAAGTGGACGGAGTATTTGTAGAAGCTGCGCAATAGTTCGGTTGTAATCAAAACGTGTATGAAAGTCGGACTGTTGACCCGGAGGTCTGGGTTCAATTCCCAACTCTGCCAAGAAATTTAATTCTGGTCGTAGGGCTGGAACGGGGTACACCAGCCTCGTAATGCAAAACTGAGAACATGTGGGTTCGATTCCCACCTCAACTATCCTGGAAGTGGTTTTCCGTGGTTTCCCACTCCTGCGCTTGGCAAATGCAGGATTGGTTCCTAGCTTATGGTCACGGTCGCCTCATTCCTAATCCTCACATGAATTACAAATACACACACTACTACAGACGCCACAATAACATAGGGTATCATACAAAATCTATTCTCACCCAAGTACACGGGGCTAAGTGAGCATGATATCCAAGCCCCTGAAATGAAACAACTACTACAAAGTCATAGGACTCTTATAAATCTTGAACAATTTAGTTAATATGCCTTTAAAATGTTACGAAGCACCAGTCCTTGATATTAACTCATCGACACAGAGACCTTCAAACCAAGCAGTGAGTTTTTTACCTTCCCCGAGACGACTAAATTAATGTGTACCTGCTAATCGTGCGACCATGAATTCCCTCGTCAGTGAGGTATTACAACGACCAGAGGTTCGAGCTTATTCCTCTACAGCCTACACCAGGCGTTCTTAACCTGGCGCTCGCGAGCTCAGATGAGCTATTTAGAAATGATTAGGGGTACAGATATGCATACAGGTGTTTTAGTCTTCAGTCTTTTGAATGGTGCTCTCGCCTTACGAGGCAAAAAGTGCTCGCGAGCCCAAGTTCCCCAGAGATCCATTCTTCAATTCAAATTTTGTTGCAGGAACTGGACGGCGATCAATTCTTGTCACGAATAATCGCCATCGATGAATTTTGGGCCTGGGCATACGAACCAGAACTGAAACGTCAGTCCGCGGAGTGGCGACATGCTGGATCACCAAGGAGGCAGAAGTTCTGTCAAAATCCTTCCCCAGACAAATTGATGGTGATCGTCGCGTATGACGTCAGAGGTGTCATTGTTTGCCACTTTGTTCCACATGGCAGAACAGTGACCGCACAGTACTACAGGGACTTCCTGGTGCGACAGGTACGTCGCGACATGGCGTTCGGGTGAAACGTCCTGTTCCCAGCGTGCAAGGTGGTCGGAGCATATTGCATAGCGCACCCACCTTTGAACTTCGTCAGTGCATGCGGTACCCACCGCTGCGTAGTTGCAGCTCATTACGCAATATCCTGTGGACGGTGCGTTTCTCGATGCAATTTGCCCTCTCTTTAACTCCAGTAGCGTCCATTGTCTATCTTCATCCAGGAGCTGCTCGATGACGGCACGTGCCACGTCGGTCCACACACTGACAGGTCGTCCCGAACGTTGCTCATCACTGGTTGACACACGTCCTTGCTGAAACTTTCCTACCCACCGTGCTACTGTACGGTATGGTAGGGCATTATTCCCAAGGGCTTCCACTAATTCACTGTGACATTCCATCGCATTTCTCACTCGGAGAACAGCTATTTTGATGTAAGCGCGCTGCTCAACACGGGTTACATCCATCTCGAACGACACTCACCAACTGACTGATTTCACAGCCCTCGCTGCGCTACTACCAGCTATCACAGAGCCATCTGTTGTTCTGCATACACACTATGCCTGCAGAACTTTCACACGACACATATACGTTTGTGATCCGTTCACATATCTACAAGAAAAAAAAAATAGTTGCCATGACTTTTGCACCAACCCTCGTATATTATATAAATAAGAGTAAACGAAAACTTAATATGTATATTTTGTGTATCTAGGTTGGTGAAGAAATATATCTACTTGCCGGTATACAGTTACAAACACTGCTACCGTCATTAGAGTAATACAGATTATAACCAAACATATTCTAGTATTCTACACACCTAAATACGTGATACTGATAACTAACATGTACCAATTCCCTCATTGAATCAATAAGACGGCAGATGCCAAGCTCATACACTATATACCGGGCTAATAACCAAATAGGCCTATGTCCCGATTTCTTGAGCAAAATCAACACCACAATCAATACTATACACGCAAGAAGTAGCCTACACATCTCTGATGGCCCTATACCTGATTAAAGCAACAACAACAACAATTGAGTTGGTAAACTTGGTGATCTATGTTTTGTTGTTGTTTTTGTTTCATTTTAGGGGCTTGGACATAGTTGTGAATTCAGGCCCGTATACTTTGGGTGTATGTATGTATGTCTGAAAACCTGTGTTATTCTGGAGTCCGTAGTTTTGTGTGTGTGTAGTTGTAATTGAGGCTAGGATTGGGAAGGAGGCGGTCGGAATCCCAATACGTGCCCCGAGACCACAGAAGGTTGCCTTTCTTATGCATACATAGACTAGTCTATGGTGCAAAATCTTTAGTCACCCCTGAACAGCACATATGTCTTCTATCAGACGAGAGGCTAATTCTCTGAGGTCTAATTCCTTGGGCGACGCAGAGTGCAGAAATTATTCCGGTCGCGTTCCAACACACGAGACTTGCAGGGTGCATTTTATGATCCTCTCCAGACATGTGGTGTGACGTCCCGTTCCGTTCCCTGACCCTCGGATTTTCTTAAACACATCCTAGCAGACTTCTGCTCTTGGTGGACTTATCGTGTTGAGCAATATAATATTTTTTTGTTACATCTAATTACGTTCCTGATAGAAATGCGCCTATACAGTATGATTTTAAGCGAGTATTTCCTGAGATTTTCCATGTCGAAAGTTGGATTAGTAAGGCAGATGGTAGATTTCATTAGAAAGCTACCTATTACAATGGGTACCAGGTTGCGAGTTCCGGAAATTTTTAACTTATATTCGCATTTCACATCCCCCTGACCCCAAAACCATGGTCAGTTCTAAAGTTTAACTAGCTATACCTCACACGCATTGCAATGCCAATCAAAGACAGATAGAAAGAAAGGAAGATGATAATAATAATGTTGTTGGTTCTACGTCCCTTTTACAAACTGCGGCTTTTAGAGACGCCAGGGTGACGGAATTTTGGCCCGAAGGGGATCTTGAACGTGCCAGGAAATCTACTGACACGACCCCCTCGCATTTGCCAATTGGCTGTGCCAGGATTCGATCCTGCAATCTTAGTCACAGCAGGCGAGAACGTTACCGCTGAGCCACGCAGCCAGCCCCAAAAAGATAGAAACTGAAGTGCCTTTAGATAAACAACATTCTTTAATTTTCTGTCTGGCGCCCCGGTCCTTATGCATTAGGATGTGCTGAGACATCCATGTCAGGACATGTCACCTCGCGGTGAATCAGCAAGCCTTTCTCACACCTTGCATTGCGGTGTCATAAGTATGGCTCGGATTTTTAGGTAAATAAATATTTTTTATGCAAATAAATATTTTATGCATTTCTTCTATAAATATATAAATTACTGCTTTTCACTTATTAGCACATAAAAAGACATACTATTAACATTTTTTAAAATCAGTATGCTAGATCTTTCAGGTTATTGCATTTCTCTTCTGTGTTACTTCAACGGGGAAGAACCTGTGAGCTTTCTAATCTTCATGCAGAGCGTATGTCAGCTTGCAACTGTGATATTCTTAACTTGTCGTCCCGTGCCACTCACTGTGGAAGCCGGGGATTTCCTTCTCCATAGCCACATTTCACCACGTGTTAGACCTTCCCCCCAGCTACCCGGAACCATTGTCACTCACATGCAGTTCATTTCTGGCACTGTGAAGTGTAAGCAGTTCTACGATGCCTTAAGTAAAAACAACTACAAGTTATCGTCTGTTGCAGAATTTGAAGATAATATTACTTCAAATGGGGGCATTCTGTTCTGCCAACCATGTGGGAAAGCAATCAAGGCTGAACAGTGATCTCAAGTTACACAACACCTCAAGGGCAAGAAACATATTGCCGCAGTTTCTCACCTTCAGAATAAGTGTTTCGCGATAATCGTCGGTCATTTGTGATGGACAACCTGAAGATGTATCTCGTTGTGTATTGTAATGCTTCAGCAGTCAGTGACACATAGAATAAATTGCATTCGTGAATACTGCATATTAATAAACTAAATTATAATTTAAAATTTTTACTTTTTTGTCACATATTTCAGGTATTTTTAATACATAAAAAATAAATATTTTCCTGATTTTTAGCACCTAAAATCTGAGCCCTAGTCATAAGTACTGCTCGGGTCCAAGCTCTGTGAACTTGCGGGGTGAGGGGAAAGAGCAGGACAGTCACTCTGTGTCACCAGCCCACCGTGATATATGGTATTCCTTTCTATTCCAATACTGCTGACATTGCGCAGTTGCTCAAACCACTGTGGTGTTACGAATGCGTGAGTGAGTCACCAACCAATGTATTTGGTTCTGTACTATGCACGGACCGAGAAACCTCATCACTCGTCAACACCACTTCTCATAGTCCGCGATGCACATTCCTCTCAGGTTCACGCAGCTTAGACCCGAGCAGTACAGATTGTGCAACTGGGTAACTGTTGGATTTAAGGCTTCTTGTTAAATCCCTCACCCTTTTATGTTACATAAATAATTTGTAGCCAGAAACTTTCCCTGGAGTGCACACAACAACGCACCCAAATTTCATCGCAATCGGATGAATGGTGTATGAACGCATAGGAAACATACATACAGACAGACAATCACGTAACATAGATTTATATATATATACACTAGCAACCCGCCCTGGCTTCGCCCGGGAACAGTTATCAATGAATTACGACCTATATCCGTTTTACGTCTCGGCATGATGGGTTAAAATCACTGACTGGACTATTAATTATATTATCATGTGCAACGAATTCTTGGCTGACGTAATTAAAGAATGGCGAGGTGCATGAAAAGCAAATCCCCCTTCCGTCCAATCTTAAGATTACAGTGTATTATGCGGAACGAAAAGTTCACAGGCGAAATGATGAAAAGCCGAGTTGCACTTCCAGGGAAACTCCACACACAACCACCCTTCTCTGAAGTCTTAACACGACCCGACAGTTTGGGGTAATGGGCTCGCCCGCTAGCTAGGCTGTAACTGGGTTGATAGACTCGCCCCTAGTTAGCTCGTAAACTGTCGCCTCAGTAATTGAATGGAGATTTTTGGAAGAAATGAAAACGTAAAAACACTAATAGTGGGCGATGTATTGAAGATAGAGATATGCTCTCCCGGACTTTTTTGTAGATCTTATCATGCTGAACACTTCTTACACTCATATAGCATATTGCTATTTTTAAAGGTTTGCCCAGCGTAAGCTTAAAAAGCGCACGGACGCCAGGTTTTTTTTCGACGTTTTCACTGAAATTGTTACTGCTTGGCTTCCTTTGATCATAAATAAATTATTTTCTACAGAAACCTTCCTCGATATATCCTTTACAGAATGGTGAAAACCGCATCAAAATCCATCCCGTGGTTCTCGAGATTACCCGTGACATCCAAGAATCGGGGACTTAGTTTTATACTAAGTAGAGATTGTAATAAAATATATATAACTATAAGTAAAATAATATGTTGTACATTGAAACCGTACTGGTTTCAGTCACATTGTGACTTTCCTCGCCGTAATTTAGGAACTGTTAAGTGTGCCAGAACATACACTACTGTCGACCAAAATATTACGTACCTACATGAAATCCAATATCATCGTCATTTTCGTTGTTCTATTGTAGGTTAGTTCATGTAGGTTTGGAATTTTTAATGTATATTTTAATATTTTTTATAGCAGTTGAAACACAGAAAGTGCCAATTTTTAAGCGTGTTTCAACCATGCGTCACATTTAAGAATTAGTATCTCACAAACCCGTCATCAGATCGAATCCAAATTTTAACACCATATACATTGGAATTATTATTGATTTAAGCCCACTACGGAGCGCTTATGACTAGTTCTTCGATGCTCTTTTCCGTTCCCAATATCTCTTGAGCCCTGCTGATAATTTCTCCTTTCTCTCCTGCGAAAGGGGCTTCCGACATTTAGAGACTCTAGGTGGTGGAGTCCAAGATTCTACCATAGCACAAAATTTAGAACGATCTTCTACATCAAGGTCAGCAATTCCAGCCGAATCCAAGCCCTTTAGTACTTCATTAAGCTGCAGGCTTCCAGTCTTGTAGCTTTTAACCAAGGAGAAGATCTTCTTGGTAAGCCTGTTGCTGTTCATTCGTTGTAGGTGCCCATAGACATTTAGCCTCCTACGTCGCTTACTGGTATTGGCTGATTCTAACTGTCGATACAGGTCAGAATTAGATTTCAAACGGTAGGTTCCATCTGGGAGCAATCTCGGGCCATGGATTTTCCTGAGGATACGTCTTTCGGCTTTCTCCAGGTCATCCATGGTGCCTTTTCTGTTCATCAAGAGGGTCTCTGCGGCATACAGAAACTGTGGTCTGACAGCAGTTCTGTAGTGACAGATCTTAGCATTCCTCGAAATGCATTTCTTGTTGTACAAATTGTGGGATAGTTGGTATGCTGCGTTGAGTTTGGTACGCCTTGCTAAGATGGAGGTGCCATCTCTACCATTGGGGTGGGCCCATTCACCAAGATAACGAAAGCGATTGACTCTTCCAATCGTTCCATATATGGTCGTCAAAGGGGTGTTTCCGTAGTGCCGATTTTCAAAGTAATTGGTCTTATCGTAAAAGATATCTGTAATCCAGATTTCACCGCTATCTCGTGCAGGGCTTGGACAGCTATGCCAGCATCCTTAGAGTTGTTCGCCAAGATTGCAATGTCATCTGCGAAGGCAAGGCACCTGATCTCGATTCTTCGGGTTCCAGCACCAATGGCAACTGGTTTGATTCCTAGATTCCTCAATGTGCATTCCCAGGTCTTGATGACTTTATCAAGCACCAGATTAAACAGAATGGGCGAGAGACCATCACCCTGTCGTACTCCGGTTTTGATCTTGAAACTCCGAGATAGTTCTCCTCTGAACTTCACCTTAGAGGTTGTATCCGTGAGAGTCTGTTTGATGAGGGTGCGTGTGTTATAATCCACACCTCGTTCTTGGAGTATTGAGAACAGTGTCTGGCGGTCGATGGAATCATAAGCTTTTGCGAAGTCGACGAAAACCACAGTAATGTTCGTACTCCTTACTTGTTTTAGCTGGAGAATGGTTTTCAGATTGAAGATCTGCTCGGTACAGGGACCTTCCACATTGGAATGTTTTATAACTGATTTATTAATTTCAATATTTTGTGTGTCCAAGAAACAGAGTTATCATTTTTGTAAGGTAATTTTTTTCTCGGCACGGGGTGGTTGTAAAATGTAGTTCTTTGTCGCATTGTAATCCGTATACATCAAATGACTGTGAAATACGTAAATTAATTCACTTATTTTATATCGGTTTGTATTTGTACGAGAAAATAAGACATGGTTCAGCCGGTAGCCGATACGGAGAAAGCTCTACAGATTTGCAAGGATGGAGCCCATCACGCGTCATGGCGCGCCTCACTCGGAAGTGATGGGCTGCATCTCGGCAAAGCTGTACAAGCTTTACCCGTATCGGCTAGCTGCGGAATCATGTCTTATTTTCCCGTACAAATTCAAACCTATATAAAATAAGTGAATTAATTTACGTATTTCACAGTCATACAGCATAACCTTTTGATGTATAAGGGTTATAACGCGACCAAGAATTACATTTTCCAATCACCCCGAGCGGAGAAAAAGTTACCTTACAAAAATGATAACAACTTTGTTTCTTGGACCCACAAAATTTTGAAATTAATAAACCGGTTATAAAACATTCTAATGTACATGGTGTTAAAATTTGGATTCGATCTGATGACGGGTTTTTGAGATAAAAATTCTTAAATGTGACGCATGGTTGAAACACGCTTAAAAATAGCACTTTTTTGTTTTCCAAATGCGATAAAAATATTAAAATATACATTAAAAATTCCAAACCTACATGAACTAACGTACAATAGAACGACGAAAAAGATGTTATTGGATTTTATGTAGGTATATTGGTTACTTCACAAACGTCCTTCAAACTCGAGTGCACATAATGTTTTGGTCGACAGTAAGTATACATTTTGCCATCATGGTCATTTTTATGTAATTTTATACTAAGTATATATATTTCTTGTGGATACGATAACTACAGTCATTTTGCACCAATCACTTCCAAATTTATATATGAAATATAACCATTCGAAATCTCGATCGAGTTCGTTCGTTAAGTTATTTTATTGTGCTCTTCATTAGAATATTTCGAATGACTCGAAACCAATAATTCAATAATGACTTAAACTATGAAACATGAAAATTACTTCAGGGAAAAGCTCCTCTTGGAACGTTCGTGGACAGTAAGTGGAGTGGCTAAATGCACCTGCCTGGGCAGCACGAGATTCGGGTTCGAATCCCGACGGCGGTTACAAGTCTTATTCAACAGTTATGAACCCAATATCACGAAATTTGTTCAGGGGAACTTTTTCTTTGCAATATTACTGAATTGTCATAATGTTGTAGCTATGTTTATCTCTTATATAATAAATTGACCTCCTCAAAAAAGAATGAGGGAGTTATGGTCATATTTGCAGTCGAAATGTTACCTCATCAATTCATGTTATTCGGAGAGAAGCTTTTCTATACCCACATTTTGACCCCCAATCTCACCATCTCACTCGAAAAGCTTGGAAACTATTTAAAAATGTATTTATATTATTATTATTATTATTATTATCATCATCATTGTTGGCATAATATAAACATAAAGTAAAGACTGTCAAGCGTGGTATATAGAAGGCCAAGACGAAAATAATATTGTTTGCATCTAATATGCTCTACATTAAGAAATAGGTTACTAACCAGCAAAATGTACTATGCCTCTCCAATGGAAATACTTTATATAATATGATTGAATATTGGCAATATTATTCCCTTTTTCCAGTCTTCAGGAACTTTCTTCTCTCTCCACACACACCTGAGAAGCCTGTATGTCCACTGCAGTCCCACGGGTCCTGCCGCCTTGATAATTTCTATTGCCACTTCGTCGATTCCCACAGCTTTCCCCATCTTCGTCTTCCTAACTGCCCATTCCACTTCTGCCATAGTAATGTCTGTTTCTTCTTCTATTTTTTCCTCCACCGTTTTGGCTGTTTGCGTAACTTCGCCGCATGCCTTCAACAGCTCGCTGAAATATTCTTTCCATCTGTCCTTTATCTCTTCTGGTTTTGTCAATATTTCACCTTCTTTGTTTTTCACGAACCCAGTGTTCACCTTTTCATTCCTTCTACTTTTTATAATTCCAAATAGCAATTTTTTTCCACAATTTAAATCCTCGCTTATTTCCTGGGTGAATTCTTCCCAGCTTTTCTTATTTTCTTCTTTAATTACTTTCTTGCAATCTCTGTAGGCTTATATGTATTTTGCACTACTTTCTTCAGTCTTTTTTGTTTTCCATTCCTTCCAAGCTTTCTTCTTCTCTCTTACCTTTTCTTTCACTCTATCATTCCACCATTTTGTCGTCTTTTCCCGTACCTTTCCTGATGTTTTACCACACGTTTTCTCTGCACTGTTTACAAATGCACTCTTAAACTTTTCCCATTCTTGTGCCTCATGGGCAATATCCGTCCTTGGTATCTGTTCTTTCTTAAACTCTTCTGCAACCTCCTTTTCCTTTAGTCTCCAGGCCTTAATCTTTATTTGCCTTTTTTTTTCTGGTAATTTCATGACCTTTCCTACTTTTAGTTTTGCTACCTCTGCTCTATGGTCTCCTCCAAAGGCTTCCTCTGGCATGGCTGTGTCATCCATTAGCTCTTCCGATGACCTTTTTCGACTAATACATAGTCTATCAGAGTGTTCGTTCTTCTATCTCCCCATCCATACCTCGTTATCTTCTGACTATTTTTCTTTTTGAACCACGTATTCCCTACAATTAATTGGTTCCGCTGCCAGAAATCCCATTCTGGATTCTTGCTGCCATAACCATATGATCCCAAATTCTCCTCTCTTCCTTGTCTGTCTCTTCCCACTTGTACATTCAAATCGCCCATTACCATTATTTCCTTATCCTCTATATATTTTTCCACATCTTCAAGGAATTCTTCTAAGTTCTCTTCTTTATTCCCCGTTTGTGGAGCATATACTTGAAACAGATCCTTTGTCCCTGTCTGGAACTGTATCCTTTCGATGATCATCCTGTCACTACTCTTCTTCACCTTCTCCACATACTCTTGGACATCATTTCTTATAATCATTCCTACTCCATTTCTTGCCTCCTGTCCTCCACTGTAAAACAGCCTGTATCCATCCTTTAGTTTTCTTTCCCCTTTTCCTTTCCATTTCACTGAGACCGAGGATGGCTATATCCTTCTCCATCATGAAGTCCACTAGCTCCTCAGTCTTGTCCGTCAGGGTTAAGATGTTGACTGTCCCTATTCGGATGTATTGTGATGCCTGTCGCCCATTTCTCACAGCTCCCCCAGCATCTGAAGAACTGCGCGTCGCCTGCAGGGACGCCGTAGCATTTTCCGAGGCTGAACCATATTTGCTATCATTTTAGGCTATTATTAAGATGGGGTGCCACTCCCAAATGCATTTTATGACCTATTGCCAGGTATGAAGTAGGCCGCTCCTAACATGGAGAACATACGCCTTTTGTAACCGCTCCTCTGGAGTACAGACGCTACGAGTGTCCTTAATATGGACAAATATCTTTTACTCTATTAACCCCGAGCCCTGGGTTGCCTCTTCCGCCAACTTGGTACCGAAGGACTCCTTCACCACTGCAAGTGCCGTTGAGGTCTTCACTCATACCCTGAGCTGGGCCCTCCATCTTTATAACTCCTGGAGAGAAGGTGTCCCATTCAGTTATACCAGTACACTTCCTTATGTTGCTCCATATTGTGACACCGCACTACTCACACTGTAGGTTATACCACTACACTTCCTTATGTTGCTCCATATGGTACTAATCTCTTAAAATAAATTATATCTTCCGAAGGTTTAATACATATTGTTACGAGCGCTGGGTTGCTTCACTGCCTCGCACTTAACTCCAACTCGCCGCGGGCTACCCCTGTACTCTTGTGTCACCCAGCAGT
Source organism: Meconema thalassinum (assembly GCA_946902985.2). Taxonomy (NCBI): domain Eukaryota; kingdom Metazoa; phylum Arthropoda; class Insecta; order Orthoptera; family Tettigoniidae; genus Meconema; species Meconema thalassinum. The sequence goes on along the minus strand of OX336391.1, from coordinate 288,640,593 downwards.
TTACGCAACGAACAGCGAGGACAAAAGACCCCTGTCTCGAAGGTTCGTGGCCCGTCCCATATCGGAAAGCTCGAGAAGGTGTGAACCCTGGTCTAGTCTAGGAACATCTGTTGAATCTCAGCCCCGCTGTATAAGAGCGACGTGGCCAGCGAGGGACTGACTGTGTTTTTGAGCTAGTGCGTTTTTTTTTACCTGAGCGACAGGAGTGTGGCGACGTGACGTGCGAAGTTACGAAACCCAAGTGAGGCTGATTCTCCAGACAGCGAGGCAGTGTGAATCATACGGAGGGACTGAGTTTTGAGGAGTGTGTACTTACCTAGTGCGACAGAGATATTGTGGTGAATTGCGAAACGCAGTGGACTGTTCCCTAGCCAGCAGACAGCGAAGCAGTGTGTAGTGGTGAGTGACTGGCTATCGTAAATAACTGTAGTTTGTTTACAAGGCAGAGTTGCAGGTATTAATAACGAGGACAGTAGTGTGAAAGTAGGAAGTGTGGAAACTATAGTGACTAGTAGTGTCTTATGAAGTGAGATTCAGTGCTTATTGTGTGGTGAACTGTAACTTGCTAAGACCTGCAATAAAACTACTTTTTCTTTAAAAGGACCATTGTGTCGTGCTTCTGCCCACCGTAATCCAGTTAACGAAAGTGCCACAAGGGGTGGCACGTTACAATATTAAGTTGTTGAAAAGATAGTGCAAGCTTTACTATGTAACGGATGTAAATACAAACCGGAGTCACGCCGTGCTCATGTAACTAGAATTTAATGTTAATCTCGATCAGTTGATTAAATAGTATTATACGATTCTTACTGGTGTTGAAGGAGAAAGACGGAAGCTTTAATGTGACTGCTGATCTTGCGTTCGTAAAGTACAGGACTTCCTTTTTACGTGGATCTGACTCGCTGGACGTGACATTTCGCCTCAAAAATCGTACATGCATTAAGTCACGAATCGAACCCTTGGTGGGAGGCAAGCAGTTTGACCGCGCCGCCATCGCGCTCCTGTAATGAAGATGCACAATCTGTGGAATTAAACCTGCTAAGTCAGATATATCCACTATTTTTTAGCCTACTTTTCACATTTTGCAAAAATGAGGAAAAAGTAGACTTATGAGATCGGGCAAATGTGTGTCTGTCTGTCTGTCCTTCTGTCTGTCTGGCTGTGTGTGTGTCCCCCCCCTATCAACTCCTAAACGGCTGCAGCAATCGAAACAAAATTTGGTAGGAGTAAAGATCTATATCTGAATATCTCACGGCCATATTTGAAAATGAGGTCAGTGCTACCAACTGCTGAAAAATCGCAATTGAAATTTGAGCTCTATGTTGGATATCTCGGAAGGTATGAATGGGAGCTATTTGAAAATTGGCACACGTATAGATAATAATATTGCAGTTTAATTTCCAGGAGGCCATACATGGCAGTGTTGCCAAAATGATTATAAGCCTGCTGATAGGTCCAATATTTAAATGCATATAACTTCTACACTATCAATTGGAATTCAACCAAATTTCGTATGTGCTATGTGTTCATAAACATATATAACTGAGCGTATTCCTAAGATCCACCAGGGCTGCCAACTGTTAATAAATGCTCTCAATTTATTTTTTCCAAATACCAATATATCAGAAAGTATACAAGCCCTCAACTTTAAACTATGCACACGTATAGTACCTGACATTCTCTATTAATTTGGAGTAACTTATATACGTCAGTGCTACCAACATGATTCTAAGCCTGCTGAGAGGTCCAACTTTAAATACATGTAGCTTCTATACTATCATTTGGATTTCAACCAAAATTTGTATGTGCTATGTGCACCATAACAGATACGACTATGCGTATTCTTAAGCGCAACCAGTGTTGCCAACTGTTAAAAAATGGTGTCTCTATTTTTGTTTCCCTAATATCAATATATCATAAAATATGCAAGCCAATAGCTCTAAAATTTGCACACGTATAGTACCTGACATTCTAGATTAATTTGGAGTAATTAATATACGTCAGTGCTGCCAACATGATTCTAAGCCTGCTGATAGGTCCAATTTTAAAATGCCTGTAACTTCTATACTAACAAATGGATTTCATTCAAAATGAACACAACAAGAGATCATATTATTGCAGATTATTTCTGACCAATACATGTATGTCATTGTTGCCAACATGATTTAAAGCACGCTGTTAGATCCAATGTTTAACTGCATGTAACGTCCATGCTATCCATTGGACTTCAACCAAATGTTGTATTGTGTACCTTAAGAGATGGAAACAAGAATATATTCAGTCACCAGGGCTGCCAACTGTAGTTCTCTATTAGGCTACATTATGCCAGGTATACAGTATTTCGAACTAATTAGAAATTTCTATATTACCAATTTAATTTTGTCATTATTCTAGATAGATCCATATAGATTAATCAATGGCATGAATTTTAAGAAAAGTAGGCTCTTTAGTTCGTCACGGAACTTCTTGTTTCCCTTTTTTTTGTGGCAGTTTGAGGATTTGACACATTGACACTAAACCTATTGTGAATGGATTCTGTTGCCTAATCGGGTAAGAATCAAAGAGAATATTTTGATGAATTTTGTATATTAACTAAGACTAGCAGTTGGCTGGCTTCGCCAGGACCCCCTTTCAGAGTCTTTGTTGCCTCGCTGCAAAATACCTTAGGAAACAAAGTGTTTGGAAATAATATACAGTAAATTTCTAGTAAAAAGCAACACCTCAAGTGTGTGTTGCACCCTATTGCCATGAGCCGGACACAGACATTTGCATATCTTTTTCACAACCCGAGGTTCTCCCCAGTGATACCAAATGCAATCATCAGCAGCTAAATAAGATCAGTGCCATAGCAGACTCACTTGATGTCATAGCGAATGAAATAAGTGACTCCGTCTCGCTGCGCGTTTCTGAAGAATGTGATGTTTTCCAATGCGAGGGCAGTGTGTTCAAATTTCCCCGGCTTTAAAACCAGGTTCACGGGATCTTTTAGGCATTGATTTTTGCTTCTCGTCAGATAGCTTAAATTCAAATTTATTAAGCCTTAGTCCTAATTGGCAACCTTCAGTCGGTCGAAACAGATTGCAATGGGTATTCTGTAGTTTGTGCAAGTAATAATCAACCACATTTTAAAAAAATCAGGTAATGTATTTCCTGCTTAATATACTGTAATTGGTCCCCCATGTGTTTACACCTAGTGGGACGTGGGTTGATAATCACTGGACCACCACCGAGTCCGGTATTGTTTCCATTTATTTATACTTGTGCCAGACTCCTCTTTGTTATCTTTTCGGTCAACCTTCCTTGGTCACTTGTTGTTTTCTTGCGACATCGACGGAATTACAGTATCCGATATATAGGTCGTCTTTCCCTACTTAATTGGCATTTGTCTCAACTTTCTTGATACCCTAATTCTTCGAGGGGTCAGACATATTTTCTTTTCACGTTATCTCCTGCCTTTTGCACAACGCCCAGGGCTGCCAGCGACTCACTTTTCTCACTATTATTCACTATTTTCAAAGCAGCCTCACTTTTCTCACTATTTGCTAAAATTACTCACTTTTCTCACTTTTTTTTACAAAACTGGTCACATTCTGCGTTAAAAATGTTCTCATACACAATCAGATTGCTTACCCAAAATATACCCATGAATGGGTGGTTCGTTTTTCTGCCACCGCTGCCTGAGCACGCTGTCGACAGCGAGCTAGGCGGCCAGAAACATAAAAAGCTTCCATGGTGCAATACCACAGCCGGAGCCATGCAGCGATCGATGAAAATTTTAACAATGCGTTTTTTAACAAAAGTGTTGTGACGGAAAGGAGCGTGGCGTTGTATATTCTAGTATTTCACAATTTATCAAAGGTAAGTCAATAGTTGGCCTTACACTGACGAATTTTCCGTCGGTTTTAGAATGACATACCGACCCCGCCGATCTGGACTGTCATGGTACAAAACTTTTTCAACTCACACACCGCCATTCCAGATCTGCTGAATAGTTCCAACATTTGATATGTAGGTATATGGTCAAATCTGTCTACTTTTCCGTGGTTATGGTTTGTCCATGGGTCTCTCGACATTTATGAAATATTTTTCGCAATTCCGAACGATTATAAACCGCGTGACTTGTTTCGATTTGTGAAAATCTTAACTTTTTTTTTTGGTGAGTTAACTTTTAATTATTAATTAAAAATTAAATAATTGCATATTATAATTATTATTTATTATTATTTTACATATTACCTTTTATTCACCACTTTTAAAATATATAAAAATAAAACGAAAACAAAAATTGCCATTATGGCTATCGTTGCGCAAAAATCTTCAAATCGTAAAGAAAGTTCCATTCGTGGTCCGTAATATACACATACACAAAAATTCCTACACCACAGATTTAAGCTGGTTTCCCACACGCTTTTTAATGGCAATCAACAATTAATTGCTTTGTTTTGAATGGTTTTATACACACCACGCGAATGTTCGTAGTTTTGATCGATATTGTTGATATATATCGTAGTAAACAATACGTTTGTCAAATCAAGTTCATATTTTCAAAATCATTTATTATACGTATTTGTGTAATGCATAAATAACACACACTTCCAACTGTTCAATACAGTGGAATCTCGTTAGCACGTTCTCGGTTACCGGTACCACGTTTTTCCGTTTAACTCTATGATTTTCTCAAGTCCCAGTCCCATTCCTACCAAATACATGTTGATATTTCCCCTTAATACGTCTTCTATTCCCACTTACGACGATCAATTTTTCGTTGTACTATTTCTTAGGTAACCGGATTTTATTCTTATTTCATTATAAAATTCGGCATCTTGATAACATGATGCGATATTGCTTCCTATTCTCTGATAGTTATTGACAGTGTAGACGATTATAGTGTGCTTTGACGGTGTGGAAGTGGCTTGAGGTATGACGCAACACAGAAGATAGCCGACGTGTCTCTCTCGCGCCTGTATCTGAACTTGCAATTTTGGTGTACAATTTTTTGGACTATCCGAGTAGATTTGAAGTTTAAGAGAAATCTCAAGAAGACAATAAGGTGACACGCCATGTCTTTTTAAAACATGTGTGTTCTAGATGGCTTACACTAGGTCCTGCAGCTGAAAGATTACAAGAGCAGTGGCCAGCACTCCCTACTTACTTTCTGAAAGTTCTGCCACTTAAAAAGGGAAAGGATGCTGAAAAATTACTGCAATCAAAATGTTATCAGGCTATTGCTAGTGCTCTAAAAGATGATACTTTCCCCACTCAGATTGCGTCTGTAGTATATAGTGCAAGTCTTTTTGAAAGATTTTCAAAAGTATTTCAATTACAGCAACCTATGATACATGTTCTGTATGAAGAAGTGTCAAATTTGTTCATATTGCTCTTGAGTAGGTTCTGCCAGGCAGAAGCATTGAAGAGTACCAGTGAATGTTTGAAAGAATCTTTCATCATCGATGACAAACATTTTATGGAATTGAAAAATGTTGACATAGGGAAGAGTGCTGAACGTCTCCTGATCGATAAGAGCTGTAGTGAACTGCAAGTATTGAAGTTTCATCAAGAGGCGCGGAAGCATTATCAAGAGGTGGCGAAGTACGTACTTAATAAGTCCATCCTTAGTACTGGAAAGTATGCCAAGCACTTGAAATGCTTGCAGCCTCAGTCCATCAAAGAAAGTAAGTCTCTGATGAGCATTGTCTTTGTTTACAAAGATGTGTACGAAGAGAAGCTTCGCGATGAATGGAAGCTGTTGCAGCTAGAAAATCTCCCACATTTTGAGGAAAGTCCAAGAATTGACCATTTTTGGCATCAAATTTTTGAAATTTTAGACTTTAGTGGGCAGGCAAAATATCCGCTTGTGAGCAAAGTCGTGAAAGCCATCCTACCAGCAGCTCATGGAAGCTCAGATGTGGAACGTGGATTTTCGGAATCAAGAAGTCAACTTCCGGCAGATAGAGCAGCAATGGAAGAGCGCACCCTGAATGCTCGATTGAACAATTGTGACAGTATGAAGGAGTTCGGTGGGCGGGCTGAAGCGGTTCCCATTACAAAGGCACTTCTGAAAGCGGCAGTTGGCGCTCACAGCAAATATGAAAACTATTTAGAGGCTAAGCGCAAGGAGGCAGAGGAAGAGCAAAGGAAAAAGGAAGAGGCGGAGGACATTCGGCGCAAGCAAGAAGAGCAGGAAAAAACTCAATCAGGAAGGCAAAAGAAGTGGAAGAAGAGGAGAGACAAGATTCTGATTACCTAATTGATGAGGCCAACCAAAAGCTAAAAGCTGCTTTGGTAAAGGGTGATCTAAAAATTGCCCAAGGTATGCTAGAAGGTGCCCGCAGCATGCGATCCCGGGCCGAAGATCTCCACAAAAGGCAGGCAGAGCCACTAAGGAAGAAAGTCGAGAAACGCACCTCCATCCTACTTGAAAAGCTCTTCAAGAATCGTGGGAAACAACGGCGCGATGAAAACAGCGACGATCCAGATGACCCTGACATTTGAATTTATTTTTAAGACTGATGACAACTTGTGAATTTTATCTTAAGACTGATGATATCTACTTTTCTTTTTATGTGGCAGTACTACAGTATTATTTGTTTTAGGTGTGGGTTTTTTTTTTCTAGTAAGGAGTCTATTATAACATAAACATTGTTTTATCCTAAGGCTAATAATATCTATTTTTATTCTTATGTGTCAGTATGGCAGAATTATTTAAGTTTTTTTTCTAGTAAAGAGTCTATTATAACATAAACATTGTTTTGTTTTCCACATTTATATTTTTGTTTTACGATTTAAATTTCTTAAGTGTTGCATTGATTTTCCAATCCATTATTTCCAAGTGTCCTCTCTAACTACATGAAAAATGACAAACAGTACTCAGAGATATTAACATAGGCGCAAATTTGGTCGACATTTTGGGGGGGGGCTAATTTATTTTTCAGATACACATTCTTAAAAATTTTGTCTATTTCAATACAGTTTTGTCACATTTTTGGGGGGCTATTGTTGGTTTTGGGGAGTTTAGCCACCCAACCACCCCCCACCCCCCAATTGCGCCTACAGATATCAACAAACATTAAAATTATGAACCAGATATACGGCCATAAATGCGAATAATGCTATGAATTTACTCACTATTTACTCACTTTTTCATACAAAAACTCACCTTTTTTTCACTTTTTTGAAATAAAAACACTCACTATTTCACTATTTTTGGACGAGTGAGTGGATGGGAGCCCTGACAACGCCCCAAAGGAGGCAGAAGGCAGGACTGGCATGTGAAACGAAATGTATTATCATTTTAATTTAGCGTCGCGAAATTAAATTGTTCAATGGAATAACATTTCGCTCCTGGCGCAAAATTAAATTGTTCAATGGAATAACATTTCGCTCCTGGCGCAAAATAAAATTCCTTAGAGACTTTTAATTTCGCTCCTGCCGCGAAATAAAACTCGTTACAGACTTTTTAATTTTGCTCCTGGCGCGAAATAAAATTTGTTAACGACTATCAATTTCTTTACCGGCTTTTAGTCTCTCCCCGACCTGAAATTAAAATGCATGGTGAAGGAAGTTTGATAATAATGTGAAGAATATACTCTGGTGGACTGTAATTTATAGTGCTGGGATTTCAAATCACTGGACTTCTGTGGAACATTTAAACTAATTATATTATATTACACCGTTATATACAATACATGTTGATACATTAATACACTGTCACTCGTTCGATATAGTCTTCCGAGTTTGCATAGCAGCAGGTCTGCAGCACCTTTCACCCCGTGGTGGCTTGTTTGAGCACAATAGTGGCACTGTCGAAAGAATGTACGGTACTCGGGGAGCGGGTGAGGCAGGTAGCAAGCCCACCCCTCCCGACCAGTGGATATAACGGGATCCGCCACAAAGCAAGTGAGGCCTGACGAACCGTTTAACACTTGTTCCTAAACATGCCGCCCGCCAAAAAAGAGTTTAACACTTTTTTCCAGAAACAGTCACCTGAAATATAACACCAACAAACAAACGAACACAAAGCACTGAACATAGTTAGTTAGTCAAAACACCACCTTCACAAATGCCGTTGTCTGGCATGGGAAGTGGGCAAAGTTTTGTAATGGGTCTCTTGAATGTACCGGAAGAGGTACGTATAGTGGCAACACGTACGAGTCCATCAGCTCCAGGATGGACCTGATCAACCACTGCAAGCTTCCAGCACAGTGGGGGAAGTTTGTCTTCTTTCACGATCACCAGCGTGCCTGCCTGGACGTTGCGCCCTTCCTTCTTCCATTTTCCTCTCTGTTGTAGATGGGACAAGTAGTCGGTTGACCACGCCTTCCAGAATCCTTGGAACTGTCTTTGGATTTGCTGCCATCTGGAAAGCAAGCTTACACGCACATTACTCAGATCTGGTTGGGGTAGTGCTGTGATTGGTCGGCCAATGAGAAAGTGACTAGGGGTAAGGACAACTAGGTCGTCGGGATCATCGGATGCCGGGACTAGAGGCCTTGAATTGAGACATCCTTCGATCTGGGTTGTGAGTGTGGACAATTCCTCGAAGGTAAGGTATGCGGTGCCCATCACTCGCCGAAGATGGTGTTTAAAAGATTTGACACCTGCCTCCCATATTCCTCCAAAGTGCGGAGCTTGAGGAGGAATAAAATGCCACTGAGTTCCTTCACACCTTGCAAAGGTGGATAGATCACGTTGATGCGTTCCCTCGTTGAATAATCTTCTTATCTCCTCCAGTTCTCTATTGGCTCCAAGACTGTCGATCCGAATTTGGTTGAGAAGTGGAAGTTCGCCGCACAACTTCTGCCAACGATGAAGTAGCTCTGGTGGTAAAATTTCATCCCACCCTAGACGTAGCTGCCACAGTTGCTGTAAGAAGAACTTGCAGGAGATGATGATTGGACTCACTAGCCCAAGTGGGTCGTAGATTGAAGCTATGGTTGATAGTACCTTCCGTTTTGTTACTGGGTTGCGTAGTTGTAAGTTGCCGTTTACGATTTGCAGTTGGTCACTAGCAGGATGCCAAAGCAAGCCTAAAGTCTTAATGTTTTCCCCATTATCTAGTTGAAGTGGGAGCTGGGTTTCTCGCCACTCCGAAGGAACTGCTTCAAGTAGTCGAGGATGATTCGAACACCATTTTCGTAGCTGGAACCCTCCAGTTTGTAGAAGATTGATGAGTTGAGTTTGAGTGTCTAACGCGTCCTCGACGGTCGCACTTCCAGACATACAGTCATCAATATAGAAGTCTCTCTGTAAAATCTTCGCTGCTTCAGGAAAGCTGTCTGATTCTTCCATAGCGAGCTGTTGGAGGCATCTAGTGGCGAGGAAGGGTGCTGACGCTGTGCCGTAGGTGACGATGTTGAGCTGGTAATGTTTTACAGGATCTTCTGGGGATGATCGCCACACGATTCTCTGAAGTCTGCGGTCATGACTATCAATCCTTATCTGCCGGTACATCTGTCGAATGTCTGCCGTAAAGCATATTTGGTGAGTGCGAAATCTGGTGATAATGGACCAGATATCTTGCTGGATTGTCGGACCAACCCTGAGGATATCATTGAGTGACCGTCCGGTGGTAGTACTGGCAGAGGCATCGAATACAACCCTGGTTTTTGTAGGTGAACTTGACTCCTTGAACACTGGATGATGGGGCATGAAGTAGCTCTGTTCCTCCTTATCAGACGCCGTGGTTATAGGCTCCATATGCCCTAGAGTCTCGTACTCTTCTAAAAAGCTGACGTAATCCCCCCTTCAACTGAGGGTTTCTTTCAAGGCGTCTTTCGAGATTGTGAAACCGTGACGTAGCCATTGTTATTGAGTTTCCAAGTTCTGATGGTTTTCCACAGAGTGGGAGTCGTACCGTGAATCTACCTTCTGCATCCCGCCTGACTGTGTCAACAAAATGCCTTTCACACTCGATTTCATCATTCGATTTGATTGGTTGAGTGATCTCTTCTAATTCCCAGAATCGTTGAAGTTGCTGGTCGAGTGAATAGTCATTCATAGTGAAGAACGACTGTACAGGTGGTGAACCCGGACCGCTCGCCTTATCCATTTGAAACTGTCCCGCTACAATCCAACCGAATTCCGTGTTTTGAAGAACTGGATAGGGTCCGCTCCTCGTGCGTCTTTCAGGCCTAAGAAGATCAAAAAATATCTCTGCCCCGATTAACATATCAATCTGACCTGGTTGGTTGAAGCTGGGGTCAGCTAAGGTCAGTTCTTCGGGAATTTGCCAGTCTTGATAGTTAATGTATGATCCTGGCAATTCAGCTGAAATTCGTGACAATACAGCACAATTAATAACTACTTGATAGTTGCTAGTAATGGAATGCACCTCTATGTTTGCACTATGATGCGACTCTGCGTCGATACTACTTATACCCTGGATTGGAATTCTATTCCGTACCTTCTTTAAGTTCAGTCGTTGTGTGCAGGCAGTCGTGATGAAGTGTGCTTGACTGCCCGAGTCTAGTAGGACTCGGCATGTCTGAAGTTGGCCCTCCCCATCACGCACTTTTACTAATGCAGTCGAGAGCAATATATGAGTATGCGGTTTAATTTTCAGTGAGCAATAGGACGCTGTGTCGGCACGTTGTTGCGTAACAATAGAGTTGTTGGGTCTTGCCTGTTGCCTATCATGCGTGTTATCAGGCGGCCGTGGGGTAGGAGAACGACCAGTTCCTCGGTTGCGGTGAAGTAGTGTGTGATGCTTCAAACCACAAGAATAGCAAGAACCTGAAGAACAATCACCAACAATGTGACCATGTCTCAAACAATTTGTACACAATTTATGCTGTTTGGCAAATTCTGTTCGTTGTGCAACACTAACACTGGAAAAGTCTTTACATTTATAAAGAGGGTGCATGCCAGTACAAAATAAACAATTATTGTTACTTGAAACATACACTTGTCTGACTTGGTTTGTGAGCTTCTTTCTAGTGATGTTTTGAGTGGTAGAATTGACAACTGGGGTAGGAATTCGGTTACCATTGATTAATTCTAGGGCTTGACATCTGTCCTCTAAAAATTTACTTAGCACTTCCAGTCTTGGGAATTGTGAATTTGATGACGTCAGCTCCCACTGTTTTCTGCTGACGTCATCAGTCTTTTCAAGAATTAATTGCGCTAGAAGGATTTCGTGAAGAGGGATTTCAAGTTCAAGTGCTTCAAGTGCATTTAAGTTACTTGATACCTGATTTAGAAGTGCTCGTAACTCTGTGGGTGATTCATTATGTACACGTGGAAGGTTCAGCAAGTTGTTGATGTGTGCTGTGGCAATTAATCTAGGATTATTGTATCTCAGACAGACAGTTTGCCAAGCAATTTTAAAATTAGGACCTGTTATGGGAAGGTTCTTAATCTGGCCATGTGCTTCGCCCGTTAATGAAGATAACAAATAGTGGTATCGTTGTATATCGTCAATTGCTTGATTGTTTATTACCAGGCTAGTAAATGTGTCACAAAAATGACGGAATTCAGTGACCTGTCCCCCGAAGGAAGGTAGTTTAATTGTAGGAAGTGTCAGCTCTCTCTTGCCGGAACTAGACTGACCATCACTTTTAGTACTCGAAGGATTGTTCTGTTTTGACCGTAACTCTACGCTATCTTCAATTAACGTGGTCATTTTATCAACGAGATCATAATACATAGTCTCAAAAGTATTCCTATCTTCACTGTGGTCCTCGGATTCGTCTTCTAATTCTAATCTCTCCTGCGCGTCTTCATACTTCTGCCTTAATTTTGGTAGATCGTCTAACCTTGCCCTTATTGCGTTTATACTTGACCCTGGTTGGAAACTCTTGACGAAGTTATGTAAACGAGTAATATTTGCCTTTGCGAGGCCCCTAGTCTTTACGAGAAGTGCTTTCAATTTAGGATCCATAATGGGAATAGCATACAGGAATACAGGTAACCAGAAATGAGTATGTACTTACCGAAGCTGCTTAAAGTTGAATTCCTTCCATGTGTAATGTCTCGAGGTTCAATATGCACCACTGCGCGCTGTAGTTAATACGAATCATCGAAGAAACACACGATTACCGCTCATACTTCGCGTTGAGGCTACCGTTGCAATGCACAACGCGAGGCATCAATAGAAATGATGCACGAACTATAACACACGTCCGTTGTTCCACAGAAATCCGGCCGGTAGGACCATGAAGGAAGTTTGATAATAATTGTGAAGAATATACTCTGGTGGACTGTAATTTATAGTGCTGGGATTTCAAATCACTGGACTTCTGTGGAACATTTAAACTAATTATATTATATTACACCGTTATATACAATACATGTTGATACATTAATACACTGTCACTCGTTCGATATAGTCTTCCGAGTTTGCATAGCAGCAGGTCTGCAGCACCTTTCACCCCGTGGTGGCTTGTTTGAGCACAATAGTGGCACTGTCGAAAGAATGTACGGTACTCGGGGAGCGGGTGAGGCAGGTAGCAAGCCCACCCCTCCCGACCAGTGGATATAACGGGATCCGCCACAAAGCAAGTGAGGCCTGACGAACCGTTTAACACTTGTTCCTAAACACATGGAGTATTTCATTTCGTGTCTGAAATGAAATCTGTCTCTTTTCTTCCCCGAAAGCCTTATTTGCTTCGTCTATTTCTCCTGCCGCGTCCTACACCTAGCCACCATCTACATTCGTCCCTACTACCCCATCCCCAAAGACTTCCTTGTCTACTGAAGTCTTCCTCCATTTCATTCTAATGAGCCACCTCAACCTTCATTCCCGTTTGGCCCTAGAACTTCGAAGCCTAGGCATCTACCTACGTCACTTAGACGCCACCCTCGTTCCTCTCCCAACACCTACCCGACCTTCCTCCAATACCACCCCCGACGCAGTTATTGCTCATAACTCCCTCCTCCATCTGTTTGACGTGTCTGTCCTGTCCCTCATAGGAGGTGATCACGCTCCCGTTTTACTCACCTTCCCTCTTCCCCCTCGCAATACTCCACTATCACCTCCCAGGATGGTCCAGAATTTCTGCACTGCAAACTGGCGGGAATACCGCTCCCACATCAACGATCACCGCCGTACGGACCATCTCCCACTGGATGAACAGACGACGGTCGATGCATATACTGCACACATAGAAACTGCACTAAAACAATCCTCCCAGCCCACAAGCGCCTTTCGTGGCACACTATCTACTCCCGACTAAACCGAGTGTTTTCTTCTGTCTCTACCTACTGGCGACACCTAAACCGGTTATCCGGCAAGACCTCCACACAACACTACCCCATTCTACCTACAGGGTGATTCATAATTCCTATTACAAACTTCTGGTGGTTGTAGAGGGGACTAAGTAGATCACATTTTGAATAGGAACCCTTGTCCGGACATTTATCGTTTCGATACCAAATCTGTTTGAAGATCACTTTCATTTTACATCTCCCCCAGGGGCTCACTTCTAGTGGGCGTGGGTTGGCGACCACGGGCCCCCAGCTGAGTCCGGCATTGCTTCCACTTACTTGTGCCGGGCTCCTCTCCGTCTTCTTTCCGTCGACCTCACTTGGTCAACTCTTGTTCTCTTCTGACCCCGACGGTATTAGGGTATCCGAGGCCTAGGGAGTCTCTTCCTTTCCCGCCTTAATTGGCCCTTGTCTCATCTTTCCTGACACCCTCCACTGTGAGGGGTCAGCCTTCTTTTTCTTTTCCTTTTACCTCCTGCCTTGTGCTCAAGGTCCTTAAGGAGGCAGGGTGTATGTAGCCCCACCACTTCTGGAGCACCCTAGATAATGCTACACCCTCAGGGGCTCACGGCTGGTGAGTTCGGGAGTTGGCGATCCCGAGGGATTCCTGAGCTGGGTCCGTTTTCCCCTTTTGTCCCTTCCCTTTGGGGTGGACCCTCTCCTCTCTCTCCCCTCCCCTCTCCTCTCCTCTCCTCTCCAATCCTCTCCTCTTTTCCTTATATTTCCTATTCTCTTTCAGATTCCCGCACTGTTTTTGTTACTTGGCTCCCCGTGTATCTAAATTCCTTTTTTTAGCGTTTTTTTTGGTATTTTTAATCTACGTTGCATTTTGTAAGTCTTTTCGATCTAGATTGCATTTTGTGAGTGTTTTTCAATCTCAATTGCATTTTGTAAGGATTGACAATCTAAATTGCTTCTAAGTAAGTCTTTCAATATCCGGGCCGGGTTTTTTGTGAGTTTTTTGAATTTCAATTTCATTTTGTATTTTCAACCTACCCCGCGTTGTTCAAGTAGTTAAGTCTCAATTGCAATTTTGTGGGTATTTTGAATCTAAATTACATTTTGTAATTATTTTCAATCTAAATTGCATTTTGTAAGTATTGTCCATCCTAATGAGAAGTTTGAATCTACCATACATTTTGTAAGCAATTTCAATTGCATTTTGTATTTTCAACCTACCCCGCTTTGTTCAAGTAGTTAAGTCTCAATTGCAATTTTGTGGGTATTTTGAATCTCCATTACATTTTGTGCGTATTTTCAATCTCATTTGCATTTTGTAAGTATTTTGATTTCACTTGCATTTTGTAGGTATTTCGACTGTACGTTGCATTTTGTACGTATTTTGGACTTAACCTACATTTTGTGCGTATTTTTCAATCTATTCCTTTTGTGAGTATTTTCGTTCGAAATTCCCTTATGTACGTATTACCGCTCTCAATTTGGTGAGTAGTTTCAATCTGAGTTCCTTTTAGTAAGTATTTTTTCTGCTACATAAGGCATAGTTGTTGGGGCTCACTGTCTATTTTATCTAAACCATTTTCGTTTCATCCATAGCAGTGAACTGTTTTTTTTTTAATCTTCATCCTTTCATTTCACGCCATTTCATTTCATCAGGGGCCGATAACCTCGATGTTAGGCCCCTTAAAACAACAATTATCATCATCATCATCATCATCATTTTACATCGCTTCACGGAACGCAAATAACATTGGCTGAGGGCAACCTCTGCAGTCCCCTTATAAAAAGGAAGCTTGTAGTTTAACGTGACCGTTAATCTCGAGATCATGAGCCACGGGACCTCCTTTTTACGTGGAATCCGAACCACAGGACATGGCATTTCACTTCGAAAATCTCACATGCATTGACCGGGAATCGAACCCGGACCGCCTTGGTGAGAGGCTTTCAGCTAGACCGCTGAGCCACCACGCCCCCACACAGTCCCCTTATGTCATGCAGTAGGCTACGTATGTCCTCTGTTTACAAACCGTAGTGACAGTGAGTCCGATTTGACAGCAGTTGTGGTCCAGTCGGGGCGCAGTACAGGACGAGACCGCAGTCCAATGATATCGTTTCGTCTGATCGTTTACAAACGGTAGTGACAGTGAGTCCGCTTTGACAGCAGTTGTGATCCAGTCATTCAGCGGTACAGGATGGCGGCATACACTTTTGATGAGTACACCGAGATGTTACTAATGTACGGTGAAGCTGGACGTAATGGTCGAGCTGCACAATACGTGTATCATGAACGATTTCCGTATCGCCCCACCCCATCACATACATTTTTGTGAAACTACAATACAGGCTGCGAGAAACCTGTACATTCCAACAGAGGAGGGCGGATTGTGGTGCTACACCGACGCGTCGCACTGTCGACTTTGAAGAGGACGTCCTTCATCACGTAGAAGAGGACCCGTCGACGAGTACGCGAAACATTGCCGATGCCGTGAATGGATCCCAATCGAGCGTCTGGCGTGTTTTGCGCGACCAGCAACTGCACCCTTTCCACCCACAGAAAATTCAAGTAATGGGCCCGGCAGATTTCTTGGCTTGGTTTCTATACCAGTATATTAACACACCCCACTTTCCGCGTCATGTTCTTTTCACCGATGAAGCTCAATTCACCAGGGAAGCTGTTTTTAACTGTCGAAACTGTCACATTTGGGCTGAAGGAAGTCCGCATGCCCACAGCCACGTGGATTTCAGCAACGGTTCGGCATCAATGTATGGGCTGGCCATCTGATTAGGTCGTACCTTCTTCTGTACTGCCTAACGGGTCCTCTTCCTGCAAGTTCTGTAAAGATTTGCCATTGGCACTGTGTCAGCAAATGTGGTACCAACATGATGGCGCACCAGCGCACTTTGCACGTGCAGTCCGAGAACATCTCGACTAAACATTCGAGGAAAGATAGATAGTTCAAGGTGGTCCAATTTCGTGGCCACCACGATTGCCAGATTTAACTCCCCTCGACATTTTCCTGTGGAGCCACATGAAGAAACTTGTTTATGGGACTCCTTTCGAGTCGGAAGAAGATCTTGATGCACGCGTTCTTCCAGCAGCGCACATTATTGAACACACACCAGGATTCGTGGGAAGTGTGTATGACAACATACTGCGCAAGTACACGTTGTGTAATGAACTGCAGGATCGCCACGTGGAACAACTCTTGTAGTGCATACGTGTCTGTAGTGAAGTGGGATGTGTGCAATCGATACATGTCCGGACATGGTTTCCTAATCAAAATGTGATCTACTTAGTCCCCTCTACAACCCCCAGAAGTTTGTAATAGGAATTATGAACCACCTGTATAATGGGACGGCACCCCCAGACGACGTAGTCAAATGGGAGTGTTCACTTACCTTCAATGTCTGACCGCACGGCACATTAGTTTTCTTGTCCGCTATGGAAAAGGTAGAGGTACTTGTTGCCTCATTGTACAACAAAGTACTGCGTTATGAACGTCAGGGAGGGCTGGCCCCGAGTCCGAGGTTCAGTCAACGACGATGGTGATGTTGATGCCACAGCACTGATTTTCTCCTACACTGGAGTGTTGACCATTGAATGACTCACGTTGCTGTTGCGGCCCAGCATTTTATGCAGGTAGTCTACGCTAATAATACTGTTGCCAACGTCGGGACTTTGAACATCGTACCGAACATAATTTAATTCAACAACGAAATGAAATGTTTCATGCATTTCAAATTCACGCCGGGGGTAGAAACTAAATACCGTTCGGATATTTCATTTCGCCTCGGGAACGAAATTAAATGTCTGTAACGATTTTTATTTCGCGCCGGGAGCAAAACTAATAGTCAGGAACGAAATTAATTTCGCGCCGGGAGCCAAACTAAAAGTCTGGAACGAAATCAATTTCGCGCCGGGAGCGAAATTAAAAGTCTGGAACGAAATAAATTTCGCACCGGGAGCGAAATTAAAAGTCTGGAACGAAATTAATTTCGCTTCGAATTAAGTTTCGCTTTGATTTAATTACTCGCCGACAATCATTATATTGTCGCTCCCGAATATCGCGCTCACGGCGAAATTAAATTATTTTCGCCCCCACAGCCATGAATTTAATTTCGCATGCCAGCCCTGGCAGAGGGTGTGTAGCCCCACCACTTATGGTGCACACTGGATAGTATACATGCTCAAAAGCTCACGGTTGGTGAGCTCGAAATTTGGTGACCCCGAGGGATTCCTGAACTGGGTCTGTTTTGCCTTCTTGCCAGTGCCTTTGAGCCGGACCCTCCCCTTTTTCCTTCTCTATTCTGTCTTTCGTAGCTTTACTTCTTTAGGAGTCCTTCAGTCCTCATTCTCCGAGGGTTGAGGGCATTTATTGTCCCTGTTTATTTTTCTTGTTTTTTGTCCTTTTCTTCTTATAGCCCGTAAGTTAGTTGTAAGTTAGTTTTAGTTATTATTATAATTATTATTTCATTTCATCACAATTTGTCATGATCATCCAAACCATTAGGGTGCCTGCCTCTCACCTGGAGGCCACAGCTCCGTCAGGGATTTTAGAAACCGAGGTTATGGCTGGAACGGGGGGCGCTCAGCCTCGCGAGGGCAATTGATTAGCTGTCTGACAGTGAGACAGCGCCCTGGTCACGAAAACCAAGATTAACGGCTGAGGGGTCCCGACGCGCCACCACGCGTCACCCCACAATCTACAGACCTAGATGTTAGTCCCCTTAAAACAACAGCCCATCGTAGTCATATTACCTATGTGCTGAAAGGCTTTTAAATCGCGCGCATACGCCGCGGGTCAGGTCATATTATGATTGGACATAAGTACGTGTTAAGTTAGTTAGTGTTGTTTTAAGAGGCAGAACAGCGAGGTCATCTTTCCCATAAGTACGTGTTGATGGACTGAAAAGTATCAGTTAATTGTTATTCAGACCACACTGAAAATGGCTTCAAAGCTTCTATAAAATTACCTATTTTGATATTGCTTTCAAAGTAAATGCCGGCCGCGTGGTGGTTGGGTAGCGCGCCTGCTTCAGCGATTTTAGAAACCGACGTGAGGGTTTGAACGGGAAGCGCTTGGCCTCGTGAGGACATTATTATCTGTCTGACAGTGAGACAGCGCCCTGGTCACAAAAAACAGATTAAAGGCCGAGGGGACCCGACGCCTGCAGGCTAACTGGCTGGGCAGTGGTTGCTTGGTAGGCCTAGGCCCTTCATGGGCTGTAGTGCCACGGGGAGGGGGTATTCAAAGTAAATAACAAACAAATTACTGAGTAACTTTCTTTAAAACCTACTGATAGAATGGAGGATTTTGCTAATTTGCTCCGACAGGACGGAGTTTGATAACCTGAGTCTAATAATGGAGCCATTACTGCCTCGTCAAAAGTGTTTTCATCCGGAAACTGATGGACAATGTGTAGTAGTGAAACTGTGTCCTGTTCTTACCTGTCAACGACGGTTGCTCTAAGCCAGGGCCATCCAGTCATTGCGCTCTGGGAGCGCGGCCGCGCTCGGGGAGCACTGGGCAGTCAGACTAGCGCTCCTTCCCCTACCGCCACTACACCTTGGCAGGGGAGGAAACCTGAGACAGACGGACGATGTTCCGACCGCGCTGACAAGATACGTACGTACAGTCGTGGGGTCGACGGCTTTTGTAGGATTGTTGACATCATATTGATAGGGCTGTTTTGCCATAAAAATATACCTCACATAAGCCTACAGGGTGAGATTCTTTCTAATTTCTCAACTAGCTCCATAGGACGAACACATGCTGCCGCGTCCACTAGGCACTCCTTGTTTAAATTCCCTTCCGCGAAGGGTTTCCCAGCTTTGGCAATTCGCATCGAACATTTGTAGCTTGCTCGTAAATTGGGTCCACCAACCACACTTTCCTCTATCTTCTGTTGGACAGAAATACGGCAATTAACAATTTTAGTGTTCGTCAGTTAATTAAACTTAAGTCATTTGTTTGTAAACAAGCATTTTAAAATTAAAACAATAATACTTACAGAAAATTGCTGCTTGAAATTATCTCTCAATTCTTCAAACTTCGATTGGCGACTGGCGTCTGTCAAATCACCGTAATTATTCCCTGTGGTTGGCACTGCAGTGCCGTTTCAAATTGTGTTTCTTTAAACACATCAAATCTCGGTGGCACACTAAACATTAGGCATGCTCTTTATAAGCTGTACAGAGAAATGAAATTTCCCATTCTGCTTTAAGGGCTGCTGCTTCGCCCCTCCCTTTTTTAATATGATGTTCAGTCATGACCACTACGAAACTGACTTACTTACACGCTGTCAACAAAGCGCATTGGACTAGACAGCGACTAGACGCGCTCAGCCAGCCAAGCTCCTCCCACCCTTAACGAAACTATCTTCCATCAAAGTGCTCGGAGCACAGGCTTAGAGCGCGGCCGGAGCGCTAGCGCTCGGGGAGCGCTGTGTGGATGGCCCTGTTCTAAGCTATGCAATCACGTATTATTAGCTGTTCTCCTATTTGATGAAATAGTGATAGTTTTGAACATGTGCGGTGGCTGAGCCGGTGAGCTCCATACATGGCATGTGGACGCTTTCACTGAGCTAATTGGGGGTCAGCAACCTGGATGAGGATAAACATTACTTCCTTTAATAAATAGTTAAACTTACCCAGGAGGGGAGGTGATATTGGAAACCATGACCTTAGGCCACCCTGATTGGTAACCGAAAGCCGAAAGAAGCGATGGTGTGTTGAATCATAACATCGCAATATTTGCGAATAGTTACAGGCCTAGGGGTTACTGTATGTCGCGTCGTGTTATTTCGAAGTGCTGACGTCTTGTGCCTTTCCTTGGTAGACAGTATTGAAACTAAATGCCTAGTATATTGAATTATGAGCCAGGAGGCTGGTTGGATCCTCAAAAAGCACCGCCAAGGTTATGTGAGCAGAAACACTAAAAACCCAAAGCAGCTCTAACGAGGCAAACTTCGCTAGATGAGGAATGAGGAAGTTTGTCATTACTTTCCTGCAACAGACTGACCCTTTGAGTAGCACCTTTCACTGCATATACTGGCACTAATACTGTGCTCCGAATGCCATTACTAGGCCCCGCTTTGCTCTAGCCCGTGCTTACTGACAACTACACAAACACTGAATTCAAGAAGAGATAGAACAGGCTTATACATATACACTTAGTGACCAAAAGTCACGGGAAGGATAGTCCCATGAGAAAATGTCGGCTAGTGAAGCCTATGCGGTGTACGTGCCTCCTTACAGTCCTGGTAGAAATGGTTCCTGGCTCCCGACATTCAGCTGGGCGGTGATCTGACTCACAGCAGTTCTTCGATCGCCCCGCATGGTTCTGCTGAGGCGACATGATGTCCGTTCGTTAACACCTGTGGTCGTCCTGTGCGGCGGTTTACGCGGCTGGTAACATCATCTCTGCGACATTGAAGATCCACCCTCGACACTGTTGACCTCAGAAACCCGAATTCGCGTGTAATCTCCGAAATACTGTGACCCATGCGCCGTGCGCCGATGATCATCTCACGTTCAAAGTCTATTAATTCGTGACGTGTTGTCAACTTCACTACACTCTTGTCTATGACAGACTGCTCCGCCGTAGCTAACCGCAACGCTCAGGAGTCTTACACGGCTCATTTTCTCATGGGACTGTCCTTTCCGTGACTTTTGGCCACTAAGTGTATGTCCAGGGGCGGATTTTGAAAGAATTCTAGGGTATATTGTACAGTACGCATTAATTGTACTCTTTAATACAGTGTTCCCAAACAGTGTGTAGGTGTGTGGTTGTTACTGTGGTCTGATGAAATTTCAATTCTAATTCCACCGGATATGCCAAACGTCGCTGATACCAAATTTCTGGTAGATTCGCCAGACAGGCAATTACTCATTTGGTTTATTCACGCCGAATGGTACAGTTGGGTAGGCGTTGGTCTTGAAGTTAGTGGGTTCTATCCCCGCTCAGTCGAATGACATTTACAGATGTTTAATTACACACTCATGTTGGTAGATTCATGGACACGTTAAAAACAAAGGCAAATTTTCGGCAGTCCGCCGTCTCCACAAGCCCATAGCAGTTGAAAGGGTGGTTATCCCATAACATTATTAATCTATTATTATTATTATTATTATTATTATTATTATTATTATTATTATTTATTTATTTTACACGTTACAGGCCTATTAGACCACGCGAAGCAATCATGACTTTTTGTTCTTCCTGTCTTTCCAGTACTCTTTCATTCGTGCACTAAAGGCCCTCTTCCTTTCTTCGGTCCACTTTGGTCTTTGGGATGTAGGTGCAGCTCTCTCTGACAACACTTCCCACTTGTATACTTTGTGTCTACGCTTTTGTCTATGACGTCTTCTGGGTCGACTTGTGCTTTTACTAGATCAATTTTGACTTGCATCATCCAGGGTGTAGTAATCTTGAGCCGCTGTATGTATCTAAGAATTTTGTTGGTGAGTCTAGTTTGTGGGAGTCTGCTGATGTGGCCATAAAATTTTAGTCGCCTCTTTCTGATGTCTGCTGCGAGGTTGGACAATTTCTCTGTGGTGTCTCTGGAGTGAAGCCTGTATCCTTCATCTGTGTGCTTTGGTCCAATTATTTTCCTTATTATTTTTCTTTCCTCTGTGAGGATTTTTTCCAAGTCGCCCTTAGTGTGTAACGTCAACGTCTCACTAGCATAAAGCACCTCAGGTTTAATAACCGTGTTGTAATGACGAAGTTTAGTGAATGTGGACAGACATTTTTTGTTGTAGACACTCTGTGTCTTGTATAAGGCTCTCTTCATTTTCATTAACCTAGTGTTCTGCGCGATTTTCTCTTTTCCCGTCGGTTCAAGCACTTCACCTAGGTATTTAAAGTGGGCGACTCTATTGAGCTTGCCATATTTCGTGTTTAAATTCTGTATGTCGAATTTCGTACAGAAAAACTCTGTCTTTTGGAACGAGATCTGTAGTCCTACTTTTTCGGCGCACTCTTGGAGTACTTCTATCTGTCTGATTGATGTGGTTTCGTTATCTGAGAGTAGAGCCAGATCATCCGCGAAGGCTAGACATCCAACCTCCAGTTCGTCCTTTGGTCGTCCTAGTCGCACTGGCCTCCAGTAACCTTGAAGTCTCAGTTCTTTCTCCCATTCCTTGATAACTTTGTTCAGCACTAGGTTGAAGAGAAGCGGAGAGAGCCCGTCACCTTGGCGAACACCTGTATTGATCTGAAATGGTTCTGAGATTTCCCCCATGAATTTCACTTTTGATGTCGTGTCTGTCAGTGTCTGTTTGATCAATCGCAAGGTCTTGCTATCCAAACCTTGCTCGTGCAAGATGTTGAACAATGACTGACGGTCAATGGAGTCATATGCCTTCTTGAAGTCAACGAACGTACATATAACTGGAGTATTCCTGAGGGCTTTGATTTTCAATATACTTTTTAGGTTGAAGATTTGTTCCGCGCAGGAGCGACCAGGACGAAATCCCGCCTGGTACTCGCCAATCTTGTGTTCCAGCTGGTCCCGAGCCCTTTGGAGTAGGCACGCTGAGAGGATCTTGTACGTAACTTGTAATAGTGAAATGCCCCTGTAATTGTTTACGTCAGAGCGGTCGCCTTTTTTGTGTAACGGGTGGATCAATGCACATTTCCACTCATCTGGTAGCTTTTCTGATGTCCAGATGTCAGTGATAATCTGTGTGAGTTCCCTGAGTGAGTGTGGCCCTAGGTTTTTCAGTAGTTCGGCCACTATGCCGTCTTCACCAGATGTCCTGTTGTTCTTAAGTTTGATGATGTGCCTGTGAACTTCCTCTTGTGTCGGAGGTAATGAGTCTGCGTTCTTGACTG
The DNA here is from genome assembly GCA_946902985.2 of Meconema thalassinum. NCBI lineage: Eukaryota > Metazoa > Arthropoda > Insecta > Orthoptera > Tettigoniidae > Meconema > Meconema thalassinum. The sequence goes on along the minus strand of OX336391.1, from coordinate 288,617,593 downwards.
TAGGTTCTTCCTCTGAGAATCTCTCTATTGGTTCTGGACAGTTGAGAAGATCAGAGAAGTATTGTGCCATCACCTTGCAATTCTCCTTATTCGTTAGTGCTAATTTTCCATCACCTTTTCTGAAGCAAAGGTTTGGTGGTGTGTACCCTCTGATGTGTCCTGCAAACGTTCTGTAGAAGTCCCTTACGTTGTAGTTACGGAAGTTGTCCTCAATGGAGTCCAACTGTTCCTTCAGGTATCTCCTCTTGGATTGTCTGATAATTTTTGCGGTTGCTTTTCGTGTTTCATGGAAATTCTGTAAATTTTCTGGGGATTTTTTACTGTTGTATTTCTGATATGCCAATTTCCTGGTAATGAGTGCATTCTCACAATCAACATCCCACCAAGGATGTTTGGAAATCTTCTTCAAGGGAATGAGATCTTGTGCTGTTTCTATGATTTTTCGGTGGAAATTTTGCCAGTCATTGGCATGTTCTTTTTCCCAGGCTTCCTTCACTCCAGAGTCTGCGATCTTTTTTGTGTCAAATTTTGGTAGGGGGGTTTTCTTACAGAAAGTTCTCTTTGGGGTGAACTTGACCTTGACGCGGGTTAGGTAATGGTCAGAGTCAATGTTGGCTCCTCTACGTACCTGTACATCATGAATCTCCTTCTGTACTGGATATGAGATTGCCACATGGTCGATTATTATTATTATTATTATTATTATTATTATTATGAGGGGCGTGGTGGTGCAGTGGTCAAGCTGCTTGCCTCTCTCCGAGGCCGGCTGGGTTCAATTCACACTCGATGCATGTGAGATTTTTGATGTGTAATATCACATCTTATGGTTCGTATTCCACGTAAAAATGTAGGTCCCGTGGCTACAAGCTTCCTTCCTTAGCTTATACACGCATTGCATTGAATCTCAGCCTTACGCAGCCTCGTGGATGTCCACTGCTAGACGACTGTGCAAACAGAATAGAGTGTATGTATGTCTACCCCTTATTCACGTTTTTCTACTGGGTCGGGGATGAGATGCGGTCTATGTGACGGATGTTTTTACGACCGGATGCCCTTCCTGACGTGAATCTCATGAGAGGAGTTAATAGGAGATGAAATGAAGATGAATGAAACTGGGCAAGGATGTGGAAGGAAGCGGCTGTGGCCTGTCAGAGGTACCGTCACAGCATTTGTCTGGAGTTGAAAATGGGAAACCACAGAAAATTATTTCAAGAATGGCCGACGGTGGGGCTCGAACCCATGTCTACCGAGGCCGCAGAGAGCTTGACCCCATGACATAGCGCTGTGCTTTAGCGATCGTAGCTACCGCTGTCGGTGCAAACAGAATACAATATTTAAAAAAATTGGTGGCGAGATTGCCTGGTTGTCACCACTTCAAAATATCTACACGCTATGGCTGATGCCGTGTAATAATAATAATATCCCTTCCACTACTTGTGAATTTGGTTTTTAGCTGATTTTCATTTATGAAATAATGGGCTTATGAGATCACTTTTTGTCCGTGTGTGAGTCCCCTAGTAAAATCCAAACGGCTGGAGTGATTCAATGAAACTCTGTAAGGTCATAGTACTATTTTGTCCGACCCCGACCGTGCCCTTCAAATTTTATTACGTGTCACCAACCTAAAATTGTGGCATTTTATATCTCCGAAACTATTACTGATATCACCCTGAAATTGCGTATGGCGATAAAGGGCACTACTAGAAGTTTACCTATGTGACATTCAAAAACAAGTTAATTACAAAACGAACATGGCGGGCAAGCGAAGTTGAAACATTTGAAGAGTCTTTTCTCGCGATTTAATCATCCGAACGCAGTAAAGCAAATAACTATACAAATTGCAATGCACTGACATCTAATTTAGTTCAGATGTTTACATGACCTCAAGATGGCGGCTGTGCGAAATTTTCAAATCTTGTTTTTATTATTTCTTGTGTCATAATCGTATGATTGAAGTTTGAATAATACACCTACGCAATAATGTTCATGTAATAGGAAATAACTCTATGGCCTACATAATTATATAAAAATCCAACATGGCGACCATCCGAAATATTTAGACGGTTCTCAATATCCACGAATCTATTACAACATTCAAACTGATAGAGGTAATTAACATAAATAGGATATTTGAAAATGGCTATTTAGTTCTTCACGGAACTACTTCTTAGATATACAGTCAGTTCCTCGACATTAAAGCTAATTCATTTCCGTGCTAAGTCATTTCCGATCACTCGGTGTTCTCGCTTGGCGTGTTCAGTGCGCCGAAGGAGTCTTTGTCAGAATGTGACATTAGTTGTTAAATAATTTACTTTAAGGGTTACCGATATCTCGATCAGTGTCGGGTGGATCGTTCCATCGTCGGCTTCTACACGTAAAGAGTTGGAAATTATTTCCTTGAGGGCGTAGTCTGTTGTAGTTCAATCGGGAATCACGTCTGGTTGATTGAAGGAGATAATATAGTTCATAAGATTGTTTGTGATTTGTCGTATTCGTGCTGCTAATCAAACCTGAGGTACAACAACCCTTAGTGGTGCCCAGACATTGTTTCCGACAGCTGTCATCACATGTGACAGGGCTGGGCGTCATTCAGCCAATGCGCCAAATTCCGCCGCAACGCCATTACTGTCGACCAAAATATTATGTGTACTCGAGTTTGAAGGTTGTTAGTGAAGTAACCAATAGACCTACATAAAATCCAATAACGTCATTATTTTCGTCGTTCTATTTTACGTTAGATCATGTAGGTTTGGAATTTTTAATTTATATTTTAATATTTTTATCGCAGCTGGAACACAAAAAGTGCCTGTTTTTAAGCGTGTTTCAACCATGCGTCACATTTAAGAATTATTATCTCACAAACCCGTCATCAGATCGAATCCTAATTTTAATACAATATACATTGGAATGTTGTATAACTGGTTTATTAATTTCAAAATGTTGTGTGTGCAAGAAACAAAGTTGTTATCATTTTTGTAAGGTAACTTTTTCTCGGCTCGGGGTGATTGGAAAATGTAGTTCTTGGCTGCGTTGTAATCCTTATACATCAAAAAGGCATGCTGTATGATTGTGAAATGCGTAAATTAATTCACTTATTTTGTATTTGTACGGGGAATTAAGACATGATTCACCAGTTAGCCGCTCCGGTGAAAGCTGTACAACGTTGCCAAGATGGGCTCCATCACGCGTCATGGCGCGCCTCGCTCGGAAGAGGTGGGCTCCATATCATCAACGATATACAGCATTTCCCGGAGAGGCTAGCTGGTGAACCATGTCTTAATTCCCCGTACAAATACAAACCGATATAAAATAATCGAATTAAACGTATTTCACAGTCATACATCATAACCTTTTGATGTATAAGGATTACCACGCAACCAAGAACTAAATTTTCCAACCACCCCGAGCCGAGAAAAAGTTACCTTACAAAAATGGTAACAACTTTGTTTCTTGGAAACACAAAATTTTTAAATTAATAAACCAGTATACAACATTCCAATGTATATTATGTTAAAATTTGGATTCGATCTGATGACGGGTTTATGAGATAATAATTCTTAAATGTGACGCATGGTTGAAACACACTTAAAAACGGGCACTTTTTGTGTTTCAACTGCGATAAAAAATATTAAAATATAAATTGAAAATTTCAAACCTAAATGAACTAACGGAAAATAGAACGATGAAAATAATTATGTTATTGGATTTTATGTAAGTCTATTAGTTACTTCACAAATAACCTTCAAACTCGAGTGCACATAATATTTTGGTCGACAGTAGTATAAGTTTTCTTGGCCAAAATTGCTACCATTCGAATCTGACCTGGCTGAGTCCATCGTGGTGCAGGCCGTCACACACAAGAAGAAACAAATCATTGATTAGAACTGGGAATCGAATCCGGGTCTACATGGACTGCCGCCATCTACGCTAATTGCTAGGCCAGGACAGAAGTAAACAGTGGTTTGGGTTTTTAGAAGTTTCATTCGAGACCCAAAGATTGCTCGGTATTGTAAGTGATTTATTATGGCTCATCCACTCCATCGAAGACTTGTTTGGGTTTTCGCTTTGAAGTGGTCTGCAGTACTGTAATTGTTTCGTGGTCTGTGCAAGGTTGGTGTTTGAATAAAGAGACTTGGACTGCCACAAGGGCAGTAAAATGACGGGCACCGCACAACACGTGTTGACTATTACGACCACGTGCGCCGGAAGAATGCTAGCCGGTGTAAATTTAGATCGCGCTCTCTCCATGGAAAGTGAAATAAATGCTAGCATTTCAACTGTACCTTCTGCGAACTTGCACTTGCCAAGTCGTGCCTGCAGCCTAATCCAGAATCATTACACGCACAATCCATTGTCTTAATGTCCTTGCTGGCCGGCTTTGTGACCAAGTGGATAGAGCACTGAACTTTGGTCTGAGAGGTTTCAAGTTCGATTCCCGACCGGGTTGTGGGGTTTTAAACTTCGTACGGTTGATTCCTTATGCTTGGGGACTGGATATTTTTGACGTCTTCATCGTTCATTTCATCCTATGACGCACACGTCGCATACGAACGTCAACTCCAAGGACCTACACCTGGACTCTCTGGAGAACTCGTGCTTTAATTTTCTTTTTCATGTCTGGTTAGTACAGAGGACTCCCTCTCAATCCCCGCCTTCCAGGAAATGAGTCACTCCCGTTATCGCCTGTGCTCTACCTCCACAACTAAAAGTAAACAAACAAGTCGCTAAGTGGTTGTTTTTATCTTGATTTAGTTGCTTTCTATTTCGTGTGCCGTTCAGGTGTATTTTTATTTAGTGTACTGTACTTACTGTACGTGTGTCGAGTGTCAACGTAAAATAATATATAAACTATAGAAAAGGCAAAAAGCTACAGATTATATATATTTATTTATTTATTTATTTATTTAGTAGAGCCGGGATTCGAACCAGGTCCTTCGGGATGATAGCCAAGATAGCTAGCCGCAACACCAGGAGGTGGAAATAGAATAGCATTATAATTACAATACGCCTCTTTTTAAACTGTTATGGAGATGCAATACGATAGGAACTATAAAATGTACTTTCGTTTTAACAGACTTTTTCGATATCCGACTAGGGTCCAGGTCCTGTTATTTCCGGTTTGAGGGGAGTCTATTGTACTTTTAACATTCAATGGAACAATTACGCGTAATTTAAAGAAAATGCAAATAGGTTGTGGAAACTCATGTAGGCCCTAATCTAATACTACTGTTATTTTGATAGTATGGCTTCTCTGAGGACTAATACGTGCTGCTTTTAGTTCTTGTTTTTTCATAAGACCATCATGGTCATTTAGCTCCGTGTGCTTGGGTGAATGTATATTTTTTAAATACTGATAACCTGTGTTATTGAGGTAGGCCTACCTGTAGTCGGTGTGAATTTGTAATTAATGCGAGGAGTAGGAAGGATGCGGCCGTGACCTTAAGTTAGAAACCATCCCGACATGTTCCTGGAGTAGAAGTGGGAAACCACGGAAAACCATTGGATGTGGTGGGAATCGAACCCACCTCTTCTCAATTTTACCTCATGAGGCTGAGTGTATCCCGTTCCAGGTCTCAGACCAGAATTAAATTTCTTGGCCGAGCCGTGAATCGAACCCGGACCTTCGGGACGACAGCCAAGAATGCTAGCCGCTACACCATGAGGGGGGCGCCGATTTTAGTAAAAGAATATTTTATTAAAATCTCACCTCGTGTGTTCATATTTTCTGAAGGTGACATTTTCGATTGCATTACATGCCAAGTCACTGTATTTCCTGTTCTTGCTACATTCAGGGGCTGGTAACTCCTAGGTCATCAGTCCCATATCTGTCAACTGTAGGAGAGTGTGGGCGTTTTTAATTCTCGAAAAAAATTGAGTAGTGTCGGAATAAAATCGATAAATCCACTTTTGCTGCATTCGTGCTTTTGTGGTTCTGTGAGGAGTATTGGGTGAAATATGATGCTACAAACAGCATCTATCAAAAACCACTAAATCTATCTTAGAATGTCGTTTGAAATACTAAAGAGTTAAGTGTTGATTACAATCTCTAATACCGTACTCGTAAATACATTGTTGGTTTTTGTTTCAGCATTCATTGTTCTTCATGCTTCGAACGAAGTATTCATTATCTTTCACTGATATTTGTCATTCTAAAAATAAGCAATTGATTGGAGTTCTTGATTCTGTGTTTCTATGAATACAGAATGAATTGGACAGTGTACATAAACAAGCCATTGTAGATCAAATTAGGTAGAAAATTAATGGATCCTGATTTTAAATAAAATCATAATCTTTTTAAAATTTTCCTTCTTAAAACCGTATCATATACTGTACTTACTCGTATTATTGATACATTAGTTACATGTTTTGCTGGATCGGACTGGCTGGCGCATTGCGGTGGTAAGGTTCTCACCTTCTGTGCCCATAGTTGTGAGATCATGTATCTGCGCAATCAATTAGCACTTGAGGGTTTTCAATTGCGAGAGACCCCAATTAACTATCACGTTAAAGACCCTCTTCAGGGCAAAATACCGGCGCCCCGGCGTCGTTATTTATTTATTTATTTAGAGAATTCTGAAGTTTTAGAGATCGATCCGTGAAATTTTTCTGACTTATTTTATATATACATATTTTTAAACTTCAATGTTTTTAGGTTTTCAGCCCGGGCGGAGTCTTTTAGAAAGTGTAAACGTGTGACCATTATAGGCCTATTTGATTTGAATCTGAACATTGTACATTTATTTAAAGTACTCATAACATTTTGTTTGGAGGCCCGCAAAAGAGTATCGCAGTCGGACGAGATGGGTTGTCGGTTCTGCCCGGACGACCGTTGAGGGTCACTGTGTGTACACAGTCCTCAAATTCCACCGTGATAACAAAACTCATAGATAACGCATATCACATTACGTTTTGAACGGCGCTGTGCTGTATCTGACAGCACTACAGCTTAAACAATAAAATAATCGAGATTTTCTTGTAGTATGCTTTGCCGTCAAGGTATTTTTGGTTACCTGTCGTTGCGATCTCAGTTTTTGGCTGCAATGAATCATTTAACTTCTTATATAAATGTTGGAACAGATGCGCTTAGCTTTGCGAGGACAACTTGACCGGGGAATCGCTGCTCCTGCTGGAACTTAGCAAATATGTTGCGTGAGCTCAACTAAGCAGAACCGTGTAGAAAAATCTTTCGGAAATTAACTCCTACCCACCGTGGACGGCAGTAAGTACAGCAATTTTGAACTGTGCGCGCTGGTCAAGCGGGAGTGTGCCTCACGCCTGATTGGTGGCTCAAAAGATCATGCTCCTAACGTCTGCCCTCCCGTACTCGCGCTCACAAGCTGCGCTGCGGCATGGATGCTGCATATTTACAATATAAATTGCACGTCGTTCTTTATTATTAATCATGCAATGTAAGGTCTCACAACTACATATCATTACAACACAGAGTAAACTGAACCAATAGTCAAACAAGTGAGTAAGTGACCAAGCTCTTTCACATAGTTCTGACAATAATGATGTTCGTGGTAATAATGTTGGAAACACAAACTGGTTTTACACCATCCACACCATACACGGGCGAGTGCAAGTACTACATTATATTGTACTGATATCGAAACAATATGGCACAGGGTGTTCAAACCCACCAGGATTGTCGGACAGATACCGACTTCGGTACCATGCGTATTGCCACATTGAAGTAAAACGAGGGGACGACAATTGGTGATATGTCAGAGACTGCATTTTCAAGATTGTATTTCTCTGGGCCAAATTGATGTCAAAATTCAATAACCGAACGGTGTTCGAAAATCTACGGACAAAGCCTATTCCAGACCCTAAAGCCGTATACATCCAATGGTTGACAATAGGCTGTGGACCCAGGAGGGATCATCATCAGTCGTATGCGCTCTTCACTTTCTAACGATTTATGTCCAGAAAATGAATCCAGAAGGAATGCCGCATTGCCGGACGGTGCATGCTGTTTGAAAACATTGTGAAACCAATCCTTCAATTGTGCGGATCCCATTTTGCCTGATTTTGTAGGAACAACGTAAATATTGTCATGTACAAACATAGTTTCTTTCACCCTTTTTCCAAACCTTTTGGTTCTTTCAGAGTTTTGAAGAGAGGTCCAAGTAGCTTGCCGGCTGCTGTTACTGTTGGCATTGTTGTATAACTGTGCGTTGTGGCCCCCACTGATTGCACTTTGGAGCAACCCGTTTTCTACCCCTTTATAGCCAGTGTCCTACCCGAACACATCTCCAAATTGAACCCACTTTGATCACTATTACATACGTTTCCAGGGCCGAGAGAATCAAGAACCGATGTAACCTCTTCTACGAATATTTCTGCTGCTGACATGATATCCATTTCTTGATGGGCATTCTTTGATGTCGTCACAGTTGTTATTTTTCGCGAAATGATATTATAGCGATCCTTAAAGTGCTGCACCCAGGAATGGCCTGCTTTAAACCCCGTACATTTTACGTCCTGTAGGCTACAGCTAGCATAGCCCTTTGCTCATTATTCTGATGGGCAATGTCAAATTGGGCTTTTACGACACATGTTATTCTCCTCAATTTCCCTTCTCTGCCCACAAATATAAATATTTCTTGCTTTTTTAACGGTGGAACTTACTTTTTACCGACGAAAAGGAAAGCGAACGCATCTTCCCGCTTTTCCAATAATCAACAGCATTTTGTTTGTATTTCATAGGCTACATACAGCTTCGTCTGTCATGTTCCTGGGTGAGCTATCGGTGGCAGTCCAAATATTATCGTCATCAGAGTTGTTGGTGTTACTGGTGTCACTGTCATCCGGTAGCTCATGTGTGGCGACAGTAAGAGTAGAATAGGTATCCACGTTCATTGTATTGTTTTCTATACAACCTGCTATGATACCTGTAAATATCAATAAGCACAACAAATAAACCCACTTGTTACAAGAGATGAACGCCAGATAGGCACAAAACCATCAATATAGCCTACCATCCAAACTGTCCAACAGGTCCTGTTCTTGAATGCTGAAAGGCCTTTCCTTACCTTTTCCATATTTTTCTTCCAGACAACATATAACTTTTACTATGTTAATATTCATCACGCAATGCATGGGACACTCTCCTTATACGGATATAAGGGTATGTCGGGTCTGTCGCCTCTCATTCGGTGACTGTACACCGTTGGCCGGGAAGCACAGTACGGTTGGGAAGCAACCTCTGACGCTGCCAATGAAGCTTACGCCGCTGACGCGCCAATTAAAACGTGTTAATCTTAATTTTTCATCTAATACAAGGGGAAGTTAATTTCCGAAAGATTTCTCGTCACGGTTCTGCCTAGTTGGGCTCTCGCAACGTATCTGTAAAGTTCCAGCAAGATCCGCGATTCCCCGGTTCAAAGACTTCCCTTGTTAGAAGAACCATGTTTGAATCTGGCCGCAACCATCCTAGTCATTGTTTTCCATTTTAAAAAATATTGTTTGTCTTATCAGTTCGACTTTCAAAAAAACTGAAGTTGTCCAGGCATCTCAGTATAGGCTTATATGCCAGCATTTCTCCCCGCTGTACCATTGGGCTCATCAGTTTGGTACTTTTTTTAAATTGTTGACATCACTATACCTTGTACAGGCCGGACGTGTGTTTTAGACGAGTGAACAATCTTAATGGAAGCCTGGAGGCGAGTTACTACAGTACCTGTGTTATTGTCAGCTGCCCCATGCAGACAGATGATTGACAAAACTATCTCGGGCTACTGCTGAAGTACAGTCATTGGCAAATATAATGACGTTCTGTTCGTAACTATGTAACTTGTACTTCCGCGTCACACAATACTTCGACGTAGACTGTACTGTTCTGAACGGCGATGGCGTCACGTGCTCAGTCTTGAATTCCATTACATCAGACCGGTGGTGACAAATGTGAAGTGACAGGGTGAGAGAATGACAGTGTACAGGCTCACCCGCAAGCTTCTAGGTCAAGAGCAATCGTCTAAAACAAACGTCCGGCCTGTATTTGGAAAGAAAGAACGTGAAGGATATGGTGGGAGCTTGGAACAGCTGATCTGTGTTGCCAAGTTTTTATTGTCGTTGTAAAACATTTCGGACAATATTTCGGTACTATTATGCGTAATATATTTTAAAAGTTGATCTTGAATCAACACCGCGTAGCCTACATTGAAATAGAGAAATGCGGTGCGTACATTAATTTATTAATTAGACATCGAAGCCCTGCTAGCTTTATCACATGTATTCAATTCAATAAATACGACAAAAGAGGGCAAACACTCGAGAGCTAACACAAAATAAGCTGATGAATATAAAAACACTCTCTATGATACAATGATTATCCTTCAAGATGAATCAAAAATTTGAGTCGAGGTCGTTCACAGTATAGCATGCACACTCACTGTATCTCGACTCTTGACGGTTAATGACAGCTTTCGTGATAATTCAAAAGTAGTGTTAAGGTAAAGAAATATTTAGCACTAAACGAGCCACTCTGTGGCGATATTATTGCCGTGTTTATAAATTGTGGAGTTGTGGGTTATTGGATGACAGGTTGTAATATTTGAACACTATGTCGGGATTCAATAGAATCAACAAGAAAATCGTAATAATAATAATAGACTACCGAAGTAAAAATCGAAACAAATATTTTAAAACTCAAAGCTAAATGTAAACGAAACAATGACAATGAAGGGACACGAGCGACTGAATGAATGAACACACACCGGTAACGTGTTGTGCTAGCTGTCAAACTCTAACCAATAGGAGCCCGCAGTGGCCATCAAATGATTCAGATTCTTCGAAATAAAGGGCAAGACGCTAGCCAGTACATAGTGAGAAGGTAAAACAAATGAAGTAATTTTTTTCTCCGAAGTGTCTAGTGTTTTCAATAGAGGGAGGAGTATGAGAGATGGTGGAGGCGTGATTGGTTCTGCGGTACGGACGGGAGCGGTAAATTGTAGGTTTTGGAGAGTAGACGGGGTGAGAAATTTAGGTGGAGTTGGAAATTAGAGCTGCTACGGGTTGAATGAGCTTGCCTACAGTGTGTAGGCTACAAGTCGGCCGACGCATAGGGCATTGTTCAGTGGAACGCTATTTAAAAGTTTGACAACTCGATCGCAACGGACAGGGGCTGCAGTTGAGGCTCGACATTGTGGTTTTGCCAGTATGTGTAGGCGCCTTCGGCCTGCAGCTTGCCAGTGAGAGCACGGTCGGCCAACAGGACACACACCAGGGCAATTGAACCCCTCCCATTATTTACATGGAGATATTGAGGAGAAAGAATACGTCCCTGTTAAGTTTTTCGATCCGTGTAGTTATATCTACTCCTTGAATCACGACGGAGAGAAGAGGTTGATTCGGGGCAGAGGGGAATTTGCTTCAGTGGGAAGGATGAGTTTCCAAAGCGACATGATCGAGCAGGATATCTTACAGGGTAGTTTTCTCTCTCGTTTACGGGACGGCGGCACTCGCGATCGACTATGCCATTTCAAAAGCTTGTCAACACATCCACACATGGGCTACTGTTGCCGTAATGGCGTCTCAGCCGTGCCAATAGGTGCAGGTACACAGCGCATCTGCACGGAATGCCTACCGCAGCACTGCAACGGCGTAATATCACAACGGGTATTACTTTAAAAAAAAACAGCCCTCGTATTTTGTGAACGAGGGCATCTCTGGCATCGTCTCCCATCTTGAGAATGGTGCCATTCGTTTGTGGAATAATATGGACGATGGAAGTTGATGAGAGGAAGGTACACTACTCTCGAACACAGAAAGTGGGTGAATTGAAAAACACTTTAGTCCAGTTGTACTGTGACGATCATTGTCCCATGCAACCATGATAATGTGGTTCCCATCTCGATACTCAGAGGCAATGAAAATCACTCGTGTAGAAGTTTCTATCATAACTGGAGTATCTACGCGTTTGGGGAAACGATTAGATTGTAACGCTTGCTGTAAACAGCCTTAAATGCGGGTGAGGTGGAAGATAGCAGGCATATTCACAGGTGTGTTATGCGTGTCTGCTCAAGAAGCGCCATAAACTCATAACCCAGTGGTTACGGATACAGGTTCACAGTAGGAACGGGGCGTGACGGTGCAGTGGCCAAAGTGGACTGGGTTTGATTCGCGGCCAATGCATGCGAGATTTTCGAAGTGAAATATCACGTCCTGTGGTTCGGATTCCACGTAAAAATGGAGGTCCCGTGTCTCATGATCGCGAGATTGATGGTCACGTAAAAAACTACAAGCTTGACAGTAGGAACAAAGTCACTAAATGAGTCGATATGATTGTAGGAAGGTGGCCTGTTCGAATCCGTTTGGGATTTTTCACTCCATCGACAACAACATTATTCAAAGGTAGATCATTCTACTGGAAACTATGACACTCCAAGGACTTCACATCCGAGCTAGGAATTGATCTCGTTGAACAATTAAATTTAGCTACAGCAGAGACTGGACGACGCTACGGCATCCCCCAGAGTACAGCGACGCATTGGATAAGATGTTTTCGAGAATCGGGATACGTAAGCCGACGTACTGACTCGGATTCGTAGCGGGTCTCACACCGGGAACAGGATGATCGCTTGTCTTCGATCCACACGTGCCAATTTATTCAGGAATGGTTCACAAGGTCAGGTTGTGCTTATTGACATTGTTGAACATATATAAAATCCATCGATAACAATTAGAACCGAGGTGGAGGGAGTAAAGACGGAGACCAGGCCCGATCCCGCGCCAAATGCCAACGACGCTCTCTGAGATGTCAGTGTAGTGCGGGACGAGGTGACAAGTGGCTACAATACGTATACTTCTGCCCTAATCGATTCAAGGCCGCATGTCTGTAAGAGGTTGGGCACAACAGTGGTGCTTGGTCATATTATGTAGAGGCCCACCCTATGGCCCTTCCTAGTGCTACAAATAATCCCACTCACTGTTAGTAATGGCATGATAAAATAGAGAAAGTTATGTGACTCGCAATATATGCCACTGTTTGCCATCTCTTGATGAATACAGTACATTTGCATTTGTCAGTTGGCACAGGCTAGAGTAAAAGGTGGCTTTTCACCGATGTCTCAGTCTCACTCATGGCTGTGATTATATGGAAGCTACTGAGGTATGGGTGGGGCTTAGTAATGGCATTCAGGGCACAGTCAGTGCCTGTGGATGCTGTGAAAGGTTCTACTCATAGGGTTAGGACTACTGTTCTGACTCAGTGAGGAAAGCAATGGCAAACTACCGTGGCAGTTTGGCTAGCCCACACTGTTGGGTGATAAATGTAACTGTTTACCTTTGCCTAAGCTATGTTGTTTTAATGGGCGCCAAGACCTCAATGCAATGTTGAAATCTAAATTTGTATTTAACAACGTCTAGCTCTGGCAGAACACATTCAAGACTCTATTCACTCAGATCGTGGTATGATTTGATCATTAACCCAACAAACAATTGTATCAGGAGAAGGAAATTGGTCTATATCTAATGCTACCTACTGAAAGCAAAGATTGCATTGTAAAAGAAATGAATTTATTATATAAAACAAGTATAGCAAAATTAATAATAACAATAAGTTTAAAATTTAAATTGGAGCGTTGTGATTTGAATATTACCGATAGAAAATTACGTGAAAACGGAGTCTGATAAATTGATTTTACTCTTATTTCCAAGCTATGAAGTTACTGAAATATGAAATATAAAACCAAGATAAATGAGAGATTGCGTATTTCTGCGTCATTGGCGCTTACCACTGGAAATGCCCGAAGCCTTTCCCTCGTACTGGATGATGCTGTGAGCTTCCCACAGTCTCCTGGACGTCGTCATCTCGTCGATGTTTGATGATATACTCGTAGATTAGATAATTCTATGGTCCGTACCTCGGACCCAAACACTCGTACAACCGCACTGGTTAAGTTATACAAAAGTTAGTCCTCCAATCCACGGAACATCGGAGCGATTCCCGCGTACAACATACTCGTCAAGTATTTCACAGATTGTCCTTAACTCCACCGAACATCGGAGCCACTCGGACGCGCACCCATACTCCTCAAGTATTTCACAGATTGTCCTCGTTCCACGGCGCGTCGAACGATATATTCACCTGTCGGCTCCCCCACTCTTCAGCCGGCTTCTAGCTTACGTGGTCCACACTGATTGGCTGCACCCCACGCGCTATACTCCCCTTCTCTGGGTCATTACACTCGGCGGGAGGGTTCCGTTCCAACAATTCGCCTTTCCTGGACGATGCGAGCCCGCTTGCGTAATACTTCCCGACAGGATTAAGCTTGTATTTGAATTCCCCATGACTCATCTCTCTCAAATACCCTAACTGACAAAACTCCGTAAAATTCCGTAATCAGATAATTTTCTATGATATCGTCGTTCGTAATAATTTGATTGATAGCGTTTTCTAAGACATAGAAAACCTATCTGAATGCTAATAATTTTTATAAAATGCTCCGAAAATATCTTAATAATAATTATAATAAATTAATAATAATAATAAATTAAAATGAAAAATTCTCTTGGCTGAACAATTTGCCGCGTAAATTAATATAGAATGGCTTCCTACTGACTTATGCCAGTTGCATAAAAAACCCACGAAAAACACGTTACATATTCGCCTCGGATCATCGGATGATTTACCGTGACGACGGTCCATTATCCGATTATCCCAGACACGTTAATAAACCCCATCCAAAATACATATTACATAAATGAAATCTCCCTAAATTACAGATATATACACTCATAATTTTTCTTCACGCACTTTGCGTCAAAGTTTGTTGTCACTATGGATTGCACTTTGCAACCAGTCCAATATTTCTCATATAAAATAGTGTTCCACGGATATTTCCGCCTCTCAAATTCCTCTATGTGGGAGAAATAGACATAATTAATGTGTGAGCACTATGTATTTATGATGTCATATCACACGCATTGAAGGTGTTCTGATATATTTATATCACCATAGAACTTCCTAATTTCACTGGAGGTCCCTTCCTTATGGTGAAATTTAATCTCACTTATCACTGAGCACACGATCACACTATTGTGGCAGCGCCTCGTGACCATAATACATGATCTCTCTTTATAAGATGATTAAATTAATATTGACTTCTGAAAAAAAAAAAAACAGTAAATGTGCATTACATATAACACCAAATATTTCTGTGCCGTAATCGCCCTGTCTTGTTAAGTTCCCGTAGACCATATTCTACTTAATACTAGTTCTCAACACAGATCAATTCTTCTCACACAAATAATACCTTTGTACAAATTATCTTAAATTACACACTTACAAAAATCTTACATGGCGAGGCCGTAAACAGAAATCACGTGTGCTGATATGTATGAGTTTCATGAAGGACTGTCTCGCATTCTGATGGCCCATCTTTTGCCTCGTGGACGCCTTAAGCAAAAATACCCTGTTCAAGCGCTCACCCATCTCTTGGAGGCAAATGGGAATTCACCAGCGCTACCAAATTCTGGCCTTGGTGTATCGAGACATTTTAGTGCTCAAGAGCATCCGACAATCCCGTCATATTTCCCTGTACCTTAAAAACTCTCATTTACTTACATACTACCCCCCTGTGTGACTTCTGATATGCCTGCCTGGAAGACCAATCCTCCCACGCACCAAATACCACACCTACTCATTTGATAGGCTGGCTCGCCAGCTAAACACACTCACTTTATGACACATATTTTCGTAGACTATGTATATTATACGTCCCGTATAATCTGTTTCCCTCACTATTCTCCAGCACATATGCTGTTTTCCCAATACGTTTGGAAACTATAAATGTTACTGCGTCACCTGCTTCCAACCTTGCAAGTGGCTCCCTGAAATGAACGTCATCACGTTGCTCTACCTACCTATTTCTCAGTGTCTGTAACGATGCCCTGTTGCTACTGTCCACACATGCACATATTAAAATACCATCCTCTGCTTTAACCACAGGATAATCCCTACATAAATTAGTGTCCCTTGATAGCATGTCTGCAAGAATGTTATCTTTACCTTTAATATATTTTACTGTGAATTCGTATTCCTGCAGAGCAAGAATCCACCTACTAACTCTGTTAGAACTGAGTTTACAAGTTCTCATATACAGTAATGCATGGTGATCTGTGTGGATCTCAAATTTCCCCCCTACTAAATACATTCTAAATTTCCCTAAACTGAAAACGATACCTAAAAGCTCTAACTCAGTAATCGTGTATCTTTTCTCTGCTGCTGTCAGTCCTCGCGAGGCTAAAGATACAATTTACAGATTACCCTCATCATCTTTCTGACATAATACTCCAGCAATGCCTATATGTGAAGCATCTGTCATAACCACATATTCCTTATCTTTTAACGGATACTTCAGCACTACAGCTTTCTCAAAACCTTCCTTCAGCGCTCTAAAAGCCTGATCATGCTTGGACTCCCATCTCCACCGAGTCCCACTTTTAAGCAATTCCCTGAATGGTTCTACCAACCCAGAGTATTTAAGAACGAACCTCCTGAAAAAGTTGCAAATTCCCAGGTAAGTTTTTAACTGTTTAACATTCTGTGGCACCTCTGCGTTAAGTATCTTATTAACCCTACTTTCTTCTGGTGTTACACCTCTACTCGACACTCTATGACCTAAAAATGTCACTTCTGACTGACAGAATGACGACTTAGACAGCTTCAAAGTGAACCCTGCCTGATCTAACTTCTGAAAAACTATATCTAAATGACGTAGATGCTCCTCAAAACTGCGTGAACTAATTACCATATCATCTATGTAAATGGTTACAAACTCTCCTGTGTCATCCCCTAATGCGATGTTTAAAGCCCTAATTAAAGCTGCTGAACTACTCTTTAACCCATAAGTTGTTTTACAAAATTGATAAAGGTTATATTTATGACTAAAAGCTGTAAATGGTCTATCTTCGTACATAAGTGGCACTTGCCAAAAACTGGAACTCAAATCTACACAAGTGAAATACTTCTTCCCCTCAAATGTTTGCATTAATTCTTCTATTGACATAGATTTCAGCTGATCTGAACTAATTCTACTGTTAACCAAACGAGCATCTAAGCAAATACGAACAGTGCCGTCGGTCTTGGGTACCGTGATCAAAGAATTAACATATGGACTGTTAGATTGCTCAATAATCCCATCTTCAAGCATCTGATTAATTTGTGCCTCAACTGCACTCTGATAAGCGAAAGGTACAGGGTATCTATGTCCTGTGAATACTGACCTATCAATAACGTTCAATGAATGGGTATAGCAATTGGCCATACCAATGCGATCCTCAAAAACTCTCCTATTGCACCATAACACATCATAGAGCCGAACACATTGTTCCACCTCTATATTACCCTGAAATGCAGCCTCACGTAACGAGTCCTCTAGACTTCCGTTCGTAATCACACTGCCCACAAAACATGGAGAACCCCGCTCTACGGCTGGCGATATCTCATTTAAAGTACAAATCACACCTACAATACTACTCCTCTGAATATGGCCATTGAACGCTACTTCTACTTCAGAATCTTCCCATTTAAATTTCAAACTCCCTACATCATAACATAAGTTACCAGACACTCTACTTAGCCACTCTGAACCCAAGATAACACTGAATACTAAATTTGGAATTACAAGACAAATCTGCTTCTCTACATGATTATTAATTTTAATGTCTACTAAAACTTGCTTAGAAATTACTTTAGACCTCTTCCCAACAGCTGTGATAACAAAAGTGCTTTTAATTGGCATCTCCTCAAAATTTACTCCAGTTCCTTGCATTTTATCATAAAATGCACTACTTATGCAACTCTTCATACAACCACTATCAATTAAAACATCTGTGTACGCCTCGGACACGTTAAATTTAACTATGGGGCTCTTACTAACCACTTCCTGAATAATACCTTCATCATTTAGTTCATGTAATAATTCATTTCTTACATTTAGGTCATAGGGTTCCTGTATAATTGTATGGACAGGGCATGCTACAGACTGAGATTCTGACCTTACTTCGCAGCCTGGTTCGCGTTTAAAGAACCGCTACAGCTGGCCGTAGTACTAGTTACTACTGCACTGGTCTGGTTGTTCTGAGTTGTGTTGTCATTGTTTGGCTGTATATTACTACCACTAGGCTGTCCTCTTCCTTGACCCCTATTCTGGTTGTAATTATTGTCATTATAATTTCTTCCTTGATTTCCCCTGAAATCATTGTTTCTCCCTTGATTTCCCCTGTAATCATTGTTCCTCCCTTGATTTCCCCTGAAATCATTGTTCCTCCCTTGATACTGATTACCATAGCCATTTCCTCTGTTCTGATTTAGCTGATTATTATTATTTCTATTTTGAGCGTTGGCTCCTTCGCCACCGTTCCCTTGAACTTCTTGATGCCTGGCTTCATTAGGTCTATTATTATTATTACCCTGGTTCCTATTGAAATTGTCCTCATAACCCCCTCTCCCTAGTGCATCAAATGTGCTTAACAAATTTTCTACTTGTGATATTGTCTTTACATTCTGGATACAAGCAGCCTCCTTGATCCTATAGGGAAAGTGCCTAAGTAGCAACCTTACCACATCACTTTCCTCCTTCAACCCATCCAGATATTTACACACTAATACCTGCCCTAAAAAGTATTCGGTCATGGTGGAGCTTCCTTTAGGGTTATATTTACCACACACTACTCCCTCACGATGCTGCGACTGAATAACCTCATTCCAGAACTTTTCACAGAATTTCATTTTAAAATCATTCATATTAGTAAACTTGTCTCTGTAGACAGCAAACCAATTCCTCGTTTCCCCCACGAACACTTGTTCTAAAATTTCAACTACCTGGCACCACTCAATACTACCATTTTCCAACCTCTCCCCGAATTTATTTTCTATAGTGTCCATGAACTCCATTGGGCACCCCTGTCGATTGCTGAACTTGCCCAGTTCTACCTCCCTGTGTGTGCTATTCACAAAAACTGGCCTATTCTGACTATTTTCTTGCCTGATCCTAGCTTTTAATTTTAACTCTAATTCTGCGATTTTCTCCTCAGCCTTCCTCTCAATACTGTTTACTGTTAATTTAATGTTTCCTTCTGATTCTTCTACTTTATCATATAGCTTTGCTTGTTTCTCCTCAATCTTGCTAATGCTCTCTCTATTACTCTCTCTTAAATCATTTACTTCTGCAACTATTTGTGAGTGGACTTTCTCAATTCTACCCCCCAGCTGTTCCTTAACCTCTTTAGTAGCTACCTGAATTTTGTCAATTTCTCCCCCCAATTGCTTTTTGACCTGCTGTGTTTCCAGTTGCACTAGTTCTTTTAAATTTTCAGCCTGTGTACTGATTCTAATTTCCAACTCCTCCTGTACTTTTCCTAATTTCTTGTCTACATCTGCAATAATCTCTTTAACCTTTTCTTCCATTACTCCTCTGATTTCTCCTCTAATCTGCTCCATTTTCACACTAATTTCCTTGTTGTTCTTATCTAATTTTGCATTATTCTGTTCTAATTTTTTATTTAAAGCTTCTGTACTTTCTTTATTTTCCCTACTGTTTTGTTCTAATTTTGCATTATTCTGTTCTAATTTTGCATTTAAAGCTTCTGTACTTTCTTTATTTTCCCTACTGTTTTGTTCTAATTTTGCATTATTCTGTTCTAATTTTGCATTTAAAGCTTCTGTACTTCCTTTATTTTCCCTACTGTTTTGTTCTAATTTTGCATTATTCTGTTCTAATTTTGCATTATTCTGTTCTAATTTTGCATTTAAAGCATCACTACTAACTTTGTTCTGATACATGAACTCAAGAAGTAAAGTTTTTAATTCTGGTTGGCCGCCTACACTCCCTGTTTCAGTATCGGGATTTACCTCCGCTACCCCGGTACTACCATCACTCGACATACTGCTCGTATCATCACTCTCCCGTTGATGACCACTACGTAACCTCATATGTCTTTCTTTCTCATCCCCCATAATGATATACACTGATAAAGACAAATAACCCCCAAAATACAGGCACAGAAATATATACCCTTCTCCTTCCACAAATGTTATTAGGTTTTCAGCGCCAAGTTGTCGGCGACAAATGAAACGTTTTTGACTGTCCCTAACTGTTGGGTGGTAAATGTAACTGTTTACCTTTGCCTGAGCTATGTTGTTTTAATGGGCGCCAAGACCTCAATGCAATGTTGAAATCTAAATTTGTATTTAACAACGTCTAGCTCTGGCAGAACACATTCAAGACTCTATTCACTCAGATCGTGGTATGATTTGATCATTAACCCAACAAACAATTGTATCAGGAGAAGGAAATTGGTCTATATCTAATGCTACCTACTGAAAGCAAAGATTGCATTGTAAAAGAAATGAATTTATTATATAAAACAAGTATAGCAAAATTAATAATAACAATAAGTTTAAAATTTAAATTGGAGCGTTGTGATTTGAATATTACCGATAGAAAATTACGTGAAAACGGAGTCTGATAAATTGATTTTACTCTTATTTCCAAGCTATGAAGTTACTGAAATATGAAATATAAAACCAAGATAAATGAGAGATTGCGTATTTCTGCGTCATTGGCGCTTACCACTGGAAATGCCCGAAGCCTTTCCCTCGTACTGGATGATGCTGTGAGCTTCCCACAGTCTCCTGGACGTCGTCATCTCGTCGATGTTTGATGATATACTCGTAGATTAGATAATTCTATGGTCCGTACCTCGGACCCAAACACTCGTACAACCGCACTGGTTAAGTTATACAAAAGTTAGTCCTCCAATCCACGGAACATCGGAGCGATTCCCGCGTACAACATACTCGTCAAGTATTTCACAGATTGTCCTTAACTCCACCGAACATCGGAGCCACTCGGACGCGCACCCATACTCCTCAAGTATTTCACAGATTGTCCTCGTTCCACGGCGCGTCGAACGATATATTCACCTGTCGGCTCCCCCACTCTTCAGCCGGCTTCTAGCTTACGTGGTCCACACTGATTGGCTGCACCCCACGCGCTATACTCCCCTTCTCTGGGTCATTACACTCGGCGGGAGGGTTCCGTTCCAACAATTCGCCTTTCCTGGACGATGCGAGCCCGCTTGCGTAATACTTCCCGACAGGATTAAGCTTGTATTTGAATTCCCCATGACTCATCTCTCTCAAATACCCTAACTGACAAAACTCCGTAAAATTCCGTAATCAGATAATTTTCTATGATATCGTCGTTCGTAATAATTTGATTGATAGCGTTTTCTAAGACATAGAAAACCTATCTGAATGCTAATAATTTTTATAAAACGCTCCGAAAATATCTTAATAATAATTATAATAAATTAATAATAATAATAAATTAACATGAAAAATTCTCTTGGCTGAACAATTTGCCGCGTAAATTAATATAGAATGGCTTCCTACTGACTTATGCCAGTTGCATAAAAACCCCACGAAAAACACGTTACACTACCTCACTCCTCTTCTTGCCTAGAATGCCTTAATATAGTGCTGCCTTGGGTTTTTGTGGGTATCTACTCACATAACGTAACGGCGGTGCTTTTTGAGGATCCAACCAGCCTTCGGGCTGACTACCTAACAGACAGACAGTAGAAATAAAAAATATTTCAGTCAACCCAGACTCGAAAACTTGACACAAGAGGCTAGTGGCTGAACTCACGAATCGCTGAGCAATCATTTATTTTAGGAACCCTTGTGTAGTGTATTAACTTCAACTCATGGCAAATTCCGGGATGCTGCCTAATTTATGACACCGGCTGCCTCTTTCGTATCATAAGTTCTTGCACTAGTACTACAAACACCACAGTAAAGTAGATTGTGAGATATATTCCATTGGCGCCCAAGTACTTGTCTCTGGTGATCACGATGTCCTAAATCTCGAGGTTCGAATCCCATTTCCGACAATGACTGTCCTGAGTGTGATTTCCCTTCAGGGTTTTCGACACTCACTAATGTCCGGAGGGTAAGTTGTTTCATGTCACGGGGCACCTATCGGAATCCTTACAAGTTTTCAAATTCAATATTGATGTTTCTGAATGAAATATCAACAAATATTTTCATATTTTCAAATTTAATTAAGTTTGTGTAGATTAAGGCTATCATGGCTCGGATTACTATTAATATTATCCATACTATTGGGATTATGTCGTGTGAAATAATTAATAGAAGTAAAAAAGTAATTGAAATGCCAAAACGTTTCGTGAGGGACTTTGCGTCCTTTTTCAATCAAACAATGTGTGCTAATGAGCTTACTTCTCTAGTTTTTTGTAAGCTCATTCGTACGCATTCTTTAGCCACATTGTTTCGATCTATTAAAAAAGGAGGCAAGGTCCCTCACGAAACGCTTAGGCATATCAATTTTTTATTATTTCTCACAACTCAATCCCAATAATATTGATAATTTTAATTAAGTTGTTAGGGCAAACAATCATGCTGCTCGTTAAACCTGCTCCAGACCTTTTGTGAGGCCACATTCCATTAACATTCTGCGGCTTATCCCAATTAATTGGGGCCGCCGGAGCCAACCTGGTTCATTTTGGTTTTGACAGAGAAGCAGGGGCCGTGTGCCCTTCCTGGCGCCATGTAATTTTTCAGGTAGAAACCCCTCCGGGTTTCGAACTTAGCCGTTCGGGTGACAGACCAGCAATTAAGCCACTGTGCCATCACGCTTTGGTGGCGTAGTTGGTAGCATGCTGAGCTTCTATGCCCAAGATAGCGGGTTCAAACCAGGCCGAAGCCGTCGGATTTTTTAAGAGCGTTAAAAATCCCTCAGTATGCCTTCCTTCGGAGGGGAAGTAAAGCCGGCAGTCCCATGTCATAGATTTATGGCATGTTAAAGAACCTTCACTAATTACACCTGTGTGAAGCTAAATTGGATAGGTTAAGAATGTAAACAACGCTCTTAGGTTTCTACGTTCGTTGCCAAGAGCAGACTGTGGTGGCGTCTAGTTGCTAAGTTCTGAACTAGGCCTAGTAGTCGTTGACGGTGGCGTTTGGCGGCAAAAGTAGGATCTATTTGAAAAATTCTAATTTGCAGTCTGTACTTAAATTAAAAAACAGATACACACACTAATACAGCCATCACAATTAACACTGGTTATCAGACAGATTCTACACACAGCCAAAGTACACGGGGCTACATGACCGCGTTGTCGCAGCCCCTAAACTGAGGAACCAACCAACCGTCACGCTCCCCTATGCCATTATTATTATTATTATTATTATTATTATTAGTATTATTATTACAAGAAGCGGGGTTTCGGCATTAGGTCGTGTTGTGTAGGTCAAGTACAAGGTATCAAGCTGTTCAGAGAGTTAAAATGTCTGGTGCGACCAGGACTCGGTAGCTCAGTTGGAAAGAGAATCAGGCCGAAAATCCGAAGGTCCCAGGTTCAAGTCCTGTTAAATAAAACTTAGATTTATTAAGTAGAAACCTTTAAAACATCATGTGAGACTGTGCACATGAAGAATTTGCGCGTGCAATTTACTGATTTCTCAGTGTTCCGCCATCGAGCCTTGAATGGATAGCTGGTTTAGTTGTTGTCAATATTCTTTGTTTTTGTCATTTTATTATTTGCGTATTATGTTGCGTTTATAATCGTTCTATATGTGTACAGTATCTGTAACAATTTTCTTCTGTGTCTAATTGCAATTCACTTCAATACAGAACTTCAAAATATCTCTTGTTTCTCTTATTGCCTTTTAATTTCCGAGTTACGTGTAGCCTATTGCGGACGTTTGGTATAATAAAGTCTCTAGTGGAATCAACAGAATGCAAAAAATGGTGGTGTGTTATTTTTGTCAGATGAAAAATAAGCCCGCGCGTGTGTGTCGTTTTTAAAAATTCCATTCGTGGCGTGGGCCCATTTGCATGTTGATAGCAAACCGGTTGTGTTCCGGTGAGTATGAGCGAGTAGCCCACATAGTAAGCTCATTCATCCAGCATGCTTGATGCTATCGGGGAGGTCTTAACCTCCATGACGTCACCACTCGCGCACGGCCTTGAAGCATCCGGTATCGCGAACCTGGCCTGGCCTGGCCTACCGAGCTCGTTCCAGGGGGCGTGGTGGCGCAGCGGTCAAGCTGTTGGCCTCTCACCACGGCGGACCTTGTTCGATTCCCAGTCAATGCATGTGAGATTTTCAAAGTGAAATGCTATGTACTGTGGTTCGGATTCTACGTAAAAAGGAGGTCCCGTGGCTCATGATCTCGATATTGACGGTCACGTAAAACTACAATCTTCCTTTCGAGGTCGTTCCAGGTTAGAACTCTGGACTGAACACAACAGGTATTTTAAGATGAAATTTAATCTCTCAGTTTACTTTTAGTACTGACGGGCTCGCGCACACGGTGTGGAAAGATCAGATCTATCGCAAAAGATACGCAGTTTAAGCACGGAGTATTGTACAACATTTCTCGTCTATTTTTCATATAGACGACTTCTTTGTTGGATTCCCTCCTCTGCCACGAATTTAATTTTGGTGTGAGGATATGAATGGAGTACATTCAGCCTCGTGAGGGCAATCTAAATGAAATGGTCTCGAATTGCATTGTTTTTCCAGTTGTATTCATGGATATTGCTGGAATGGTATTTAACTTCAGACCCGATGAACCGATTCTTACCGCCCAGTTACAATCACCATATAGGCCTACACACTGGGACGGACATCTTAAATTCAGATTCGTCACAATTATAAGAATGTTCGAGCTGTTTATTATACAAGATCTTTTAATTGTTTAGTATTATATTACCGTATAGTGTATAGGGCATAGTCACTAGTTGCGGATCGGTCACTAGTTAAGGATCAGTTCGTTTGTACAGTTAGTTTCCAAAGTTACCGACAGGTGTCTCTTGTTGTATGTTCGGTGGCCACAGCAGCTCGGCTCTCTGTCGGTTGTGAGTGATTAAAGCCTATTGTCAAGACGTATGAGGGTTTGTTCCAATTATTGGCAGAAAATTTAAGAGAAAAATAAGGTAAGTGAATTAAAAAATGTGTAATGACTTCTGTAGATACTTCAGAGCTTTCAAATTTACTTAAAATAAAGTCATAGGTATATAGTTTGTAGAGATAAATATACGACTTCACATGAAGCTTTTAGTCTTGCCTTGCGGGCATGTTGTTGATTACCTTGCAGTGGAACCGGAAGCATGCCGGGGCGCGCGCTAAATTCAAATGCACTTCAAGTTTAAATACATTTTAAACTAAAATCTTGGTAATTCAAGTGTTCACAAATATTACAATATGTTTTAAATTCCATGTGAAAATGTGTTTTGGTTATTAAAATGATGTATAAAACAACATAACTGACAATATTACCCAACTGATGAACCATTTTGGCCATTGGTACTTAGATTGTGAAATGATTTTAAATGACATTAAAAGGCTACATCTATAATACGGTTTTTAAATGATCATAATAATAATAATAATAATAATGACAATATCAATAATGCAATTTGAGTATGCCTAACTGCTCAGTATCGTAGATAACCTACCAAAAAATTGTCAGACCCAAAAAATATTAAAAAACTAGATATCCCAATAGTTTATCAATTCTTTGAATTTAGATGCCGAGAAGCTGCACTGACGAAGACCTAGCAAGGGCGCTGTTCGGGAAGGAGGTCTTTCTATAAGGGAGGCTCAAATGACGTATTCGGTGCCATTCAACACGATTCGGAGGAGAGTGAATGGTTCTGTTGATGTGCATTGCAAGATACCAGGACCACTACCTTTCTTGGGTACAGAATGTGAGAAAGACATTTATGAAGCAGTTGTACAGTTGCAAAAAAATGGGCCACTGTTTGAGCAGGAAGGAAATATTAAAACTTGCAGGTGCAATAGATGGCAAAAGAGAGGTGAAAGTTTTCAAGAGTTCCTGAGAGAAATGGAGGAAAAAGAAAAGAACGAATCAGCAAAAAGAAGAAAAGTCAAAGCAGTAGTGAAAACTCTGAAAGTAATGACGATGAGAATGATGACACTACCTGTGATGAATGTGGTGGGGCATTTCAATATGATTTTAGAGGAGAAAGATGGATACAATATTAAACAAAATTTGGCAAGTGATGCTCAGCCAAGAAAGTTTCTATGTACCAAATGTAAATAGTAGGCTATTGAACAATGAACTGCAGTGTTTAAAGTGACTCAAATTAAAGAGCTTCTTGTTTATAACATGTACTTTTGATTCTTACAAGTGAAAATTAAGTTTTCATTAATCATTTAAACATGGAAAATCATATTTTAAAAATTCGTCAATTTTGATCCAAAATTAGTCCCTGTCACTATTTGTGGATCACATTGCTTATCTTTTCTATGGGGTGTTATAATCTCATCCGCAATGCATTTATATGATTCTTGTGTTATTTTCTATTAAAATATACAATATACAATGTTTTTGGTTTACTGATCCTCAACCAGTTCCTGGAATCTAATTGTGGATCAAATGTCACTTTTTAATTTTCTAAAAACCTATTTACTGAATGGACGTTGTTGTAAATGTAAGTGGCCTTAAATTATTGTAGAAGGGTCAACAAATGAATTTTAAGTGAAACTCGGTTCTCAACTTAATTTCCATCTCCGATGTCAGCATATATGCTTAGGTAGATCCGGAACTAGTGACCTTACCCTACGCATATCGTCACCCAGGCTGATAATTCTAACTCACTCTTCACAACACTTTTCGATAAACTAAAACAAACCATGACGTCAAGATTCAATGCAATCAGAATAAAAATCCATGATGGAAATTACAAAATCATAAAATGATCATAGCTGGTAGGGAAAAAAAACCTATCAACTACGGAGTATCATTTCTCCGAAGATTTATTCAGCACAAATAGCCCGGTCCAGATGACATTGCTGTTCCGCCCCCTTAAAACAACAGGCATCATCATCATCATCATCATCATCACAAATAGCAGTCTACCGAATACATGGCCTATGGCTCACATTTATTACATTGGCAGCGCTGCCTAGCGATTGAAAAACACAACGAGTTTTACTGGGAACATGCTACTCCAAACGTTACCTAACGATTGAAAAACAGGTCCTTAATACACACGAATAGTTGTTCCTTATGATGTTCGAAGCTCCTTAATGAAACAAGAACTGAGTTTATCAAGCTAAACAGTACGCTATGTAAGCCTATTAGGAATTTAGAATTAAACAAAACCATTACACCCGTCGTATGAACAGTTCAAGAAAGGATGAATTTCCTCGTTGCGTAATGGTCCCTGAACTAGTTTTGTAAGAAACTGAGGAGAGAGTCTCCTCATTTACCTCCGAGTTCTTTTTTTTTTCTCTCTCTCTCTCTCTCTCTCTGTTTCGTTTAGTATCTTCAGTTTAGAGTGTACAGGCCACATAGCTCAATTGGCGTACTAACGATAGGAATCTGCACTGACAATAAACAAATTTGCTTTAAACATTAGACGTCAAAAATGGCCGTTATTGGCCATGGCTGAATCCAGGGCATTTCGTGCCCTGAGCCGTAGTCTCACACCCTACAGAATTGGCTACGCCAAGATTTGTCAGGTCTAAGAGTTGGGACACGGTACTTTCAGCTCCGTGAGGCAAGCCTGAGAAGCTACGAGTTCGATTCCCACCTCAGCCATTGTAGAAGTGATTTTTCCGTGGCTTCCCACTTTGACTGTAATCAAATGCCGGGATGGATCCTATCTTAACGCCACGGCCGGCTGTCCTGGTTTTAGCCTCCATTACACAGTAACATAGGATATCAGACAAACTCTACACACACGCAAGTACACGGTGCTGGTGACCGTGATATCAAAGCCCCTAATAAAAAATACTCAACAACAAAACACATTACATTAGTTATTTCCGGCGATTAAGCTTTGCAGCTACAATGTCTCATCCTTGCGTCATAAGAAGGATATTAAGATTCATTTAATGCTGTCGTGATAGGCCTACATCGTGTGATCAGTCACTATGTGTGTTTTAATATCTGTATTCTGCGAAAGTACAGAACATGAAGTTGGATGTTGTTCCTGGAATAGGCGTTAGAGTAGTGCGAGTGAAATGAAGCTGCAATATGTCAGTAGCACAGAACCTCTATTAGACTTTTGCTGGAGGAAATAGTTTTATGAGAGAAAATAGTTTTGTACAGTTACGGGATCAAGTTTGATTACTAATTTTACGTGGTATACAGGGAGATTCAAAAATACTTTTACAAACTTTGGGGATTGGTTCCTTACACCTCTCTCTCTTAAGTTAACAGCCCTGGGGCTGGTTTGCAGCAACTCGCCAATCTTCTCTATTCTCCGCCATCCTCTTCAATTCACGATATGATTTTGTGTTCGTGTCTGTCATTAACTGTGTGATGTATGCAAGTGGTGGTCTTCCTCTAGTGTCTTTCCCTTCTAACATCCCTTCGATGACTCTTGCTGGCAGGCTATTATGTCTGAGAATATGTCCCAACATATTTGCTCTTCTTGTTTTCAGGGTCTTCATAAAGCTTCTACTTTCTCCTGCTCTTCTGAAAACCTCTTCATTTGTCATATGTTGTATCCAACTGATCTTAAGCATTCTTCTCCAGCACCAAGCCTCAAAAGCCATCAACTTCCTCTCTTCCGACATCCCTATTGTCCAGGTCTCACTACCATACAAAGCCACACTCCACACGTATGTCTTCAACAGTCTTTTTCTTATTTTTAGGTCTATACGTCTGGATGTGAAGAGATTCTTCTTTCTATAAAAGGCGTTCTTTGCCTGAATAATTCTACTCCAAATTTCTCGTTTGCTGGTTCCATCATACGTTATCAAGCTTCCCAGATACTTATATTCCTTCACATGTTGTATTCTATCATTCTCGATATAAATTGCTGGTGCTCTTCTGTGATCTTCCTGGTTCCGACTGCATACGAGTATTTTTGTTTTATTTTTATTCATCTTCATGTTAAATTCGTTTTTAAGGATGTTATTCATTACATGAAGTATCTGTTGAAGATCATCTTCATTATCTGTTGTTAAAGCAATGTCATCTGCGAATCGGAGCATGTCAATCTTCTCCCCATGTATATTTACTCCAACTTGAATCTCTTCTCTTATCCTATTTATGGCATCTTGGACATACAAATTAAATAAGTAAGGAGATAGCGAGCATCCTTGTCGTACTCCTTTTCTTATTTCTACCTCTTCCTGGTTATTGCCAGATCTTATTATTCCCCTTTCATTCTTATATAAACTATGTATTATTCTTCTATCTCTATAAGAGATTCCCACTTTTTTTAGTAACTTGAATAGTATATTCCAATTCACGTTGTCAAAAGCTTTCTCCAGATCCACGAATGCTAGATATGTTGGTATTTCTTTTCTATTTCTCTTTTCAATTATTTGTCTTACACCAAAAGAAAAAAAAAGTTCATATACACATATGTCCCAAAATCAGTCGTTTTCACTTTATTAATGAAAGAACATTGTACAGTGACACATTAATTGACAGCCTGTTTGGAAGTGTTTAACACATGAACTCATATCAAAAAAGGTTCCTGACACCGATAGAAGGAAAAACTGTCTTATGCACAGGTGTCCCAGAATTCTTTGTTTTCCCGGGAGGGACTGTTGAACACTTTGGTACACTGGTAACACTTCACCACTCACAGCTCACAACAAGTGCTCGAATGGTGTCGCAGGCGTCCAGGATACGTCAATGAAGAGTTTCCATATCCGGGATGGCTACGGCATACACTAATTGTTTCAGGTACCCCCACAAATAAAAGTCTAACTGACCGTGCAAGCCATGGAACGGGTCCTCTGCCCAACCATCTGTCCTGGAAGATCTCCGTCAGTGCAGTGCGAACAAGATGACTCAAGTGTGCAGGAGCCCCATCATGCATCCACCACATACGTTGTCGTATTTGCAGGGGCACATTGTCATGCAGTAGGTCTCAAAGGGTGTTCTGGAGACAGCACATGTAAGACGTGCTGGCAGGCCCGACGAGAGAGGGGCCGGGGGGGTCAGGCAGGGCTGGTGCCCCGGGGCCCGACCCTCCCAGGGGAACCCGGCGTCCTAGGAGGATGGACCCGATCGGGCATTGCTTTATTATTGCCTTTATGTGACTTGAATTTGCTACTGGCAGTCATTTAGGGAATGCAATGAACAATGTTACAAGGATTGAGAAACTTATTCTGTCAAGTGGGCAATATTTTCCTTTACAAAGCGTTTGTGGGAAGAACAACTGTCTCTAAGTGGACAACTTGGGCGACGGGGCTTCGCTATGTATTGTTCTCAGAATATACTTGAAGACACAGAGAGCTTTCCATTAGTCTAAATTTGGCTTGTTCGGCTTATGCACCAATCCTTCAAATAACTTTCTCATCCCTTCACTTATTTCGCCAAGGCCACGAGAGCCTGGGCTGCCCTGATGTGTTTGGTCAGCTAGCTGAAGAGTTTCAGGTTTGGTGCGTCACATCGAGCTTAGATATTTAGAGATGTTAATGTCTGAAATGAATATATTGTGTAGCTAGACGTATCGTATGCCGTGCAGACTGGTTAGTAAAATAAATTTTAAAGTAGCGTCCACATAGTAATTCACTTTATAGTTATTGTTGATTTAAGGGGCGAAACAGCGAGGTCATCTTCCCCTAGTAATTCACTTTCGCACTACGTGAAAAATTATCATTGCTGGCTAAATATCTTGCGAAAGGGTGGGATGATTCCGTTGTCAAACGTAAATAGAAGAAATGCATGCGAAATTGTTCATCTTCTCGTATACTGAATGGAGAAAACAATGCTAATATTTGAATAATCTCCATGTTTAGGTGCAGTATAATTAGAATTATAATTGGTTCATTCAATACGATCAACAATCCCAGAAACTTGGGTTCGTGCGCAAATTATTTATGATTGAGGGATTTATTGAAAACCTATATTACTATTGGTACTAGAGTTGGGAAATGTATCCAAAGACTGAAACTAAGGTAACATTCAAGTTTTTTTTTTTCTGGACTTAGTGATAACCAGGAGAAAAATTACAATTAAGCTAGGGCACTGAACCACTCAATTTTGTTTTCCAATTCCTCTCGTGGAACGTCAGTGGTAAGGACAGATGACCTACCGTAGCTGTTCCGCCCCCATAAAACAACAATAAGTAACGAAAAGCAGGGTATACACTCAGCTGTGCTATTGCCTCTGTGACATGATCAATCGCATGCCGTATTCTTAGTTGCCGACCGGGAAAAGTGGGAATGCGTTGCTCGCCGCGACTATTACTGTAATTATTAGGGTTAAGAGTAGGGTAGGTGTCCCTGGACTTGAAATAAGGTACTATACCGGCATTTGTCTGGAGGGAGTGTGAAAAACAATACTCAGGATAGCCGCTGTCAGCACCGGGATTTGAACATCTGAATTGCAGACTCTCTGTAGACCCCCATCACGGTCATTGGTGGGCTACACCGCGGAGTATTACTTGAAGGTGCGAGAGATTTTACTTCAATATCGGAGAGTCTTTTCATAGCCGCTAATGTCAATGGTCACCAAATTTTTACTCCAAAATATCACAAAAATAATCACCCAAATGGCCTATAAGTCAATGATTTGGACCTGATTTTCGCAACATTTTCCGGAGCAGGACCCCCGGACCCCACTCTGAGCTTGATTATATTCCATACCCCCAGATCCCCGGTGTGTCCACTCTCCCATAATCTTGGCTTAAAACTGCCCCCCGATGGTCACTAGTCATAGATAGGATTTGGGATTTTTAGGAGAACCTGGCTCTAGGTTTGCTTACTGCAAAGCAATATTAAATTATAAGAAGTCCACTGACTGCAAATTACAAAATATAGTTGAAATTCACATTTTCTTCTTTTGTGTAAACAAATACTGATCAGCTGCAATCTACTGATAGCACATAATAAATAACTTGACTTACGTATGGGTATATCTGTAGATGATTATGAAAACATATTTTGCTTTGTTTAATGTACAAGGATGTGTGATCGCCGTTCAACCTAAACAGTGTTTAGGCTTAGACCCAAGGGCGTGGCTCTTGAAGGGCAGCAAGTTTTGAGAATTTCAACATAAAAACCCTATATGTAAAACGTATTTTAAAATACGTCATGACTTAGTGTAAAAATCATGTTTTCATTATGAAAAGAGATTACGTCATATGTCACCGAGGCCGTAGTACAGTATACCCTTTCCACCTGTTTTAACAAGCAGTTCAGTGAACTGAACTACCTGTTGATAATTTTTTGGGTCTTAGGACGTCGTGGTCATCAGTCCTTTCTACTTACTGTGTGTGTAGATCTCTGTCCGACACTGAAGTTAATCATACTGTATATTTTGAATTAATTGGGGATTTAATTGAGGAGGAAATGAGTGTACGATGGTGCAACTACAGCCTTTGGCTATAGTCTAGGGTTAAAACAATGAATCCTGGAAAATAAGCTTAGAATCACCGACGGTGGAATTCGAACCCACCTGTTTCCGAGTTCATGGACAACAGCTTTTTCCAATGTGAATTTTCTCCCCAAGTTAAATACGGTACTGTAAAAGCGATGAAATTACGGTCCGATAAATGCTTTTTTTTTCCTTCAAATTTGGGTATGACTAACGAGCATATTGCTTTTACGAGTATCACTGAAGTTCTAAGATTATTGATATCAAAGAGGATCTGCAGAACGTTAAATCTGAACACTGTGCATGCTTACAGTGTTACCTCATCTGGACAAATTTAGATCTGTCAAACGCCAAAAATAAACAATTTAGTGAATTTAATGAAAATTATTTCCCGGTTTTCGATGGCTTTACTCGTGATATTTATTTTTGTTAATTGAAAATAATGCATTGGTACGCGCTTGTCAGGTATAAACATTGAGTTGGCAAATAATTCTGCATGCATTCCTCCAGTTTCACTGTTGTAAATTTTACATACTAGCATTAACTTATTTATATTGTTATTAATTCACGCTCTGCTTATGATAATAAATATGGCCTGGATCTACTGAAATATATAATTGAAATATTATTAATACAGTAGGCCTATATTATACAGTATTTATTGCAGCCAATAGTCATATCAGGATATGTCAATTGAAAGCCCGTAGGCTCCTCAAAAAGTTCAAATTCAAGTAGTTCCAACTTTGGCTACCAGACGCCACAGTCAATGACACCCAAGTGGCGAACGTTGGAACTTGATAGAGTGTTTCTAACAAAATAACCTACAAATTTTGGCTACACACTACCAATTGTAATGGAAATGAATGTACGATGGTGCAACTACAGCCTTTGGATGAGTCAAAAATGTGTCCGGACTGTCGCAACAGCTGGCGTGATTTTTGTCGCGGGACTGTCGCGTCGGTCTCCTGTGTTATTGCATTCAAGTGCGCACACTGAGGACAGAAGTGTCACTCACCACTCATATCCACGGCCTTCTAAACCACAGGCCCGCCGGCTTTACTTCCCCTCCGAAGTCCGAATAAAGGCATACTGAAGGATTGTTACGCTCTTAACAATCCGACGACTTCGGCCGGACTTAAACCCGCGAACTTGAGCATAGCAGAGCAGCATGCTACAATTATTATTATTATTATTGCTTGCTGTTTTTTTATGTTCTTGTAATTTATTTCGTGATGAACATTTTGTGCAAAAGGAAATTGCGCAAAATCAATTTGTGCAAATTTACGAGGATTATAAATTAATTTTACATAGTTTGGTTATAGAGTGGGGCCCGGGAGATCCAGCCCCAGGGCCCGTCACCGCTCTCCACGGCCCTGCGTGCTGGTAGAACGTATGGACCTACAATGCCAGCCCACACATTAATCCTAAACTGGTGCTGATGGCGAGCTTGTCCGGAACACTTGTGAATTTGACAGTTTTTCCATCTGTCGGTGTCAGGAACCTTTTTTGAAATGAGTTCATGTGTTAAACACTTCCAAACAGGCTGTCCATTAATGTGTCACTCTACAATGTTCTTTCATTAATAAATCGAAATCGAAGGATTTTGGAACATATGTGTTTATGAACATTTTTTCTTGTTTTGGTGTAAGGAACCAATCCCCAAAGTTTGTAAAAGTATTTCTTAAACACCCTGTATATGTCTATTATACATCAATTATATTTTTCAGGAATTCTCGCAAAATTCCGTCGTCCTAAAAATGAAATAATCGGAAAGAAGAAATCGAAATATTTTATTATCCGCTCCTCCTTTATGATTGAAAACTAGAATGATTCTGAAGTCCAACTTACTGTGTGTTTGCGTTCCGTATAAGCACAAATATGACTTATGAACTGAAACGCACGAGTCACTCGTTTCTTGCTGGTTTCGGAAAAGAACGAGCAGTTTATTTAGTTAAATTATTATTCTTTCACTCCACCAGAATTAAACTTCTTGGCAGAGCCTGGAATCGAACCCATACCATTTGTGCCTGGAGACTCTCTACATACCCCGTTATTTGCGAAGGGACATATGAAAATAAGATTTGCCAACTGTTATGTTACAACGAAACTGTATACCTGTACATGGCAATGATCTTTTAAGAGGAAGAGAATGGAATGTAACTACGTCCCCGTGTAGCAAGTTTTCTACTGGCAATGGCGATATGCAGTGGGACTGATGATTAAGGCGTCCCAAGTCCTCGAAATCACGTATGACCATATGTGCAAAATTTCACGCGGCGTTCGACGTGGAAGTGACATGCTTGGCGCTGCCCGATCCAGCTTGGCACCACTTGCCATGTGATCTCTTGACTTGCTCGTTCCCAGATGGCTATTTCCTCGGCTGAGGCGGAATGTAGGCAGGTTTCTTACGAAAATGGAAGGAGAAGTGTGTGGCAGCCTGGCATACCTCTGCACGCGTGTAAAGGATCTTCACGCGAGCAAATTTCCTGGCCTCTAAATGTGTACAGGCAAGATGGTCTTCAATCAGGCAATGCTTTAAGTTGTGCGTTGCACCTCGGATATTGAGGAGTCGATCTGAGCGCAATTAATAAATCTCGTAGGATGTTGGACGACACTTGCTTAATGCATAGTCTTGGTAATTGTAATGTTCAGTGCTAATGGGCTGCTGCAGCCATTTGCAGCGACTCGTGCCGTGTGGTGGCGCTCATAGGAAGCAGGGATCGTGTAGTACTCTTTGGATTATGCATTTCATTGTCATACTAGATATAGCGTTCACGATGTAAAGTTGTATAGACTAATGAGCAAGTATAGTTTCCAAATAAATAGAGTTGAGTTCTTAAATAAATAAATAAATAAATAAATAAATAGCCTTACAAATCCCATAAGGGCTATGGCCTCCTGCTTTGCAGGGAATTGCTCAGTTTTAACTCATCAGGTGAGCAAGTTCTGAGGAGCATTCGGTGTTATTCTTTCTGATTGGGCCTTCTATATAGATGTGCAGCTGATTAAAGATTAAGTCAATTATATTACGCTGGCATAACATTCGCTACAACAATCTTCATTTCTGAGTCTGGCGATATCAAGGCCTCAAATATCCATTAGTATTACGGAAATCATAATAGCCATCAACCAATATCTGGGAGCTTCCCATTGCCACTAAGCACAAAGCTTACCCTGTCTAAGCACTTGAACAATGACAGGAACTGCCAAGTCTTCACTTTTCAGTAAAATCTACGTATATTGAACCGTTTCAAATAGGTCTTTTTAAAATGCAATACAAAACCTTACCGGTGTAGTTTTAACATCTAGTTTTGATGCAGATACCTACAGTATACACGTTCTTTAACATCCCACAAATCATTCACTATGTTGTGCACATGTGGTCCCGGAACGAACTAGCAAGTGTTTCGCAAGATAGTCGAACCTTTTGAATTCCTTGTAACAGGTGATGCAGTAAGGTTATTTATTCCCTAGTGAACACGATGATGTTTCCTCAAATTAGAGCGCGTGCTGAACCGCTTTGGGCGCAACAAACAGACAATTCGGTCTCTTCCCTGAGTGAACGACAAAATGTTCCATTAGCTCTGTCCGCCGTGCAAATGACTTCTCACATGTGCTACAAGTGTATTCCTTCACTCCAGTATGAACAACGGTGTGCTCCTTGAGGTCACCGCTCTGTGAGAAGCCTTTATTGCACACCAGAGATATGTACCGCTTTGCTGCATGTCCACTGAACGGTGTCTTTCTAGTTGATGCATTGTTTCCTTGGTCACTGCATGCGAGTCTCCCTAGGTCTTTCCACTTCTGCCTCATCTTCGCTGTTCTTGTCCATTGTTTTCCTCCCCATTTTACGAACCAGTCTGCCCATCTGATTCTTTGTCTCCCAACGTTTCGTCTTCCTGTTCTTGGGTCCCACATCGTCATTTTGTACGTCCATCGGTTAGGATCTAATCTCGCTACATGTCCACCCCATCTCCATTTGAGCTGGTCTGCTGATGTTATAGCGTCTTTCAGGCCGGTTCTCCTTCTTAAATCTTCGTTCCGTATTCTATCTCTCAATGAGACATGAAGTATCTTCCTTTCCATTTTCCGTTGACATCTCTGGTTCATTTGTCTTTGTTTCGATGTTAATGCCCAAGTTTGGCAACCATATAGTAACACTGGTATCACACATTTTTCCAGAACTTCAGCCTTTAAAGTGAGTTTTGGGGTCTTATCAGCCAGTATAAACTTTAGGGACCAAAAGCTCTTCCATGCTTGTCCTATTCTTCGTTTGACCTCTTTCTCTGAACGACTTGAAAATGACATGTTCTGACCGAGATATACATATTCTTCAACATATTCCAGTGTTTCTCCGTTCACATTAATTGGGGCTTCTAACGCATTGGTCATCAGCTTCGTTTTCTTCGGGTTCATTGTAAGGCCCACTTCTTTACTTGTTTTGTCTAATTCTTTTATCATATGTTCCAGCTCTTTCGCTGATTCAGCCACCAAAACAATGTCGTCTGCGAACCGTAAATGGGTTAGTCTTGTCCCATCGATTCTGATGCCATATTTTTCTTCCCAGTCTAGTTTTCTAAACTGATTTTCCAGCAAACAAGTGAATAATTTTGGTGAGAGGGGGTCTCCCTGTTTTACTCCCCTTTCTATCATGATGTTACATCCTTCTCTTTCTGTCTTTATTCTGGCTTGGTTACCGTCGTAGAGTTTGCCTAGGAGTCTAACGAATTTGTTTGGGATGCCTTGTTTTTCCAGTGCTTCTAAGACGCTTTCCTGTTCTACGGAGTCAAATGCTTTGTTGTAATCCACAAATGCTATATACACCTCTAGATTAAATTCCTGAACTTTCTCCATGAGTTGATTTATTGTTTGCAAGTGGTCTGATGTACTGAAACTCTTTCGGAATCCTGCTTGCTCTATCGGTTGCTGTTCGTCCAGTGCCTTTGTCATTCTATTGGTTAGTGTTCCTTTCTCTCCCGGAACGATTCCTGATACCATGCGGTGGCCAGGAGATGCTCGCAGGTTATGTATGTTTAGGTTAGCAGAATTCAAAAATAATACGTTACACACACACACACATTAATATTTAAACTATATATTTACACATATTTCACAACTAAATACACTGGCTGTAGCCGTGATGGCCACGATTTAATTCGGTCCCTTTCAAGCCGCGCCATGCTTGTCCTGCTGTAAATCAGCCATGTGCTGCATGCCGCTGGGAAGCCTCGAGTCACATGATGACGCGGCCGGCCGGCTAACCCCGAGACAGGGCGTCAAGGAAGTGCTGCCGAGACCAACGCAGCGGAGCACTGAGTAACTACCAACATACCGCCACACCTAAATGTATCACATTTAACAACTGCAAGAAAATGATTGATTTACATGAATCAACAGTGGTAATTTAAAGTTCTTTCACCACCAGTCCGTATGGATCTCCGAATACAAAACACACACAAACCCCAACCAAAACAACTTAGGAACAAAAATACACAGCCTATAGTAATGACAATGAAATGAACATGTTAAATCATACAATAAGAAGGTTCAACACTATACACAAACAATAAAGGACACTGGTCAAAATTGAACTCTTGCGACACAAGAATAAAGTAATTAACTGAACCACAAGATGACACTGAAAGTAATTGCACATATCAGTCTTGAATTGGCAATGGACATAGTTTATGTACAGAACGCTTCAAAATTCCACTGTTGGTACGAATGGTGACTGCACGCACTCGTCCATCCTTCCCAGGATATGTTTCCTCGACCGTTGCAAGCCTCCAAGAAAGAGGAGGAGTGTTGTCATCCTTAACCAACACGACAGTTCCAGGCTGATGGTTAGGCTGACTCGTCAACCATTTCTGCCGCTGTTGCAAGCTATTAAGATAAGTCATTAGACCATTGTCTCCAAAAATTCTGCTGCAGCGCTTGAATGTAGCGCCATCTGGAAGTATAGCAGTGCACACCATCTCTAAGGTCAGGTTCAGGGAAGGATAACAGGGGAGCACCTATTAGAAAGTGGCCAGGAGTTAGGTATGACGGTTCATCAGGGTCGTCCGATAGACTAACGAGCGGTCGTGAGTTCAGGCATGCTTCTAATTGGCAAAGTAGGGTGTACATCTCGTCATACGTCAAGTAGGCATTGCCAGCTGTTCTTAAATGGTGTTTCATGGATTTAACTCCAGCTTCCCACAAACCACCGAAGTGTGGCGAATCAGGAGGAATGAAATGCCAAGTGAATTCTTCTCGGGCTGCGTTGTTCAGCATTTCTATCCTCCACTGCTCGGACTAGTGCACTCTCAACAATTCATTTCTAGCCCCTACAAAGTTAGTAGCATTATCACTGTATAGATTTGTACACCTTCCCCTCCTGGCTGTAAATCTCTGTAAGGCGGCGATGAAAGCCTGTGTAGTCAAGTCACGAACCAATTCCAAGTGTATCGCCTTGGTGCAAAGGCAAACGAACAACGCTACATAGCATTTTTCCTTGACCTTGCTCCTGGTTGCACCCTGTTTAATGTACAGCGGGCCAGCGTAGTCAACTCCCGTGTTCAAGAATGGCCGTGATGGAGTCACTCAAGGAGA
The DNA here is from genome assembly GCA_946902985.2 of Meconema thalassinum. Taxonomy (NCBI): domain Eukaryota; kingdom Metazoa; phylum Arthropoda; class Insecta; order Orthoptera; family Tettigoniidae; genus Meconema; species Meconema thalassinum. The sequence continues at coordinate 288,578,646 of OX336391.1, read as the reverse complement.
TGGTAGCTGTCCCATGAGCTGAGTGGCTGTAGTGGCTCGTAGTCTAAAACACTTCAAACACTTGTGAATGACAGTCCGTATCACTTTCTTTATGCTTACTATCCAATATCTGGACCTAAGTGAAGCCGTTACATGATTAGCACCAGCATGTAGCAGACGAACATGCTCATCAGCCATAATCAACTGGGTTACATTGTGACGCTGAGGTAATATGATCTGGTGCCGTTCTGCAAATGGTTTCAACGAGTTTTGTAGGCGACCACCTACTCGTAATAAGTCGTTCCCGTCTAAGAAGGGGTTCAGATTTCTTATTGCACTTTGCTGTGAAACTGATGAGTTTGACTTCAACTCGCCTACTTCCCGTGCGAATGTCACACGTTGAGCAAGCTTGATACACGTCTGAAGCCCAGTCTCAAGCTCTTCTGCAGATAGTGGTCCCGTTTTTCTTACGTTGTGTCTTCTGGAATTGAACATAAATCTGTTGCAATAAGCCATTACTCTCTGTAGGCGACGGAGGGATGAGAACCTCGTCGTGATTTCGTCTGATGGAGTAGCACTAACTAGACATTGCACCGTATCCCTTCTTTCTGGAAGTTCACCTGCAGAGTCGTTCGAGTCCCTAGTGGGCCAGCTACTTAAATCTTGTAGTAACCATGCTGGACCATGCCGCCACTGTTGATTGCACTGCAGGCTGAGTGGTCCTTCTCCCCTTGAAAGAATATCGGAAGGGTTATCTTCTGACATCACATGACCCCACTTGGCTCTTCCAGTCAATTGCTGTATCTCGGAGACACGGTTGGCGACGAACGTTTTCCATTTTGTTGGTTCAGCTGCAAGCCACGATAGTACAATTGTCGAGTCAGTCCACAAGAACATGTGGTCAATTTTCAGGTTTAAGGTGTTGGTAGTCTTATTAACCAGACGTGCCAACAAAAGAGCTCCACACAGTTCTAACCTCGGTAAGGACTGTTGTTTCAGAGGAGCCACTCTGGATTTTGAACATACCAACTTTACTGAAACTTCCCCGTGTTGGTTGGTGCTTCGAATGTAAACACACGCTCCATAGGCCCGTTCAGAAGTGTCTGAGAAGCCATGAACTTGTTTGAGGATCACCCTTCCCGCAGAGAGAATCAACCTGTCCACATGAATGTTATTTAGAGCTGGAAGATCAGTGAAGATTTTGATCCAGCCTTCAAGTAACGGAGATGGTAGTGGTTCATCCCATCCTAATTTTTCGTGCCATAATTGTTGCATGAAAATTTTACACCTCACAATTACTGGTCCTATCAGCCCGAGAGGATCAAATATAGAAGCTATAATTGAAAGTACCTTCCGTTTTGTGGGGCTTCCACTGTTCTCCTTGATGTGGACCTCAAACTGGAACTTGTCAAGAAAGGGATGCCATAGTAATCCTAGCGTTCTGATGTTGTCTTCCTTATAAAATCGTAGTGGTAACTGTGATTCTCTGAGTTCTTTAGGTATAGTCTCAAGTACAGCCGCGTGATTCGACGTCCACTTGCGGAGCGGAACCCTCGTTGCAGCAACTCTTGTAGTTCTCCTCGTAGCTGTATAGCACTTTCCACAGTGTCGCTACCACACAATACATCGTCCATGTAAAAATCCCGTTTCAATACGCGAGATGCTGTGGGAAACGCATGTGCTTCTTCAGCCAGCTGGGTTAGACATCTTGTGGCTAGGAAGGACGCTGAGGAAGTACCGTATGTTACAGTCTTTAGTTGGTATGTGCGCAGAAGCTCAGATGGATGTTTTCGCCACAGTATGCGCTGTAAGTTAACATCTTCGTCGTCTACTCTGATCTGACGGTACATTTTTGTAACGTCTGCCGTCATCGCAATCTGATGAGTACGAAACCTTGTCACAATTGATAGCAGATCTTGTTGAACGGTAGGTCCCACCGCGAGAGTGTCATTAAGTGAAACGCTGTTGTCAGTTTTGCAGGAAACATCGAATACAACTCGTGTTTTAGTAGTGGTACTCTCAGCCTTCAATACTGCATGATGAGGAAGATAGCAGCATGCTTCTTCGTCCTTGCTTATATCTGGAGCCAACTTCATATGACCCAGGTTCTCATACTCCTCCATGAATCTCACGTAATCTGCACGCAGATCAGGTCTCTTCTCGAATCTGTGTTCCAGTAGTCTGAATCGTTTCTCCGCTATTTTGTAAGATTTTCCAAGTTGTGGACTTTCTTCCCTTGTAGGTAATCTTACACTGAAACGTCCGCTGTCGTGCCGCCTGGTGTGAGTTGTGAAATGCTCCTCGCAATACTGCTCTTCCTTGGTTAAGTTGGTTCTTCTAGTTGTCACTTCTTCTATCGACCAGAATTTTTTCATCTTCCTGTCGAGGTCATCGTCCTGTCTGAGGAAAAATGATGAAGTGGGTGGAGCTTCCGCCTTCTTACTGGTCCGATCCTGGGATTTTATGGGACCTGACAGTATCCATCCCAGGGCGGTATTCTTCAAAATGGGTGATTCATCACAATTTTTCCGCCACCCTTCTCGCAACAGCTGCATGAAAATCTCTGCACCGATGAGCATATCTACTGGTCCTGGCTCGTTGAAGTGAGGATCCGCTAATGTGATATCTTTAGGTAGGTTCCACGATTTACAATCAACATAGTTTGCCGGAATATTGCCTGTTATGTGAGGGAGTATAGAACATGTGATAGATAACAGTTTCAAAATTGGACACGTTAGAACTGATACGAACATCAACACTTTGAGATGCAGTGACCGCAGTGTTATTTATACCACTAATTGGAATACAGCTTCTGTGTCGTTGCAACTTAAGCTTACTTGCAAGTGACTCCGTTATAAAATGGGACTGTGATCCATTGTCGAGTAGCGCTCGGCACTGGTGAACTCTACCATTGTTGTCTGCCACTCCTATTACTGCAGTAGACAGCATTATTTGTGACTGTGGCTTGAATTTAAGTGTGCAGTAACTTGCCCTACTATGCCCTCCTTCGTCTTCTCAAATACCTCTACCAGCTGGGGCATCCCTGTCTGTAGTAGTTTGACTGATTGTGGGACTGTCGAAATGAATTAGGGTATGATGTCTGCCTTGGCATCTCTTACACCTATCAGATTTGCATATGCTGACATTATGATGTCTAAAACAGTTAAAGCACAGACCCTTCCTTTAGACAAAATCATACCGTTGTCTTACGCTAGCCTTCAGAAAACCCTCACACCGATGTACCGGGTGATCTGCATCACAAAAATCACACTTCCCCCTTGTAGATACGTATGAGCTAACTCGACCTGGATTGCCATTGTTCCTCACAAGTTGATTCTTGGGTGGATTTGCTGTGTTCCCCCTTTGTTCCCGTGTTGCCATCATTAGCTCCAACACTTGTGCCCTCTCTTCCAAAAACGTGGATACCTCAGTGAGTCTTGGAAAATTATCGCTTGGAGCCTTCATTTCATACTCTTTTCGGGTAGCGGGATCTAACTTATCTAACATCAGCTGCTGAAGTAAGACTTCATGCAGCGGCACTGAAAGGTTGAGATTTTGAATAGCATTCAAATTGCTTACTACGTGGTTGTTCAATTTCCTAAGATCAGATGCTGTGTCTTTGTGACAAGTAGGTAACGACAACAGAGCCTTGATGTGTTGTGTTGCTATCAATTTTCTGTTGTTGTACCTCTTGCACACGATTTCCCAAGCTACTGGAAAGTTAGGGTTAGAAATAAGGATATTTTGAATCAATTGATGAGGTTCACCCTTAAGTGCGGACAGTAGATAGTGGAAACGTTGGATGTTTGATAGTTTTAAATGATCAACAATTAATGTCTGAAAGGTGTCCTGGAAATGTGTCCACGTCTCATATTGTCCATGAAATGTAGGGAGGTTAATGACAAGCAATCGTACCTCCAAGGAAGCCTGTTGTGAATTACCGCAAGAATGCTGAGATAATTGATAGTTATTCTGCTCTGAAGTTATGCTCCGATCTATGAGTGTAGTCATTTTGGCTTCTAAATCATAATAGTTTTCTTCGAACTGTTCCCTATCTTGTTCATGGGTTTCACTATTTTCGTCGTCATTAATTTCAAGCTTACATTGGACATGCTTATATTCTTCCCAGAGTGAAGGCAATTGCTTCAGCCTGCTACGTAATGTATTAATATCGGAGCCTGCCACAAACTTGTCTGCATATTTACTGATACGTGTCAGTGACCCTTTAATGACCGCTCGTTGTTTCACCAACAGGTTTTTCTCACTAGACTCCATGATAAGTTAGGAAAAGGAAAGAGATACAAGGATTGACTGACCTCGGTATACTGCTATGATGTGCACTTATCCTATAATACTTTGTGTCCTCCCCATCGTGTACAGCATGCCGCCGGGATGATGTTGCACGTGCTCCAATATTCTCGCCACAGGTTGTCCGCACTCGGAAAGTATACTCAAATGCACCGGAGGACGACGTAATATTTTAGCATTACGACACTTTCACAAATCCGGCCCGTTATGACCATGTTCCTTTCTCTCCCGGAACGATTCCTGATACCATGCGGTGGCCAGGAGATGCTCGCTGGTTATGTATGTTTAGGTTAGCAGAATTCGAAAATAATACGTTACACACACACACATTAATATTTAAACTATATATTTAAACATATTTCACAACTAAATACACTGGCTGTAGCCGTGATGGCCACGATTTAATTCGGTCCCTTTCAAGCCGCGCCATGCTTGTCCTGCTGTTAATCAGCCATGTGCTGCATGCCGCCGGGAAGTCTCGAGTTACATGATGACGCGCCCGGCTGGCTAACCCCGAGACAGGGCGTCAAGGAAGTGCTGCCGAGACCAACGCAGCGGAGCACTGAGTAACTACCAACAGTTAGGATCTTCATAAATAGCTTGTAGAGGTTTACAATTAGGTTGATCGGTCTGTAGTTGTTTATGTCGTCCTTGGCTCCCTTTTTGTGTAGAAGTATGATAATGCTTTGTTTCCACTGCATTGTTATGTCTTCTGATGTGAGTATGGTATTAAATAATGTTGTGATGACTGGGATTAGGTCTTCTTCACCCCATTTTAGAAATTCATTGTAAATTCCATCTTCACCTGGGCATCTTTCGGTTTTCGTTTGTCGAATGGCTGCTCTTACTTCACTGGGTAGTATTGGAGGTGTTTCTTCCTCTAGGTTTTCTTCTGATGTATTCTGGTCCTGATGAAAGTTGGATCTTTGAGAGTTACTTGAGTATAGTGTTCTATAGAACTCTGTCGCTTGCGTCATTATCTCTTCTCTTGAGGCTTGTCTTTTTTTCGTTGTTGTCTTTTACTCCCAGTATCCAATGCTTGCCTGGAGTTAATTCTTTTCTAATCTTCTTTATTGATTTTGTGGTATCCATGCTTTCTTTGACCACTTTAGTGTTGTGTTCTCTGATGTCTCTTCGGATTTCCCTTTTTGATTGTTTATTGACTTCCGCATATTCCAGCTTTTTGTGTTCGTTTTCTATGGCTTGCGATTTTAGACGTCCTCTTTCTTCGATCAATCATTTGGTGCTATCCTTTAGTTTTATTCTATTTTTCATACTGTTTCCAGGTGTTGACGATTGTTTGGCTGCGCGGGATATGCAATTTACGAGCTCTGTATAGCGTTGTTGGACTTTTTGCTCCGTTTGTTGGTTGAAGTCTCGTAGGTTTTGTTGTAGTGCTTTTACATACTCCGCCCTGTCTATGCATACTGGATGTGTAGTTTTGTTGTTGAAGTAGTGTCTCCTTTTCTTCTTTATTCTCACTTTCAATCGTACCATTCTGTGGTCTGTGTCAAACTTCAGACCATTTATCACTTGTATGTTTTTCACCTCTGTTAGTCTATTGGTTAGGATGAAGTCTATTTCGTTTTTGATTTTCCCATTCGGAGATTTCCATGTCCATTTGCTTTCTGGGTTTTTCTTGTAAAATGTGTTCACAATTTTAAGTCTTTGTCCCAGTGCAAACTGTGTTAGTCTTTCTCCTCTTTCGTTCCTTGTTCCGTATCCCTGAGGGCCCATAGGTTCTTCTTCTTCGTATTCCTTTCTTCCTACCTTGCTGTTGAAGTCTCCAATTATGAATGTTGTGTGTGTTTCGTACTCGGCTAATGTGTCTTCGAGGAGCATGTAGAAGTCTTCAATTTCTTCTTCCGTACTTGCTTCTGTGGGAGCATAGACTTTAATTATTATGAATGTGTTGTCATTTAATTTTAGGGATAATACTATGATTCTCTCTGAGATTCCCGTTATTTCTTTTATATTTTTTTTAAATGTCTTTTTATCAAAAAACCTACCCCTTTTTGTCCTATTGTTTCCCCTATGAAGCTAAAGACATCCCCATTTGTTTTCTCTATTATGTCTTCGCCGTATTGCCTCACCTCACTCAGGCCTAATATATCGTACCTTACGTTTTCGAGTGCGTTTTCGAGTTCTATTTCTTTATCTTCGGTTCTTAAGGTTCTAACGTTTAGTGTACCTAGTATGAGTTCTTCTGCCTTGTGTGAGGGTTGTTTCATCGTTGTTTGGTTGATTTCTTCTTCCCCGTTTTTTTGAGGGTAAGTCTTTCCAGTGCACCCACTGGTCATTTAACAGGATTTTCTGGTATCCAACTCTTACATTGTTATTACCCTTTTCCCTTTCTTCCCTGGCTTTCTGTCTGAGTGATGCTTGGATTTCTCTTTCTTTTATTGTGAGGTCATCATCTATGAATATGTCTTGTCCTCTCAGTTTGTGTTTGTTTCGGACTATTTTTAGTTTGTCTGCAAAATTTGTGAAACTGACTTTCACTATACCTCTATTGTTTCTGTCTTTACCGACGTAGGTTGATTTTTCTGCCGTCACTTCGTTTTCTATCGTGTCCAATATCTTCTTGATTTTGTTCTTTAGTTCGTCTTTGTTACTTTCATCATTAGTGAATTCTTTACTTTTTACCACTATGTTGTTCCTCATTTCTCTTTTCGCCTGTTGTTCTTTTTGTTCTTCTAGGTCACTTATTATTTTGGATAATGTTTCTATCTTTTCTTGTATTGTGTTGTCTATGTTAATGATTTTTTGTTCTAATGAATCATTTGCTCTTTCGCAGTATTCATTTCTTTTTTTTTATTTCCTTTCTCATGGACTGAATTTCCTCTCTTGTTTCTTGTTTAAACTCTTCAGTTTGCTTTTTCAAATCTTTAAGTTCTGATAGTATTTCAGAAAACATACCTTTAATGTCGTCTCTTTGGGGTTTTGCATTGACTGTGTGTTCTTCTTCTCCCGAGCTTTCTGAGGTTGATATTTTGTTTTTTTTTTCTCTGTATTTGCTTTATGTTTTTAGTTGAGGGCTGTGTTTTGGGTGGCATGTTGTTATATTTGCTAGTTACGTACTGTGATATATTTTACTCCTCTTTTTGGCGCGTGTAGTGTATTAATCTGCCTTTGATTCATTCACTTTGTTTTTGCAATATAGTTTCTCTCACACTCATTCGCTTCTATTTTTGTGCTAAAATATGTCTATGTATATTGTTAAAAGTCTTCACACCTTAGTAGCAGGTTGCTGGTTTTTGAGTTCTTACGTATCGGTAATTAAATCCCTTTATCCCTACTGCAGTATTAACAAGTAGGTCCGTGAAGAACTATACAGCCTATTATCATATATCCTACTTATGTCCATTGCCTCTATCAGCATACAACATTTCAGTTTGATGGCTGTAATAGAATCGTAGATATTGAACCGTCTAAATATTTCGGTTGGTCGCCATGTTTGATTTTTATATATGTAGGCCATAGAGTTGTGTACTATTAGATGCCGATTTTTTCGTAGGTTCATTATTCAACGTTCCTTTCGATCGCATGATTAATACACAAGAAATAACAACTTAATTTTAAAATGCGCACAGCCGCCATCATGAGGTTATGTGAAAAAATTGAACTAAATTAGATGTCAGTGCTTACAATGTGTATAAACATTTTTGTACCATATTTCACAGCGCTCAGATGGTTAAATGGCGAGAAAAGTATATTAAAATGTTTCAACTTCGCTTGGCCGCCATGTTCGTTTTGTATTTTACAGGTTTTTGGAAGTCCCATAGCTGAACTTCCAGTAGTACCATTTATCACCGTAGCCTACAAAATGTCAGGGTGATATCAGTAGTATAATAGTTTCGGAGATATTGAAAGCCGGTGAAATATTTCGCACAGCCGCCATCTTGAGGTTATGTAGACAATTGAACTGAATTAGACAACAGTGTATTACAATAGGTTTAAACATTTGCTGTACCATGTTTCATTGCGTTTGGATGGTTAAATCGCGAGAAAAGTCTATTTAAAGGTTTCAACTTCGCTTGGCGGCCATGTTCGTTTTGTAGTTAACAGGTTTTCGAAAGTCTCATAGGTGAACTTCTGGTAGTGCCCTTGATCACCGTACAAAATTTCAGGGTGATATCATGAATAGTTTCGGAGATATAGAATGCCGGTGAAATATTTTGCACAGCCACCATGTTGGATTGGTCGGGGTCGGCCGTAATAGTACTGTGACCTTACCGAGTTTCATTGAAATCGCTCCAGCCGTTTAAACGTTTTTAGGGGACACACAAACAAATATGCATACACATACTGACAGAAGATGATCTCATAAGCCTGTTTTTTTTTCATAAAATGAAAATAGGCTAAATATAAATTAGCATGTAATTGTATAAAATTCGTTTCTGATTTCTCAAATAACATAATATTCCATAGGCCTTCTTGAATATTATTGATGATTTACTCTTGATTTGTAATGATTTCTCCAATGAAGCAATCATGTTTGATAAATTTTCATTATTTTTTTACTTCCCATTACCATAAGAAAAACCATAAAGAGGGCCTCTTTTTTCCTTTTTAAGTTTTATTAACAATTTTAAACATTGGTGAAATATGAAGACCTCACGTGTAATTTCGAGTGTTTGTGAAGGTCCGAGTTATGTACTTATCAAAAGGGTTTGGGGTGGACTTGATGAGTTCATAGTTGTATATCTCAGTAAGGATTGGGGTGGTTAAGGATAGGTAGCGGTTTCACACCAACTCATTCAAATCGCACCATATTGCCTGCTTACTCACTACATAGATATCTATTGAATCGCAGAAACGAGAAAAGAAATGCAGTATCGCAGAAACGAGAAAAGAAATGCAGTACTATCGAGTTCAAACCTATTCCGTCAGCTTGATTCAAGAGGAATTTTATTTTATTTGCGGTTATCTTGTTGGTAGATCCTTTAACTCTGAAAGCACAAAACAATAAATTGTCATTTTGTTTTCTTTCTACCTTCAACAAATGTGTATTAATCCAGCATTGAATTACAATGGGATGCTACGTGGATATTTGTTACAAATCTTCTATTGGGGAGTTGATCCCTTCTGTTACTGATAAAGAGCGCTGTTGGCTGGTTATTGCCGCTTCATATCACTCTGAAAGATGCAAATGTAGATCCGCTTCGCATGTGTTGAATACTCATTAATCGTGATCCAAGAACGTAAGTATGTCCTTGATTGCAGTCCGCTAGACTCGCCTGCTGACAGTTCCGCCCTTTCTCTGCCACTTCATTCCGCTCGCTCATTGATTGCAGCCGCCGGCAAGACCCTTCCTCCTAGCATTCTTTTCAACAGCGTGAGAGTGTTCATTGTGGATGCTGCACCAGCCTTCAACCACCCACGATAACCCTGCAATGCCTTTTGAAATGACTGTGGATTTTATAATTGTCATGTTCCAAAGGCGAAAACTTGTCTATTTCGGCTCTTTCTTTTGGTTACATATTTGTGACAACGTAGTGACATATCCCCTCTCCTGTCCTCCGACTTTTTTTTTTTTTTGAATGGGGGTTTGTAAATACAAGGACAGTCACCATGATATTGACAGAGTCGAGAAACATGAACGAAACTGTGAAAAAAGTGTAAAATTCTCCGCTACAACGAGGAACATCGAATTATGGATATACTGAAAAGAAAATGAAAATCCACAGCCTGCTTCCAGTCTCCGACCGGGTCAGGAATGGAATGAATGAAGCCCCCATCTAGCGGCGAGGATATGAACTGTGCCGGCTGCCGAGGCCTGACGCACTCCTCTGGGCCAATGATTAAATGCATGACAGATGAAATGAGATGATAGTGGAGAGTGTTGCTGGAATGAAATTTTGACAGGGAAAACCGGAGTACCCGGAGAAAAACCTGTCTGCCTCCGTTTTGTCCAGCACAGATCTCACATGGAGTGACCGGGATTTGAACCACGGACCCAGCGGTGAGAGGCCGGCGTGCTGCCGCCTAAGCCACGGAGGCTTTCTATGGATATACTATCATTATTTATTTAATTGATTGTTCCCCTTTAGGAAAGCGATTGAACTTGAATACATGGTTTCCTCTTCTGGCGTTTTCCCGCTTCTCTTCCCAAAATCTCTTCATCCTCTCAGAATGCTCCTTCTTCCGCTCAGCTGTCCATTTTCTTACAGGCTGTCGTGATGGTCTATGCTCAAACTTAAGATTTTTGATTTTATTTCGGCACTCGGTGCGGTCCTCTAGATTTTCTATGTTGACCTGTTGTTGTTATTGTTATTATTATTATTAGCCAGACTAACTTGAAGAAATGGGGCATTCTTCCGGCGGACGCGGACACTTCTTGTGAATGTGGAGCCGAACAAGATCCACGAAACTGGGTCATCTGCCCTCTTCTGGACAATCCCTGCACTGTGGAAGATGTTTATAGAGGAAGTGACAAGGCCATTGCGGCTGGAAAACTTTGGAATTGTTAACCGGACTCGGAAACAAACGATTATTAGCCAACGGCTTGGCGATGTTGAAACACCGGATCTCGTGAAATCTCATAAGTTAGCATCATTGGGCGTGGTCAGAATTGGTTGGGCAACCTATTCTGGGGACCTTGCGCTGACGGTGGGAGTAGGGTAGTAGATGAGATAAAGTCTCCATACAATTTTTCACTGTGTTCAAACCATCCAGGAATGTATTGTTTTCGATATCCTCTAAGGATGAACTTCTTTCCTGTGGAGATTACTGCACCCAAAAATCTCTCATACTTCTTGCTTATAAGGGGAATCCATCCCAAGATCTTGTCACGGTTTTCATAAAAACTAGCCCTTTGTACAGATAACCAATCATAAAATGTCGCATCTCTTGAGGCATGAAAAATGCTAAATGTCACTTTGGCTGCTGTCGGCTGCGTACAGTTCGGAGGATATGTACTGCAACATGGTCAGTCCGTAATTCTCTCTCTCTCTCTCTCTCTCTCTCTCTCTCGCTATCGACGAGCCTCTCGCCCCGCTTCCACACGCACCGTGTCGTGGTAAGATATGATACACTCACATTTACATGCGCTGCACTGTAGCGTAGTAGGTTAGCTGGCATGCTGTAAAGTCGTTCATTGCCGAGCAACCACAGTTCGAGTCACGCCGTGAATATTATTTTTGTGAAGTAACACACCATGATGCTGTCATGCTACGAACACAACCGCGTTTGGCCGAGCTATCGTTGATGATAATGCGTCATTACATTCTGCCATGGCTTACTACACACACGCATCCAGAGAGGACTCCATTGAACTGCTCAACTGGGTCCCTCGAACTCCAGACTTCAACCCCATTGAGCATGTGTGGGAAAGTGGATACGCCATATCAGGGAAAACTGGCCTCACCCTACCCCTCGTTCGCAGGATGCATTGTGGGAGATTATGTTGGAAGCATGGGAGGAGATTGCTCTTGATGAACAGTACCATACTTCAGAAATCTAGTTCAGTCAATGCCACGTCGGCTACAGCAAGTTGTCGAAGCCGGTGGATACTGGACGAGATATTGAAGAAGTGCCTACAACAGTCCTTTTCAGGACTAACAATAAGCGAATTCATTAAGCCAGATTTCCCTTTGTATAGAAACACACACATATTTCGTTCAACATTTGACATGTTTAAGAAATAAACACTGCGAGTACGATTCGAACCCCGGTTCTTTGTCGTTTCACGCAACGTCTCTTCGCCTGAGCTAAGTGGCAGTCTGTAATGATAACTCTTTGTCCTTCAAGCAATATAATTGATAGTTCTTGTGATGAACGTTAAGAGTTCTGTCCTATATAAGACTCCTCGTTTACTAAGACGCTGCAATTCCGCTCTAGCATCCTGATAATAATAATAATATTAATAATATCGTATGGCCTCGGATGCAGGGTGCAAGCTTTGTAATTTGACACCCAGAGGGTAGCTTGCATGTCGAATTTCGTTGTTCCTTGAATCACTATGAAAGTCAAGGAGGTTATATATCTAAGCTCCTTGAACACTATAGCGCTTTCTAGTAGAGAAATGAGGAACTTTGTGTTGGCGGAAACTCCCGAGATTAATTTTGCCATTATGAACACAGCCTACTGAATTCAAATGGGTTCTTTGACATGCCAACATCGTATGACATGTGTGTCGTATTTTTGCCGCCTTTCAAAAAAAATCACTCACCACGGCCAGGAGCGAACCTGCAATATTGGGGTTAGTAGACCGACACGCTATCCACTCACCCACCGTGGCAAGCTTGCATCCTGATGAATTGATTCCATCCATTGTGGTGTTTGAAGCCATTTTTTCAGTGTTGCCTTAGTAAACAAGAGTTTAGTGCTTTTCAGTCGGCCAACACGAATGTACCCAAAAGAGATGGGTTATGCCCTAATCCTGAAATAAATTACATGAGATTAATAAAACACTAGGATGACCAGTTTCGATCGTCAAGCGATCATCATCAGATCCATTACACTTAGGCTACAAAATCTATGTTTGAAATACAGGTGAAAATATTTACAATATGTACAATTATTTAGTTGCAGTATTGGTACTGCAACTGTCAGTGTATGCTAAATGCAGTATATATGTTAGGTGAAATGCTAAATGGTGATAGTTATCCGTAGATTGTACTTTAGAGAGATTATATGGTTGTAAACTATGGTTAAACTATAAAATTTTAGGCCAACTACTTATCTGATTGTCTTCCGTACAACAGCTACTCGCAGTTTTCGTGCTCACTGGAACTCACTGTGCGGTCGACTGCGGTGGTTATCTTAACGACTGGTTTTTTCCTGCTTTCTCCCCCCTGCCCCTACGTGCTGTGGGGAGTGGTAGCGATGTGTTTATGTGAGGTGTTGCCTACCTAGATAAGATGTATGTTATTAATGAGGTGGGTCTACAACTATTAAAGACCGTGGATTAGCCCTCGCCACGCGTGGAGCATAACCCATTCGAAGTAAGCGTTGACGGTCTTATGAGGACGTCCCGGCACCTTTAATACTGCCGCGAATATGGGCCTTGGTTTATTGCAGAAGAAAAGTACATCGTACACCTGATCCAGATAACATTTACCTATTAAAAACCCGCTAATATCCCTCCTTTTTTATCTAGCTTGGCTGTGTCACTAAATTGTGTTTTGTTTCCGACAGGGTGTGTTTTTTAGTAGCGTGAAGAGGGGGTGAGCTCTCCATGAACGTGTGTTCATTTAGATTGTTGGGATTGTTTCGTTTGGCTAGGTGTATCTCGAACTAATAAGCGAAGAAACAATTCTCCAATCCATCAATAGCCTTCACCACTCTATCAAATTCACTAAGGAATCCGAAATAGACCGGAAAATAAATTATCTCGATATAACTATTGAACGTAAAGACAACGACCTTTCATATTCCATATTCCGGAAAGCAACACAAACCTCGCATGCAATCGACAATCAGTCTAATCACCCCAGTACGCACAAACTAGCGGGTTTCAATTCAATGGTGCACAGGACTTTAAACATACCCATGTCAAAAGACAACTATAATAAGGAAATAAGAACTATTATGCAAATAGCAAAGGAAAACAACTTCTCGCCAAGCAAAATAAATCAAATTATAGCCAAACATAAAAATAAAGATAAAACGATTCCCAAACCGGACAGTAATGAGAAAAAATTTGCGCGTTTCAACTATGTGAATGCGAATACATATAAAATCACTAACCTATTCAAAAAGCAAGGCATAAAGATAGCTTTCACGACGAAAAACACAACCGCTAGGCACCTCCTAAATAGTAATCTAAATAAACGTGACCCGTATTCAAGGTCAGGGGTATATTCTATAACGTGCCAAGACACCGATTGTCAAGCTAATTACATCGGGCAGAGTGGAAGGCGAGTAGACACACGTTATAATGAACATAGGAATGCGATAAGATACGGAACATATTCAGCCGTGTGCGAACATATGTGTGACGCAGGGCACAGCTTTACCAACATAGAGTCGGACCTTAAAATAATCCATCACGAATCGAAAGGCAGAGCTCTTGACATAAAGGAAACAATCGAGATACACCTAGCCAAACGAAACAATCCCAACAATCTAAATGAACACACGTTCATGGAGAGCTCACCCCTCTTCACGCTACTAAAAAAACCACACCCTGTCGGAAACAAAACACAATTTAGCGACACAGCCTAGCTAGATAAAAAAAGGGGGGGGGGGGGAAATTAGGGTTTTTTTAATAGGTAAATGTTATCTGGATCTGGTGTACGATGTACCTTTCTTCTGCAATAAACCAAGGCCCATATTCGCGGCAGTATTAAAGGTGCCGGGACGTCCTCAAAAGACCGTCAACGCTTAGTTCGAATGGGTTATGCTCCACGCGTGGCGAGGGCTAATCCACGGTCTTAAATAGTTGTAGACCCACCTCATTCAATAACATACATCTTATCTAGGTTGGCAACACCTCACATAAACACATCGCTATCACTCCCCACAGCACGTAGGGGCAGGGGGGAGAAAGCAGGGAAAAACCAGCCGTTAAGATAACCACCGCAGTCGACCGCACAGTGAGTTCCAGTGAGCACGAAAACTGCGAGTAGCTGTTGTACGGAAGACAATCAGATAAGTAGTTAGCCTAAAATTTTATAGTTTAACCATAGTTTACAACCATACAATCTCTCTAAAGTACAATCTACGGATAGCTATCACCATTTAGCATTTCACCTAACATATATACTGCATTTAGCATACACTGGCAGTTGCAGTACCAATACTGCAACTAAATAGTTGTACATATTGTAAATATTTTCACCTGTATTTCAAACATAGATTTTGTAGCCTAAGTGTAATGGATCTGATGATGATCGCTTGACGATCGAAACTGGTCATCCTAGTGTTTTATTAATCTCATGTAATTTATTTCAGGATTAGGGCATAACCCATCTCTTTTGGGTACATTAGTGTTGACCGACTGAAAAGCACTAAACTCTTGTGATTCCATCCATCTTGAATGCATGGAATCTTTCTCCTGCGAGACTACATACTTGAAAAGGCTCACACTGTAGGCCTATATTTATGTAAATAAAACATAAACTATTCTTTTGTTTGTTTGTTTGTTTGTTTGTTTGATGACCAAACACATGCAAATACATGTATATAAATATTACGGTTTGAATGTTGGTAGTTATGAGACTGTCGTGTTCTACATTTTGTAGTATGTGTTCTTAATATGTTAACCCGTGGCACTACAGCCCATGAAGGACCTATGCCTACCAAGCGACCGCTGTAGCTGACCAGCCATTGGCCTGCATATATTGGGGTGCCACGTGGTCAGCGCATCGGGTCCCCTCGACCGTTAATCTTGGTTTTCGCTGCCTCACTGTCAAGACAGCTATTCAATTGTCCTCACGAGGCTGAGTGCACCCCGTTCCAGCCATCACGTCAGTTTCTAAAATCCCTGACGAAGTCGAGAATCGAACCAGGGACCTCCGGGTGAGAGGCAAGTGCGCTACCCAAACACCACGGGGCTGGCGTTCTTTATATGCTAGTCCAATACTTTCCATGGTTTGATTTGTAATTATATATAAGGTGCGTTCAAAAAGTAGCGAGCCGGAGGCTGGAATGCGCCAACCGATGACGACATCGGCTAATCGTGGCGTGTGTAACGAGATGTGGTTCCGACCAGAGCGTGGAAGGTCACAGCCTGTCGCTAGAGGGCACGCGTGCACCTCACGTGATGAGCAGCATGCATCAATCGTCCAACGCTGCCAGTCGCAATGCAAACAGTGACATGGAGGCGTCAAACAAAGAGCAAAGAGGTGGTGTTCGGTTTCTGACAGCGGAAGGAGTAGGGGGAACGGTCATTCATCGCCGAATGTCACAAGTATACGGCGAACACTGTATGTCCCTTGCAAGGGTCAAGGCGTGGCACAAGCGCTTCAGGGAAGAACGGGTGTCGTTAGCCGATGATGCCCGGTCTGCGGCACCCCCCCTGTATTACCGATGACAACGTCCAGCTGGTTGATGCACTCATTACCCAGGACCGCCGAGTGGCAGTGAGCGCCATAGTCGCCGTGGTCGGATTGAGTGTCGGAAGTGTGCACACCATCATGAAGGAACGACTGCACTTGCGCAAAGTGTGTGCCCAATGGGTGCCCCACAGTTTCAACCACACCAGTAAGCATGTCGAATGGCCCACTGATTGGTCATCTGCAGCGCTGTGCGAGGGAAGGGAATGGGTTCCTGGCACGTGTGGTGGCTGGAGATGAGTCAAGGTGTCATCACCTCGAACCAGAATCCAAACGACAAAGCCTCCAGAGGAAGCATCCAGGGTCACCACCACCCAAAAAAAGACAAGGTCATCCACACGAGTGCAGGAAAGGAAATGCTGACGTTCTTCTTTGACCAAGATGGCCCCCTTCATGCCGCACGGGACAACAGTGAATGCCCAGCGTTACTCGCAAACCTTGACTATCCTTCGCCAAACGATCAAAACAAAACGACCAGGCAATCTCACCCGTGGGGTCATTCTGCTCCACGACAATGCACGACCTAATACGGCTAACACAGTCGCGGCACTCCTGCAGAAATTCAAATGGGAGGTTCTCGGCCACCCTCCATACAGTCAAGACCTCTCTCCCTGTGATTGTGCCATGTTTGGTGTCCTTAAAAGGGCTCAGCGGGGCCAACGATTCACCTCGGACGTCGACGTCCAGCTGTATGTGCGGAACAGGTTTACATCGCAGATCTGGGAATTTTATGAGACAGCCATTCACCGCCTCGTGTCACAGTGGGACAAGTGCCTCAACAGCCGGTACTGGTTTCTGTAATTATGCCTCCGGCTCGTAACTTTTTGAACGCATCTTATAGATTTCTGTATTGAAAACCCGTACTATGCAATTTCTTTATGGCGAAGCATACTGTTACGTGCCACCCCCTAGTGGCACTTATGTTAACTGGATTACGGTGGGGGGTACAAAGCACAACACCGATTACAGCTTAAAGAAATAATTAACTTTATTGCGGCCAGAAAATTACACCAGTCAGCAAATACAAGCAATTAGGAGCCTTATTCCAGTTTCCTCAAATCTCTTCCTTATGCGCTCTTGGCCCCTTTCACTTGCAACAGACCACAGAAGTTAATTCGTCCTAATGAGTCCGGTGGCCTTGGCAGAAGCTACCTGCCCCTCTTCCTCAGGTAAAACAAACACAGTACTTACGAGCACTTGAAGTACGCTGTTCACAAGCTGGGAGAAACAATGTCACAGGATTTCGACATCACAATATCTGACACTCAGTGAAAGCACACTTACTCAGAACACGGCAGTCCCCTGTATGTTCCTCACTTCGCCGCTACACTAGGGGTTTCGCAAGTCACCACACTTCTGTCGCACAAGATAATCGCTCGCACTAGCTCGTAAAACACACAACAACTGCTTCACGGGTCACTCTTATATAGCAGGCCGGTGACTCAATAAATGGTTCTAGATCCATCCAGAGTCCACGGCTTCTCGAGGTTTCCACCGCTGGTCCAGTCACGAATCTTCTGGACTATCCCTTTGTCTGTAGTAGCCCTGTTGCATAAGGCGCGCGCAATACAGGAGGCAAGCCACAGCCCAGCCCCTGGGGCAGTGGTGACTCAAGCGGCGAGCGATGACACAAACTCACAGCCGTAACACCACCCCCTTCCTAAAAAGGCTGATCGTCCCGATCAATCATTGGTCCGTCTGTGTCCCTCCGTAGGCTGCCAGGCGATCTCGATGCACGATCTTCATCTTCGCCCTCGGACTCCGCTGGATCCTGTAGACGACATCGTTGATCCGTTTCACGACTCGGTACGGGCCCTCCCAGGACTTCTGCAGTTTGGGTGACAGGCCTTTCTTCCGTAATGGGTTGAAGAGCCAGACCAGGTCGTCCTCGTGGAATCCGCCGGCATCCGTCTGCTGGTCGTATCGGGTCTTCATTCTGTCGGTCTCGATCCGCAGTTTCCTCCTCGCGAACGCGTGCACGTCCTCCAGTTGGTCGACCAGTTCTTGACAATACTGGCTTACCGGGATCGGATCATTCCCAGGTCGGCCAAAGGCAAGATCGACAGGTAGACGGAGCTCCCTCCCAAACATGGCCCGGGCTGGTGTGCACCCGGTGGCTTCATGCACGGCGGCGCGGTAGGCCAGGAGAAATAGTGGAAGATGTTTGTCCCAATCCCTCTGGTGCTCGCTGACGACTATTCGAAGATGGTTCTCGATGGTGCGATTGAATCGCTCTACCATCCCGTCGGACTGAGGGTGTAGTGGCGTTGTCCTTGTCTTCCGGATTCCCAGCAGCTGGCATAGGTTCTGGAACACCTGCGACTCGAAGTTCCTCCCTTGGTCGGAGTGCAGCTCCAGGGGTATTCCGTACCGGCTGACGAATTCCTTCACCAGGGTCTCTGCGATCGTCGCGGCTTCTTGGTTAGGGAGCGCATACGCCTCCGGCCATTTGGTAAAGTAGTCGCTGACGACTAATATGTAGCGGTTCCCTGCCTCGCTTAACGGGAATGGCCCAGCAACATCGATGGCCACTCTCTCCATGGGGCCGCCCACGTTGTAGGTCTTCAGTGGACCCCGTCGTCTTCGTCCTGGGCCCTTGCTGGCTGCGCAATCGTGGCACCTCGCGCAGTGGTTCTCCACGTCGGTTCGGCATCCGATCCAGTAGAACCGCTCTCTCAGCTTCTCCAGGGTCTTCTTTATCCCTAGGTGTCCACCAGATGATCCTCCATGGACTTCCTTCAGGACTTCCTCCGTCATAGCCTTTGGAACGACGACTTGTTCCCGAGATGTCTTCCCGTCGGTGCTCTCCCAGGCGCGGCAGATGAGGCCATCCCTTACAATCAGCGAGTCCCACTGCGCCCAGTAGGACTTAAACTTTGGGCTGCAGTCACTCACAATGTTCCACCCGGGTCTGGGGACACAGGCCCTCTTCCATTCGGCTATCAGTCCCAGGTCATCATCTTCTGCTTGTGCCCGCGTGAAAGATTCGCGACTCCAGTTCCCTTGAAGTTCCACAGTAGTCCTCCGGCACTGTATCCCGGTGTTCTCCTCCCTCCTAGTACAGAAGGTGCAGTCTTCGGGGCACGGTCTTCGTGACAGGGCGTCGGCGTTAGAATGCAGTTGGCCTTTCCTGTGCTGAATCTCAAAGTTGTACTGCTGAAGCCTCTCTAACCACCGCGCGAGTTGACCCTCGGGCTGCTTAAAGTTCAGGAGCCACCGCAGGGATGCATGGTCGGTCCTGATGAGAAATTCTTGCCCGTACAGGTACTTGTGGAAGTGTTCAATGGTCTTCACGATGGCGAGCAGCTCCTTCCTGGTGACGCAGTAGTTCCTTTCTGGCTTTGACAAGGCCTTGCTGAAGTAGGCCACTACTCTCTCCTCGCCGTCCACTACTTGCGACAGGATCCCCCCTATGCCAAAGTCGCTGGCATCGGTATCGACGATGAACCTTGTTCCAGGTCTGGGGTAGGCCAGAATAGGCGCGGTACACAGAGCCTGCTTGAGTTGCTCGAAGGCACTGTGGCATTCTGCTGTCCACGTGAAGAGTTGGTCCTTCTCAGTCAGTCGATGTAAATGTTTGGCGATGTCGGCGAATCCTCTCACGAAGCGACGGTAATAAGTGCAGAGTCCCAGGAAGCTTCGTAGTTGGGACTTGTCCTTCGGAACTGGCCACTCCCTCACAGCTGCGGTCTTCTCTGGGTCGGTGCGCACCCCTTCCTCGGAGACGATATGCCCAAGGTACTGGACCCGCTTCTGGAAGAGCTGACACTTCTTGGGGCTCAACTTCAGCTGGGCAGCCCGTAGCTTCAACAAGATCTCCTTCAGGTTGCTGTAGTGCTCCTCGAAGCTTCTCCCCAGAACGATGACGTCGTCTAGGTAGACCATGCAGGTCTTCCAGTGTAGCCCCCTCAGAATGGACTCCATTAGCCTTTCGAAGGTCGCAGGGGCGTTGCACAGACCGAATGGCATGACGGTGAACTGCCAGAGCCCGCTGCCCACAGAGAACGCCGTTTTCTCGCGGTCCTTAGGATGGACCTCCACCTGCCAGTAGCCACTCTTCAAATCCAAGGTGGAGAACCATCTTGACCCTGATATGGTGTCCAGCGTGTCGTCGATCCGGGGTAGAGGGTAGCTGTCCTTCTTCGTGACGTCGTTCACCCGCCTGTAGTCCACGCAGAACCTGGTGGAACCGTCCTTCTTCTTCACAAGCACGACCGGAGAACTCCAAGGACTATGTGATGGCTCGATCACCCCTTGCTCCTTCATCTCTTCTACCATCCGGTCGACTTCGGCTTGCTTGGCGAGCGGGACACGTCGGAATGGGGCCCTAATCGGTGCGCTGTCCCCAACGTCGATTCTGTGCTGGACCAAGCTTGTCCTGCCGAAGTCTTTGCTCCCCACGGAGAAGACATCCTGGAATTCGCGTAGCAGGTCCTGAAGTTGGCGTGATTGTTCCTCGTCTAAATGGTCCTGGGATCCTTGGTACAGCTTCTGTAGTTCTTCTGGCAGTGTGCGTCTTCTTCGGTTGTCCGTCTGCAGGTGTCCGTCCGTCGTGTCGGTGATGCGGGCAATCCAGGTAACGGGCTCGCAGACTCCTAGGTTGGTGTCCCGGTGAACCGTAATGTCGTAGTCGTTCAGGTTGGACAGGCGGACGTACGGCCGAGACGTCGTGTTGATGAGGGTCTTGGCAACTAGCAACCCTTTTGTCTGGATGTCCTCATATTTTGGCTCGATGACAGCCGCCACTCCCTCAGCAGTTCCGTCGACAATTACGGCAGCGCTGACTTCCGTCCTGGCGGGAACGATGACGTCTTCTCTCAGCCTTACTCGTCGTGCGGTGATGGACTCGTGCGCAGGTTGCAAAGCAAGTTCCTCACCTCCGAAGTGCAGAGTGTTGGTACTCAGGTCCAAGATGATGTTGTTCTGGTCCAAGAAGTCCAGTCCGATGATCACTTCGTTTGATACGTCAGCCACAAGCACTGGATGCTTTATCACCCGTCGACCTATGACGAACTCCAGTGATGCTTCGCCATGTACCGGTGCGGTCTCTCCGGTCGCGGTTATTAGCTGGAGGTTCCTTTGTGTGGGTTGCACTCTCCACTTCGGGATCACAGTGGGATTGACGATGGTCCTCGATGCTCCCGTGTCGATCAGCATGGGCCAGCTCACTCCGTTGATGACTCCGTCGACCATCAGGCTGCTATTGTCCCTCCGTAACTTCGTCACACGCACTTGGACTGCCGGGGCTTGACGACTGTCACAAGCCAACCTTTGCCCCCCAAGGCTGGCTAATACTCGTTTCCCTGGGCCGCGCGGTTTTCAGACGACTGATTTCCCGTCGGATACCCTCGGCGGCGGCGATCACCGCAGTCCTTGCTCAGGTGGCCTTTCTTACCGCAGGCCCAGCAGGTCGGTAGTCCTCTTCCAGGCCGCCTCTCCGGTTGTCTTCCGGCTGAGTCGTTGCTGGTGGTGCCGCGACTATCGAAGAAACGGCTTAGCGCCTCCATCAATTCGTCGGCCAGGGGCTTGGTCTCGTTGGTTTTTACTGGTTCGTCGACGTCCACTTGACGCACCCGCGCGTGCATTCTGGATGCCTGTTTTGCCGTCTCGAACTCAAGTGCGTGGCTCAGCGCATCTGCCAGGGTCTTATTGCGCGCGAGACGCAGCGCCTGTTGAGTGTCCGAGTCCCGTAGCCCGTCGGTGAAAGTCTGCATCGCTATCTGCTCCAGAAAGTCGGCCGGCGCTGTTGGGTAGGCGAGCCTTACGAGGCGTGCGATGTCCATCTCGAACTCCTGCAGGGTTTCCGCGTTCTTCTGTACCCGGGTCCGGAGCTGCATCTGATAGGCCTGCTGAAGATGGCTATCTCCATATCGGGACTCCATATGGGCGATCAGGGAAGCGTAGTCCTGGGATCCAGTCGGGATGGCCTGAAGGACGTTAAGGGCGTCACCTCTCAGCGCTACAATGAGAGCTGTAGCCTTTTCTGTGTTGTTCCAGTTATTTATGGAACAGGCCGCCTCGAACTGACGTAAGTAGGTGCTCCACGGGACCTTTCCGTCGAAGGTTGGGGGCGTCACTCTGCTCTGTCCCGTTCCTGATGTCCCCGGTGTACCTGTGGGCGGGCGTCGGCGCAGCTCGGCAACTTCCTCTTGAAGAGCTTTGAATTTCTCTTCCACCCCCGTGAGTGGGCGTTGGCGCAGTTCGGCAACTTCCTCTTGTAGGGCTTTGACTCTCTCATCCACCCCGGTCGGCGGGCGTCGGCGCAGCTCGGCGACTTCCTCTTGTAGGGCTTTGAATCTATCTTCCATCCCTGTCGGCGGGAGTCGGCGCAGCTCAGCAAATTCCTTTTGTAGAGCGTTGAATCTCTCTTCCACCCCCATCAGCGGTCGTTGGCACAGCTCGGCAACTTCCACTTGCAAGGCGTTGAATTTCTCCTCCAACCCCATCAGCGGGCGTTGGCGCAGCTCGGCAACTTCCACTTGCAAGGTGTTGAACTTCTCCTCCACTGCTGCGACTTCCTCACGTAGGCCCTGTTCTAATTTCCTTTGGCTCTCCTCTAATTTCGTCAGCAGACACTCTTCCAGATTTTTCTGGCCATCCAGAAATTTGGCGGTTAGGTCCTCTGCTAACTTATTCTGGCCGTCCTTCAGGTCCTCTGCTAACTTCTTCTGGCCGTCCTCCATCTTCTTCTGGCCGTCTTCCATCTTCTTCAGGTCATCCTTCAGGTCCTTGGCTAATTTCTTCTGGCCGTCTTCCATCTTCTTCTGGCCGTCTTCCATCTTCTTCTGGCCGTCTTCCATCTTCTTCAGGTCATCCTTCAGGTCCTTGGCTAATTTCTTCTGGCCGTCTTCCATGCCAGTTAACTTTTCTAGCAATGCTGCCAATTTCTCCTCCATTTTAGTTGTTTGTCTTGTAAAGGGCATGCACTCACAGGAAAATTAGAGAAAATGACCTGCTCGGGTTTTGAAACCAGGACCGTCAGGTGTTGTGCTTGAGTTCGTAATCCGGCTTCTGACACCAGTTGTTACGTGCCACCCCCTAGTGGCACTTATGTTAACTGGATTACGGTGGGGGGTACAAAGCACAACACCGATTACAGCTTAAAGAAATAATTAACTTTATTGCGGCCAGAAAATTACACCAGTCAGCAAATACAAGCAATTAGGAGCCTTATTCCAGTTTCCTCAAATCTCTTCCTTATGCGCTCTTGGCCCCTTTCACTTGCAACAGACCACAGAAGTTAATTCGTCCTAATGAGTCCGGTGGCCTTGGCAGAAGCTACCTGCCCCTCTTCCTCAGGTAAAACAAACACAGTACTTACGAGCACTTGAAGTACGCTGTTCACAAGCTGGGAGAAACAATGTCACAGGATTTCGACATCACAATATCTGACACTCAGTGAAAGCACACTTACTCAGAACACGGCAGTCCCCTGTATGTTCCTCACTTCGCCGCTACACTAGGGGTTTCGCAAGTCACCACACTTCTGTCGCACAAGATAATCGCTCGCACTAGCTCGTAAAACACACAACAACTGCTTCACGGGTCACTCTTATATAGCAGGCCGGTGACTCAATAAATGGTTCTAGATCCATCCAGAGTCCACGGCTTCTCGAGGTTTCCACCGCTGGTCCAGTCACGAATCTTCTGGACTATCCCTTTGTCTGTAGTAGCCCTGTTGCATAAGGCGCGCGCAATACAGGAGGCAAGCCACAGCCCAGCCCCTGGGGCAGTGGTGACTCAAGCGGCGAGCGATGACACAAACTCACAGCCGTAACAATACATAGTGTGCTATTGTTTCGGGACCAGCGGCACGTGATATCGGGTTACTGTTTTATTGTGTGTGCTTTAGTTTCGAAAGTATTTTGTTTAGAAAAGTAAAACCAATTTTGCTGTTAATAATTTTTCCCTCAAGTTTTCAATTTTTTTGAAAATAAAATACGTTCTATTTAAAAAATGCTAATATCTGTTCAATTATTACAATCACTTTAGTGGCGTTTAAGGTTATGTGTACTAGAATATTCGAAACTCTCCGTCGTATTGTTACACTTACCGATTTAGCTGGTTTCACTTCCTTGTGGCAGTTTTATCAGGCCTAATCGCCTAAATCGTTAAGTGAATACCAAATATTCTAGTGTGTCTACTTATTGAAGGTGATATTTTTTCGCGTTGTGTTTGTTAATGTTTCTCACTGTAAGAGCGGCTGACGTGGGTACGTTTTTTTAAATTTTATTTTTACAAAATTAGATTTTCAGTATCCTGTTTCATTTTGATAATGTCGCAAAGTTAGTTGAAACACATTCCGAAGAAATGCTTACCAGATAGCTGTGTCAATGCTGCTGATGTGCTTGTAAACCGTTGCTTCAAAACTACACTGGAGATTATTCATGGCTGTCACGGCGGAGGTCCGGGTTCGATTACCGGTTCCGCCAAGAAATTTCATTCAGACCTGAGGGTTGGAACGAGATTCAATCAGTGTCGAGAGGCAGAACTGAGAAGAGGAGGATTCGAATTCCCCCTCAGTCAACCTAGAAGTGGTTTTCCGTGTTTTCCCACTTATACTCATGGCAACGCCGAGATGGTACCTAAATTAAGGCCATGGCCGCCTCCTACCCAAATTCTAGCCCCAATTCCAAATATACACACCAGTACAGCCATCGCAATGACACAGGTTATCAGACAGATTTCACATACACAAGTAGGCTACATGGGGCTATGTGGCCACGATATCGCAAAGCATCTAAAATGAATTAACAAGAACAACAACGGAGATTGTTCATCTTTACTTTCGGCATGTATCGAGCAATAAGACTGCCTCGAGCTACTGGCCACCTACCGCATATAAACTCCGACGCAGGGTGGCTGTTAAGTGCTATCTTATCATATCCAGGGCTCGAATAGGTTCGGCTACGTCTCTTTTATATACGACACTCAGATTATTTATCGGATAATATTACTATTACTGGATCTCCATAGTAAGACTGGCTTACAACGTATTTCCCGACGGGTACCGGCTCGTTCCCGCTGGATTACAGTTCCCATTCATAGAGGTGCTGTGGTTTCTTCACTGTAGATATACTTGACTTGCATTGCATAGAAATGTTACTTGAAGAAACTTGCCGGCAGAACTGGCATGCACTGAAGAACATTGAACTCAATTCCACGTAGCCTATGTTTAGGCGTTTTAAACTGATTTTGTTGCCATTTTATGCTCGCATTCGCATAGTGATTCAAAAATAATCTACGGCTTAAAGATCGGCTTTCAAACATTATGTGAATTTAAAAGGTTGCTTGTTCGTTGAGTTTTACTAAAGTAGTAATGCTTATCATCAAATGCAAGGAGGCATGTAGGCAGCACCATTATCTATAAAAAAATATTTGGATATAATTCCAGTAAAACCCAGTTGTACGCGTTTAGTGGGTATCTTTCTATTGTATTCATGTCTGTAAATTTATCTTTGTTGCGTTCTTTTTATTCTCAAATAGATATGAATACCCGTCGTTCACGGGTTCATTACTTAAAGGTTAGATTGTGACGACAATTTCTAGGTTATATCCCCATCACTGAAGAAACGAAAGAAAAGACCTATGACAAAAATATGAAGGACTGTCTTGCCCCCTACAGTCTTGCCCTCTAAATCGCTAATAGTTGAATAAATTACACAAACTCGTAGCTCCGCCAGTAAAATACTGCCTACTAGCATTGGAATCTACCGCAAAAAAATTAGCACATCATTTGTTGCCATCTTAACTTCTTAAATGCGTAATCGAACACATGTACCCAACTACGCTGTGACATATTCACGTAAGAAAGTTATCCTTGTCATATCGCGATATTGTCAGATTAGCGGTAGAAGTGAGTCGTAGAATTCATCTCACACTTGGATTTGTCGTGTCAAACGATGGATACTGATTGCGCAGTTGCCTTGCTGTCAGGTTTTTAGGCCTGTGTTAACCCCTTCACCCCTTTGTATTACATATATAATTTGTAGGGTGGTTTTACTTCTACGTTAAATGTGAATTTTCATGTCATTCGCTCCAATAGTTTTGACGACAACCCATAACTTACGACATTATACACTTCGTCCGGGATAAATACAAAGTTTTAGCCATACTTGTGTAATATAAAATGTTTTAAGAAACTTGGTTAACAGCAAATGAAGACTAATGAACTCTTTTTAGATGTGGTTTCTTTTTCAATTCATGGTTTTTCTTTTGTCAAATAACCTGAAGCACTATATTTGTTCGGGTCTAAATGCATATTCTTAAATATGAAGTAAGGGTGACATGAGATTTCTTCTTAATCGTGAAGGGTTATTGGATTCTGTTTGATAAAGGATATAAATTGTTTTTGACCATGGGATGGATGTCTTGAACCAAGAACGTTGAAGAATCTCTCTTGTACACTAATTGAAAATGATGTATCGTTTAGTGCTTATCGTGGCAATTGTTTGTCGATTTTCCGATTGATTTTTACTTAATGAAAAACCAACTCTTGTTAAAAGATCCTATCCATAGATAAGTCTATCGGCTCCTGGTTGTGCGGTAAGAAATGTTCGGAAACAAAATTCGCATGTGAACCAGACCTTCATTTGTGTTTTACCCTGAGAAGGATCTTATCGAGAATAGCTTACTGTAAGTAGTTCTGAAAGACCGTACTCACCCACTGTCGTAGCTTGCACAGTTATACACTGATGCAGTTATTCTGGAGTTCCACGAGTTACAACTCCCGGCTGTGACAAGGACCGTTCTAACTGTAGCTTCACAATTACAGTAGGAACATCAGGGGTATCTTTAACACTTGCTATTAAAATTTACATGGACTACGCATTTCTTATCCAGCATCACCCATATCATTATGGACAGATGTCCTAGTTGTTTCGTTCCACCACCACCACCACCACCACCACCACCACCACCATTTCTGATATGGCTGCGGTGGCATTTGGCATTTGAGCCCACCTATTCTCTGTACTCCCCAAAATTTGAGTGCGCCCTGGTGCAGCGTTCGAACTGTAATTTAAATCATTTCTAGCGCTGGAAATCGAGACTCTACGAACCAGGTCTCAGTTTGCACTCTTTAATCAGAACGGTGGCTATGAATTGCCAAGAAGATTGGAATATAAGTAATTAACTTTACATTGTTGACCAAATTATATGTGCTACTAATGGACAGCTAAGTTTATCAGGGAGTGAAGTTACAATCCTTTCATGTTTGAGTTTGCCGTATAGCAGGTTGATATAGCTTACACTTGAGTAGTTGATATTGAACGTTGCCGAGATTAGTTTTGCATGTTTTTTTTTTGTGACGAGATAGCGTAATGCAACCCATCATTATGAATAAGAACCACATGAGTAAGTCCTTGAAGTAAGTTAAACATCGTGCATTGTATTTTTTCCTCAAGTTATTGGAAGATCACGCTGCTGCTGTAAGAATCGCACTTCTGTGATGACATTTTTCACATTTAGCTGTGTGTGGCCGTCGTTGGTTTGCAAGAATCAAGGTACAGCTGAATACACCCAAGGTTTGACCTCGCTGTTTCTTGGCAGTCAACGAGAATAAATATATGTTGTCATGTTACTGTTGGTGGAGCCCGCGGCGCACAGTGTGTCGAATCCCATATCTAGGTGAAAAAAATTCACCGCCGCAAATGAAAGCAAAACCTGGCTCATTCGATAGTGAACAAACCAGATGGTGTCCTTCGGTCTTCCTTTCCGCTGTCTGGTGCGTAGGAGGGAGGGTGTAGTGCTGAAACGTCTTCCTGGCAGTTATCAGGTCATTTGATAGGAGGTGTCTCCTGCGGCTGATGGAATAGTGAAAAGAGGTATGTGTACGCACAAGCTTTCTGCACTAAATACATTATTTTCTTTATGAGTGCCTCATAGTGCCACTTTACTTTAAACGTCATTCGGTAGGAAATTTAATGTGGATTCAGGATCTGTAGTTGTTTGGTTGCGCACGGATGTGCATGATGGTTTATTTTGGTATTTTCAGTGACAATGTGGGCATTACCGCGAGAAGAATTTTTCAACGCGTTGCGGTCGTGTCGTAAAGAGGGGCGTACAGACGTCATATTTCAATATGTTATGAATACATTTGATCCTACAACCCTTACTGACATTCAGGTGCAGGAGCTAAGAAACAAAAATAAGTTGATATCCCAAAATATTAACAAAAATGGGAGAGTGCAGGAAGAATTCCTGGTAATCTACCTAAGGAAGCTATTGAGTTACTTAATGACACCCAAGGAACATTGACATCAAATGATGAAGACCAATATAGCAATGACTACGATGCTCTGGACACTACAGAAGAATCAGGTGACAAATGAACATTAGACATTTTGTTATTATTAAGGGGAATGAGATTAATGAGGACATTGCAATGGGAGAGATATGCCTAATATTCAATATATGTTGTTCTTTATTTCCATGCTTTTCTAAAGAAATAATATTGTTTTCGTGTGTGAAGTATGTTTACTAAAACTACATCATTAACAGGACTGTAAAATGACATTTTGTTATAAAGAAATTGTTTGTATGATTTTGACGTTTTTTTTATAAATGTTATTTTTTGTGCATATTGCGTTGTTCTATGTTTAATAACAATTTAATATACATTTTTAATCTGGATGATTTTACATTCGTCTATTCCCTCAAAAGGTGTAACAAAAATACTTCACTGAAAGTCTCATTGTTATTCATATTTTACCAAGTTTTAAATAGTAAGTTTACCACTGTCATAAACTATAATATACATATCCAGATCACGATTTTTACTACCGAAAATGGATGATTCTTTTGTTGCTTTCTGTCATTTTTACAACTCCCCTTACCCCTCACCCCTATATATTTTACCCCCGAAGATCGTACACTTTAGACGATGCCAGGAATGAATTCAGCGACCTCGAAAACCGTATATTGCCAACTTTTAATAGAATCCCAACACTATTAATGAAGGTATTAATTTTGTCCACCTAGAATTGGGATTCGACACACTGTGTGGCGTAGCCGTGCGAGTTCAATCTCGTACTACAGCCGCGATGGGAGCTGTAATTGGTTTTTGGGATCGGAGGTTCAAATCCCGATGCTGACAGCGGCTAACAAAGTGCGGGTTTTCCCCGGGCTTCTACACTCTCCCTCAAGGAAAATGCTGGGATAGGACCTTATTTCAAATCCAGGGGCACCTTCCTATCCGTATCTCCATTACAACTATACATAATAATACAGACATCTCGGAAACGCAGGTTATCAGACAAGTTCAACACACTCCCCAAGTGACCCTTGATGACCTAGATGCCTCAGGCGAACGAAATATGGTGGTACATTTTACAAAATTTTGCATTCATAAATATTATAGGTGGCTTTTGTGTTTATTTCTAAAAAACTATGCGATCTCTACGGTCGTAATTAACCGGTAATTTGAGTTATACATTCTTGTGGATATTTTTTTCTAGTTTTGTGGTGGTAATTTTTCTTTTAAGGTGCAAAATAAAGAGATTAGCTCCACCAAATTTCTTGTGTGAGTATCGGAAATTATCGATGATTCGAATGTTAATTTCTAAATATGAACATCTCTTATGCTTGTTCTATTCAACAGGCCAGTGGGGAAGTTGATAAAATATATATAAGTATATATTTATGTATTTGTTTTGTTCATTGCAATTTAGATAATGCTTCTCTTTATGACTTCGAACACGTGATTTCCATTGCTGGAGATGTGTTGTTGGGAGTTATCTTGAGCAACGGTGGTAGCTTAGTTTTAAAACGGGACAAGCTCTAGCATCCTAATATTAGCACATTAAAAAAAAATGTTTATTGTTTACAATGATTACAGTATTTGAGTATTGAGTGTTGACTTTGAAATTGTTACCCTATAGCCTATTTTATCACTCTGTAGGTAAAAAATAAGGTAAACTCATGCAGTCTACTGGCCTGGTGCAAACACGTCTTCGAAGTTGACACCACTTATGTGACTTGATGTCAACGACACCATACCGGTACCGTACCTCAAAACAAGAATTACATTTCTTGGCAGAGCCGGAATCAAACCTGGGCGTCCGGGGTGGTCGGCAACGAGGCGTTCAGGTCATAAACCAAAAGTTAATCAGTCCATCACATGGATAATCTACGTAATTGACGGGCGTTTGTGACGTGAAGGACCAGTAGAATGTATGAAAATAGCCTATGCTATTTCTTCACCGAACTACTTGTTTTAGGTAGTTTTTATTCTGAAAGCTATAGTTCTTAGAAATCAATAGTATTTTGAAATATGTAACCTTCCTACTCAGTTTGTTTAACAGTTCATCGCTCGTGCTTCAAATTAAGTATGTTCTGAAGCACGTGAAATGATCATTTATCAGTCCAGTGTAGTTGTAGTTGTGCATGTAGTACTTCTTTAACCTGATATTTAGGCCTTAACAAGTGCTCGTACTTGGGTCGAAAAAAGAATGGATGAAGAATGCTACTTTTATTAACAGTGTCTAAACTTAGCATTAAACTGTCGAAGCCTTGCACCCCCAGTAACTCCCAGCAGTAGAAAACACAATTTTCATTTCATTTAGTGCAGCATTGAACTGATCAGCTTGGTCGATTTGATGTATTTACTGTGTGTGTTATTCTTCTATTAACGCAGGTATCAGGCAACCGGAAGGACTTTCTCTTTAAATCAATTGAAATTGCCGTTCATGGTGAACAAATACACCAGATATTTTCGACTTGTTACAAATACTTTAGGATATTACAAATATTGAAATCTGGATCGAATGAACCCTTTCGATGTAGAAAGTTTTTTTTAAAGTTTTTTTTAAATAATAATAATAATAATAATAATAATAATAATAATAATATGACCTGTGCAACGAAATAAGCGACAATTCGCCTGCTGGCTATCCTGGCGAGCGGTAGTAGTTATTGACACTGGCCACCTGTAGTGGACGCGACCCGTAAAGCGGTTGTGAAAAACACGCGATGGAAGTGGCGCGAGCTCCATTCATGGCAGCATGACCCCCAATCGATCCACTCCATGACGACATGGTGCTGCACACTTGGTTTACATGCTGCCTATCATAAGCAGCTATCTTTTGTTTTCATGTTGTTTGAATTTTATTACATTTCGTGTTTTCCACATGCATCGTTGCTATTATCCATTGGTGTGTGAATTCTACACAATGGAACAGCGCACAATGCGGGAACTTAAAGAGGAGGTTCATGGAGTAAACTGCGTGCATGTGTAATACGACTCACGCGTGTGCGTGACTCTTGCAGCAGGTTTTTGAATCACTAACGAGAGCGCGGGGGTGGGGAATGCTATATTTATTACAGTACTACTCCATTCAGTGTTGTCACCTTGTACGGGAATATTTGCTTCATTCCATGTACCGTTCGCGGTAGCTACGCGCCTCGCGACGTAACCGTCCATGCCAGGACCGTGTGGGAAGCTGCAGCAAGTCCGGAGATAGTAGGTTCGAATCCCGGCGCCGACAGCAACTATCTGGAGTTATTTTTTCACACTCCTGGCAAATGCCGGGATCATACCTTATTTCAAGTCCCGCGGTGCCTACCAAATTTCCTAATCTAATCTCACAAGCGGCGGGATTTTCAATCAACTTCGCCATTCTAACCAAGTAAGCGTAAACAACTGGCCGCGGTGGCCGATAGCGCTAACGCGCTACCTCGTGTCTCGCTGGCCTCGGGAGAGCGTGGGTGCGAATCCCACCTCGGCCGTCCTGAAAATGGTTTTCGTGGTTTCCCATTTTCACTACCAGGCAAATGCCGGGACGGTTCCTTTCAATAGGTCCACTGCCGATTTTCTTTCACAATCCCTTCCCTGACCTGTCCTGAAAACAAAAATACATTGCCATTCGCTGCATTAATACAATTATTATAAAACGTAAACATGGCAGCAGTGGCAGATCGTACAGCTACCACAGCACAGATACGAGGTTTTGTGAGCCCAGAAGTGTCAACACGAACTGTTGCGAACTGGTTATTAGCAGTGGGACTACAGGCACGCACACCTCTAGCCCGTCCACTCTCGCCACAGCATCGACGTGCACGGCTCGACTGGTGCCGTCAGAGGATCGCTTGGAAGACGGAAGGCGCGCCGTGGTCTTCAGCGATTCAAGCAGATTCTGCCTGAACGCAAGTGTTGGTCGTTGGCGCATTCGACGTAAACCTGGTCAGCGCTGTCTCGTAGAGTGCATTCGTCCAAGACACACCGGCCCCACCCTGTGATAAGCTATAACTTTCGTTCACCTTTGGTGTTTGTGGAGGGAACGCTATCCAGCGCTCGGTACGTGCAGGATGTTGTTAGACCCGTTCTTTTGCCGTTCTTGCATCAGGAAGGGAATGTGTTGTTCCAACAGGATAATGCTCGCACACTCACTCTGCTCGTGCAACTCAACGTGCACTGCAGTGCAGCAACTTCCCTGGCCAGCACGATCGCCACACTTGTCGCCAATCGAGTACGTGTGGGACATGATGGGCCGACAAGTGACTCGTGCGACTCGTCCACCCACAACTCTTACAGGTCGAGCAGGCGTGGAATAACTTATCCCAAGACAGTATTCGTCATCTGTGTGATCGACTGAATGCAAGAGTCAGTGCCTGCATTGTCGCCCGTGGAGGTTACACCTCGTACTAATATGGGTGTTTCAGCATGGGTCGATACCTGGTATCGCTGAACCGCTTGACCTATTGATCTGTATATTTAATCATTTCATGTACTCCATACGCACTGTTGCCACAATAAATCTTGAATGAATTTGTAACTTCTAAAAGGATGACCTATTTTTTTCTCTCCGGAAGTGTAGGCTATATTAATTCATCGCTAGGTTGCAGTATCAGCTACTACAATGCCCATTCACTTAAAGTCTACTCCTTGATAAAGATAAAGATAAGGAGTTATAAGTATACCCATGCATTTAGGAGAAAGTAGGCTGTATGTTCTTTGCTGAACATTTTGTTTTTTAAATCTCAGGAACTCCTCCTTGGAAGTAGAAACCAATATATTGGCTGAAAACCATTCAAGGGGCAATTTCAAATAGGCGTTAACCACTGAGGTAGATTTACTGGTAGTGCAGGCCTACTGCAAAGTTGACATATCTACTTACCATATTTAAAAGGTCAAAGCGTTATACTGTTACGGTTGTGAGTTTGTTTCATCGCTCGCCGCATGAGTCACAACTGCCCCCGGGCTGGGCTGTGCTCTGCCTCAGTGTATTGCGTGCGCCTTATGCAACAGGACTACTAGGACAAAGGGATGGTCCAGAATATTCGTGACTCAGCCAGTGAAGGAAACCTCGAGAAGCCGTGAACCCTGGATGGGTCTAGAAGCATTTATTGAGTCACCGGCCTGCTATATAAGAGCGACCTGTCAAGCAGTGTGTGTTGTGTTTTTCGAGCTATTGCGAGCGTTTATCCTGAGCGACAGAAGTGTGGTGACTTTCGAAACCCCTAGTGAAGCCGATTCTCTTGACAGCGAGGGAGTGAGAAGCATACAGGGGACTGCCTGTGTTTTGAGCGAGTGTGATTTCACTGAGCGACAGAGGTATTGTGGCGAAGTGCCGTGCGAGTTACGAAATCCAGTGACATTGTTTCCCAGTTTGTGGACAACGAAGCAGCGTGTAGCAGGTTATCGTAAGTAACTGTAGTTTGAGTACTTAAGGAAGTGTTGCATGTAGTTCTGTCGAGGCCACCAGACTCATTAGGACGGATTAACTTCTGTGGTCTGTTGACAAGTGAAAGGGGGCAAGAGCGCTCCATAAGGAAGAGACTTGAGGAAACTGGAGTAAGGTTCTAATTGCTTGTATTTGCTGATGAGTAGTGTATCTTTCTGGCCGCAATAAAGTTAATTATTTCTTTAAAAGAACAATATGTGTTGTGCTTCAACCCACCGTAATCCAGTTAACAAAAGTGTCACTAGGGGGGGGGGGGCACGTAACAATACGTTAACGCATATTTCTAGCATTCTACTGGACCAATATGAATAATGTTCATCTCGTTCGAAAGCTCTTGTTGATTGGATTTCATACAAAGTCTTAAAATTGCAGGTTACTCGAAAAAACTTCTGGTTTTTAGTACCCGTTGTAGTTCTCACCTCCCTCCCCAAGCGCCGGGCGCTATTGCTTCTTCTTAATATAAATTCTTTCATACGAAATCGTACATCAAAATCCTACTCTTCTGTAATACACAATAACGTCCATTTCATGTACTTCCCGATTATTTCCGTAGCGTGTTGTTATTGTTAGTCTACTGAATATTGTGCAGTGACGGAGGTGTGATACAGCGGAGTAATAGATTGCCTTCCTCGACGTTCTCTTGTACTCTTCTGTTCTACGATGTGTCGATATTTTTCTGTGCGAGGCTCTCGAGACGCCAATTAGGCTACGTTGGCGCTCTGAGGCTTATGTTGTTACTTGCTTGTCTCCGGGAAACTTATTTCGAGGTTATTGTACTGATCGATTTATTGATGATTCATGACAGGCGTAAAATAAATCTATCCGCCTTGACATGTACTAAGCTCAAGGAGGAGGTAGAAATTGGGAGACCGAAAAAGGGAACTCCCCTTACCTTACGAATATCTCTGTGGCAGACCTAGCAGATATTCGATATATTTGTCTTACGGAGAAATATCGCCCTGTGAATTTGTTGCTGGTTTCTGTTGTAGAGCTCTGCTTAATAATGTTAATTAGTTAATTACTGTCAAGTCCTCAGAAGATATCTAGAGCAGTGTAGTTGCAGTCATTATTTTCTTCATAGTATCATTCATGTAGTTTGCGATAATCCATTACGTGAAATGTCCCGCTTGAGTTGAGGTGTAGTAGTGAAACCATAATGGAAAATTTGCGAGATTGATGCAATTTTTAATGTTATAAAAACAAAAATATTTTTAACAGAGAGCGTACTTTTGAAACTGACGTTTGTGCAACCTGCTGCCTTATTTTATATGTATTAATTAACTGGGGGATGATTTTTTAAAGAAGAGGACAAGCTGAACAAACTATATCAGAAGAATGAGACCTCATACTCATAACTTTATAGGCTATATTTAGATCAAAAAGCCTTTGAAAAGGGATTAACTTCTCAAAACAAGCTATACTGTAAGCTCCACTGGGTAGCTGCAGCATCCGTAGATCCGAGGTTCGGATTACCGGTGCTGACAGCTGTGAACTTGCCCCACTTTCTCTGCAGGCAAATGTTTTGCTTGTAGGCTACCATTAGTCCCGGGATGCATAATATGTCACTTGTCACAATCAAGAACGCGAGATTGATTTAAGATGCGTCAAGCTTCTAAATGAAGTAACAACTGCAATGCATATTCTTCAGTAACCTAAAATGAAATTTGTTGTTTGTTTGGGTTCTTCAAATAGACTGATGTCTATAAACGAACTCATTATATTAGCCTTTCAAGATTCGAGTGCCGGCGGCCGAGGTGTGAACTATTCGTTGTTTACTTGTGTCACCCTGCTTGGCTGACAGATAGTCGCGCGGGTAGGATATAGGCCTAACCCTGCTCCAGTAGCCTGTCATCGTTTTACTCTCCGTGGTGACATGTGCTCCTGTTACGCTTAGCTGTGCTGTTGCGAAACAATAAACGCACCATTCTTAATTCGCCCATTATTATTAATTTTTCCGCTCACCATTCACATAACTTCTGTCTAACACAAGTAGCGCGCGCAATGCTGCTTGACTTGTGCGCAACTGCACTCTGTCATCGCTGTGTCTGTCTCCTCGTCACGCAAGGCTCCAGCTGCTGTGATGAACAAACGCTGGCGCAGCAAAGTTCAACGGCACTCGTATTTTAAAAAGCTAATAATACACCATATCACAACGGCAGCATGCAGATTACAGTTCGAGGGAGTCAACAGATATTCACCTTCACTGTTCAAGCTCCTGTCCCAACGATGACAAGTATCCCAATACTCCCCGCGAAGAAGGACGCTGGCTGCTCGTGAATCTAAGGGGTTATATTTATACATCAGCAACGTCGCAAGGGGATTTTTCACTCGACCGTCGCCCGTGCATCGGCCGACCGCGTAGTGACTGATGCAACTGACAATACGTGTGCGCATCGAGATACCAAGGGGACGGCTGATGCACGGGCAACAGCTGAGTGGAAAACCCCCGCGTACTATGGTGCTGATATGTAAATATAACCCTGAATATTATTCTACTGTCCAGATTCTTGCGACTGCCACGCATATGGCCCATTGAGGGGTAAGCGAGTCACCGCTGATCGAGCGGTTCGTGATGCTGTGTATTGTGCAGTACATAGACATCAGTCTGTTTTTCATTTGAAGATTTGTTATATTAGGAAAGCTGTTATGAATTTAACTGGCATACGATATGATTTACTGTTCTTACCTGATGTTGTGGAACACAATTTTCAGCGAATAAGATAAATAAATATACAGTATAATATGACATTTGTATGTCTTATTCACTCGCTTAAAGAGGAATATTGTAATCCTGTGAGATAGATTCCAAGTACAGTTGCTGGATGTTACCCGTTTAACATTTGATTGCCGCTCAGCCTGGCTACGCCAGTGTTTGTTGTTGATTGTAGCAGCTGCCCCGCGGGACGAAGCGGGGAACACAGCGATGACAAGAGTTCGTTCTGCACATAAGACAAGCAGCATTGCGCATTACAGGAGCTCATGTCACCACGGACAGTCAAACGATAACTGAGACTGTTGGAGCTGAGTCATATCCTACTCGCGCAACTGTACCTGTCAACGAAGCAGGCTGACGTGTGACACAAGTAAACAAGGAATAGTTCCCATCTCGACCGCCGGCAATCAATTCATGAAAGGGTAATACATAACATGTTGGTTGCCTACGTTTCTTGTGGATATGACACTCAAGAGTATTATTTATTTATTTATTTATTTATTTATTTATCTATCTATTTGACATGAAGGGAACACTTCGTGGTGTAGTGGCGATTGCTATTGGTTGCCACTCCCGAGGCCCTAAGTTCGATTCCTGACTCTGTCAAGAATTTTCAAGTCATGGTATGGTCTGGTACGGATCTCCCAACCTCGTGATGTACACTGAAGAAAATGGAAATTAACACCCAGAAGGAGGGTGCTACATTGCTGCAATTGAACATGCAGGACGAGTGTTCGGTTGTGATTCGATGATTACACTTTCAGGTCCCTCTGACCGCAAGTTTGGACAACAATCAATACAGGATGTGCCCACCACGATTACATTGATGAATTCGTCGAGGCATGGAGTCAATAAGGCCCTGGATCGCTTGCTGAGGAATTGTGGCCCATGCTAGCTGCACTGCACGGGTCAGTTGTTCCAGAGTTGTGGGTGGCTGAGGACGGTTGGCCAGTTGTCGATCCATCATGTCCCACACATGCTCAATAGGACTGAGGTCCGGGGATCTGGCGGGCCATTCTAAGGTTGTGATGTCGTGGAGAGCTTCTCTGGAGATGCGAGCAGTGTGAACCCGGGCATTGTCCTGCTGAAACATCCGATTAGCAATGTTTGCCATTATAGGGACAACCACTGGATTGAGTACCCCATCAACGTACTGTCGAGCAGTCATAGTGCCCTCAACAAGCACTAATTATGATTTCACATTAAAGCCAAGAGCTCCCCAGAACATAATGCTTGGTGTTGGCCCTGTGTGCCTCTCGACAATAAGGTCTGGGTGGCCCCTCTCCCCGGTACGTCGGCGCACACGATTCCGGCGAGCACTGCGGGCAAGACAGAAGCGCGATTCATCACTAAAGATGACCCTATGCCATTCGTCGACCCAAGTCGATCGTTCTCGACACCAGGCCAGCCTTACACGTCGCTGTTGTGGGGTCAATAGAACAACTTCTGCAAGGACACTAGACCGTAAACCAGCTGCACGCAGGCGATTACCAACTGTTTGTTGTGTAGCGTGGGGTGCCACAGCTGCTCGAATTTGCGCTGCTGTTGCATGGGATTCCATCCGGGCCATCCGAATAATGCGGCGATCATCTCTCACAGTTGTCTGTCGCGCTGGGCCTGTGCCAGGTCTACGAGTGTGGGTACCTTCATTTGACCACTGCTGCCATACACGTTGTACCGTAGATGCCTGTCGGCCAACACGTGCAGCGACAGTCGTTATCGATAATCCAGCCTCACACAGTCCAATTATCCGAGCCCTCTCAAACGGCGACAGTTGTTGATAGCGTGCTCTTCTCTGTCGTCGAGGCATGTTTGACGGGGAACACTTCACTGCACAGACTGCAAGTCAACTACGCTACACCAGAGTCCGTATGCTGGAGTTGATTCCTCCGCGACCAATCACGTGGGGAGACCTGTAGCAACAATCCAATGGGTATGAAACTTTGATCGTTTACATACCTACATGGCATCGTTCCATATCTTGAAAATCAACACAAACGACCAATGCCTTCATGGTGTTGCAATTTCCATTTTCTTCAGTGTAAGATGGGGGATGGGAGAGGAATTGGCTACCTTTCCGATAGTCCTGTCCAAAACTAGTGTTTACTGATTTTCTGTCGTAGCCAAGGGTTCCAGTTGGGTTGCCTATTGCATTGTGGATAAATCACTTAGATTATTATTATATAGGAAGGAATGAGTGATGGTTTGCACAGTAGTGTGGCCTCAAGAATGTCAATCGTGTCTGCTAGGCAGTGCTGTATTTGCTCCAGCGGCAGTTTTCTAATCAGTATTCACTTCATGCCGTTGAAATAGGCTGAACCTTTTGCTATGTTGTATTCTTCATCACCACCAGTTGTAGTAGTATTGATATCGCGCCAGGAGATGGCAGTTGGGTTTGAACTGCAGATGTCCTCCCACTCACTACGTATCGCGCATTCCAAAAACATTCAGTTGGTCACTACTCAGCACATTCCTTCTTTCACTGGCTGCGTGTCTTCTGCTGCGATAACAACCATTGGCATGTGGGAAGCCGATATATTTAGGTTTGGAATAGGTTCACCGCGCATGCGTATTGCAAGACTCACCCGCACCACGTCACAGCGTGTTGAACTGCAATCTCTTG
Source organism: Meconema thalassinum (assembly GCA_946902985.2). Lineage (NCBI taxonomy): Eukaryota > Metazoa > Arthropoda > Insecta > Orthoptera > Tettigoniidae > Meconema > Meconema thalassinum. The sequence goes on along the minus strand of OX336391.1, from coordinate 288,539,340 downwards.
GCGCGATGACAATAGTAGTAGTACCAGAGGATGCTCCTTGCGTGTGAGACATGTGCCTAGACTCTTGAAGTACACATTAAAAGCTGGATTGACGTAAATGTGTCATCGTAAAGCTTGTGACTACTGACGTCACAACGTGTTAGTGTTGGGAGTCCAGTTTAGATCAGTCGTATTACATTCTTTGCTCATCTCTCGACTTTCTTAATTTTCCTGTCTGTTTTCATCCTACAACAATTCTTTGTTTATGCTGATCTAGACAATTTCATTAGGGATGCCATAATCTATCCCTCTTGTCAAAACTACACTGATGCGGCTTGTGATAAGAACAACTCCTCTAACCCAACAAATAAATTCCAACATTTAAAATTAATTTACTACTACTACTTACTACTACAGTATTTTACCCGTATCTTCATGGAACATTAATCTCGTAAATGCCCTATTCCTTCTATATTTTGACCCATCTGTTTATAAGGAAGATATTTTCCATCAATATTATATTTGTACAAAATTGGTGCCAACAGGACTAAGAATACAAAAAAAAACTCTTTAATATCTCAAGTATTTGCATGTTTCTTGAAATATTTGTGAGTTAAAAGACAGTAAAATACCAAAATAGTTGAGCATATTCATGAGGACGAGGGATATATAGGCCTATGTATAGGCTATATTAATCAATCCCTTCAATGTTAAATATCATCATGCTTTGAACTCCAATGTGGACTCTGCAAGGAAGGCCACTGCTACGAACATCAAAGGCTATTTCTTAACCGCAACCAACAAGTTTCAACTCCAAGAAGAGCAAATATAGTCCCTCTATATCCAACTCAACAGTTTGCATTACTCGCAAAGATCATGAAAGATCAAGAAACTACAACCAAATTGCGCAACTCCCCTGAGAAGCAGCATCTCTGTAAAATAAAATTCTCGAAATAATAAAAAGAAATGGGAAAATCAAGACAGCTGATAAATTTAAATATCTCGGAGAATGGATCCAGCCGAATGGACTTGATAAAGAAGCAAATAGAGGAAGAGCTAGAAAGATGGAGCTAGCCTATAAATTAGTACAAAATAGATACAACAAGAGAACTATATCCTACAGGGCAAAGATAAGACTCTATACCACGGTTGTCAAGCCAGAGGGACTCTATAGCTCAGAATGCTTGATATTGAATAAGAAAGGGGAAATCAAGGATTTAGAGAAGAAGGAAAGGAAAATCTTGAGAAAGATCCTAGGACCTGAAAAACAAAAAGATGGTACATGGAGGAAGAGGAGAAATGAATATCTCTACAGACAGGCAGAGAAAATCACAGACACCATCCGTAAGAGGAGATTGAAGTTTTATGGACACCTCATGAGAATGAGCGAGAGTCGACTAACGAAGAGAATCTTTAACTACATCACCAAGATCAAGGCAACTACATTATGGATAGAGGAAACGAGAAAAGACATGGAGGAAGTGGGGATAAATCCAGAAGACATTTGGAATAGAGATGTGTTTCGAGCTAAGATTGATAAATTCAAGGGGTTCCAGGAAAAGCAATGTAAAAGGGCCAAAAACACCTGGTCAGATGAGAGGAGGAGGAACCACAGCGAAAGGATGAAGAAATTTTGGGAGAAGAAAAAAGGACTAATCAACAAATCAGTTGTTTTCCATGGTCCACAGTAGGCCAAAATCGAAGGAAGAAGAAGAAGAAGAAGAAGAAGAAGAAAAAGAAATTACATCCGTTTATTCCTGATTTACCTCGGTAGCCTGCCCTAAGGCACGTTCCAAACAATTATTATGTTATTTAGTTAAAAATGAAACCGTCCTCATGACTGAGCCCATCTTGGAGGTTGGTGGTTGAAGTGGTTCGACGGTCGGCTGCCTATAATCCCTCGCCTCATAGGAAGTTGTATCCCCGACTCCGTAGAAACGGAAATAGTAAGGGGTAGACATACATGAAGTTGCATTGACAGTTCTCTATATTATGTATGGACATTTCATAGTTAGTCCTCAGTTTGAGGTGCAAGAAGCGAAATGCCTTGGGTCATTTATGCCGAAATATAGATTGGCGAACTGACGTATGTGGTGGTGGTGGTGGTGTTCACACAATCTCGAAGGGGTAATTATAAGACTATGCCAACTCACATCAGAGTTTGCCAACTCCCATACAGACTGATCGCTGGAGGGGATAACGCTTCATAATGAAAATGAATAAACTGGCGTACTCTGAACAGCTCATATAGGCTACGGTTAGAGATGTGCATAGGTCACTCGTGAACACAACGGGAAGAACGCGTGTTTTATGCACATGAACACAGACTATACAAATAAGTTTCTTAATTGTAAGGCAGGGCAATGTGTCCGTAAACATGCAGCAAGGAGGTACTCATTCAGCAACGACTGGCCTGTTATAAAATATCGTCCGAGAGATAATTAAACGGAAGTGGAATAAGAAAATTTGGAAAGCCACGGTCGCAGTCCAATTGCGCCAGTTAATTGCACTTGTAAAATTGGAGAAGCGTTTGACGCAAGTGTGATCTGCCCCTTCGTTAATTCATAGTCCGATAGCGCCTGTAAAAGATTATTATAGCAACTTCCCCTCTCTTCCTCCACTCTGCAGCCAAGACATACTATACTGTTCACATATTCCAATCTTTCGTCATGCAGACTGTTGGAGGGGAAGTAACTCTCAGTTTGACCATCCCAGGGATGTCAATTACTAAAATCAAGGGTATGGCAACAGCTATGTGGGAGAGCGTTATCCAAAGAATACAATAGCCCATGTCATAATTAAATAATAAGATAAGTGCCAGTGAATGCAATTAAACAATAGCTTATATAAATTAGCAGCCGCGACCACTGCCCAGCTATTTTTTTTCATTCATTTATTTGCAATTGGGGGTGTGTCCCCCGGTGGCAAATTGGGTATACACAACAAATACATAATTATACATAACAATTCAATAACAATTAAACTGGAGTATTTACACAAATCGTCAGTCTTTTCTTAAACACACCTATATGTTTGGGAACAGGCTCTAAGACTGCGGCAAGTAGAGAGTTCCAGTTATCAACGGCCCGGTTAACGAAATAATATTTACCATAATTTGTACGCTGTGGTCGGCCCTTAACTTTGAAAGGATGATCACTCCTGCTCATTTAAGTGGGTTTTCCAATTCGTTTACTAAGCTCACCCCATGCTGGTTGATTTGTATACGTGTTGTACATAGCGCTGAGTCTAGATTTCATCCTCCTGGCCTCCAGTGATTCCCACCCAAATTTCTTTAACTTACGGCTCACACTGCTCCTGGGATTAAAGTCACTGAGCACATCCTACATGAGTACTCCATTTCATATCATTCCTTACGTTAACGCCCAAATATTTGCAAGAATCTTCTTCTACAAGTATTTTTCCAAGCCAATGTTATATTGAAAATCTTGCCTTCGCCCTTTCCCTATTTTTATGAGACTACAGTTTCTTGTGTTTATTTTCATTTTATTTTCAATCGCCCACTTATAGACCAAGTTCAGGTCGTCTTGAAGTACTGCATCTGCCGGGAGTAGAAGTGCGAATCCACAGAGAAACCACTTCCAGGATGGCTGAGGTAGGAATCCAACCCACATCTTCCCAGTTTTGCATCACAAGGCTGAGTGTACCCTGTTTCAGCCCTCAGACCAGAATTACATTTCTTGGGAATCGAACCCGGGCTTCCGCGTTGACTGCCAAGAAAGGACAGCAAGTGTGCTAGCCAGTACACCACAAGGTGGTCTCCAATAAACAAAAACTGAAATAAATTGTTTTCTGTATTTCTATTACCGTACCTTATAAAGAGTCCACAAGCAATGTTAAACAGAAAGACTTGGGGTGTAGATTACGTCATGTGAAATAATAACGTTGTTGTTGTTTCATTTGAGGGGCTAGGACATCTTGGTGCTTTAGCACCATGTACTTGTCTGAAAATCTGGGTTACTGTGGTGTCTGTATTAGAGTGTGTGTATTTGTATACTTGTGAGGATTGGGAAGGAGGCGACCGTGCCCTTATGTTAGGAACCATCCCGGTATTTGCCTGGAGTATAAATGAGAAACCACTTCCAGGATGGCTGAGGTAGGTGAACCCACATCTTCCCAGTTTTGCGTCACGAGGCTGAGTGTACCCCGTTACAGCCCTCAGACTAGAATTAAATTGATTGGCAGAGCCAGGAATCGAACCCGGACCTCCTGGGCCACAGCCAAGAATGCTGGTCGCTACACCAGGAGGTGGTCACTTGCACTAATAACGTTTGTGTGATATCTTATATCTGGCTCATATCACACTTTCATGATATCTTTCCTAGATAGCTCTGGCCTACGAAGTTATGTAGTGGTCAAAAGGACAGCACAATACCGAACAACGTGGAAAAGACTCATTGTAGGGGCAGACCAGTCGCTTGACTGAAAAACATGATGATGAAATAAAATCCCTGGACGTAATTTGCTGTCTCAAAAGTTCCGGATTGTCACAGCTTTTACAGAACCAGTTAGTTACCTGCATCACATTCGTCCTTCTTCACCCGAACACAGCCAAAGTGAAACCATGTCTCGCACAAACCGCACACCACGCCGTTCTTCAAAACTTTTCTAGACGTAGAACACTTTACGGACACCTGGGTAACACTAGAAGTAGCAGGACCTGGATTGACTTCTACTCCACCAATAACTAATAACGCCGATATTACTAGGGCGATGAACAACAAGTTACTCGGACCCGATGTTGCACACATGCACTGGGAGGTCCGGTTCCACTTAACCATCCTGGCATTCCACGACCCAATCCTCGCGCGATAAGACTCCATCGAGCAGCCCATTATTATCAGCAACAGGAAAATACATCCGCTCACTTCAACTGACTTCACTGCCTGCAGATTGTGGGGTGACGCGTGGCTAGATCGTCGGGTCCCCTCCACCGATAATTTTGACTTTCTTTATTTGGGTCGCTGTTTCTCCTATCATACAGGTGCTCATTTGTCCTCACGAGACTGAGTCCAGCCCGCACATCAGTTCTAAAATCCCTGACTGAAGCGTGACCTGCTAGGTGTGAGGCAATCGTGGTACCCGTGCACCATGGGGCTACCGGATGAGTTAGCCGTAGTTGTTACGGCATGACTGCTGGCAGTCGCTCACATCCGGGAGGCGAGGAGGTTCGAATCCCCCCGCCAGCAACCTTGAAGATGGTCTTCTGTGGTTTCCCATCTTCCTTCCAGGCAAATGCCGGGGTTGGTCCCTAACTATAGGCCAAAGCCGCTACCTTCCAACTCCTTACATTCAAACTTTCCTCCCCAGACAACACTCCACACGCGACGGTACTTGTAGCCTAGAAGTAGCTACAAACTGGCGAGCCGAACATGTCCTCGTACACTCCCGGCACTAAAAGCCATACGCTAAAAAAATCACGGGGCTAAAGGCTACCGTACTTGTAATGTAATTTTGATAGTCACAATATGTTTTCATGATAAAATATGAGATGTGTACAGTAAATAAAGGAAAAGAAAAACAGCGATAAGGAGTGGGTTGCCATGGACACGGGTACAGTGCTTGGCAAGACGAGCGAACACGGGCGCTGGGTGCAGCAAGAAGAACGGACAGAGGTATGACTGGCCTGCAAGTAAGCGAACTAGAAACGAACAAGGAAACAAGTAATGAGTACGATTTTGCCGTCTGGCTACGATATGACGGAACAAGAAGTCTGAGTGAATGTAATGATTTGTGCATTTGTAATTAATTGAGGCTGGGACAGGGAAGGAGGTACAATAATAATAATAATAGTATTGGTTTTACGTCCTCTTTAACTACTGTGACGTTTAGAGACGCCGGGGTGCCGGAATTTTCCCCCGTCAGGGATGGATCTTTAATGTGCCAGTTAATCTACTGATACGGATTCCTCGCATTTGCGCACCCTCAAATGTCAACTGAGCAGCGCCAGGATTCGATCCTGCAACCTTGGGCACGGGAGGCGAGAACGTTACTGCTGCGTCATCTGGCCAGTCATGGAAGGAATTGGATGTAGCCACTGAGAAAAGTCTTTTCTCAGTATTTTTTGAAATTTGAACGTGGAACCAAGAGCTGCTATATCAGGATGATCGACGTTGGGATACGATCCCCACTGTCTCAGAGTTCATTGTGAGTGGTGGCCAGAGCCTTAAAATGCACTGAGCCACCCTAGTCAGTAATTTAAATTGCGCGCGCGTGTGTGTGTGTGTGTGTTTTTTACCATAAGAGCTATATATATTGGAGTGATACGTACTCATACTATTAAAATAAGCGAAAAAAAAAAAAGAATGTTGAAATATCTGGATGCGAGTCTGTATTAAATAAAGGACAAAAGCCAGTAAGTTCAGTACACGTGTGAATAGGTCTTTCGCCTTGATATTTCTGAGGCAATTTTCTATTTTAAGTATATTACTTACTTACTTAATTCCTGCCGCTCCTTCCGGAGCATAGGGCCTTGACGAAATTTCTCCACGCAGTACGGTTCCTGGCCATTCTCTTCACTTGACTCCAGTTCTTGTCCACCTCTGCAATTTCATTTTCGATCGTCCTCTTCCAGGTCTTCTTAGGTCGACCTCGCTTCCCGGCGCCTTGAGGATTCCAGTCTAGCGCTGCCCTCTCAATAGCTCCGTCCGGCTTCCTTAGTGTGTGACCAATCCAGCGCCATTTCCTCTCCTTGATCTGGATGCTAATCGGTTGTTGATTGGTGATGGTCCAAAGATCTTCATTTGAGATTATGTCCGGCCACCTCACATTCATGATGCGACGCAGACATCTGTTAATGAACACCTGTAGCTGGTTGTTGATCGGTTTTGTGACTTTCCATGTTTCACAGCCGTAGAGAAGAATCGACTTTACGTTGCTATTGAAAAGGTGGAGCTTGGTCTTCCTGGAAATGTTTCTTTCTCCAGATGGGGTAGAGCTGGACAAAGGCACCATTTGCCTTCCTGATACGGCTTCGAACATCTTCCTCTGCTCCCCCATCATTTGTGACTATACTTCCAAGGTAGAGGAAGGACTCAACTCGCTCAATGTCCTTTCCGTTGACTGTCAAACTAGTCGTGATGTCAGAATTTATCCTCATCTCTTTGGTCTTGTTGGTGTTGATCATCAGTCCTGCACGTTCTGTTTCTCTCTGCAACCTCCCCAGCTTATCTTCTATGTCTCGGTACCGTTGTGCCATAAGACAAATGTCGTCTGCGAAATCCAGATCTTCAAGCCTGTCATTTATACCCCATTGAATACCCCTCTTACGTCCTCCCATTACCTTCTTCATCACACTATCCAGGACCAACAGGAACAGAGTGGGGGAAAGGACACACCCCTGTCTCACTCCGGAACTGACCTTTATCTTTTCTGTTAATTTGCCTTCGTGAAGAACCTGGCACTCATACCCTTCGTACATCTCTTCCATGATTCTGATGATCTTTGTTGGAATTTTATATTCCTCGAGGGGTCTTCCACATGATTCTTTGATTTACGGAGTCGAAGGCTTTCTCGAAGTCAACAAATGTGAGGTAAAGGGTATTCCGCCACTCCACACTCTGCTCCAGGATGATTCGGAGGGTGTTGATGAGATCCACACAGCTGCGATGTTGTCGAAATCCAGCCTGTTCCTTCCGAAGCCTTTTTTCTACGCAGTCTTTTATACGATTCAGGATGACTCTCGCCAGCACTTTGCTTGGAATGGACAGCAAGGTGATACCCCTCCAGTTGTTACATTTTGTGGTGTCCCCTTACTTCGGCAACTTGACTATCAACCCCTTCTTCCAGTCGGTTGGTATTTTCTCCTCCTTCCAGATTTTCTCCAACAGCGGGTGCAGCAGATCGATCGTAATATCCAGGTCTGCTTTCAGTACTTCCGCTGGGATATTATCCAGACCTGGTGCCTTCCCGCATTTCATCTGCTTCAACGCTGTCCGTATTTCGCCCCGAGTTGGGGAGTCGAGGCTGATGCTTGGGTCACTTTCTGCTTCCTCTTCATCTTCTCCTCGCTGCTTACTTTCTGGTCCTCTATCTCTATTAAGAACCTCCGCAAAGTGTTCTCTCCATCTTGTCAGCTGCTGTTCACACGTCGTGAGGATCTCGCCTGTCTTGCTCTTCACAGGCCTAGTTTTATTAAAACCTTTCTTCGAAAGCACCTTTGTGATGCCATAGAGCTCCTTAACGTCCCCCCTTCTTGCCGCTTCTTCTGCTTTCTCCGCCTGCTCATCAATCCACCTCCTATGATCCTTCCGTACACCTCTTTACCTCCCTGTTTGCTGTTGAATACTTTGCTTGTGTGAGAGCCTTCTGCTGCCTAGTCTTGCAGGTGTTGAGCTTGGCCTTAATCTCCTTCCTATAATTTATCTTGTCCCAGGTCTGATCGGATATCCATTCTTTCCGCAGGTAGTTCTTGTACCCGAGCTGCATCTCACTGGTTTCCACGAAGATATTCTTTACCTCGCTCCCCACAGTCTCCACGTCCTTCTCTGTCTCGTAGTCAAACACCTGGAATTTATTTCTGAGCTCCAGTTTAAGTTGGTCCAATCTCTGCTGGTTCTTAAGCTTGCCCACATCAAACTTGTTGTGCCGAGTGTTAAACTTTCGGCGGACTGCGACGATCTTCATGCGGAAGTTGGCAACCACCAGATGATGGTCACTACCAACGTCCGCTCCTCTCTTGTTCCTATCATCTTCCAAGCTTCTTCTGAACCTCCTGCTCACCGCGATGTGATCAATTTGATTTTCTGTGACTTGATCAGGAGACACCCAGGTGACCTTGTGGCACCGCCTATGAGGAAATACTGTGCCACCCATCACCAAATCCTGACTGGCGCAATATTCCGTAAATTTCTCCCCATTGTCATTCATCTCACCAAGGCCATGTTTACCCATGATCTGCTCCAACCCCTCATTGTTTGAGCCCACCTTCGCATTGAAGTCTCCCATAACAATGAGAATGTCCTTACTTGTTTGTCTTGTGACGTCTCGCAGCATTTGGTAGAATTCTTCCTTCTTATCTGGCTCCGATTGTTCTGTAGGCGCATAGCATTGGATGATGATCACATTCCTGTTCTTTGTCTTGAACCTAGCAAACATGAGCCTACTAGAAATTGGCTTCCACTCCATAAGGCTTCTCTTTGCATTTCTGTTGAGCAGCAACCCCACTCCATCCCTGTGTTCTTCATCATCGCCCCCAGAATAGAGAAATGTAATTCCATCTGTTGTCTGTATTTCACCAAATCCTGGCCACCTCACTTCACTCAATCCTAGGATATCCAGCCCATAGTTCTTCATCTCCCGTGTCACTTGTTTCAGTCTGGTTTTCTCCATCAAGGTCCTCACATTCCAGAAACCGATTTTCGTAGTCCTCTTCATGCCAAAAGTCGTCATCAGGTTATCCGTCCGGTTTTGTAATTTCGCTTCAGTTTCCGTAATCAGTTTATTTAAGAGGAGCGAGTGATTAACCCACTGCCTCCGAGTGCCTTGGAGGGGCTGCCACCTTAAGCCTGAGGCACCAGGCTGATTTTCTGTCAGGGTTTTTTCCCTTAGCCTTTGAAGAACCAACTCCAAACTACAAGGCAGCAGTTGTTTTACCAGAGCCCCGTTAGCCGTAATTTCTTCTGGGTTCCTGTAGGGCCTTCACAGCTACCGTAGCGGTTTTGAGACACACAAAGTCCCCACTGTACTTCACCCCTACAGGCAATCCCCTACTTAATTACGTTGCCCATCTCCCACGACGAGGACGAGGGGTTGGATTTGTGGGAGACAAGTATATTACGATCCTTCCTTTTTTCCAGTCAGAATTCTTCGCCTACATTTTATTTTATTGCGCCTAATTCCATTCCATTATCACTTGTCCTAGTTCCACTACAAACATTGAAATATAATGTTAAGCTTCTGAAATCCTAAACAGCAAAGATCTGTCACCTGCTATCCGTAGATGTAAAAACTGTTGTATTAATCTTACTGCAATAGCTGCGAATCACGTACTTCATCAACTCAGGTTTAAGCAAGTCAGTTGTGGTATTTTTAATGCTCTCGAGAAAGTATTTCTTTCCAGTGTAGGTCATGCAACACACGATAACTTAAATGCTGTTTATTATTTCTAGACAAACTACTGCTATTATTATTCCTTTCCAGTGTAAATATCTAAAAACTTGGCGTACGATAGTTACCACGTGTATATCTTCTTGTGCCAAGTTTTACTTATTATCTTGAATTGTGTAATCTTTCAACAGATCATTCATCCTCAGTGATCCAATTGAGTCTGTGTAAACAAGTAACTGTCAATTTGGTGCCGAACGTAAACATTATTAAATTTGTATGTTTCTGTGCAATATTTTTCTCTCATGCAGTGTATTAAATCAATCGTAATGTTTCGTGTTGAAAAGTGTACTTCTGCGCTTTGTCGCCCGTGACGTTTCATTGATACCATGAGCTAATTGATTGTCCGGGAAGAGTATGACGGACTTGACATGAATAGACGCCACGGTAGTGTATATGTTTCACTTAGGGGCTTGGGAACTTGTTGCCTAATTAGCCATGTATAATCCTGCTGAATATACAACATTCTGTATTTTATTGCCCAGTTTTCATGAAACAAAAATAAACTGTGATCGGTAACCCTTAAAATATTAGGTTTTTTTTAAGGTGTGTTAGTAAGCAACTTTGGTAGAAGTTTTTGTGTAGTTTATATTCTTAATTCAGGCTGATTTCCAAAGAAGGCGAGTCATCTGCTTCGAATTAAAAACGTTCTAGGTGTTGTCTGCTTATTAGATCAAGTCAGATTAGTTTACCATTTTGGCTTAATATGAGGTAGTGAAACTCCGAAGAACATCTACACTCATGGAGGCCAGTAATTTTAGTTTTGGCTGATATATCTGTAATTCATGAGTCAGGAGAGTCGTTTACCAGCTGGACTCTGTTAGTAGCCATATCTGTTTCCAGTTTGTTGTTCCTTGTCATTCTGGATTCCTTGTAACCGTAGAATGCGTCGGCGTGCATTGCTGTGCTTCTTAATTCGAACCAGCTGTCAGTTGCATATGCGCAAGAAACTAATAGCTGGTGGGTGCCTGATCTTTTCATGTAGGCCTACGTATCGAAAAAATGAAGGAAGCATGGGTATTTAAGACATACGTGCATTTACACAAATAATTTCCAGACCGCCAGTCTTTTTTAACAACTTACAAGAAACACTCACTAATTCGACCTCTCGGATGAACTTGGCATCGCTGCAGGTTGAGAAGATAACTGACCCTTGAACTTGAGATTCACATTCCACGCCAAGAGGAGCCATTATAAATGGAGAGTTTGAATATTGGCGCAATACTGATGTCTACACTCCTTGTGGGCTGTTGTCGGTACGAATGATGCTTGAGGAGAAGTGAGGGGAAGCTGAGATCCCTAATATGTTACTAGCCTATAGACCACGTGGACTGCATTTCACTCAATACGTCGGTCACTCGCTCATTCAAAATAGACACATTTAAACTGTGTCTAATGACTGGATTGATTGAGCCATGCAGGAAGTACTATACGTTCGGTATATAAACTGTTAATTGTTTTACTTCCCTGACCTGTTATACAAAATATGAATGTCTTTTTGAGAGGTTACTAAATCTTCCATGGGATCCTCCAACTCATTCCGAATTATAACTCTCGTCTTTGAACAGTCAGGGAAAGCTGGACACTTTACCACAAATTCATTAAACGCCATTCTTTCTCAATGTAGTCCATGGTGACACGCATACAGTACAGGTAAGCTTATAATGCATTCCCGTGTACTTTATGTCCACAAATCGGTAGTACAGTGTTAACACAAAGGCATGAATAAACTGCTTGCATCATATCAAGCAGCATTTGATTACGTACTTCTGCGCATTATTGAACTTTTCCTGCTACTGTTACTCGAGACTGTATAAACTCTTCAATGCTTCATATGAATCAACGTTTGTCCTACATGGCAGAAAAAGGTTTCAGATCTCTGGACCAGATTTCTACACATTTCTCAGCTACCAGATCCTTGTTTTATAATAATCTTTTTAGTCGGTTCTGCTTTTGTTCAACTTACACACGTATATCTTAACATACTTGTGGTACCCGGTCTAATGTTTCCACTTTCATTACACTGTGCAAAACCTATTGGTGTTTTATAACTACTATGTATGTACAAGTTGTCCTGGCTTGTAGGCCGTGGTTTAAGCAGGATCACATAGTGCATAGTTATGAAAGCCGACCGTGAAAGCCTAAGCTGGTAGGCTATATCAGTGTTTTAGTTACTTCTTTACAAACACACTCGATTTTTTTTCAATGCAGGACTGTTGTTGTTTCATTTAGGGGCTTAAACATTGTGGTTAATTCAGCCCCGTGTACTTGGGCGTATGTGTGTATAGAATTTGTTTGATAACCTGTGTTATTGCTTTGCCTGTAGTAGTGTGTGTAGGGCCTATTTGCAATTGAGGCTTGGGTTAGGAAGGAGTTGACCGTGGCCTTAAGCTATGAATCATCCCGACATTCGTCTGGAATAGAAATAGGAAACCAAGGAAAATCACTTCTATGAGACTGGGTGCGTGGCACAGCGGTAACGCTCTCGCCTGCTATGCCTAACGTTGCAGGATTGTAATCTGGTGCAGCCAGTTGGCATTTGAGGGTTCGCAAATGCGAGAGAGCCGTGTCAGATTTACTGGCACGTTGTGGATCTCCTTCGGGGCAAAATTCCCACATCCGGATGTGTCTAAAAGCGTCAGTAGTTAAAAACAATACATTATTATTATTATTATTATTATCACTTCTAGGATGGCTGAGGTTTGCCTTACGAGGCTTAGTGAACCCCGTTCCAGCCCTCAGGCAAGAATTAAATATATTGACTGACCCAGGAATCGAACCCGGACATCAAGGGTGACAGCCAAGAATGCTAGCCGCTACACCACAGTCTGTCCATGCTGAACTACAAACCTCCTACTTTAATTCTCCGCTTTGCAATTTCTTCACAACATCCTTGACAGTAGGTCGACTTACTGTATACACAATAACGGCTAAAAACACAACAAACACACAATACACACAACCAAATCGCGCGGTACTGCCTTCACAACAGGTTCTGCTAAACCTACCAGGTTATCGCCAGGCACTGTACTAGGTTTGTTATTTTGCGTTGGGCATATGTAGATAATCATGACAAGTTGTTAAATTCAAAGGTTTCATCATACTGTACTTCAGTGACGCGACAAGAATTTGTTACGGGGAGGGGGAGCGGGATCAACATTGCATTGGGGGAGTTCGGGTTAAACGAGAAACCCTTTAACCTTTAGCCGTGCGCGTTAAATCACTCATCACGACCGCGATAGGGAGCTGTAGCAAGTCCGGAGATCGGAGGGTTGAATGTAATCGACTACTAATGTTATCGGTTTTACGACCATTTTGCTTGCCACGGTGGGTGAGTGGTTATAGTGTCGGACTACCAACCCCAAGATTGCAGGTTCGCTCCTGACCATGGTAAGTGATTTTTGAAAGGCGACAAAAATCACGACACTCATGTCATACGTTGTTGGCATAAAGAACCCATTTGAATTCAGTAGGCCGTGTTCAATGGCAAAATTAACCTCGGGATTTTCCGCCAACACAAAGTTCCTCCATTCTCTACTTGAAATCGCTGTAGTGTCAAGGAGTTTAGATATCTAACCTCCTTGACTTACATAGCGTTCAAAGGAACGACGAAATTCGACATGCAAGCTACCCTCTGGGTGTCAATTAACAAAGCTTGCACCAGGCACCCGAGGCCATACGATATTATTATTATTATTATTATTATTATTATACGACCATTTTAACTACTGCAGCTTTTAGAGATGCTGGGGTGCCGGAATTTTGCCCTGAAGGGGATCTTTTACGTCCCAGTAAATCTAATGACCCGGCTCCCTCGCATTTAAGCACTCTCAAATGTCAACTGACTGCGCCAGGATCCGATCCTGCAGCCTTAAGGTACGATTTGGAACCTCGCCGCCATGGCAGACGCTGCCATTTGTGGCGGAAGTTCCCTACCGAATGTATTTAGACGGGATACATTTCGAGCTCCGCCGCCGCTGCCTGAACAGCGCCGGATGTGCAGCGGGACAGTCCAGCCGAGTCCGGAGCAGTCTGGCAGCTTTGTCGCGCCGCACATGCCTTGTCTTTTTTACTGTCAGATGACGAAAAATCAGGAGTTTATATCAACTTATCCAGTTTTACATGATGCAAAAGTGGCAATTTATAAAGACGCGGTAAAACAGACTGTGAAAATATGAAGCGACATGATGATTATCAGTTATCAGCTTATCACTAACCGCAGTGTTACAAAACGTTTCTGATGAGCGCTGATTCATTTCCGCGTTATAGTTGCATTAAATACTCAGAAACCAACCTTAAAACTATATCAAATAGGTCAGTTGAGTCTCTTGTCTTGTCTAAAAAGATCTTAGCCTCTTTTCAGATCTCTTTGAATAATTAATTTAAGAGAACCGTCTTTCTTTCGTTTTATTAGAGATTTATTTCGTGGCTTTCCTATCCTATTTCGCACCAACAAAGCCAGGATGAAGTTGTCAAGTAGTCTTTTTTATTTTTTCGCTTTGGTAGTAGCAACCTCAAGTAAACAGTAGCGAGGAACGAAAACACCTCTACTGCCCAGGCGGCGCCGCCATGATTTTCGTTTTTGTGACATTACTGCACTTAACGTTTCATTAAATCAAAACTCAGAACCTGTGACACACGACTAAAACACGATATGGTATGGTTAACTTTCACTCTACAATTGAAATAAGAAGTCATTCTATACCTGCTGATGTACACATTGTTACGCAGTTTACAGCCCCGAAAGGAAGACTACAGAGCTTGAGGGGCTGCCAATATGGAACCTCACCTACTCTTCCAGCACGTTATAGAGCACACACAGCCTATTGTGATCACGAATAACCAGACCCCTACTGATGTGTATTATTTAATTGTCGATTCAGTTTATGGAATTCAGCTTATTACATTCGTACAAATTTGGTTTCTAAATATTATTCTGAGAGTGAAGAATGAATACATACAGTAACAAGGTCCTTTTCAAAGGATCGTGCCAGCTTCGTCTCTTACGTACCAAATGATGCGGAACTAATAAGCTAAATCCGTGGTCTGGGCGACGGAGATTGTGAGATGTTCTCACCACAATTTACAGTACACATTCCATTATCCATAAAACTCACTCTCCAGTTGAAACATTTGAAGGTGGCATCTGGAAACCATTGGAATGTTCCTTCACACCCTTTCTTGCCATCCGTTCTTTCATAAACACGACCGAGCCCTTCCTTTTCTTCTGAGGGAATAGCAGAGACATACAAGCATACAAGAATAAAATTAATACAGTACTGTACAGTACTTTTAAAAATTAATGACAATACAGTATTGACGTAAGTTGTTAGACAGTTTCAATTCTGATGTGTGTGTTTTCTGACAGTGTAAATGAAAATGTATCGTAAATAATATGTATTTTTATCATTTTAAATGATTATGTCGACTTCGCTGGGGTCAGGCGTTACGTTACGGTGACGGGACGAAATGTACCGAGAATGCACTGAGGTGTGTGACGTCATACTACTGCTTGAGCTTCTTCCTTTCCCCGCGCGCTCATGTGAGCGTGACGTCATCCAGCCAGCTACCTCCTATGACTTTTTTTTTTTGCTAACGGACTTTGAGTTCACGCAGCATTTGTAGCATTTAAAATGATATAAAGTCTAGTCTTTCAGACTGACTAGCAGTGTTTTTACTTTCCCCCACGTTATATCCGAATCCACGGTAAATCGGACCGCGCTATGACGATTGTTTTTTCTGTATTTGTTTGTGGGGGAAAATTGATCCCTTAATCCCCCCTCCGCTAGTTGTGTCGCTGCTGTACATTAAAATCTTAAATCAGGGCGTGTCTGGTGCGCTGAGTTGTCTGGTTGGCACAGTGACGAGCAGCATGGGAAGGCGAGACCGCAGGGCGCCACGCCAGTTCTTTTCCTTTCTGCATTGTTTGGATACTTCACTCTCTCTATACACGTGCCATTTCACTTTCTTCTGCGGCATAACTTGGCAGCTATCTCTTGTTTAGTCTCACAATAGGACTTTAGCTGTCGCTTGTTCTGTGCTGAAATATAGTAATACGATACCGTTAATATAATGAAAGCCACTTTGTATCCAAGTTGGTTTAGGTGCGTGGTATTCTGGCGCTTCTGGTCAGAAGTTTGTAGCTTCGTATCCCGTTGATGAAGACAGTTAGACAAGAGATGCAGATATCTGGCATCGCAGGAAGAAGTCTGGCCGCGCATGCGTTTGTTAGGTTATATGTAATTTGCTCCTACTACAACCATCTTATGCCAGTTCTTAGGAGACAGTTGTACAGTTTTCGTAGAGCTGTGTGTGGCACCCACAAGATAGTCAAATATGAAGATTTTTCTACTGTTCATTTTCACATGGAATGACACGGACTGCCAAATTTACAGTTTATAAAGCATTATGCAAGAGCATATTCATGTTCTTAACTCGGCTAAATAATATTTTAATATTCATCATCATCATCATCATCATCATCATCATCTTCTTCTTCTTCTTCATTTCCCCTTTTTCAGTTGACACTGGATGGGGGCAAATATGGTTCCTCGCCACTTTGTTCTGTCGATCCACCATTCCTCTTCCGACACAGTGTTCCAATCCAGGTTCCGTTTTCTAATACTATTCTCCACCGAGTCCATCCAACGCATTCTTGGTCTTCCTCGTCCTCTCTTTCCTGTCATCCGTCGTTCCAGTGCTCGTCTTGGTAGCCGTTTGACATGTCCAAACCATCTCAATCTGTTCAATATTATACCCCTCAAAATCCTCAAAACGTCAACAGTATCACATTTATATAGTATTGTTATTGTTTTAAGGGGAGGAACAGCAAGGTCATCTACCCCAGATTCACATTTCATATGCGTGTTTGTTGTTTGTGTATAAATATAAAATACATTTGCCCAATATGGATTTTTTTTTACAAACTTTTCATTTTTTAAAGATAATAATGCAAAGTGTACTTGAAGTAAATATTGCTTTATTTCCAGTCGATTTCGCCTGTTGGAATCATGTACAGGGAGTATATCCTGTTGAGATCAGTACGTTTCTCGCTGATTCTGCTTATTCCTGCTCATACTCACGCATAAGTTGCATGTCACGATAAACGTCTTTGAAAGTGAGTCGAGTCACTTCCTATATGTTGAAGAAATTAAGCTTGTTTTTCTTGTTAAACCCCGAGGCATACCGTACTCATTAAATCGTGCACCACGACCGCGAGGGTAGTTGCAGCAAGTTCGGAGATCACAGGTTCGATTCCCGGTGCTGATAGGGGCTATCCTGAGTGTGCGTTTTCCACACTCCTTCCAGGAAAATGCCGGGATAGTACCTTACTTCAAATCCCGGGGCGTCTATCCCATCCCTGTTCCTAATACAGTTACAATACTTCAGGCATCACAGGAATGCGGGTTCATATACCCAACTACACGGGACTGAAAGACAAGAACCCATCCTCTGTATGAGCATGAACCGTACCCGCAATGACTGAATTCAAGGAAGAGTTTCCTTAGCACATCGAAGGAACTTTGAACTACTGCTGAAGAAGCTAGGTTGCAACTGAGGAGGGCTACGACCTTCCTTCCCCCCTGATTAGAAAAGAGTTTCTGAATCCCTACCTCCTGGCTATGACGAGGAATGGACGACTTGGAAGTCAATGGATAGACTGAGATCTGGAGTTGGCAGTTCAAAGGCTAATTTGGCAAGATTGGGCTACACTGATCAGGGTAATATTCAATGTGACTGTGGAGAAAACCAGACTGTTCAACATATGCTTCAATGTCGACTATGCCCAGCCTCCTGTACAGATGACGATCGTCATCAAGGAACAGGAAGAAAAGCATTGGAATGATGCTATAATAATAATAATAATAATAATAAGGGACTGACGACCCATGATATCTCAAGCCCCACAAATAAATAAACATCGCCTTATTGTTAAACCTATTTAAAGATATACGGTATAGTGAGGTTAGGTTTTGTTGACTTACGTTCTCGCCGAAATTAGAGTAAGGACGGTACTGATATCGCGTCAGGAGATGGCAGTCCAACACTCTGTGACGGGGTGCGGGGGATCTTGCAGTACGCATGCGCGGCCCTCATATTCCAAACTTAAATATATCGGCTTCGCGCATGCCAATCGCTGTTATTGCAGCACACAACACGCAGCCAGTGAAAGAAGGAATGTGCTGAGTGAGTGAAACAAGTAGTGACTAACTGAATGTTTTCGGAATGCGCGATACGCAGTGAGCGGGAAGACATCTGCAGTTCAAACCCAACTGCCAACTCCTGGCGCGATATCAGTATGTGGTGAAGGTTCATGGTCGCGGTACAGTATGAGTGTTGGGAAGCCGTGGCGCCGGAGGAGACACCCCTCGCTTTAATGCTCCGAGCTGACTTCTGAATATTAGGCATTAGCACGTGATGTCGACAGCTTGGCGGACGACGAGTGACTGCTACCGCTGTTCCCCCACCACTGAAGCGTGGCTGGAAATCTGTCTGCCCAGAGCGGTTAGCTTGATCTCGAATCCTCCTCAAGAGGTGTGCAGGATGTCAGAGCAAAATACACTACATGATGCCATATGAGAATACAGGGTGACTCCTAAAGAGATATACAAGATGCCAGATAAGAATACAAGGTGACTCTTAAAGAGGTGTACAAGATGGCAGAGGATAATACAGGGTGACTCATAAAGAGGTGTACAAGATGTCACACAAGAATACAGGGTGACTTCTAAAGAGATATACAAGATGCCAGATAAGAATACAGGGTGCCTCCTAAAGAGGTGTGCAGGATGCCAGAGCAAAATACAGTATAAGATGCCAGATAAGAATACAGGGTGACTCCTAATGAGATATACAAGATGCCAGTTAAGAATACAAGGTGACTCTTAAGAGGTGTACAAGATGGCAGAGAAGAATACAGGATGACTCCTAAAGAGGTGCACAAGATGTCAGACAAGAATACAGGGTGACTCCTAAAGAGGTGTACAAGATGCCACACAAGAATACAGGGTGACTTCTAAAGAGATATACAAGATGCCAGATAAGAATGCAGGGTGCCTCCTAAAGAGGTGTGCAGGATGTCAGAGGAAAATACAGGGTGACACTTAACGAGGTGTACAGTATGTAAGATTCAATTCAAGTATAGGGTGGCCCTTAAAGAGGATTGCAAGATATCAGATTCAAATAATGGGTAACCCTTAAAGAGTTGTAAAAGATGTCAGACTCAAATACAGGGTGACCCTTAAAGGGGTGCCCGCGCGGGAAGCCTAAGTTAATGGGTAATGGAGTCTGTTGAAAGAGTCCTGGGGCTTCTCGCTTCGCTCGAAGCCCTCCTGAGCCTTTCTAACATGTGTAGCATTTGTAGCATGCGTCATTTGAAGTGATATAACGTCTAATCTTTCAGACTGACTGGTTTTTTTTCTCTCTGCGTAACGCATTAGGGACGAATTCATGCTAAATTGTAGGACTAAGGGTGTGCAATACAGTTACAGATTTTATGGTATCAGTGTGGTACAGTGCAGTGATCATCGATTTGAGGTTGCATAATCCACAGTGATGCCGATATGGGTGGTATAACGTACGCATTGCGGCTGAGTCACACATAAAGGACAGACTATGAATAGAAAGCAATTAAGTTGATCATGAATGCTAGGGCGATATGGATGGAGGCGTACTATGCAGTATTGCAGCATTGCAACGAGGCATATTAGAGACGGGCTATGGTATAAGTACAAAGAAAATTCAACTACACACCTTAAACTTGCGTGAGGAAGTTTGCTGTAAGACTAGGAAACGGCAGACGTAGGAGGTGATTTAGTCAATATCACGCTGCAACCACTATTTATATTCAGATTTACTTTCGGCTAACATTACCCGCATACATGCCCTGGGTGGAATCAGGAGTGGCGAAATGGGTGTTTAGTTTTAAGAATCTCCGGCTTGGGTGGGATTAGTTCACTTATGAACCATCGGTATTACAACCCATACGTCCTGCTACCTGGATCATTCTGTCGACAGAAAAGCTGCTGCTGTTCTTGATTCTAGTTTTGGGGTTTTGCGGCATCGTTGTCCTGTAACCTCGTGCACTTGGATATGTGTGGTATCTGTGTCATTGTGATGGCTGTACTAGTGAGTGTATTTGTAATTTGGCTTAGAATTTGGATAAGAAGGGGCCGTGTCCTTTATTGAGGTACCATCCCGGCATTTGCCAGGAGTAGAAGTGGTGAGACCACGGAAATTCAGTTTTATGTAGGATGGGTAAATAAAAAAAACAGCAGTTCTATATAGGATGGGTGAATAAAAAAAACAGAAGCACCCTGTAAATAAATGTAACAAATTAAAAGAACTGTGGTTCTACATCCCATTGAGGTCATTGGCCTACCAAGCAGCGGCTTCGGTGGCGTATTTGGTATCATGGTGAGCTTGTATACCCAAGATCGCGGGTTCAAACTCGGCCGAAGTCGTTGGATTTTTTAAGAGCGTAAAAATCCATCAGTATGCCTTCCTTCGGAGGGGAAGTAAAGCCGGCGGTCAGTGGCTTCGGTGGCGTAGTTGGTAGCGTGCTGAGCTTCTGTGCCCAAGATCGTGGGTTTAAACCCGGCCGAAGTCGTCGGATTTTTTAAGAGCGTTAAAATCCCTTAGTTTGCCTTTCTTCGGAGTGTAAGTAAAGCCGGCGATCCCATGTTGTAGATTTATGGCATGAAAAAGAATCTTCCACTAACTACACTTGTGGAAGCTAAAATGTTTAGGTTAGTTTGATGACGCTATAGTAGTTCCAACGTTCGCCGTCAGGTGATGACTGCGATGGCATTAAGTAGCCATGTCCGCAGCTAGGTGTCGTGGATGGTAGCATTTGGTAGCAAAAGTAGGAACTACTTGAAAAAAATCGTCTGCAGTCCTTCTACCTGAATCACAGATAACACACACTAATACAGCCATCACAATTAACACCGGTTATCAGACAAATTCTACACACACCCAATGTACACGGGGCTACATGACCGTGTTGTCGCAGCCACTAAACTAAGGAACCAACTAAGCGACCGCTGCTCAATCATGTGACTTGCTGGGGGTAACGCGTAGTCAGTGCGACATGTTCCCTCGACCGTCAATCAATTGGCTTTATTGTTCATGTCGCTGTCTTTTGGATCAGACAACTATTTAATATGCTATCTTTACACGGCTGAGTCCACCCTGTTCCAGCTCTCACGTCAGTTCTAAAATTTCTGACGGATCTGTGAAGCGAACCCATGACCTCCTAGGTGAGAGGCAGGCAAGATTGCTGCATCTGCATTACGAGGCCGTGACATAATTACATTAGTGGGATTCTGTACTCTTTCCCGACATACATGTGCTTTACAGGCGCCAGAAAGAACAGATTCTTTCAAACCTGGGCTCTGTAGCTTGGTAGTCGTTAAAGGCTATGGGACATTCCTCGCTCCTCCTTTCTTCATTCCACTGCCCGCCTTGTATACTCCTACACTTCCAGTTACGCCTCTTCTCCTTTTGTGGCTCTGTAGTGATCACCAACAGAGATACTCCATCGCCTAATCGACGTCACGCAACGTCGATCACTCCCAGCAGTTTAATTCGCCATGTTCAGCATGAGGCAATTGAGCATACGTTTCTTCGAACTATAACGATGTGAAATCTCGTTGTATTACATGCCATGACTAGAGTTTATGGTTTATAGCCATTTGCGATAGAAAGTCTCCAAAAGTAGTCGCGTCCTGAATCTTGATGTTCTATGACCTCTACGAATGGATTTTAGCAACATGTAATCACCGATAAAATGCGAAATTGAATCAAAACTCGAAATCATTCGTTTTCTACGAAATAAGTGTGCTATTGTTTTCTTTCTTGTTTTTTTTCTTTTTGTTTTTAATAAACTAATTTTAAATAATTCTGTGGTGTTTACCTTCGCAAGAACAATAAAAAGGTTTGGAATATTTTCGTTAGATAAAATTATCTTTTTTGAGTAGGCTGCATTTGGAATTTTCCAATGGAAGGGATTTCTTTCACGGCCAATGACGAAATTGCAAAATTTTTACTAAACTGAATATTTGTACGTACAATAATTGGACACTATTAGTGTACATTTGCATATTTTTATATAAATGTTTTATGTTAAGTAAAAGTTCTTATGTCTTAGTTTTCTATAGTATTTTGTAAATAAGCCGCACCTACCCCGGCTCCGAATCCCGGCTCCGTCTGGAATCTTTGAAACTGACGCAAGGACAGGGAGGAGGTCCACTCAGCCTCGTTAGGTCAATTACGTAGCACTCTGATCAGAGAGGCAGCACCCCGGTTACGAAAGTAAAGATTAACGGCCGAGGGGATCTGTCGGGCAGAGAGCGCGTCACCCTGCTATCTGGAGGCCAAAAGGCTGAGTAGCGGTCGCCTGGTAGGCCAAGACCCAAATGGGTTATACTGCCACGGGGTTAAAATTAGTTATTTTTAATTTTATAAACAATTTATTATTGAACTATGTTATGAAGTACGTCCAGAAAGTAAGTTCCGTTTGGTAATAACATTAAATTGTGTACAGATACAGCTGAAAAAATATTTATTGCACAAAATTCTACAACCCTTCAACTACTTTTCCACATAACTGCCGAAATGGTGCAGGCATTTGTCGTAGCGTGGCACGAGTTTTTGTATACCTTCTTCATAGACGTGTGCCGCCTGTGTCTTCAACTAGTTGTACAGCTGGGACGCTCGTTTTTGGACACTGGCGGTCACCTGCGCGGTAGAGTATAGCTGTTCCGCGAACCTATGCAAGCAGCGCACGCGCATAGCTGTTCCAGAGCCAGTAGAGACGTTTCTGTCGCCTTATGAGCTTCGCTGTTCTCGGTGTGATAACTGAAAACTCTATTGCGTGTAGTTCTTGTTCTACCGGGAAATTTATGAAAGTAGGCTACGTAGCGCTAGTGCTACAAATTAAAAGTTAATTGCATTGACTAAAGCTCGGTATAAACATTGAGCAACTGCAATGCCGCCTATTCTATCGAAGCTTTCTTCAAAAACACCGCACAGCCAAACGCGGGAAGTGGTGTATAATATTAACACTTTCATGAAAGGTGAGGCAGTGGCTGGTACTGTGTCCTTACCTTTAAAAAAGGTACAAGAACGAGTGGCAAAAGCGACAGGAATATCCAAAACGACTGTTAGGAGAATCATCAAAGAAGGTTCTCGGTGCGTGGAGGAAGATACCTCCTTTAGTACACCTGGTAAACATTACCAGGTTCCTAAAACAGTGACAGCCGTAGATGACTTGGACAGGTGTGTGATTCGGCGGACTGTGTATGATTTTTACATTAAGGAAAAGACTGCCTACAATTCATAAACTATTGCCGAAACTTCGGGAAAGTATTAACTTCAAGGGGGGAAGCACCAGTCTTAAATTAATATTGAAGAATATGGGATTTAGATGGAAGAAAACCCGAAACAACAGAGCCACTTTAATAGAGAGGGGAAATATTAGATCACAGCGTGTAGCGTATTTGCTTGCAGTTAAGAAATACAGGGAGGAAGGACGACCTATAATTTACGAAGATGAGACTTACATTCACAGCACTCATACAAGACCAAAGAACTGGGTTGACGATTCTCCAGCAGGTTACACAGCGCCGATTTCGAAGGGACAGAGACTGATTATAGTTCATGCAGGAGGTCGAATTGGTTTTGTTCCTGGAGCATTGCTAGTGTTCAAATTCCAACTTAAAACAGGAGACTACCACGGAGAGATGAACGCCAATAATTACCAAAACTGGCTAACTACCAGACTCATTCCAAACCTACCTCCCAATTCAGTCCTGGTGATAGACAATGCCTCATATCACAATGTGCAGTTGAATAAAGTGCCAACCAGCAACAGCACCAAGACTGTGATGAAAGAGTGGCTGGTGCGAAATAACATTCCCTTCCGCGATGAAATGCTCAAAATCCAACTTTATAATTTAATTAAAATTAATAAACCACACCGAAGGAATTTTTTAATTGACAATATCATGGCAACACACGGTCATACTGTATTGCGCCTTCCTCCATACCATCCTGATTTAAATCCAATAGAACTTATCTGGGGAGACATTAAACAGTGGGTAGCTGGGAACAATACTACATTTCAGTTAGATGACGTTAAACGATTGTTAGAAGAGAGAGTAAGTGCGATTGGTGTTAAAATGGGAGAAAGTTTGCGATCACGCCGAAAAAATTGAAAGAGAATACTTCCAAAAGGAGGGAATCATAGAAGATGCTCTGGATGAATTTATAATACGTGTGTCAGAAGATAGTGACGATGCCACTAGTGAAAGTGATACTGATGCCGAATCTGAAGGTGATCTGTCTGGAATCGAACCGCTGTCTGAATAACACGTAGACTAGATGGAACAGTGACTGTGTGCTTTTGTGTATTTTATTTTTATTTTTGTTAAACGTTGTAGGTTATAAGTGATTAGCAATTTTGATTACACAAGAAGAGCTATCGCTTATCGGCCTACCTCTTTGCAGCTGCTGACACTCAGTGTGGAGTGATTTCATTCGAATGTCTGACGAGGTAAGCATCCTGTTCATTACGTTAATTTATTGCTTGCCAGTAATGTTGTTGATTACTTCGCTACATCGTGGTCATGTAGCCCCGTGTACTTGGGTGTGTATAGAAGCTGTCTGATAGCCTATGTCACTGTGATGTCTGTAATAGTATGTGTATTAACAATCGAGGTAGGATTTGGGTTGGAAGCGGAAGAGGATTGGACAACGTGGTCATTCAGCCCCGTGTACTTGGGCGTGTGTATTTGGAATTGAGGTGAGGATTGGGAAGGAGACGGCCGTGGCCTTAAGTTAGGTACCATCCCTGCATTTGCCTGGAGTAGAGGTGGGGAAACCACAGAAAACCACTTCCAGGAAGGCTGAGGTAGGAATCGAACCCACCTCTTCTCACCTTTGCCTCACGAGGCTGAGTGTAGCCCGTTTCAGCCCTCAGACTAGAATTAAATTTCTTGGCAGAGCCGGGAATCGAACCCGGGCCTCCGCGGTGACCGCCAAGAATGCTAGTTACTACGCAGCGAGGCGGGCGCAAGTAATGTGATGCATAATTCTCAACATATAGTAAATTTAAATATTACCGGTATTTTACACAGTTTCATGTTTTAATAACTTGTAATGTTTTATAGCCTATTTTAAGAAAAATTATAATAAATCGTCTCTGGAAGAAAAAGAAAACATATTGATTGTACTAATTCACTAAGCTTCACCTCCCTAAACTGGTGTTTCATAACCTGTACAATTCTGTAGGAGTAGTGATATAGTCTAAGTTAATTATTTGGGATTTCATATTTGGAGAAGTGGGTATTTTACTGTGCTTTCTTGACGTTTCCGCGGAACGCAGCGTTGTTTGATTAGGAGAGTGATATGTATTAAATGCACAGAATTACGACAGCCGCTTATTCAGCAAAACATGCTCGCATTTTAGCGCAGTTCTCCTCACCATTCGCTGTATGCCTCTCACCAAGGCGGTCCGGGTTCGATTCCCGGTCAATGCATGTGAGATTTTCGAAGTGAAATGCCATGTCCTGTGGTTCGGATTCCACGTAAAAAGGAGGTCCCGTGGCTCATGATCTCAAGATTAACGGTCACGTTAAACTACAAGCTTCCTTTCCTTTTCCTTTCTCCTCACCATTCCATCCAACGTGCCAATCTGGCAGTGAGAGGCAGGGCGGCGCACCACCCTCCCCTGATGTTATTCGAGGGCTAGACTCGTTCTCATGCGCGGCCTGCCAAGGTCAGTAACCAAGAAATCCCGTCAGGCCTGTACGTTCCGCTGCAGCGCAGTTCCGCATATGCGCGGTAGACGCTCTGTATCAAGGAGAAGAAACGTGCGCCATTTGGAGAGCGCTGTCAGCCACGTACGCGTTGTTGTGCATGTTTACTCGTACAATGTCGGTGTTGATTGTAAATCCCGCCGCTTGTGAAATCAGATCTGTGATTCGTTTTCTGAATGCTAGGAAAGTGAAACCAATTGAAATTTATCGGCAAATTTGCGAAGTGTATGGACAAAATGCGATGAGTGATTCAATGGTGAGAAGATGGGTCCGACAGTTCAATGAAGGACGTAATGAAGTGCACGATGAAGAACGAAGTGGGCGTCCATCTTTGGTTACAGAAGAACTGGTTCACGCGATTGATGACAAGATCCGGGAAAACCGCAGGTTTACAATTAGTGCTCTCGCTATGGAATTTCCCCAAATCTCACGATCACTCATTCATGAAATTGTTACCGAAAAACTGAACTTTCGTAAACTTTGCCGACGTTGGATACCAAAGATTCTTACGGAGCAACACAAAATAAAACGGATGGGTAGTGCACTTCAGTTTTTGACCCGTTACAATGAAGACGGTGAAGAATTTCTGACACAGATAGTCACAGGAGATGAAATTTGGGTTTCTTTCGACACCCCTGAAAGTAAGCGGCAATCAATGGAATGGAGGCACACTTCATCCCCAGAAAAGGTTAAGCCGAAACAAATCTTGACACCTCGGATAATGATGTGCACAGTGTTCTGGAACTGGAAAGGCATCTTACTCATTGATTTCTTACCGCGTGGTCAAACTATCAACGCAGATGCTTACTGCGAGACACTTAGGAAATTGCGCCGCGCAATACAGGATAAGCGCCGAGGGTTGCTGTCAAAAGGTGTTGTTTTTCTTCACGACAACGCACGACCACACACTGCAAATGTGACGAAAAACCTCCTACAGGGATTTGGCTGGGACGTGTTTGACCATCATCCGTACAGGCCTGACCTCGCTCCTAGCGACTTTCATCTGTTCACACATCTCAAGTCTTTCCTTGGCCGTCAACACTTCAACAATGACGACGAGCTGAAAGAAGATGTTTCCAACTGGTTGAAGACACAGGCGGCAAACTTCTATGAAGAAGGTATCCAAAAACTTGTGCCACGCTATGACAAATGCCTGCAAAAGTTCGGCAGTTATGTGGAAAAGTAGTTTAAGAGGTGTAGAATATTGTGCAATAAATAATTTTTCTGTATCTGTACACAATTTAATTTTATTACCAAACGGAACTTACTTTCTGGACGTGCCTCGTATTTTGGTACTAATCTTTACTCACAGATGCTACAAAACGCTAAATTGGGAATTCAAAATGCGAAATATTGTTATTTTTATATGACAAACACCACAGATTCGGAAAAGTAATAATGGCTCGATAGAATGCCGGAAAAGATTTGGTTCCAACACAAGTTTTACTTCAACGCTTCGGTGGAAGTAGTAGAAGTACTCGTCGCGCCATTTGTTCGCTAAGCTGAAAAAATATGTGGGTGACAAAAATGGCCATACATGAAAGGGCTCAAATGGCTGCTCTCTAATGGATTTAGGAACGAGTAAAGCGGTTTTCTGTCGTCAGGGAATTTATACAAGGTAGGACGGTCAGACTCTTGTTTACAGAGGCTATGTTGAAAAATAATGTGGTGTATTTGTGTCACTGTAATTGTATTGAGTCAGCCAATCAAAGTTAATTGACCAGTCATAAGCGCGTGCAATTTAATTTTGTAATGCCCATCGTAACATTGATAATTGAAAACTTAATTGATTTGAAAATAAGACTGCACTTGGGATACTAAGCCGAATCCCTTGCGAAGGAACTGAGACCAAACTATCTATAATTTCCCTAGTCTACATTAGCACGCTCAATTAGCCATGGTCAGTACCTAACACAGCACACAATAATGCTTAGAATAGCCTTTAGAGGAGGCGTTCTCAATCTGGACAGTGCTCTTTAAATGAAATCTGGTACTCTCGTCATACGAGCCAAAAGTGCTCGCGAACACAAGCTCCCCTGAGATGAATTATTCAATTCAAATTTTCTTGCACGAACCAGAATAGTAAGTTAGTGTTTCCATTACAAGTTTTGAGTCAGAATTTTATCATTTTGTGAAATAGTTTTTTTTAAATCTATAGTAAAACTCACTGGACATCCCTTTATTATGTGTAACAGGAAAGTTGTTGATTCGACTCGGCTGTTCACTGTAATTGTATTTTATTTCCATGAGTCATACAAGCAAATGCAGCATGCCTGATGAGCTGTGAATCCCTAACTATTTCGGCACTACTGAGGGAGTCAGACACAGGAAAAGGAAAGAGAGGTGCATGCTTGTTGCATTATTATTATATTCAATTTTAAAGTGCTCGGGTCCTTAGTGTAGCATAAAGATGGTGCTCAATGTCTCAAGAAAGGTTGAGACTGCCTGCTTTAGAGACAGTTGTCCTAAAGTTGATAATGATAATTGTTGTTTTAAGAGATCTAACATCTTCGCGAGCACAAGCTCCCCTGAGATGAATTATCCAATTCAAATTTTGTTGCACGAACCAGAATAGTAAGTTAGTGTTTTCATTACAAGTTTTGACCAGTCAGAATTTTATACTTTTATTTCATACTCGTAGCGGAATTAGTGAGAATGGGTTTGACTGCCCAGATTCGAACCTCAGATCTTGCAACACTGCAGCTCGCTTGCCTTTCGGATTTAACATGAATTGCTGTAATGCAAAGTAATTACGAACTTGCATCTTTGATGGTAAAACATGTTCTTGTTGTAATGGGCATAAAGGTGGTTGTTGAATTTGACAGAACTGCTTACAAACATTTGTGCATGGTTGGCATGCACCACAAGAGCACGCACATAACGCTAATAATAGAGCAGGCTCGCCGCGACCAGGACGCACAATGTAAATTGCTTGCCCACGTACACTATTTATGTCTCCGCGTGTGGGTCGCTTAGCCAGGGAGCCAACTGATTTGCTCCCTATTTGGAAGGGAACTTGGTTGCTGACAGCATTGAATGGTATCATTCTACTATACCGGATGTTCAAACGTACATCCCCCTCTCTCCCGTAAGGGTTTACAACTAGTTGGACGTGGGTTGGTGATCACGAGGCCACAGCTGAGCCCGGCCGTGATTCCTCTTGCAACTTTCTTGTTGACCACCCTTGGTCAATTCTTTTTCTCTTCCAATGCCTACGGTATCGGAAGGAAAGAAACTTGTAGTTTTACGCGGCCATTAATCTTGCCATCATGAGCCATGTTTACGGGAATACACCGGTCCGCCTTCTTGAGAGGCAAGCAACTTGACCACCCTTGCACCATCACATCCCCCTACGATATTAGAGTATCCTAGGCTACATAAGTATTTGAAATGTGGTGTTACAAGAGAATGATGAAGTTTGCGTTAGAAGGGCAGTTAGAATAACAAATGAAGAGGTATTAAGACGATTGGGAGAAAATGGTTGTTGTTTTATTTAGGAGCTTTGTGATTAGTGGTCATGTAGCCCCGTGTACTTGGGTGTGCGTATGGAAGAGGCAAGATCGATAAGTTGGAAGGGCACATACTGTAAGGCATCCAGGAAGTTAGTTATGGAAGGAACTGTAGACGGCAAGATCTGTAGAGGTAGGCCAAGGTTACAGTAGAATGTGGTAAACAGATTGATTCGGATGTAGGGTGTGTTAGCTATGTAGATGATGATAATGATGATAATTGTTGTTTTAAGGGGCCTAACATCTAGGTTATCGGCCCCTAGGTAGCTATGTAGAGATGGAACGATTAGCTCAGGACAAGGAGGCAAGGAGTAGGTGCATAAAACCAGTCTTAAGACGCAACCTACTACAAGTAGCTCTAGAGGGAGCAGGGTATGTGTAGTAGCCTCAGTATGCATGGCACATTCTGGATAGCGATTCACCCTCAAGGTCTCAAGACTAGCGGTCTCGAGAGTTGGCGACCCAGAAGGAATACCGAGCTGGGTCCGTTTTTTGTTTCATATTCCAGAGACTTTGGGGTGGACCCTCCCCTTTCCCATTTATATCTTCCTTTCATGACTGTACTTCTTTTCAAGCCCCTAAATCTTCCACTTAGGGCATTTGTTTCTCCTGTGTGTTATTGTCTCTTATTTCATTTTTACTCTACTTTCGATTTTTGCAAAAAATGAAAGTAGACTTATGAGATCAACACAGGGCAAAAAATTGTCTGTTGTCTGTGTGTTTGTGAGTGTCTGTACTCTGCATGTCTGTCGCGCCCTATCAATTCAAACACGGTGAAACCGAATTGAACGAAATTTGGTACAGGGGTACTGTAGCACTATTAAAGGGCACCTCAGTGTCATGTTTCATATCGCCGCCATCTTGACGGAAACGTAATGGCGGCCACTAACCTAATCATCTGATCTCTACCAAATTTTGCAATAACATACATTTATGTGGGAAGCGTCTTCTGACCAAACTACAAGGACATCAGCCCAATAGTTTCAAGATGGTGGATCTATGAATCATGCAAGTGTTAATAACCTAACGGTAACTTATGATTCAACAAGGCCTGTCTGGGAGGTTTAATCTGTCCTCAAAGAGGTGACCGGTAGAATATTAGCATAATTATTATAATAGAATATGTAACCCCACGAACCTACTACGGTGTTGTAGCAGGCGGAGAGGTGATACTCCGACGTGGCGCGACCCAGGTGGCGGATAGGGGGGTCCTCACCGGCTTGCCGGCGGACTTGAGCAAAATAAAATAGCTCTCGCGGACCAAACACACAACAACCTCTACGGTTAACAACCGCAGTTGTAACTCGGAGCTTGCTCCATACAAGGTTGACTACCTTTGCAAGTCAAACATGGAAGGAAATCTTTTAAGGAATAATCCACCTAGACTGCATTCGGATACGGTGGGCAGTCACCTGAAAGATACCCTAGATGAGTCGGAGCATCTAAAAATACCCCCGACAGATAGAAAACCCAAATTGTGACTGAAGATAGGACAGATAAACTATATAGCAACACACAATATAAATTCCATCATACAGCCAGGAAAACTCAAAATTTTGACAGACGAAAGGGATTCTAATAACCGGGCTTCAAGAAATGAGAAACACCGATCAGGAACCAATAGAATCACAAGGGTATAGAATTTACAAGGGAATACCAGGAAAAAGAGTAATGAAGCAATGTCCACAATTCGGAACAGGATTTGTAGTCAATCTCAAAATAATTGAATCCATCATAGAATTTAAAGCATTATCCCCTAGGCTCTCGACACTAACTCTAAAACCTGCAAATAGAACATATACCATTCTAAATGGCCATGCCCCAACTAATGATAAAAATAATAAGAAAGAACACAAAGATGATGTGGAGGGATTTTGGGAGCTTTTAGATCAGAGAGCAACAAACATAAATAAGTCACACCAAAATTTTAATTGGAGACTTTAATGCCCAGTTAGGAAAGGAAAAAAGATATAGATACATAATAGGAAAATGGCCAGCACAGAGAAGAACAAACAGGAATGGCATAAGACTGGTGGAATTTTGCAGGAACCATGATATGATCTCCAAATCAACTTACTTCAAGAGAAGACCAAATAATCTCAAAACTTGGAAACATCCAGATTGGAAAAAAGGCAACTAGAACATGTTTGTATGGATAAGAACTATCACAGGGAGATCTACAATGTGAAAGTTCTGAGAGGAACATATACTGGATCGGATCATTACATGATAAAGATTAAAATTAACTTTACCCCGTTGACAAAGAAAGAAACTCACCTAAAAATGAAGAGAACATACGACCCTCATAAACTAATAAATAACAAGGGATACAAAGAACGAACCAGATATATTAAAATAACAGATGCTCTAGAGGAAATAGTTCCCGAATTGAAACAAATAGCTGAACAAGTAGCCCCAATAAGTCCAAGGAAGAAACACCAATGGTGGAACGATGAGTGTGATAATACAGTGGAAGATAGACATCAAGCCTGGTTACGGTATCAGAGTCAAAAAACAGATGAATCACACTTGGATCTCATAAAACAAAGGAAGGTAACTCAAAAAATAATACGAAGGGTTAAACGGCTATACCAAAAGGATATACTTCTGATGATCGAAACAAATAGCGCGAAAACAAACTCAAGAGATTACTAAAAAATTTTTAGCAAACAACTACAAAGATATGAACCTCCAACATTAATGTTAAAAGACAAAAATGGCGAGTTAGCTCATACTAATAAAAGAAATACAGAAATTTTAGCAGAAACATTTAACAAGTTGCTAAATTGCGATGATCCACCAGAACTGCTTCAAATAAATACAGACACCACTATTAAAACATCATCAGAAAACATAAATCCACCCACAATCCAAGAAGTCTACAAAGCTCTGAGAGAGCTCAAAAACTACAAAGCTAGTGGAGAAGATCTAACATTTGCAGAATTGTGGAAATATGCAGCAGAACCAGTAAAGATTTCATTACACCAATGCATAGTGAAAATTTGGATCAAAGAAGAACTGCCAGACCATTGGACTACAGCTATAATACATCCATTACACAAGAAAGGAGAAAAATCAAATCCTGACAACTATCGAGGAATTTCCCTTTTGGATATCACATATAAAATCATATCACGAATTCTATATAATCGTTGTAAAGATCAATTAGAACCGGAAATAGGAGAATATCAAGGTGGATTTCCGCCATGGCGAAGCTGCCTTGAACAGATAATCACCTTAAAATTAGTAATGGACTACTACAAACGTAGACAAAAACAGCAAGTCATAACCTTCGTAGACTTCAAAAAAGCTTATGATTGTATTCATAGATCTCCATTGCTGAAAATACTAAGGAATTTCGGACTTCATCCCAAATTAATAAAAAATATAAAACTAACTCTAACAAACACCAAATCTAAAGTAAAATTCAGAGGAGAAATATCTGAACCGTTTACGATTAAAACAGGATTAAGACAAGGAGATGGCTTATCGCCTCTACTTTTCAATTGTGCTTTGGAATATGTAATGAGGGAATGGTACAGGGAAAATCCTAGGAGCATAAGAATTGGAACCAAGAAAGATCAAATAGACTTAAATTGCTTGGGATTCGCAGATGACTTAGCGTTACTGGCTAATAATATTCAAGAAGCCAGAAATCAAATAATAAGCCTACAAAATATAGCACAAAAAATTGGACTTCAGATATCATTTGAAAAGACAGATAATGATAGCAAATCCACTTGTAATCAATCACATAACAGTGAATAACAAGAAAGTTAAAATAGTGAAGCAATTTAAATACTTAGGAGAAATTATAACTTACAACTTGGATGAGAAACCTGCATGGCAAGAAAGAACTAATAAAATGATAAAAGCCCAAAAATTAACATAGTCTACGTATAAAAGAAAATGTCTATCAATTGCAACAAAATTAAAACATTACAAGACGGTGGTTCAACCAGAGGTGACATATGGAAGTGAAACTCTACGGTTACATATTCTTCTTCTTCTTTTACGGCCTCATTGGACCACTTCAGTCAATCATTTTTTGGTCCTCTTCTTCAGTAAGTTTCCTTTCCGAGTCGCCCAGTAGCTCTTCATTCGCTCTGATCTTCTCAGGCGTTCCTCATCTGTAAATACCCTTTTTACTGTATTACGTTTGTCTATTTTAGCCTGAAATCTTATTTTTATATCTCTCAGTTTTTTTTAACTACTCACACGTTATAATGATAAGCATATATAGCGTGTATTTGCAATCGAAAATATATACTTATAACACCACATATTTCAACACTCGATTACAGCGATCAATATTTGTTGACCTTGATCCGTGGTAGATACTATTTTTGTTGTTGTTGTTGATTCTTTGGGTGTTTGCGGCATCATGGTCTTGTAGTCCCGTTTACTTGGGTGTGTGTAGAAGTTGTCTGACAACCTATGTCACTGTGATGTCTGTAGGCTTACTAGTGTGTGTACTATTATACGAGGAAGGATTTGGGTAGGAAGCTGTTGTTGTTGTTGTTGTTGTTTCATTCGAGATGCATGGGCAGCATGGTCATTTAGCCCGTGTACTTGGATGAGTGTTGAATTTTGTCTGATAACCTGTGTTATTGTGATGGCTGTATTAGTGGATGTAAAATGCAATCAATGTTTAATATCCGTATAGGACGTTGTATTTCAACAAGCTACTGTATCCAACATTCAATTATACTCCTTGAAAAGGACAAAGAGTTCTAGAGCCCTGCGCGGATAGACAAAACGTTATCCGCATCCGCACTACTGTTATCCGCATCCGCACGACTGTTATCCGCATCCGCACGACTTTTATCCGCATCCGCCCCGCATCCACACGACTTTATCCACACGTTTGTTATCCGAATCTACTGGCATTTACAATTATATTTTCAATGTGTTGCTTTAAACTTTATCTTTTAGACATTTGAGAAGAAAGTTGAACCCATAGGCTATGTACTGTATGTCATGTCTCATGTGCTATGTCAAAAATGAATGTTATACAGCCAGAATTGCAACCCTTTTCAGTTGGGAGTGTTGATTGTGCTTAATGAAATAATTTGAATGGGATTGGCGTAAATTATCATCTTACATTTGTCATGAAAAAATATAACGGAAAAATATGATGTGTCATAAACATCCGGGCCCTAGTAAGGGATAGTGGGGGAATTGTGCGCACTTAAGCAAGAATAGGTCTTGTGATGAAATAATAGATATCACAACTGCAGTTATGAATAAGGGAGTCTGAGTAACTCTATATTCTATGTGCAGAAACAAATTTAATTCCAAAACAAATTTGGTGGCGCATGGGTTGGGAAATTTTGCGCATGGGATGAGTGTTGGAAATCCATACCAACACAATGTGAATTGGCTGAAACTTGCACTGAGCATTAATATTAGAATAATCAAATGCATTTTACAATAGCATAACAATGCAATGATACTGCAGTTTTGGATATTAGAATAAAATATCTTCGTTTCGTCAGCATTAAAGGAGGCAATCCTATTTAGGGTTGTTCCTTCAGGTTGTCTCAACGTTAATGCAGGATATCTCTCCAAGAACTCACACAACCAATCTGCTAGACTTTTAACTTTATGGAAATTATGGGGAATCTTATTCTCCTCTGCAAACTTGAACTCTAACCGTCAGACAAGCTTGGTGGGAGTTAAGCCGTAAAATATTTTTGCCAATGTCAAAAGGTATTCGGATAATTATGACTCCATTTTGTCGGTAAAAACAGCTTTACGGACTAGATGAGGTGGAGCAAGACAATTTTGCAGCAACTGCTTTCGTAGGATTGACTGGGGAATG
The DNA here is from genome assembly GCA_946902985.2 of Meconema thalassinum. Lineage (NCBI taxonomy): Eukaryota > Metazoa > Arthropoda > Insecta > Orthoptera > Tettigoniidae > Meconema > Meconema thalassinum. The sequence goes on along the minus strand of OX336391.1, from coordinate 288,504,085 downwards.
TTGAAACTTCTCCCCACTTCCCTTATTTTCTTCCCATCATCCCTAATTGCACGTAGAGCTTTCTGCACATTTTCTGCTGGGTAGGAGTTTTTCTCCGTTTTCCGCGTATACTTTCTAGGCATCTGGAGAACAGACACGAAATATTTTGCCATTAATGTCGCATTGTATTTACTTGTATCATAATGTTCTGTGCACCATTACCCCACTCTGCTTTTAAAACGTAACTCACTGAATCCCGGTGAACTAATCTACTGTATTATATTGAAAAATAAATACATGCAAAACCACTGTAAACACTGGCATTTAAAACTACCGTACATTTAATTTTAAATAATTGAATCACAACTGTAGGCTTATTGTACCTTCTTATTTGCTGGCTACAGAAAATAACATGCAGCGTGTTAAGTTTCTTCATCCAAGCCTCACGGTTATAACATGGCAACTGGCATCATGCTGACTGACCCTTTCCCTATCTGATGTGATAGGTACGATGACAGCTTGAGGGTAGCAGTGAACTGAGTTGCTAGTTGTACTACCAACTCGAAAAACATACATGCGCACGATTACCCGCTGTGCGCAATTACCCAACTTTTCCCATGATATTCAACAAGTTCGGATTGTATTCTAAAAACTATCTGCAAATTTACTCCAAACATTATCCGCAGCTTATCCGCTATCCGCACAGCCATGCAAAGTATATCCGCATGGCGAAAAATGTTGCGGATATCCGCGGGTCTATCCGCGGATAACCGCATCCGCGCAGGGCTTTAGTTATAACTATACCCATGCATTTAGGAGAGAGTAGGCTATATGTTCTTTACTGAACATCTTGTTTCAATATCTTCTTCTTCTTGTACATATGTTAGTACTGATTTTCTTTTTTTCTATCACCCATACCATTAAGGGCAGATGTCCTAGATGTTACGTTCCTTAAAATAACAAATACATCCACCAACCTCATCATCAGAGGCTGATGACATGTAGGGTAGAGAATTCTTGGAGAATAATTATTACCAAGCGCAAATAGCTATTCCCACTAGTGATCTGAGAGTTTTATTATCAATTTATGACAAAGTATTTTGAATGGTAAAAATAACCTTAAAAATACAAAAAATCTGATAAGTAAACGCCCGCAGATTCTGCAGGTAGTACCGTAAATGGAGGAGTAGTTCAACAAACGAAACTGTTTCAATATCATTGACTTTTGACACATGTTCTTCGCGGTGAAACTCAAATTATAAATCACATGACCCTAGTGAAACGTACATTTCGTTAAAAACAGTCCCTGACATGTCAACCCAACGTGCCCCTCGATCTAAGGAAATAACTTGGCCAGCTGCGATATATTTTAGCAAAATCTGCATATTTAACAAAGTTGTGCTGGCGATGTGTGAAAAAATATGCTGGGTTGAGACTTCCGTCGATGACCACTGTGGACGTAGTTAGTTGTTGAGGTTATAAAGGGCGGAACCGCGAGGTCATCTGCCCTACTGTGGACGTACTATACCGAGTTAACGAGAATCGGCAATTAATTAGATCAACAAAAGATGAACTTGACAAGTGGAAGCTTTCAGCTTTTAGGTCGTGTATTGTACAGTACAGTAAGTGCAAGCCATTTAGATTGGAGAAAGTTATGGGGTACACAGCTGGAGGTCGGGGGTTTGATTCCGCATGGGTCAGTAATTTTAATTACCTTTTATCTAAATGGCTAGCTTGCCAAGGTGGGTGAGTGGTTAGCGTGTCGGACTACCAAACCCCCCCCCCAAGCTTGCAGGTTCGCTCCTGGCCGTGGTAAGTGATTTTTGAAAGGGGGCAAAAGTTACGATACGCATGTCATACGATGTTGGCATGTCAAAGAGCCCATTTGAATTCAGTAGGCCGTGTTCATACTGGCAAAATTAATCTCGGGAGTTTCTCTACTACAGAAAGCACTATAGTGTCAAGGAGCTTAGATATCTAACCTCCTTGACTTTCATAGTGCTTTAAGGAACAACGAAATTCGACATGCAAGCTACCCTCTGGGTGCAAATAACAAAGCTTGCACCCGGCATCCGAGGCCATACGATATTATTATTATCTAAATGGCTTGTACTTTCTGCGCATTACACTTCCATTTGTCATCGGTACGGTCATAAAAATCTAATTCTGGAAGATCAACATGGCTGAGGCACAGTTTGCGACATGGCGGCTCAATCCTTGAAATACACTTCAAGGCAAAATGCCGTTCTTCGGTGGTCTAGACCAGGGGTCTCCAAACTACGGCCCGTGGGCCACATCCGGCCCGCGGACAGATTTTGTCCGGCCCGCGGAGAGCTAGCATACTTGAAAACTCCTTTTAGAGAACATATTTTTTATAGCAAATTAAATTTAGTTTACTGACTTATTCTAATTTTATGTTGAATAATTATTAATATGACATCTACATTGATATGGTCATGGGCTAACTACTCATAACATTGTTGTAGGCTTATTGTTATTGTTTTTGTGATAAGTTGGATAAAGAAACACAGAATTGTAATGAGTAAAGACATGTATAGCATGCAGACATATGAAATACTAATGAGATTTATGTAATTGAGATTTTCCACTGACAATAGTTTGTAGTTGTGGACTAATTTTATTTGTACCAATTATTAAAAGAGATTTAAGATGCTCATCAGTTAATTTAGATCTGTAAACATTTTTTGTGTACTTCATTTTGGAGAAGGTCTTCTCACACAAATAAGTAGTACCAAAAACAGAAAACAGCCCACGAGCAAATTTATGCAAATTATCAAATTGTGTCAGTGGAAGACTCTTATAAAATTCCAACAAAGATGAGTTTTGATATTTGTTCTTAATTATATCACTGCACTGTAGTTCAATCATTTCCATTTGAAGTTCCGGGGCTAGGGTTTCAATGTCAGTATCAAAAGGATCCTGAAAAATCTTAATTTGATTCGCAAAGGCATCGAAGTCCGAGAAACGAGTATCAAAATTTATTTTCAAAGCACTCGAAGTTTCAATTGCAAAATCGATAGGAAACTCAGTCTCAGTGGTGTGGCTGAATATTTCACATGTTTTAAAATGTGAAAAACATTTACTTCGTAGTAGTGATTGAAACAGTATCAATTTATTCCGGAATGATTTGATATTAGTGTATAAATCAGGAAGATGCTGGTTTTCTCCTTGCAATCTCAAATTCAGTTCGTTCACATGTTTTGTCAAATCAACATAGAATGCTAACTTCCACAGCCATGTGTTGTTTTGTAATTCAGTAAGAGGGCGATGCTTTTCATTCAAAAAAAATTCGATCACTGCTCGAAGTTCAAAAAAAGCGCTGAAGGACTTTCCCACAACTAAGCCAACGTACGGCAGTATGATAAGGTAAGTCATTTTCTCCAATCTCTTCAATAAATTGTCGGAATTGTCGGTGATTCAGCCCAAAAGATCTCATAAAATTAACAGTTGATATGACTGGTTTCCGAACTTCAGACATATCCAAACATTTTCCGCACAAAGACTGTTGATGAATGATAATATGTAAGACTAATGGTTTTGAACCACCGTCATTCTTACAGCCTTTGACACAAGAGCGACCACTCCTTTATCTTTCCCACTCATGTTTTTGCCTCCATCAGTTGTAATACATTTCAAGTTTTTCCATCGAAGGTTCTTTTGATTAATGGCCATTTCAACTCCTTTAAAAATATCTGTACCAGTAGTTGTGCCATGAATACTATACATATCAAGAAGTTCTTCATGCACTTCATAGCTTTTATCTACTCCTCGAATATAAATCAACACCTGAGCAGTAACTGACACATCCGTTGACTCATCCAAGGCCAAAGAAAACCACTCAACATCTCCATTTTTGTCGAACAGTTGAGAGGATATATTTTCAGCGATGTTTTCTACCCTTCAAGCCACAGTGTTTGCTGACATACTGACAGTTTTTAATAAATTTACCTTTTCAGGGCACATTTCTTCGGCTGCTGCAATTATGCATTCTTTGATCATTTCTCCATCGGTGAATAGTTTTCCACGTTTTGCAATTTCAAGAGCCACACGAAAGCTGGCACGAGTTGCAGCCTCTTGTTCGGTTTTGAGTTTTGTAAATGAAGATTGCTGCGATTTCAATCCGCGCTTCATAGCTTCGAATTTTTCTGTCCGCAAACTTCCTGTATATTTTGAGTAATTTTGAAAATGTTTTGTTTCATAATAACGTTTAATGTTATATTCCTTGAGAACGGCTATGCTTTAATTGCAAATCAAACATAGCGCCTTGTTACTGGACTCAATTACGAAATACTGAATGTTCCACTCATCTTTGAATTTTCTGCATTCACTATCAATTTTTCGCTTCTTTTCCATACTACTAAATCACACACAAAAGCAACAATTCAAATCAAAATACTGTTACAAAGATGTCTTAAACTTAAACACGCACAAACACGTTTTAAGGAGGTACGCACTATTTTATTTCACAACAGTGTCATAGGAACTGACTTGTGGTTGCGCAAATAGCCTTCTTATATATTCCAATTACTGCCATCTAGAAGTGAGTGGAAGACACCAGAACTCTCTCGAACACCAACGAGATTACTCTGTACGTGCTATTAGCGCCATCTGTTAGCGATAGAAGGTACTACCTATTTCCGCTTGTGTCCACCAGATGTCGTGTCACGTTACTCCTCATGGCTCGTACTCTACGACTAATCTAGAAATTACAGATAATGACAGGAAAATTAATAGTATGCAGTGTTGCCGTTTTGCGGACTTTAGTCCAATTTGCAGCCTTTTTTCAACGTTGCGTACTTTTTCGGACTTTTTTTTCATCAGTGGACTATTTCACTTTTTACCACCGGCAACAATGATAATATGGTTTTGGCCCTCGGAACTTACTGGAGTAATCAGTATGGCCCTAAGGCTGGAAAGTTTGGAGACCCCTGGTCTAGACCTTAAAGAATAAGTATGAAGAAGCTAAAATAACAGATTCATTTAAAAGTTACTCTTCGGAGGTACAAACAAGTTGCAAGACTGAGTATACATGATGTTGATCATCATCAAGAGAATAATTTATAGGGATGGAGAGGGATGAGCCATGTGATTGTGTTAGCTGTTGTCTGGTACCTGCGTCCAACTTGTACAACTGGTATTGGGATTCTTCCAACCTAGCTCCTTCCTTATCGCGCCTCCTAATTCGTGAAGAATGTGGAGTAATATTCTCCGGCGGGCTGGTTTAGAACACACTGCTACATTTTGACGGGGGAAATTTTGTAAATTTGCACCCACCGACCGGACAGAAATTAACGGTGGATCCATAGCTTTCCTCATTCTGCCAGCCAAAAAGAGCGTCAGCACATTAATTTGGTGACTACAGGGTATAACAGAAAGTGTTGCTATTGCTTTATTTGGGATCTTGGCATATCGCGGTCATCAGCTGTTTTTGTACGGTACATGAGTGTTTGCGTGGAATCTGCCTGACAAGCTTTGCTATCTTGGTGACTTTTCTAGTGCGCATACTCTAGGGAAGCCATGAAGAACCACTTCCAGGGGTGTCAGAGAATGTGATTCAGACTCACCTCTCTTCGCAGTTGTCCTCACGAGGTTGAGTGCACCCCATTCTAGCCTCATAGCAGAAATCCTCCTTTGCAGAGTCGATAATAAAAGATGCAAAATTGCTGGGTAAATCAGTCGAAGGTTTGAATAGGCTATGTTCATTTAATCTGACAAGTAATGTTAAAGATAGCGCCTTCTGCCTACTGGAAGATGTGGAACGACGCGACACACTACTGATTACTATTAAATCTACTTCCTCCTCTGTTATCCTCTCCGCATTTATTGTTTCATACATGGGCCCCGTGTGCTTGGCTGTGTGTGTGTGTAAGATATTCCTGATTGCTTATGTTATTGTGGTGTCTGTAGTATTGTAATTAGGGTTGATATTGGGAAGGAGGTGGTTGTTGCCTTAAGTTATAAACCATCATAGCAAGTGATAAACCACGCATCTCTTTTTAGGATGGCTGAGGTGGGAATCGAACCCACCGCTCTACTCAGTTATTCCTCACGGGACTGAGTAGATCACGTTCCAGCCCTCAAACCAGAATTAAATTCCTAGCAAAACAGGAAATTGAACCCTGGTCCTTAGAGTTGGCAACCAACACAGCTAACCCTTATACCACGAGGCGGTCTACTGATTGTTTCAACTCTCTGTGTAGCCTATTATATTAATTTATGCGTTCCACCTTCAATTGAATAGCCTATTTATTTTCTGTATTTTTAATAGTTATGTAATCTTTCGTAATTTATTTACAATATAATATCTTCGGGACATCGGCACTACAGTATATTGCTTGAAACTGTAGAGCAGCTGTATGGATCGATCTGAGGCCGCAGTGACACGAAATACACATACTGTACATTGTATCTGTATCCACCAGTTTCTGATTGCGGAAGTGTGTGGTTCCTGTATTGGTTGTGCTAATGGGAACAAAGGTTACTTATACTCGATTTTTGAGCTGTCTGATTATGCGGTTGAGTGTTGAGTGCTCATAATGTACGCCCTGACCATGCTCTACAATTTGGTGTGCTACTGATGAGGTTACCGTGCGATCGATAACAGGAAACTGGTCGACCTCCGAGTGATGGTGCTCTTCGCGTGTTGGCGTCCGGGAAACTTGTGCTTGTCTATTCTGTGCGAGCGTTTTTTTTAAACGCATAAACTGAATATTTGAATTCGTTTTTAACGGGGATCATGATGAATTTAATAATAATAATAATAAAATTATAATTCCTCAGACAGACTCTCGTTCATGTCAGGTCTTTGGGAGAAAGTTACGTTAGAATCTCCAAAAACTAAATATATACGCCCAGGTCAACGTGTCTATGAGCCATTAAACGTTACGTTGGAATTTGTATGTTTTGTTACAACTCTCCAAGGAGGTTGGGTTTGATTCTAGCCAGTTTTATACAGTATTGTGATTCGATTCAGGAGGAGATTCCGTTCACTGGAGTCAGAAGCAGATAAAACAGTCCGGTCCGCGAAGATCCTTTCTGCGACCTTCACGTGGACACTAGTGTTATCATTTTTCTGCTACGTTGTTTTAATTAGTGTTTCAGTACGTGTTTGGAAGTGAAGCATCACGTCCCAGGCTGAAGTAAAGAAGAGCTTTCTTCGAACAACTGAAGCAATTGCAACATCA